>JANAVB010042617.1:13517367-13947367 GCA_029216955.1 Iris pallida
TCAAGGGTCATCGATACGGAATCCCTCACGTCCTGGGTCTCGCTCCATAGGAATGAGCATGGAAGGATGACGAGACATGGAATACCGAATATTATGCAGCGAGTTGCTGATAGCACTCATCTGTAAGGTAGTCCGATAGTCCAGCTGAGTCCATCGATCGTCCTCCAAAGTGAAGCGATCTCGGAGCATGGCCTGAATAGACTCAAGAGTGGCAGGAGGAGGAGGATCCTGTTCGAGAGGAGGGGCCTCTGGCTCATCATCAGAATGCTCAGACACTACTGGTAAGCCAATGGCCGCCTGAAGCCTCCTTGTCTTAGAGAGAAAGGCAAGGGCAGGTAAGAATGGACACTCATCAAGGGGTACATGGAACATACGAAAGATCATAGGAAGGTATAATGCATAAACCAAAGATCTTGGTTTATTCCTACAGTTGATCATCCAATCCATCATTGTGCGTGGAAGGTTAAAGGGAACATGGAAGTAGAGATGGTACAATGCTGAAATCTCAAAATAAGTGACTTCATCAGTAGAACCCGCTTTGGGTAGAATGGTGTTGAAGATGATCCGATAAAGCTCATAGAAATAAGGATTGAGGAATTTTGCCAAGAGCTTAGGAGGACGTGTGTTAGGGCTACACAGGTCGTCCTTGGAGCTCTCTAGTGAAATCCCTTCGGGAAAGATAAAGGATCTAGCTTCAACAAGCTTTTCCCAAGAATTAGGCTCTTGAAGTTCAAGATATTCGACCAATTCAAAATCATCAAAGGAAATATCAATACCCGTAACTCGTAAATAAATATGAGTGTCATCATGGGTCAAGTTGTAGTAAAACATTTGAATGGCACTACGATAAATGACCGAATTAGAGGTAACGAGTTCATCAAGACAAAGGTCATGAAATAGTGCATCATATTGTGAGAAAATTGTAAAGTTGATGGGGTGTCCCGCAAATACTGGACGTGTCCGAAAATCACTAAACCAATCATTTAAGGCGTCTAGTGATACAAAAATTCGATCATCGTAAGTGTTTGGATCATTGGAACATGGAGGATTGAACAACGGATGGATTTGTTGTTCAATGGCCGGTGCAACGGGTGGTGCAACGGGCGGCTCAACGCGTGGAGGAGCATTCGATGAGGATGCTCACTCTGTCCGAAGTCTCTTTTCGCGGTTGAACAGACGAGGGGCCATAACATAATAGATAATGAAAGAAATTGAGATATAGAAAAGTAAGGAATTATATCTCAAACTAGTGATGAACTACGGAAGAGAATTGAAAAATAAGCCTTCTCATTGAGTTTGGGGAAGAATAGAGCACAAAAGAGGAGAAAGTAGGGTTAGGGTTTTGATAGAATTGTGTTTGAGAAGGTGGAAAGGTGGTAAGAAGGAAGAAGATGAAAGAGAAACCAAATATAGGGGAAGGGTTTCTCTTGGTCGGGTCAAATAATGACCATTGGATCAACATTTTGATCAACGGCTGGGGCTGTTCCCGGTTCTGGAACAGTCGGGCCAAATTCGGCCCGAAATCTGCTAGGAGCAGAGTTCGGCCCAAATTCTAGATCCTAGTCACAGAATGGGAATCAGGCAGAAATAGAAAAAATATTGGTTAAGTAATAGACAAACCAATATAAGATATGAGTATAAAGATAGGAAAGACTCAATTAGTAAACAAAAGAATAACAGAAATTAATTCTGAATCAGCAATATATAATTGGAATAATAGTATTTCAGCATGTGATAAATGAAAATGAACCATATAATAAACAAGGAATTATATCGTAATTCAATATTTTGAAGTTGCCATGGGTTAGTTGCAGGAGCCGGATCCCAGCTAGCGGTAGTCCTGAGGACTAGTGCACCGTGTCGCGTAGGCTTTTATGTCTTGTTGTCAGAAGGACCCTTTCGGCTTGTACCCATAGCAAGTTCATCATAATAGAATCAAGATATACTCGATATTTACGCAGGTTTATCTTAATTTACAATAGCTTCATCTAAGATTCCAAGTTCATGACAAAGAAAATTGAAGCGCTCTTCGGATAATAGTTTTGTGAAGAAGTCTGCTAACTGATGATCAGTGTCAATAAATTCTAAGTTAATCGTGCCATTTTGCTGATGATCACACAAAAAGTGGTGACGAATTTCAATGTGCTTCGTGCGTGAGTGACAAATGGGGTTCTTAGTCAAATTTATAGCACTAGTATTGTCACAAAAGATTGGAATATGCATAAAAGATAAATTATAGTCTTCAAGGGTTTGCTTCATCCACAGAATTTGTGCACAACAATGCCCAGCTGCGATGTATTCAGCTTCTGTTGTGGATAGTGCGACAGAATTATGCTTCTTGCTAAATCAAGAGACTAAAGCTTTTCCTAATAAATGACACGTACCACTCGTACTTTTACGGTCGACCTTGCATCCGACGAAGTCAACATCAGAGTAACCAATGAGGTCAAATGATGTTGACTTGGGATACCATAGGCCCACTGTAACCGTACCCTTAAGGTATCGAAAGATACGCTTAACCGGGGTCATGTGTGATTCCTTAGGATTTGCTTGATATCTGGCACACAAGCAAACGCTAAACATAATATCGGGGCAACTTGCAGTAAGATAGAGTAGACTGCCTATCATACCTCAATACTTACGTTAATCTACGGGTTTGCCACTATCATCTGGTTCAAGTTTGGTTGAAGTAGCCATAGGAGTGCAGATTGGTTTGACGTTGTCAAGGTCGAATTTCTTCAGCATGTCCATTGTATACTTCGACTGATAGATGAAGGTTCCATTTGACATTTGTTTGACTTGCAGCCCAAGAAAGTAATTGAGTTCCCCCATCATGCTCATCTCAAACTCGGTCTGCATACACTTTGCAAAATCTTGACAAAGAGTTTCATCAGTAGAACCAAAAATAATATCATCTACATATATTTGTACTAAAAGAATAGTGTCTTTGAAAGATTTTATGAAAAGTGTAGTGTCAATTTTTTCTTTTGAAAAACCTTTCTCAAGCAAGAAATTGCTTAGCCGTTCATACCAAGCTCTAGGGGCTTGTTTGAGGCCGTACAACGCTTTCTTTAGCTTGAACACGTGGTCGGAAAATTTATGATTTTCAAAGCCAGGGGGTTGTTTTACATAAACTTCCTCCTTAATAAAACCATTCAAGAAAGCACTTTTAACATCCATTTGAAATAATTTGAATTTTTGAAAATTTGCAAATGTACAAAGCATCCGAATGGATTCTAATCTAGCAACAGGAGCATACGTCTCATCGTAGTCGATACCTTCCTCTTGGTTTTATCCTTGGGCTACTGGACGAGCTTTGTTGCGTGTGACTGAACCATCTTCATTCACTTTGTTTCTAAAACCTATTTAGTACCAATAATCGAGTGATTAGCCGATCTAGGAACGAGTTCCCATACTTGGCTCCTCTCGAATTGGTTGAGTTCCTCTTGCATAGTAGAAATCCAAAATTCATCATTGAAAGCTTCTAAAATGTTTTTAGGCTCAATTTGTGAAATAAAGGCAGTGCTAGCAATAGAGTCTCTTAATGATGATCTAGTAGTTACTCCACGTGAAACCTCACCAATCACCAAGTTTTCTGGATATGATGGCTTGAAAGAGAATTTCTTTGGCAAGCTCTCAAGAGAATTGATTTCGGTTGTGGTATTCATTGGAGTAGAAGTTGATAGCTCAACATCATCAACAAGAGTAGTTGATGCACTGTTATCTTCATCAAAAGTCACATTTGTAGACTCTTCCATAAATAATGAGCGTTTGTTAAAAACTCTATATCCCTTACTCTTGGCAGCATAGCCAAGGAAAATACCATCGTCAGCTTTGGCATCAAATTTGCCTAAGTTGTCTTTGGTTTTAAGGATAAAATATCTACAGCCAAAAACTCTAAAATAAGAAAATTTGGGGTTCTCCCAAACCAAAGCTCATAGGGTGTTTTCTTCGTAATAGGACGAATAAGTACACTATTTACAATGTGGCATGCCGTACTGACAGCTTCAGCCCAAAAGTATTTCGGAAGTGAAAACTTGTTCAACATGACTCTAGCCATATCGCCAAGAGTCCTATTTTTCTGCTCCACAACACCATTTTGTTGGGGAGTTCTTGGATAAGAAAACTCATGATCAAAACTATTGGAATCATAAAATTTTTTAAAATCAGAATTTTCGAACTCGCCTCCATGATCACTTCGGATTCGAGTAATCATGTAGCCTTTTTCGTTTTGAACTTTCTTAACAAAAATCTTGAAAACGGAAATAGCATCACTTTTATAAGTAAGAATGAAAACCCAAGTAAATCTTGAAAAGTCATCAACAATAATAAAGGCATAGAGTTTTCCACCAAGACTGGCTACTCTACTAGGGCCAAATAAAACCATATGGAATAGTTGTAGGGGACTAGTAGTGCTTACAGAGTTTATGGAATGAAAAGATGACTTGGTTGCCTTATTCAACTCACATTCGGCACATACGGTGTTCTTTTTGAATGTGATGTCGGGCAAGCCTCTAACTAGCTTCTTGGTCGATAGCCTGGATATAGTATCCATATTGGCATGACCAAGACGCTGGTGCCATAGTAACCGTTCATCTTTATGAGCATATAGGCATCTACCTGCATTGTTAGTATCTATAGACAAATAGAAAATATAAATATTGTCCTCTCTTACCCCTTCAAAAGCAATGTCTCCTGTTGACCTATCATAAATAAGACATTTGTTTTGTCCAAAGTTAATGTCATAACCATGGTCAACAAGATGACTGATGCTGAGCAGGTTATGCTTTAACTCGGTCACTAGGCAGACATCCTTTATTACGGGAGAGGAAGGATAACCAATAATGCCATTACCTATAATATAACCTTTTAGGTTATTGCCGAAGGATACATATCCTTCTCTCTTCATCGATAGTGATGCGAAAAGATTTGCGTCTCCCGTCATATGCCGCGAGCATCCACTATCGAGAATCCACTTACTCTTAGTTGAGGAGGGAAGGTCCACCTACATCAAGAGTAGATGTGACCTTTGGTACCCAAGTCCTTGAGGGTCCAGAAGAGTTAGTTTTTGGAAACCATGCATATATCTTTCTATCTACTAATCTTCTAATTCTATATTGTGGTAAAATATGTCCATGTAAACCACAATAAGTACATGTAGCATTCTTATTTACATTAAGAGTATGCTGATGATGTCTATAAGCAGAATAATGAGGAGAAGTGTGATGTTATGTAGATTCAACATGGTGATGATGACTATGTGGAGTGGCATGGTGAGATTGTCTATATGGTATGGCATGATGATATTGTCTATATGGCATGACATGATGATTTCTATATGTAGAGTGATGTTGATTGTGTCTTTGTGCAACATGGTGATGATTTTATCTATGTGTAGCATGATGTTTTTGTGACATATGATGATTATTTCTACGTGCATGTGGTTTGTGTCCTTTGTGAAAGTGAGTGTACATGTAAGCATGATTGTGAGCAACATGAGGATGACGTGGTTGACTAGTATGAGTAGTGTCATGCTTTGTGTGTGTCTCATGTGATTGGGTTTGAGGTTGAGCAACCTGTTTTCCTAATTTAGTCTCTAGTTTCTTAGAGACAGCTTACAATTCAGTAATCTTAGCATTCAAACCATGCATCTTAGTAATAGAAATCTTGTGTCTACTATTTTCTTTCGCAAGATCCGTCTAGGTTAGTCAATTCTAGGTCTAAACAAACTAGGTCTATGCAAATCAAGTATCCAAGATAGCTACTAACTCATAGCCTAAGTCACTTGCTAAACCAAGCACAAAACTAAACCATAAGCTAACAAGGCACACAAACTTAGTCATATAATGTATATATATATCATTCACATTCACATATTCATATACATAGATATATATAGGAAAGCTATATATATATAGGCACACACACACACACACAAACACACACACACACACACACACACACACACACACACACACACACACACACACACATATATATATATATTATATATATATATAGAGAGAGAGAGAGAGAAAGAGAGGTAAAAGAGTAAGTGAGTGTGTGTTTGGCATGTGTGTGAAAGGATATGTGTTAATGTTCTCAGATTTAGTGATAGGTAGGTGTATGTGACATCGGATACATGGTGTCAAAGGGTGTATGAATGCATGTGTAAAAAATGTTATAGGTTAACTCAGTCTATAGAAATGCATACATACATACTTACATTGTATACATGCATACATACATATCATGTATACATACATAGATTGCATACATGCCTACATACATATCATATATGCATACTTGCATTCATTCATGCACCTATACATACATAAATAGATGCATACATACATATTTGAATACATTATATACTTACATACATTATATTCATATATGCATACTATATATTATATTACATTCATTCCTGTATACATGCATACATATAATTTATGCATACAAACTCATATATTTAACTCAAAATATATGTGAATACATATATTACATTACCGTAACACATATATATCATTCATTCATATCCCATATACATGCATACTTCAGTTTAGGTATTATATGCATTCACATATCATTAAGTTGTATACATATACTTATTTTTATTACACACATGTCATTCATGCATATTACATACTTAAATGCATCTATACATTATATACTTTGTATACAACATGTAAAAATAGAAGAGGGAAAAAAGGGGAAAAACTGAAATGGAAAGGGAAGGGAAGGGAAGGAAAAAGGTAAAGAAAAGAGAAAACAGCGGACATATACATGCTTGCATCATATATTCTATATTACCATACATGCTACCATTATATATTGTATTACATTATGCATTCATATCTATCATTACATGTATACCTTGCATTCATATCTAGCATTCATTATATACTTTCATGCATACATTGTGTACCATTCTTTCATTCATGCATTGCTTACAAACATTACATTGATTGCTTTTCTACATGCTTGCATTCAACTATATATATGCATTAATGTAAAGAGGATACATATCATATATATCATTTTATTCATCTAATATATCTTGTAATACATACTCTACATTCATTTATTATCCATACTACATAGGCTCATAGATTACACAAAATGCCTATATCTTATAGTCACTCTTCTACATAAAATTGATACTGTACCAATTCGGTTTTAACTAAATTCTAGAATTAAAGTATATCGTAGCCCTTCATGTTAGCTTTTCGAAACTTCAAACGGATCACATTTTCGTGTCCGAAGGCTCCCAAAATCGCGAAAACATCAAAATGCATTTGTCTTTCGGATAACTGACACTCAAATGGTTTTACAGAAAGTTCTAGAATGATTTTGGCTTATTAAAATATATATTTGAAAAGCTAACTTCGCTACGGTTCTTTTAAAAAACGAAAGATTAATCGGAGTTCTAAGCTAAAAGTTATGACATTTCTAAGTTACTTTGGTGAATAAAAACGTGGATGAATATTATGACGAATTTGAGTTATTTTGGACAAAAGAAACATATGTAGGCCAAGATACTTGGATGCCAACTTAGGTATCCAAATGAAACTAATTATAACCATCCTAACTAAGATCAATCCACTCTCTAACCATTCTAAAACTAAATTTTAAACACAATTAATCCTATTAGGCAATAAATCAAACAGATGGGGTGTCCTAATTTGGGATATATCAAGTAGGACATAAAATACATATCTAAAATCCTCGAGAGAACTCCAAATGGCTTCAAATTTGAATCTAAATAGGGTACACGCATGGGGGTGGATCCTACGGATTCAAAACTAAGTAATATGCATAGGAAATCAATTTAGAGGGTTGGTTTTACCTATTGGGAGTGGAATCCCAATGATACTCCTAAGGACACGGCTCCGACACGAAGATCTTCCAAAAAGGACACTCCTCATTGCACTTTGCTACAAATCTTTGCTAGCACCCTTCCTTGGTAGTATGAGAAGGTTGGATGAAAGTTTTGGTGGAGGGATGTAAGGATTTGGAGATCAAATCAAAGGGGAAGCTCTCTAATTTGGGGAAGAACACTTTGTGAAGGGAAAAAGGCAAGATGAAATGAAAGAAAGGGAGGCTAACCTACCTATAGTAGCTGCCATTAAACCCTATTTGGCCCTTGGAGGAAAGCCCAATAAGGTCTCAACTTGTCCCCTTGGTTAATTTTAAGTTAGATTCAAGTTTGGGATCAAAATGGTTAAATTTAAGCCTCTAACTTAACCAATCTAACAAGTAGGATTAGTCTAAACTCACTAACTTAATTAGTGGGGTTTGTGGGCTATAACTAACAAATCTTGGGATCCCGTCTACAGTCAAAGCTACCCGGGTCACTAACACAAGTCGGAACGAAACGAAACTCAAACCCGACTAAACAAATCCTGTAAAATCAATATTAAAATATAAAAATTCCCAAAATATAAAAATATGAAAAATGACCAAAATCGTAATACATTAATTTAAATATTATTAAAATAATCTAAAATTCACTAATTAATCAAAATCCTAAATAATTTAAAAGTCACAAAATGACCAAAATACCCTTAGCCTAAAAAGTTGTAAATAGTCATTCTAATCACATGGTTAGGTCCCCATGGTCATGGTTAGTCTCTAGGCTAAATAGTTCTAGGGTTCACTAGCTAACACATCAAAATTATAATTCACCAATTTTAAATAGTATTAAATTAATTAAAAATTCCCATAAAACATAATCCTATTATTAAATAATAAACTTTTACAAAAGTTCAAAATTATTCTCATTTTAGAAAAGTGGTGTTACAATACTATAAATTCAAATGCTAATAAAACAATAATTAATATCTACTAACTATAGAAACATAGAAAATTTGGGGTTCATGCGGATCACAATTTGTCGTATATGTACTTTGGGCCAAACAGGTCCGCATAAAGGAAACCGCATGACAGATTCAATGCCATATGCGGCCCATCGACAATCAGCTACAAAAGAAAGACATACGGCCAAGAGGATTAGTTCAACTGATAAAAGCTGACAAGTTCTGTCAAAACTGACAAAAATGACAGCTCTGACACTTTGATCAAAAGATAAGACGTGAGACATTACCAAAAGCAGGGTTCATACGCTTTCATGCGGCCAGAAGGAGTGTCACCTAAGCCGCATGAACCTTATACGACTCAAACATATGCGGCCCAAAATTCTCCGAAATTCATGCGGCCAAGGGTGACTATGACCCAAGCCGCATGAGCTTTATGCGGCCGAAATACAGAATCTATGCGGCTTAAATCCGTAAGCTATATGTGGGCTAAGGAAGTTTACGACTTAAGCCGCATGAGTCTCATGCAACCCCATATGGTGGAAAACTGAGAGACTCATGCGACTCAAAATAATTCATGCGACAAGACACGTGGCAGGCTGACCAAGTCTTAACTACCCAGATTTGCTGCAACCAAATCCCAACAAATCGACAGATGGCGGTCAAAGAGTGGGTCTTCACGTGCTAATTAGCCACGTGGCCACATGCCATCTATGCGGCTCAACATAGATACCACTATAAATAGCAGGGTGCCACACCCCTGCAAAAGGCTGGCAACCTTCGAAAATCAATTTCTTCAAGAGCTAAGGACTGCGTCAGATAGTCCAAGGGGTAAGGCAGAGTTCATAACACTTTCCCTAGCCTCTACCGTCATCCTCCAGAATCAAAACTAAATAATTGTACTTAGATAGTTTTCTAGGATTTCTTTCTAGGCTTTTCTTAGTAAAAACGAGTTTGCAATCGATTTCAGTGTTTCTGTAATACCTGTGTTTGATTTTTTTATGGCAAACACGATGGCGACTCTGCTGGGATGTCCTTCTCATCTATGAGAAGCTGGTGATGCAATCTGACACGTCCAAGCTCGGCTCTACGCAGCAAATGCTTGTGGTTCGCTTTGACCAACAAGCCTTCAAAGAAATGCTCTCTAAAGGGAGCGCCAGCCTGTCTTAGAAGCGAGCCAACCCAAAGAGAACTCGCAGGACATCTGTGCACAGAACTGTTATCCCCGACCAAGTTCTCGAAGAAGCTCCTTCTGCAGTCCAAGATGATGACCAAAGCTCTCATGCGGCTTTGCTTCCGACCGCAGAGGACCCCACTGTCCCCAAATCCAACAGAAGAAAATACTACGATGCTGAGTTTTTATGGGCACAAGGGAAATCCATGCGGACAAAGAAGAAGCCGTATAAGAGAAATGGGCAGTCTGTCTATACTGCAGCCAACTCTAGCCGCATGCAGACACTCATGCGGCAGCCAACTCCGGTCGCAGAAAGATGGCCTATGCGGCAGCCAGCTCTGGCCGCAAGAAGATAGCCCATGCGGCAGCCAAACCTGGCCTGAGACAGGATGTTTTATGCGGCCCTGTCAGAAGCTCTGTGTTCAACCGCCTGTCATGCGGGCCCTACGCCATGCGACCAATTGAAAATATGGGATGTATCAATCTGGACTCTTTTTACTATACGGCTTCGGGTGCTAAGTCAAAGAAGTCTAGGATAGTGCGGGCCAAACAAGCCCAGTCAGCTGTCCAAGTTACTGATTATCAGCGGGCCCCGTTAATTGTTACACGGGCTCCTGATGTAAAGTTGTACAGAACCACCCACGTCCAGTCCCCCAGGGCTAACGGACAGGATGGGTCTTTAAAGTCTCCCTCCACCTATCCAGAGCAAGTGCTTTTACTAGCCACGGATCAGGGAGCAGACATGATACCAAAGTTCTCGTGCACTCGGGATACCCGAGTCCACAAGTTTGGTGCAAAGGTAGATCAGCTTGCTACCGACTTGCGTGAGGTGATTACTCACAAATGCAAGGTGGCAGCGTTGGCATGCAATGAGTCCCTCTCGGGACGTCGTTGCACCCAAGTCACCATCAACTGCTGCTGCGAGAAATTAGCAGCACCTGAAGGTCGGCAGTCAGTTATCCAACGACTGCAGCAGCTAGTACCTGTCCGACAACAACTCAAGAAATAGGTACAAATTCCAGGGGACGAGGAGTTTCCTTTCGCCTCCTGTAATTCAACTCAAAAGTTTCTTCCAGGCAAGGGAGAAAACAAGACAGGCTCTTCCAGCCCGACAATCTCGGCCAGTATTACAAGGAGACCCTCATCTGGAGGGTTGCCGCTGACAACCACATGGGATGTCTATTTAGGCACTCGATCCAAAAAAAATCTTCCAGCACCCAGGGGTGCACCTTCGGCCTCCTTGAGAGTAGATGAAGCTGGGGGTAGCATTCCTCTCAATATATGCAATAACCCGGTGTACCAAGAGCACCTATAGGGGGTGGAGATCCCCCAGAACTGCACAACAGACTTGGACTTTCCTGAGGGCTACCACCCTCACTAAGACGATGTGGCTTCCTGCACAGGAGGTAGCACCCCTTCCGAGTTCGAGGAAGATGACGTTCTGACATTCTCTGATGATTTCTCTGCACAAGGGTATGACACAGAGAGCACCTCTGCTACGATCCCTTCTACCTCTACCCACGTGAGGACAGTCTTTATGGCTGACGATAATCATGAAGCGCCTTCTGACCGACAACATTTAGAAGTATTTGAAGCCATTCTCCTGTCCTTGGTCAAGTCTATTGACAAAATCAAAGCCGCCTTGCCAACCCAACAGGCAAGGATGCCCGGACAAACAAGCTTGGGACCCGCAGTCAACGCGGACTCCAATACGACCACCCCTCCATTGGGTGATGATCCCTTAGGAGCATCCATTCCTTCAGCTGAGGATGAAGCAAAGGAGGCAAGGAGGGAAGTCCAGAAGCTCCGAGCAATGTTCAATGCCCGAGACTCCTGTCGGGACCTCAGAATACGGCAGCCATATCCTATTGCATGGAGAGATGTGCCTTTTCCACCATGGTACATGCTGTTCCATATCGATTCTTATGACGAGAAGACCTCTGCTAGTCGGTACATGACTTACATTAAAGTCACAACCGACCACTTGTCGCATAGTGACACCATCCTCACGCGATTATTCATCGGAGCATTAGAGGGGATCGCATTCGACTGGTACCGCAACCTTCCCGACAACTGCATCCATTCTTTTGACGGCTTCAAGCACATGTTCAAGGAAATATTCTACGAAGTGGGGCATGACGTAATGATGTCATCTCTCATGGACGTCGTTCAGGGAGATAGGGAGCTAAAAAGGAACTATATCGAACGGTTCCGCCAAACCGCAATAAAATTGTCCCAAGGAAATCCCGAGAGCTCCTTGATTGAAATCTGCTAGAAGAAGTTATACCCCGCAATTAGCCTCTGGATGGGTGACGATCAGTTCAGGGATTGGATGACCTTCATCATAAGTGCTACTAATGCAGAGGCAAAATTGAAGAAGGACCGCCAGTTGGGATTACACATCCCAGATGGAGAGGATAAGAGCAGACGTCCTGGTTCCACCTCCAGCAACAACAACAGTGGCACAACCTCCAACCGGGATAATAAGGGCAAACAGGCCATGTTCGCTGATGCAACCCAGAAGCCTGAACAAAAACAGGCGAAAGGTCAATGGCCCAAGGTGAATTACTCATTTGAAGATAGTCATGTCAAACCTATCTTCGATATGATCTTGCAAGGGGTAAGATCCAGCTCCCTCCACCAAAGCGCGAGCCTCAAGCGGCATAAATGGAGGACCCAAAGTATTGTCACTTCTACCGCTATGTCCATCATTCCATTCATGACTGCTTCCAATTAAAGTGGTACATTCAGAGTCTTATCGACTCTAAAGCTCTGTCGATAGACTTTGAAGAGGTTATCGTGGTGGCGAACACGGTGTCGATTCAGTTCAGCGACTTTCCTCCAACAAGAACTCAGACGGGATAATACCTGTCCCTTGGGAAACGATAGAGGTTACTAATCTTCTACCTATCCGGAGCCAGACATCTGGATTGGTACCTCTCACCACATCGTAAGGAGAGATCATGTGGGTGCATCCAGACGTAGTGCCCGAACTTATCTAGGAGGTGTCATCTCCTACCAGCAAGAAAAAGGGCAGGAAGTCTATATCCTGCCATACAATTTCAGCCAAAGCTGAAGAAGCTGTAGCTATTGTTACCCGGTCTGGAGCACAAGTCCAGCCCGCACAGGATAATGCAGTCGAAGATCCTTAGCCGACAATGTCGTCTCCCTCTAATGTTCCAAGGCCATCCCAGCCTCCACTGGCGGATAAGTCCAAGACAAAGGAAACCTGCTTCGACAGGCCACTCCGTAATGACGTACCTCAGTGACTGGAGAGACCTTACAACATTAGCATATTAGTACAATTGGCTAATACGCCAACAAAGTTGTCATTATACGAGCTCCTAAGGCTCTCCAAGGATCTTCGTGTCGCATTAAGCGAAGCACTCCAAAATGCTAACGCCTACTTAGCTCAGGTCAAGCCTCCAGGGGAAGACCCGCCAGTAGACCGACAGGGCAGCGATAGCACAGATGTAATGCCCAACATTATATTTACTTCACAGGACATATTGATCAAGTATAATTTGCATGATCACTCCTTGTTCTATACTGGATACATATGTGACATCAAGGTGGATCGGATGCATATCGACCCCGGATCGTCAATAAGCATCATCCCAAAAAGCTTGCTCCAACTTCTTGGCATCCCTATGCACCGGCTAGCGGCGACCAACACTGCCATTAGCGGTTTAAACTCAGGAAGGAGCTATCCCCTAGGGAAGATCCAATTGAAATGTCGGATTGGTGACCTGAAGACGGAGGCTACCAGCTATGTCAAAGATACAGACACCTCTTATAACATACTCCTGGGACGTTCGTGGATATATGACTATATGATCGTGCAATCCACCCTTTACCAGTGCTTCAAGTAAGTCAGTAAGCATGGCGTCGTGAAAACTGAATTTGCCGACATCGATCCCTTCAAAGGGGTTGAATCTTATTATTCTTTGGAGGCTTGTCTAAATAACGAATCTAGAAAACATATAACTGACGAACTAGAGGCCATCACAGGGCCAGAAGAACCCTTGAGAATTCGTCTCCAGGCCCACAAACCGGGCAAGGCCGCACCCCTCGTCGCAACCTTGCATAAAGAGGTGCCTGGTTCTCCTGCCTCACCTACGCAGTTGGAATCAATGGTCATCCAGCTCGCGAGATCCAACAAGGAGCCAAAACCTGTCATAGGGCTGATAGTGATCCGACTGCTGAAATCCAATCAAAGGCAACAGGAAGATGCAAGGCCCTCTGTAACACCGATGGTAATCTGATTGCCAAAATCTACTCAAAGGCAACCGAAAGACACAAAGTCCCTTGCTGAGCCAATTGTCATCTGTCTTTCCAAGATGAGCCAGCAACCAAGTGTCAATCCAACACTCTTAGGTAGGTCAATACCTCAAGCTGAACCCTTGGTGGTCAAGTTGTCCAAGACAGCATCCCGACCTCTAAGCTCGTAGGGGGTAGCCGAAGAGGACGTAGAACTCGTCAAATACTTGGTTACACAAGTGGATAGCCCCTCTCCTGTAATCCATGTAGACAAAATTCCTTATTTCATTAATAAGAGGTTGCCGTTAGACTATTCTGAGTATGATAAGTCTAATCTAATGTATACTGCACGGGACTGTCTAGACATTATCCTGCACACACGGGTGACAACCGTCCATACCCCAAATCAACTTGCTCCCGTTAAAGGTGCTCACTTCCTGGTCCCGGACAGAAGAGGATGGGATCACACGATCATCTTTGGTCGAAAAGAAGGTTCTCAATCTTTCACGCCACAAGAGTCCGATTTTGGACCCGGCGCTGGAAGATTACCGCTCTACCTATATAGTCCTATGTAGAAGAATAGAAAATATTGCTTTTAGTCCCACATCGGAAAGGAGAAGAAGAAAGGGCTCACTCTATTCTATAAATGGAGCCCCTTGCCTTATTTGAAAAGGGGCACCAACTTCTCTTCCCTCCTTCCAACTTGGACTCTTCCTACTACGCTCCTTCGGGTGCTAAGTCGAAGAAGTTTAGTGCAGCGCGGGCTCGTCGAGCTCAGTCAGCTGTCCCAACCTCTGACCGTCAGAGTGTCCCACTAACTGATATAAAGTTATATAGAACCACCCGTGTCCAGTCCCCGAAAAAAAATGAACAGGGTGGTTCTCAAGAGTCTCCCAACAAAGATCGAGGGCAAGTGCTTTTACTAGCCTCGCATCGGAGAGCAAACATGATACCTACGCACTCCTGTGCTCGGAATACCCGGGCCCATAAAATGAGTACAAAGGTTGACCGAGATGTCCTTGACTTGTAAGATATGATCCTTCACAAGCGCAAGGAAAGAAGGGAATTCTCTATGCCGTTCGAAATCAACATGGAGCCTTATGCGGCTCAAAATCCAGAAAGCTTCATGCAGCTCAGAAAGCTTCATGTGGCCCAAAAGCAGCAGGGGGCCTTATGTGGCCCATAATCAACAAAAACTCTATGCGGCTCAGAATTTTTGGGATCTCATGCGGCTCAAAAAAATTTCTCAAAGCTTTATGCGGCTCAGAAAGATGAAGGGGAAGCCACATAGCCTCATGCGGCTCAAAACAGACCTTTACAGCTGGCCATAAATACTCTGAGCAGCTGGCTCAATAATTACCCTGACACAGGAAAGCGGCAGCTCTAACAATGAGGGATTGACAGTTCTGACATAAAGGTAAAATGATGGCTCTGTCATAATGGCGTGCTCCTAGAAAGACGAGATAAAATCTTTATAGCTGGCACAATCCACCAATTCCAAAGTTCTTTATGCGGATCGCTTCAAAGACTTCCATGCGGCTCGATTGTGGGGGCCAACCTTATGCGGTTCAGTTGAAGGCCACCCCCCATACGGCTGCCACTCTCATGCGGCTCGAATTGTGGGGGGGCACCCCTATGCGGTTCAGTTGAAGGCCGTCCCCCATGCGGCTGCCACTCTGATGCGGCTCGGATCGTGGGGGGCCACCCCTATGCGGTTCAGTTGGAGGCCACCCCCCATGCGGCTGCCACTCTCATGCGGCTCGGATTGTGGTGCCCACCGCTATGCGGTTCAGTTTAAGGCGACCCCCCATGCGGCTGCCACTTTCATGCGGCTCGGATTGTGGGGGGCCACCCCTATGTGGTTCAGTTGGAGGCTACCCCCCTTGCGGCTACCACTCTCATGCAGCTCAGATTGTGGAGGCCACCCCTTTGTGGTTCAGTTGGAGGCTACCCCCCATGCGACTGCAACTCTCATGCGGCTGGGATTGTGGGGGCCACCCTTATGCGGTTCAGTTGGGGTTCTCTCTTATGGGGCTATCACTCTCATGCTGCTGTCACTTTCATGCGGCTAGATAGTCGGGGTCACGCTCATACGGCTCTGCCAGGACGCCCCATTTATGTGACTCGTATCACAATGGCAGTAGGGACACGTGGCAGGAGATCGACTAAGACTTATTCCCCTACGTTCGTAGGGCTCTCAGCGTAATGGCGGTTGGGACACGTGGAAGAAGATTGACCAAGACTTATCCCATCGGAATTGATGCTATCAACAAATCATCACAATACAGATTTGTTACAATCAACATTAACTACCCAGATCGATTTTCAACTAACTATGCAGATTTAGTGCAATCAACATTAACTGCCCAGATTTGTTACAATCAATATTAACAGCCCGGACTGATTTTCATCAAACAGGATCAAGACAAATCTTAACGAATCCCTAACCACCCGCTTTTTAAGGAGCAATTACTGCATACCCTACTTATCATAAAGCCCTATAAATAGCAAGGTGCCATTCCCTTGCAAAAGCTTGGACAGAGAGCGGCGGAGACACAGAGGAGTAATCACAGAGCCCAAGCAGTGAGACGAGCAACCCCCGTCCGCACAAAAAGCATTTCTTCTCCGGAGCCGAAGCTGCATTCGATCGTCCAAGAAGTAAGGCAGAGTTGCCTTCACTCTCCCGAACCTCTACCGTTACCCCCCAGAGTCAAAAATAAATAATTGTACTTTAGATTGCTTTTCCTAGGTTTTGTTCCTAGGCTCTCTTTTATACGAGCGAGTTTGTATTGTGAAGTAAAAATCTAGTCCTCTCATAAAACTGTTCTGTTCTTTTATAATCAATGACAAATACGATGACAACTCTGCTGGGGACTAACTTCTCTACGGCTGAGAAGTTGGTGACGTAATCGGACGCATCCAAACTTGTCTCCACATAACAGATGCTGGTCGTCCGCTTCGACTAATAGGCGTTTGAAGAAATGCTCTCCGATGGGAGCGCTAGCCCGGTCCAGAAGCGAGCCCTCACGAAGAAGGCTCGTAGGGAGTGGAGGCCCAAATCATTTGCTCCACCCCAAGCTCTGGAAGAAACGCTCTCTGCTACCCATGACAGTGGAAAAGACTCCCATGTGCCCCCACATTAGGCCGCGGAGGACCCTGTTGTTCTCAAGTTTGGCAGAGGAAAGCACCACGATGCTGGACTTGAGGAAGCAAATGGGGGCTCCATGCGGTCTAGGAAGAAGCCACATAAGGGTGCCAGCCGTATGAAAAAGGCTCATACGGCCAACAATTCCAGCCGCATGAAGACTCATACGGCTACTAGATCCAGCCGCATGAATGCTGATTGGCCAGCGGATCCAGCCACATGAATGCTGATGTGGCCAACGGATCCAGTCGCATTATTGCTGATGTGGCCAACAAATCCAGCCGTATGAATGCTGATGTGGCTAACGGATCCAGCCGCATGAATGCTGATGTGGCCAACAGATCTAGTCGCATGAATGTTAATGTGGCTAACAGATCCAGTCGCATGAATGCTGATGTGGCCAACAGATCCAGCCGTATGAATGCTGATGTGGCCAACGGATCCAGCCGCATGAATACTGATGTGGCCAATAGATACAGCCGTATGAATGCTGATATGGCCAACAGATCCAGCTGCATGAATTCCTATGCGGCTACAAATGCCAGCCGTATGAATGCTCCATGCGGCTCGTGTTCAGTCTTCGACCGCCTCTCATACGGTCCTGACTCCAGATGCTCCCAAAAAAGTGTGCCAGACTCTGTGCGGCAACATTTGGACTCTTCCTACTATGCACCCTCGGGTGCTAAAGTGAAGAAGTCTAGGACAGCGCGGGCTCGGCGAGCTCAGTCAGCTGTCCCAACCTCTGACCATCCGAGCGCTCCGCTTACAATTATGAGGGCCTCCGATGGGAAGTTGTGCCGAACCACTCGAATCTAGCCCCCGACGACAAACGGACAGAGCGGTTCCCAAGAGTCTTCCAACAATCAGGGAGCATACATGGTGCCAACACACTCAGATACTCAAGATTCCCGGGCCCACAAAACGGGTGTAAAGGTTGCTCGAGATGCACCTGACTTGCATGATGTGATCGTTCACAAGCGCAAGGAAAGAGAAAAAGCTTTGGTGTGCAGAGAGTCCTTCTATGGACATCACTGCACCCAAGTTATTGTCAAATACTGCAGTAACAACGCGGCAGTACAAGAAGACCGGCGGTCCATCTTTCAACGACTGTAATACCCAGGCTCAGAAGACGAGGTGCTTCTTGTTGCCTCCTTCAATTCTTCTCTGAAGATCCCTGGCAGCGAGAGAGGGAAGAAAACAAATGTCTCCAGTCCAAAAATCTCAACCAGCATAACCAAGAAACTCTCTTCTAAGCGGTTGTCTACCACCATTACCAGAGGAGTTTACCAAGGTACCCGCTCAAAGACGAAATCTGCCAGACTTGCAGATTCGTCGTCCACATCTCTGGGAGGCACTGGAGCCGGGGGTAGCACTCCTCCAAACATCAACGACAATCCGATATTCCAAGAAGGTAATCCAGGGGAAACGGTTCCCCCAACAGATACAGCAGCTTCCAACATCCCCGAGGACGTCCATAACTCTCAAGACGAGGCAAGCTCTGAAGCTGGGGGTACTACTCCTTCTTAGTCCAAACAAGAGGAGAATATTCCCACATACCCTGATGACTTCTATGTACAAGGGTATGACTTAGAAGGTACATCCTCCACCGTTCCTTCTATCTCTCCTCATGTAAGGACGGTGTTTATGATGGACAACAACCATGACGGTCCCAGTGATCGCCAACACATCGACACTCTGGAGGCCATACTTTATACCTTAGTCAAATCCGTGGACAAGATCAAAGCGACCCTACTGACTCTGTAAAGAAGGACGCCTGGCCAAACAAACTTGAGTCTCGCGGTCAATACAGATTCAAACTCGGCTATACCAAACCTGGATGACAATCCTCCTACAATATCGGCTCCCACTGCTGCAGACGAGGCTAGGGAGGCAAGACGATAGGTCCAAGAGCTCCGGGCCGTGTTCCACGCCCGGGAAACCTGCCAGGACCTCAGGATACGACAACCGTATCCTGCTACATGGAGAGATGTTCCCTTCCAACCATGATATAAGCCATTCAACATCAATCCCTATAATGGCAAGACCTCTGCAAGCTGGTACATCACTTACTTTGAAGTCACAACCGACCATCTGCCCCATGACGATGCCATCCTTACGCGATTGTTCATCGGGGCATTGGAATGGGTCGCCTTCGACTGGTACTGCAACTTGTCGGACAACTGCATCTATTACTTCGTCGACTTCAAACGTATGTTCCTGGAAAGGTTCTACGAAGTAGGATAAGATGTGACAATGTCCACCCTCATGGACCTTGTTCAGGAAGAAAAAGAGTTGACAGAGAACTATATTGAGCAATTTCGCCAAACCGCGATGAAGTTGCCTTCTGGTAACCCTGATTCCTTCCTGATTGAAATTTGCCAAAAGAGGATGCTCTCCACCATCAGCCTCTGGATGGGCGAGAGTCAATTCAAGGACTAGAATACGTTCATCATCAGTGCCACTGGCGTAGAAGACAAGTTGAAGAAAGCTCACCAATTGGGACTGAACATCTCGGAGGGAGGGGACAAGGGTAAACGCCCTAATGCCAACAACAACAATGGAGGTAATTCCTCCAACAATCAAGACAATAAGGGCAAGCAGGCTATGGTGGCTGACACAGCCCAGAAGCCAGAAGCAGTGGCCTCAGATGACCTACTCCTTCGAGGACGGCCATGTCAAGCCCATCTTGGACATGCACATACAAGGAGGTCGAATTCAGCTCCCTCCTCCAAGGCGTGAACCTCGTCCTGCAGGGATGGAGAGCCCTAAGTGCTGCCACTACCATCGATATGTCCACCATGCCATACAAGACTACTTCCAACTGAAGCGATACATCCAGTATCTCATCGATTCTAAGGTCTTGGCCATTGATTTCAAAGAGGTAACCGTGGCAGCCAATATGGTGTCAGTACAATTCGGCAGCTTCCCTCCAACAAAGACTCAAGATGGAGTAGTACCCGTCCCCATAGCAAAGATGGTGGTCGCTAACCTTCCACCTCCCCGAGACTAGGCTGCTGGTCTAGTGCCCCTTACCATATCACGAGGAGAGGTCATGTGGGTCCATCTGGACTTGGTACCTGAAGTGACTCAGTCCGTACCACCATCCACCAGAAAGAAAAAGAGTGGGAAAGTCAAGTCATGTCGCACAATCTCGGCAGAGGTCGAAGAAGCTACGGCTGCTGTTACCCGATCCGTTGCACAAACTCAACCTCCATCGGGTAACTCGACTGAATATCATCAGCTGGCGGCTGCTGATGCTCCAGGACCTTCTCATCCTTCGACGACCGACAAGCCTAGGCCGAAGGAGACTCGCTTTGACAAACCGTTCCAAAGAGAGGCCTCATGGGCTGGAGAGGCCCTACAACTTTGACATCTTAGCACAATTATTATACGAGCTCCTGAGACTCTCCAAAGATGTTCGCGTCACACTGAATGAGGCACTCCAGAATGCCGACGCATATCTGGCTCAGTCCAATCTTACTAGGAGAGCTCGTCTGCAGATCTCCAGGATAGCGCTTGCACAGGTACAATGCCCAACATTGTCTTCACTCTGTAGGATATGCTTATCAAGACCAACCTGCATGATTGCCCTCTATATTATACTGGATACGTTGGCGACATCAAGATGGATCGGATGCATATTGATCTCAGTTCTTCCATAAGCATCATCCCGAAGAGCCTGCTACACCATCTATGTATCCTAATGCATCGCCTGACGCTGACAAGCACCGCCATCAGCGGTTTTAATTCAGACAGAAGCTATCCGATCGGGAAGATTCACCTGAAGTGCCAAATCGGCGACCTTCTGTCAGAAGTGACCTGTTATGTCATAGATACGGACACTTTCTATAATATTCTTCTGGGGCGTCCATGGATACACGATTACATGATCGTGCCCTCCACATTACACCAGTGCTTCAAGTACGTCGACAAGCACAGCTTTGCCATGACAGAATTTGTCGACATCGACCCCTTTAAAGGGGTCGAATCCTACTACTCAGACTCATGATTATACGAGAAGTCGAAAAGGCACCTTGTCGAAGGAGATACTCAAGCTCAAACTGAGACGGCAGCTGGATAGGAAGAACCACTGACGATCCACCTCCAAGCCCACAAACCTGGCAGAACTGCACCACTTACAGCCACTCTACGTAAGGATACAATCAGCCTCTCTGTACAGGAAGGACAGATGATAATTCGACTGCCAAGGTCTGGCCAAGCACCAAGACCCACGACAGAGCCACTGACAATCAGGCTGCCTATAGCTAGCCAGCAAAAATAGAGGAGCTCAATCCCTCTGTCAAGTCGATGACGATTCATCTTTCCAGAATGAATCAACAGCCGAACGCTGAGCCGGGGACTGCTAGCCAGCCAACAACTCCCCGTACAGCACCAAGCACCAAACTGTGGGTCGCTAGTACGCCAACGACTCTACGTTCTGCTCCATCAGTGGAGCCCCTGATGATTAAGCTGCCCAAGTCATCCTTCCAGTCTTCATTGACACAGGGGGTGGCCGAAGAAGAGTCAGAGGTGGCCAAGTATGTGTCTGCTCACACTGATGTTCCATCCGCAGATGATATGTAATTCTACTAAAAAGATACCTTACTTCATCAATAAAGGGCTATCTTTGAACTACCTCGAGCTTAATAAGCTTTGTACAATGTATGCTATGGAACACGGTATAGGCACCCACCTACACACACAGGTGACAAATGTCTACACCGTAAACCAACTTACTCAGTAGAAGACGCTTACCGCATAGTCGAGGAAGGGGATCATCCAATCATCTTCGGTCGAAAGAATGATCCACAGCCCTTCAGGATAAAAGAAGTTGATCTTGAACCCGACACCGGAAGACTGCCCCTTTATCTGTATAGTTCCCAATCCAAGTACCTCATACAAAAAACAAGAGTATGATCTGGAAACTACACCAGGCTTGAACTACGGCACTGGACGGCGGCTACCCTTACAGTTGTCGATCCCGGCTGGAAAACCACGGGATTACTACAATAAGACCAGATGTGGACTATGTTATGTCATACCTGCAATGACTCCTGAAAGCTCAGATCAGGAATACGACTGGCATTCACACTCAACTGGATCACCAACTTCTAATTCAGATGTCAGCATCGGGGAAGTATTCAGGCAAGTCTTGTCTGTCAATATGGCATTCGTCGACGCCTATGAAGAAGATGAAGACATTCTTGAACTTCTTGAGTTAGAGCCGTGGGCCCAACTGTAACACCCAGTTTCTGAAATGAGGGTAATTTTGAAATTTTGTAATTATAATTATTATTTATTTTATATTATAATTTTTGGTGATTTTTAATCATTTTTAAATTATTTAAAAACTGTTTTAAGTCATGGCTTGTGATCTTGATGCCTTGCTAGTGTAACCTGAGAGACTGTCTGACCTAGAGCCTAACCATGTTATTAGGATAATTTATTTTTTACTTTTGAGCATGTGGGTATTTTGGTCATTTGGCCTCTTTGAATTATTTTATGATTTATTGTATTGGTGATTGTTAATTTTGACTTTTGCTAAGCTGTGACTTAAGAGACTTTCCTAGACTTTGAACTTGACATTGGTGACTTAGCTAACATGGTATGGACCCTAATCTAACTCAAGTTGGTCTTGGTTGACTTAAGTTGGCTATGTTTCATGAAGAGATTAGGAGGATTTTTGTATTGGACCAAAGGCTAAGGACTTGAGCTAGTTAGCTAGTGCAACATGGCCCATAGCCCATTAGTGAAACCCTAATTTTACACTCTATGACCAGCCCCTAGGGCTCCCCCTTCCTTATAAATAATCTTCTAATTAATTCTTGCCTGTTTTGTATTGAAAGAACACATATGAAAGAAAAGGTTTGTCCATTCTTCCCCAATCCATAGATTTTTCATTTTAAATCCTTTTAACTCTAGTTTCTTGCAATAGAGCCTAATACCCTTCTATTTCCTATTTATGGAGAGAAATCCCAGATTTTGAGCAATTTGGGGATCCGAGCTAGTAAGGAGGAACACTTCATTCTGGGGCTTTTTCTTGCTATTTGCATCTATAGATAAAACCCCTTAAATTATATTTAAATTCCATTTTCTTTGCATTTAGGGCTAGATCTAGGAGTTTCCTAGCTGTCCCTAGAATTTGGGTGGATTTCGTGTCCGTTTGGTGTCCGTTTTGTGTCCGTATCGGACACGTGTCTATGTGTATGTTTATGTGTTTGACAAAATGCCTATTAGAACTTTTTGCTCTTAGTTTTCAAAACAAATTATATATTTGGGTAGATAATCATATGTAGATTAATTATATATGTTACTGAGTCAAATTTTGGGGAATTTTTGTGTCCAAAAGGGATACGGACACGCAACACGAGACCCCCGTGCAACGCCCTGCTACCTGACACCAATTTCTCACTGTACAGGACATTTGGACATGTAAAAATTGGCACGAGGGTAGGGGCAGACACTGTCAGGACCCTCCTAAAGTTTTACAATATTTTGAGTCGTGTCGGACACGAAACACGAGCTGCACTGGTTTGGACACTGAAGAATGCACTAATTTTTCACTTACTGACACGGCCTTAAAACATGGACACGACACGTCTTGGACATCGTGCAAGAACCTAGACTCCTAGCCCAAGTCCCCTTCTACCCATATATATGACCACGATGTGTCACGTGTCGTGTGTCACGCACATGAGTCTGTGACACGCCTGCACGAGGTACCGCACTGTGCCCGTGCTCTCGCCTGCTACTCGGGCCCCCCGTAGGACACGATACGAATTCTCTTAACATGAATTTTGGTGGACACGAGGGGGCATGCACTGACATCATGCCCCCAAAGTTTCGTTGGATTTCGTAGAGTGGTTAGGGAAAAATCGAGCTTGCACTGATTGTGTACAGACACGCACACACTCGATTTAGGCCACTGATACAGCTTTGAAACAAGGACACGACACGACCCCGACTCGATACAGTGTCATGACCCGCACCCTAGAGTAAGGGCACGAGACATGGGTACGTCCAGCCTACGCCGCATTGTCGACGGTAGAACGATGTCCTAGGTTACAACATCTAGCAGTAATATACTAAACAGTTTATACTCCCAGAATGGGGGTGACATAGCAATAAATAAACTCAATCACAACTAAGAAAGAATAAAGCACGATATGATATAGTACTCAAGGAAAACATATGATAAAGTAGTCTAAGATAACATTCCAGCAATATCCTGAGTACAAACTCAGCTACAGGATATGAAAGAATATCTACAACTCAAAATCTCTGAACAGAAGTAAAGTCTAACTAAACAGTCTCAAAACAACATAAAATAAGATAAGGCCTAACTAAGCTAGTTTAGGCAATGGGGGTGATGTCCTCAGCTAGAGCTGGGTCCTCCTGAGAGTCCAGCTCGTACGTGTCGTCTAGGGCTGCCCCGTAGAAGGTATCCACACAGGCCTCCTCCTCTGTAATATTTTCAACAGGTCCAGTTAGGACAGGAGCGAGCACAATACATCTCAACAGATCATAGCAGGTTAAAAAATATAAACATGCAGTAGAGTAAGATACAGGTACTGAAGAATACAGTATGTAAACAGAGAGAGAGAACTGTAATAGAAATATCTACTATAAGTAAAGAACTAACAGTGGCTAGTGAGTCAGAGTACAGGATAGCAAATGTAAACAGAACAGATTTGTACATGATCTACACTAAAGAGTTTCACATAATCTACACTACTATGGAATTGTTCACATGACTGCTAGCAGTCCCCCGTTTCCCCAATCAATACACAAGGATCTAAGCAGGTTATATTATTATACATGATATCACATGGGGTCCCATGAAAGGGTGCACATGATATTATACATGAGGGCTCCATGAACATGAGAGTACATGATTCACAGGAGTATACATGTATGGTAAAAGCACAGGAGTACATGATGAAAGTGAACCACACATGACACAATGTACCCGATGCTCCCGAGGGGGATAACATCACATGAAGAGATCCATATAGTACCAATCCGTGATAATGTCGTGACAGCATCAAGTAAAGTAATCTAAAGCAGGAAATAATTCTAAGCATGATATGAAATTATCAGAGAATGTACTCGCCTGGTATCTGAGTGTCCAATATGAAAGTACTGTCCAAGAAGTGGTGTCTGGCTCCTAATCAGAACAGCATAAGTCACAACAAGTCCAAAATGATCAAATGAAGCACCGCAATGCATTCTACTTGAATCTAGGTCAATCTAAGCCAAAGTCAGCTCTTGGTCAACTCTTGTCAACCCCAATCTAAGCCAAAGTCAACTCTTGGTCAACTCTTGTCAACCCTAGAAGTCAAACTAGGTCAACCAAGTCTAAATTAGGTCAAACTAGTCTATACTAGTCTACATTAGCCTATACTAGGCCTAACTAGTCCATACAAGTCTAAACTAGGCTAAACTAGCCTATGCTAGCATACCAAGTCCTTACAACTTATACCAGCTTAGTACACACCACAACTCAACCTAGTCACTACAAGTCTATACACATAGTCTACATTATTACACTCACACATACTAGGTTATAGTACAATACATTAGGAACTTCACATATATATATATATATATATATATATATATATATATATATATATATATATATATATTATATATATATATATTATATACCTAGGCTTAAATACCATATACACACTATAAGAATTCAAGGCTAGCATATACCTTATATTACAAATATGATTTACATATATAGATAGGCATTCATGTATAATATATACATTCACAATACATTATTTACATATATGTACATATGACATATATAGAATATACATACATAGATATATAGAGAGAGAGCATGTGTGTGTGTAGAGAGTGGAGCTACTATGTGTGTGTGTGTAAACTATGAGTGAGAGAGTGAAATGTGTGTGTGTGTGTGTGTGAGACATAGGGGTGTGAGATAGGGACTGTCACACTAGGCTGTGCAGGAAGCATAGAGGGAAATCAATTCACATATCAGAAAAAGAGGAAAACTGAACCAGTTCAGTCCCTTTCATTCAAACTAAGGAAAATATAAAGGAAGGGAATCAATGCCCTATCAGTTAGTGAAAACTGAAACATTTTTAGTCCCCCACAGTTCAAACCTCCATTTTGATTTCAACATACCACCAAACAACCCCAAATTCGACACACAACTAGATTACCTATAGGAGAATCAATATGAGGTTTTAAACCACACATTTAACAGTATCAAATAGGTTTAAATTAGATGACAAAGTTCATTATCAAAACTGGAATTTCAGGATATTGATACACTATTTTAGAATTTTGGGAATTTGATAAATACCTAATGAAAACATATTAAAATACAAATAAAAAGGTTGGTAATTAAAATATACAGTGTATATGTGTCATACAAGGTGTTTGTGTCCAAACAAAAGGATACAAACGTGTCCAATCGAATTAAAACCCAAAATAGTACAAAACTGGCACTGTTCAGTGTACTGCATCGTGCACGTATGCACGAGTGTCGTGCACACGACACAGCATGAATTAAGACACATGCTCGTGTTAGTGGGTGCGCCAAGGGTAGACCTAGGTCTGACACACCTTGAATCATGTCCTCGTGTCGCCGTGTCAGTCTGAACAAGCCGTGTCAATGAGGGGAAATCCAATTCGCAGTGTCAGTGTAATCCCGAAGCGAGGCCTCGTGCATGTTCGAAACGAAACCATCGGACTCGAGACTCGAGGGGGAGACTTTCAGTCATTGCCCCTTGGTCGATGCCAAGTGGCACGAGTCCAAACTTCGTGTCCAGCGAGCACTCGTACTCGAGTAGTAGGGGACAGAACTGGACTCAGTTCCAGTGTGTTCGTGTCCCTCTGTAGCACCCAGTTTTCCAAATGAGGGTAATTTTGAAATTTTGTGTTTATAATTATTTTAATAATGATATTTAATTCATGATATAATTTTTGGTAATTTTAAACTATTTTTAAAATTATTTAAATCAATGACTTGTGGTTTTGACGTTTTGCTAGTGAAACCCTAGAGACTGTTTAACCTAGAGCCTAACCATGTGATTATGATATTTTAATGTCATTTTTGGCCTGAGAATATTTTTGTATTTGACCTCTTTGAATTATTTTGATATTATTTTATTATTTATGATATTGTTTTGGGGTTATTTGAGTCGGGTTCGAATTTCAACTCAATTCGACTTGAAACGGGGACCCGGGGGTAGTTGACTCTAGTGGGACCCACACACTAGTTAGGCATGGCCCACATGATATTAATTTTAGTCCACATGATAGAAATATTTTAGTTAGAGGTTAGACTAATTATTATGGATAAGGTTAGTGTGATTAGAGACTTTAGAATGACTAATTTAGCCCCAACCAATTAGCCCTTTTCTAATACTCATAGAATAGGTTAGTGGGGGCATTTTGGACCTTACCATAATAGGACAAGTAGCCCATATGGCCAGCCACTTTGGGAGAGGATAGGCTCAAGTTCATTCATTATTCTCATCCACACTCTCTCTCTTGCTCTTCCCCAAATTCCTAGAGAGCAATCCCTAGCAATTTCTCCACCAAATCCTTCCATTTTGCCACCAAATCTTCTTTTTTTCCTTCTCCATTCTAGCCAAGGAGGAACTATCCAAGTTTGGGAGGATTTGGAGCTCGTTCGTGTCCTTTTGGAATCTCTACGTGTCGGTGTCGCTCCGGGAAGGCTTTTCTTCGATTCGATCTACCGGGAGGTATAAATCCCTTCTCCTTTTTATTTCCTCATACATATAGGTCTATTTTAAACCCATAGGAATGATCCCCACGGTTGTATCTCCATTTGTGTCCATTTTGTATCCATTTGGAGGTCATAGGAGTGTCCTTTGTGTTATGGATGTGTTCATGTTATATATATATATATATATATATATATATATATATATATATATATATATATATATATATATATTGTAATGAGAGTATATCAATATTTATATATGTAATAAATGGTTCATGATGATTATATAATCAAGGTTTGTGAGTGTGGTTCCTCATATTATTATTGCTATTATTGTTGTGGATAATTAGGATATATATTGTGTATTCTTTTGGCTCAAACTATCTAAATCCGTCATGATTTTTATCCACGTTTTTAATTTCAGCCCTAAATTAGAAATATCATAACTTCTAGCTCAAAGCTCTGGTTAATCTTCCGTTTTTTTAAAAGAAGCGTATTGAAGTTAGCTTTCCAAAAACATATATTAATAGGCCTAATTCTTTCTGTAACTTTCTGGAGAACTATTTGAGTGTCAGTTGTACGAAAGACAAACGTGTTCTCGGTGTTTTCGCGATTCCGGGAGTTTTCGAAAATGAAAACGCGATCCGTTTGAAGTTTTGGAAAGCTAACACATAGATCTATAACATAATTTAATCCTAGAATTTAATTCATGCTGAGTTGGTACAGTATTGATTATTAGTAGGAGTTACTATTCGGCATATGCATTTTGTGCACCCTTGTGTGTAATATAATGTTCTATTTGATTTTAACCCATGTTAATGTATATACATTATGTAACTAAATAGAGAATGCAAGCATGAGTAAATGGTTAAATAAATAATGTATGAGGTATAAGTATCCTATCTAATGTAAGCATGTATAAGTATGGCTTGTAATGAATATGTAGGTTCCATAGTATGTAATGTATGGTGCATATAGTAGTGCAAGAGAATAAATAAATGATGAATGAATACAAGCATGAATGTAATATAATAATAGATCTAATGTATGCAATATACAAGTTAATAAGATGTAATGTTCTATGTTAACACAAATCCTATATTACCTCATGTATCCCCCTTACACTATGTTGACACTGTCACACTTTACACATTGTTCACTTCTACTTTGACACTTTTTGATATGTATACACTATGTATGCCCATTTAACCCTCACTTGACCCTTTGCCATGTTCACATACACACACATAGCCTCTTAAATAAGTATTTATGAATATAGTTAACTTAGCTATGTATGTATATTATATATATGTTAGCATATTGTGTTGTAATATATAAGTTTATATAACCATTTGAAATGCCATGATTATAGACCTAATGTTGAATACCAATATATGTATGTGTATATATGTGTAGACATATATAGCTTAAAGTAATAGATTACCTAGTGTATATCCAATGTGAATTCTTGCCTATTTGAGTATTGAATAATTGCATGCTATATAGAGTTGGGTGTATGTTGGCTTGTATAGCCTTGTATTGATGTGTGCTTGCTAGGATAGTCTTGGTTAGGCCTAGTAAGACTTACTGGGTTAGGATATGACCTAGTTTGACCTAGTTTGACTAGTGCAGTTGACCAGAGTTGACCAAGGGTTGACTTTGGCCTAGCTTGACCTAGATTCATGTAGAATATATTGTCGTGCTTTATATTACCCTTCTGGACATGTTGTGACTTGTGTTGTTCTAATTAGGAGCCAAACACCTCTCCTCGGATAGTATTTTTACCTTGGACATTCAGATATCAGGCGAGTACATTCTCTGATCATTTCATATCCTGCTTAGAATTATTTCCTGCAGTAGATTACTTTACTTGTACTGTCACGACAGTCACACGGATTGGTACTATATGGATCCTTTCTTGAGATGTTATCCTTAGGGAGCATCGGGTACTATGTGTTCTGTGCATTTCACTTACATGGCGTATCACTATGCTTCTTAGTTTACTTGATTACTTGTGACATGTACCCTCATGATCACAGAGTCTCTTGAATCTTACACAGTTGGGTAACCCCCAGACTCCCCATTTATGGGACATCCATGTATCACCCTTCGGGGGCCGTGCATGGAATCATATAACATAACTTGGCTGGATCCTTGTGTATTGATTGGGGGTACGGGGGAGTAGAAGTGGACATGTGAATAATACACAAGTAGTATCTTCATTGAATCATTCCGTAGAGTCTTCATTGAATCATCCCAGGCCATTTACATGTTCATGTTGTACTCTGACTCACTAGTCACTGCTAGTTCTCTATGTATAGTAGTATTACAGTTCTCTCTCTATTTTTATACTGCACTTCTTTCAGTACCTGTATCTTACTTTACTGCAAGATTATATTTTCTAACCTGCTATGATCTGTTAAGATGTACTGTACTCGCTCCAGTCCTGACTGGACCTGTTGATAAATTTTACAGATACTCTGGAGGTGCCTGCTAGCCTAGAGGAGACACTTTAGAGGATGTTTAGATAGTTGTTTCATTTTGTCTGGAGTTGTATTTACTTTATGGATTACTGTATCTGTATTTGAGTTTTGAGATGTATTTCTGGGTTTATGTATCTTAGATACTTAGACTTCTATCTCCTGTATTTATTTTTGATTTCATGTTTTATCTATCTTTATCATGCTCTACCCTAGATGTGATTGAGACTGTATCTGCTATGTCATCCCCATTCGGGGAGTATAAACTGCTTGGCATTATAATGTTAGATGTTGTAACCTAGGACAGCGTTCTACCACCGACACTGCGGCGTAGGTTGGGCGTTGTTACGTTCTCGTACCCAAACAGTTTGTTCGGGTCGTAACACATTTTTAGTGGTGGCCCATGCAGGTCAAGACTAAAAGTGTAGTGGTATTCGAATTTGAGTACCACTACAGCATGTATTAGGAATAGGATATATTTTTGAAGATACTCAATCACAGTTAGGAACCCTTGAGAGATTCCTGGGACGACCCTAGAGAATCTTATTTAACTTCGATTTGAAAACTCTCTTCTTCCCTTGATTTGATTCATTTTTACTTTTTGTTGTTAAATTTGATTTTAATGGATTATTGTTGAATTTGAGTTTGTATTTATTAATTTTGATGGATGATTGTCGAATTTTGAATTTTGATGATAGCTGTTGCATTCGAGTTTGTATTTTGATGGATTTTGTTCATTTTTGAATTTTGATGTTCGTTAATAAATTTGATTTGATTTTTGTGTATTCATTATTGATTAACTTAATTTTTGGCAAGATGAAATTATATAGGCTAGGTCATCTATGTTATGGAATCTAGTCTTCTATAGTCACATTAGCCAGCATGGTGAGGACATATAGTCTGACTCTGGATATATTTCTCGGGTGTGGAAATTTAAGGTTTTTGCAGCCAAGCTAGCGGCACCGCAAAAATATTAAATACCATGATTCTAGATATATGTGCATAAGTCAAGGGCTCTGTGATTATCGTAGCCTTGCTTACTAGTATGACGAGGATTTAGAGTACATGATTTTGGATAGACGCATATGATTATCAGATTGTACCTTAAATGTTTTCGAGCATGTTTCTCTACTTTTGTTGCAGTCCTTCAAAAGAAAAAAAGAATTATTAATTGGTTTGTTTTGTTTAGTTTCTAATTATTTAACTTAGGAGTAGGTTTAGCTGTTTTTATAAACCTTGTGTAACTTCTTGCTATGAGTTTCTTCTTAATACAATGAATCGATAATTTTGCTAGACTTTATCTTGGATTTGATATTTGACTCTAGATTTCAAAATGGATCCTTCCTTAAACAGATAAGCAAAACAGATTTCATTGTTATTTCCTCCTTGCTATTATTCTAGTATTAAATAATAATAACGATAATAAAACTGTCTTGATTTCGTCAATCACCTGCTTGCAATTTTGGTAGGAATTCAAATGTTAGTTTTAACGTAGAATTAATTTTTTTATATTGGGACATGAGAATATATATATGAATGCATATAGCAGACACTTTGCTTAACACGTATGCATGCTACACTTGATTTTACACCTACCTGAATACTTATTAATATGTTGTTGATGTTAAATTTTCAAAACCCTAATATTTCTGATTCTCTGCTTTTCCTATCTTAACCCGTAATTTAAATATAAATTTTATGATAATAGTTTTATTTATACCACTGCACATGTATGTTATATATAGGGTGTCAATTCAAAAAATTTTGGTTGAGTTTTGTGTTAAATTTGAAAAATCTGAGACTGTGTGCATATTAACCCTTGATACGAGATTCCGAATGATTAGTTCAAATTGCTGTTCCATTTTTTATGAAATATTTAGAGTTGCGTACATTGTTGTAAGTAGGGATATAAATTTAGGTTTTATATTCTTACATATTAGTTTGTGATAAACATTGAGTTTGTTTTTAATGTTCAAATTTCTCCAAAATCTTGAAAACTAGTTACATGTTAATATTTTTACATTGATTTCAATGATTAGTTAAATTTCAGATTTAACATGTAATATTGGACTGTATGCGTAGATAAATGTATTAATAGTATGTTAGGGTTTCATTTCTATCATGCTAGGATGTATTGGGAGCATTGAAATTAGTTGTGATGTTTCAAACTCCTAAATTTTAAAATTACATTATGTTAATATTAAACTGGTTAAATGTTAGCTTATTTTTAGATTTTTTTTTATGTAAATGCTGAACTAAAACTGGGTTTAACCTTTCATACTAAGCTATAACCCTGTACAAGGACACACACACACTCTAACATAGTATATACTGTCATTTAACCTAACCCTTCCCCTCTATGTTATGATTATATATCTATAAGGATATATATAGAGTTTATGCATATATGTTATAATATATATAAATACATAACTAAGTCTCTACCTTTATATATATATATATATATATATATATATATATATATATATGGTTAGCTATGCATGTTATGATTAAATAAGTTGCGTGTTGCGTATTATGGATTGTTTAACCAATATGCCATGATTAGTGTAACTTGATAGCCGTTGTTTTGAAAATCCAATTTCTCATATACACTTTCATGTATGTTCACGTACACACACGCCTACTATCTAACCATATGAACATGTCCCCATACACATAATGTTAGCTTTTCCTCTCTAATGCTCTCTATATTATATATTGTGATTGAATTTCAATGTAATCGACTTTCGTTAATTAAACTGGTGATTTTGATTTTCTTAGGATGGTACCCCTTTTAGATGATTGGTAGTTACCTTTCATTAATCATTTTTGATGAGTACCAGTTTTCATATAGGATGGTAGACCGCCTTACAGTTTTGATGATTTGTTATTTCTGTAGTTTTTCTAAGTTTAGCACTCTGGATTGCTTGTGTGTTTTGATACCCGATGACCGCCTTGGTTAGTATGACTAGTATACCTAGATGAGACTTTCACTACCACCGTATGCCATAACCCTGGATGTTGTCTTTTGATGGTATGTTTTATTTAAGTTCTGGGACTTTGATTGTGGGGGTTTGACCTAGAGGGAGTAGGGACATTTTAATTTCGAGGACGAAATTTTTCTAAGGTGGGTAGAGTTGTAGCACCCAGTTTTCCAAATGAGGGTAATTTTGAAATTTCGTGTTTATAATTATTTTAATAATAATATTTAATTCATGATATGATTTTTGGTAATTTTAAACCATTTTTAAAATTATTTAAATCAATAACTTATGGTTTTGACGTTTTGCTATTGAAACCCTAGAGACTGTTTGACCTAGAGCCTAACCATGTGATTATGATATTTTAATGTCATTTTTGGCCTAAAGATATTTTTGTATTTGACCTCTTTGAATTATTTTGATATTATTTTATTATTTATGATATTGTTTTGGGGTTATTTGAGTCGGGTTCGAATTTCAACTCAATCCGACTTGAAACGTGGACCCGGGGGTAGTTGACTCTAGTGGGACCCACACACTAGTTAGGCATGGCCCACATAATTTTAATTTTAGTCCACATGATAGAAATATTTTAGATAGAGGTTAGACTAATTATTATGGATAAGGTTAGTGTGATTAGAGACTTTAGAATGACTAATTTAGCCCCAACCAATTAGCCCTTTCCTAATACTCATAGAATAGGTTAGTGGGGGCATTTTGAACCTTACCATAATAGGACAAATAGCCTATATGGCCAGCCACTTTGGGAGAGGATAGGCTCAAGTTCATTCATTATTCTCATCCACACTCTCTCTCTTGTTCTTCTCCATATTCCTAGAGAGCAATCCCTAGCAATTTTTCCACCAAATCCTTCCATTTTGCCACCAAATCTTCTTCTTTCCTTCTCCATTCTATCCAAGGAGGAAGCTACCCAAGTTTGGGAGGATTCGGAGCTCGTTCGTGTCCTTTTGAAATCTCTACGTGTCGGTGTCGCTCCGGGAAGGCTTTTCTTCGATTCGATCTACCGGGAGGTATAAATCAATTCTCCTTTTCATTTCCTCATGCATATAGGTCTATTTTAAACCCATAGGAATGATCCCCACGGTTGTATCTCCATTTGTGTCCATTTTGTGTCCATTTAGAGGTTATAGGAGTGTCCTTTGTTTTGTGGATGTGTTCATGTTATATATATATATATATATATATATATATATATATATATATATATATATATATATATATATTGTAATGAGAGTGCATCTATATTTATATATGTAATAAATGGTTCATGATGATTATATAATCAAGTTTGTGAGTGTGGTTCCTCATATTATTATTGCTATTATTGTTGTGGATAATTAGGATATATATTGTGTATTTTTTTGGCTCAAACTATCTAAATCCGTCATGATTTTTATCCACGTTTTTAATTTTAGCCTTAACTTAGAAATGTCATAACTTCTAGCTCAAAGCTCGGTTTAATCTCCCATTTTTTTTAAAGAAGCGTATTGAAGTTAGCTTTCCAAAAACATGTATTAATAGGCCTAATTCTTTCTGTAACTTTCTAGAGAATTATTTGAGTGTCAGCTGTACGAAAGACAAATGCGTTCACGGTGTTTTCGCGATTCCGGGAGTTTCCTGAAACGAAAACGCGATCCGTTTGAAGTTTTGGAAAGCTAACACATAGATCTATAACATACTTTAATCCTAGAATTTAATTCATGCTGAGTTGGTACAGTATTGATTATTAGTAGGAGTTACTATTCGGCATATGCATTTTGTGCACCCTTGTGTGTAATATAATGTTCTATTTGATTTTAACCCATGTTAATATATATACATTATGTAACTAAATCGAGAATGCAAGCATGAGTAAATGGTTAAATAAATGATGTATGAGGTGTAAGTATCCTATCTAATGTAAGCATGTATAAGTATGGCTTGTAATGAATATGTAGGTTCCATAGTATGTAATGTATGGTGCATATAGTAGTGCAAGAGAATAAATAAATGATGAATGAATGCAAGCATGAATGTAATGTAATAATAGATCTAATGTATGCAATATACAAGTTAATGAGATGTAATGTTCTATGTTAACACAAATCCTATATTACCTCATGTATCCCCCTTACACTAGGTTGACACTGTCACACTTGACATATTGTTCACTTCCACTTTGACACTCTTTGATATGTATACACTATGTATGCCCATTTAACCCTCACTTGACCCTTTGCCATGTTCATATACACACACATAGCCTCTTAAATAAGTATTTATGAATATAGTTAACTTAGCTATGTATGTATATTATATATATATTAGCATATTGTGTTGTAATATATAGGTTTATATAACCATTTAAAATGCCATAATTATAGACCTAATGTTGAATACCAATATATGTATGTGTATATATGTGTAGACATATATAGTTTAAAGTAATAGATTACCTAGTGGATATCCAATGTGAATTCTTGCCTATTTGAGTATTGAATAATTGCATGCTATATAGAGTTGGGTGTATGTTGGCTTGTATAGCCTTGTATTGATGTGTGCTTGCTAGGATAGTCTTGGTTAGGCCTAATAAGTCTTACTGGGTTAGGATATGACCTAGTTTGACCTAGTTTGACTAGTACAGTTGACCAGAGTTGACCAAGGGTTGACTTTGGCCTAGTTTGACCTAGATTCATGTATAATGCATTGTAGTGCTTTATATTACCCTTCTGGACATGTTGTGACTTGTGTTGTTCTAATTAGGAGCCAAACACCTCTCCTCGGACAGTATCTTTACCTTGGACAATCAGATATCAGGCGAGTACATTCTCTGATCATTTCATATCCTGCTTAGAATTATTTCCTATAGTAGATTACTTACTTGTACTGTCACGACGGTCATACGGATTGGTACTATATGGATCCTTTCTTGAGATGTTATCCTTAGGGAGCATCGGGTACTACGTGTTCTGTGTGTTTCACTTACATGGCGTATCACTATGCTTCTTGGTTCACTTGATTACTTGTGACATGTACCCTCATGATCACAAAGTCTCTTGAATCTTACACAGTTGGGTAACCCCCAGACTCCCCATTTATGGGACATCCATGTATCACCCTTCGGGGGCCGTGCATGGAATCATATAACATAACCTGGCTGGATCCTTGTGTATTGATTGGGGGTACGGGGGAGTAGAAGTGGACATGTGAATAATACACCAGTAGTATCTTCATTGAATCATTCCGTAGTGTCTTCATTGAATCATCCCAGGCCATTTACATGTTCATGTTGTACTCTGACTCATTAGTCACTGCTAGTTCTCTATGTATAGTAGCAATTTCTATTACAGTTCTCTCTCTGTTTTTATATTGTACTTCTTTCAGTACCTGTATCTTACTTTACTGCATGATTATATTTTATAACCTGCTATGATCTGTTGAGATGTACTGTACTCGCTCCAGTCCTGACTGGACCTGTTGATAAATTCTACAGATAGCCTGGAGGTGCCTGCTAGCCTAGATGAGACACTTTAGAGGATGTTTAGATAGTTGTTTCATTTTGTCTGGAGTTGTATTTACTTTGTGGATTACTGTATCTGTATTTGAGTTTTGAGATGTATTTCTGGGTTTATGTATCTTAGACACTTAGACTTCTATCTCCTGTATTTATTTTGGATTTCATGTTTTATCTATCTTTATCATGCTCTACCCTAGATGTGATTGAGATTGTATCTGCTATGTCACCCCCATTCGGGGAGTATAAACTGCTTGGCATTATAATGTTAGATGTTGTGACCTAGGACAGCGTTCTACCGCCAACACTGCGACGTAGGCTGGGCGTTGTTACGTTCTCGTACCCAAACAGTGGGTGCGGTTCGTGACACCCTCGTGTGGACACGACACGACTCAAAACACCTATGTGTCAACACAAAAATTTAAGAGAAACCCTAGATCTACAATCCTATTCAAATGGATTTTAAAAATGACACAAAAAGTTTCTTTGTGGCATTTTCACAAATACCTACACTATAGGACTGATACGTGTCCATATAGGACACGAAATGGACTCAAATTCTAGGGTTTCCTATTCCTACAGTTAGGTTAGGCCTATGGCTCCCTAGATATGCAATAAAACTAGAATTTTATAGTGTATATTGAAAGTTACCTCTATGTATCAAAATCCCCAAAAAGCTCTAAAGAGAGGTGTTCCTCTTGTCACGACCCGTACCCGCTTTTCGGATACGAGACGTGTCCAAGTCCAGCCTACGCCGCAGTGTCGGCGGTAGAACGTTGTCTAGTACATAAACAAGTCACAGAGGCAATCTAGATCTCATCCACAAGATATGATACAATCTACTAGCACAAATGAAACTGAATAATGAATGATAATATAAATAGAGTATCCAGTTTATCAAGAGTTTCCAATTACGTCCGGTGGACACAAATCCATTACCAGTAGACGATAATAACATAGAAACATGGAAATGAAATAACTGAGTCCAAACTGTCAAAAGTACCCCCAGCTGTAGTGGCACCGTGGTCCAATGCTAGCTCAACCTACTCGTCTACACCTGGATCATGTGCGGCTAACCTGAAGAGATCATCAGGTCCTCAGAGGACTAGCAAGATACAGGAAGAACATGCCACGCTACAGTATAATATGCATAAAGAAAATGATAGAAATAGAACACTGTACTTCTACACGAAATACATGACAATGCAACATCAAAGATAATGTTCGACAATTGGGCTAACAGACAGGGGTACCATGACAATCGTAGCTCATCCGAAGCTAACGACCAACAGAATATCACAATCGCATCTCCTCCGAGAATAACGACCAACAGAATATCACAACCGTAGCACGAAACTAACGGCCAACATAAATCATCAATACAACCGAAGCTCATCCGAACTACCGGCCAACAGAAACTATCATATAGCCCGCATGCCGAGTAAATGTCCTCTACGTTACAAGGAACTATACAGGTGTCAAGTCAAGTCGAATCAAGTCAAGTACAACTAACAAGACAAGACATGTCAAGTGAATGTGACTCAGGACAAGGCATTACTACCAGGACCTATACATGGAGTAACAGTGATATACTGGATAAAGAAAGTAATGTACGTGCACGTAAAAGAGGAAAATATCACTGACGTGGACATAAGAAGCAGGTAATGAAACGTGACAGGAAAGAAAATACAATATAGAAAAATGCATGAAAAATACTGTAGAGTGGGAAAGGTATACTTGCCTTGCGAGTTTGTCCAATTTGTTGCAAACACGGATCTTAATTCAGGTCCAACAAGCCTATATCAAAAGCATATTTATATACATAACTATTAATACTTATACCATAATAAATATAATTTGTTAATTGATTATTGTTATTTATATATGTTTAATTTTATTCACAATATCCTTTTTTTCGCAACTGTAGATTAGCCTTGGAAAATCAACTTGGAACTAACATAAGAGAATTCTAAACTTGGTGCCAACATGGATTTATTTAAGCTAAAAGTATATACTTATTTAATGCCCAAACATACATTTGTTTATGGCCAAAGTTCAATCTGTTATAAAATTAGGTGTTAAATGGGAGGATTTATTTGCAAAATGCCACTAACAAAGGAGAGTGGTAGGAAGAGACAAAGTTGCTTGTGTAAAATGGTAATTGAGGAAGGGGTTTATATGAACTTGAGAATTAGTTAGAGGTGTTAAGTTGTAAAATTACCAAATGTTATACTAAAAGAAGGCAACAGGGGACAACACTATGCATGTGACATGATTTTTTTCATCATGTGTACATGGCCCACGTGAAGGTTATGATATGGGATAATGAAAGGGGTTAAGTAAATTTCACCAACTCCCTGGAAAGAAAGACTCAAGAAGCCATGGGAATCTCATTGGCATCCCATGTGAACGGTGCACAATTTCTTTTCGTTTCATGAGGTGATCTTTGTTGCTTCTCCTTCTACTCTAACCTTTCCCACAACACAACAGAACAACCATCACTTCGTGAACAATAGGACTATTCTTCTCTTTGTTATATTGATACAAAGCTAACCACGTACTCAAATTTCTATTCCCATGTTTACACGAACCCAACTAAACACTGCTACGTATATATAATTTCCTACAAGCAAGGATGAACTTTGTTAGTCTATTTGCAAACAATCGATGGAAAAACTCAGTTGCAATCCCTAAGAAGAGATGCAAAGAATGCAGTTGCAATCCCTAAAAAAGAGATGCAAATAATGCAGTTGCAATCCCTAAAAAAGAGATGCAAATAATGCAGTTGCAATCCCTAAAAAAGAGATGCAAATAATGCTGATTGCGTAGCCTAAACGATTAAAAAAAAAATCGAATCGCGTTTGCAATAGCGGTTTCTCGAAGGCAACAAGAGATGATCAACAACAGTTGAGTCTCAGATTCTCGAAGGCAACAGAAAGAGGAAGGAAGAAGAAGAGCGGATCTCGCTGGGGTGTTGAACACCGGCGCTCAAAGCTATACCCGCAGTACGGATAAGCTCCCAGGAACCAGCAAGTTCAGGAGAACTTCCGGAACGCTCGTAAGTCAATATTTGAGACTTGAACGGGCTTCCTGGACTTAACAGACTCCCTCAACTCTCTTCTTGGTGCATCTTTCAAAGGAGGCCAAGGGGCTCTATTTATAGAGTGGAGTTGAGACTTCACCTCTTCTCCTATCCGATGTGGGACTAAAATACCAATACTCAAAAATAGAGTTTGATATTTTAGATCATCCCACAATCAGCATAGAAGTGTGCCAGTCCACGCCTACCCCCCGAACCCTCCCGTGCATGCACGAGACATCTTGGAGTCCGCGTCTGAGTCCGAGTCCGCACAACAAAAATTAACTTGCATCCTTGTTGGATTTAATCCTTTTTCCTTCTAGGAAAATACTTCCACATGGCACAAACTTGTGCCCCACTACACCTCATGTGCACACCTCAACACAAGCAATGCATTATATTGAGATACTCACCATTTGGTGTAGCCGATGTGGGACTATCTTTTCTAGTCCAAAGGCAAAAACACCAACAATCCCCCACATATCTCAATATATGGGTTGAGCGTTCCCCACAGTGATTGTCCATCATGCATTAGGAGAGATGTCGCTACGACTTGAATCTTCCCGCATAGGTTAAATAACAGCATGATACAGGAATTGACTAATCCTTGAATTCTGCACCATAACTGCAATTCTTCCTACTCACATAGTGACATCAACTGTGCTTCTGGCTGCACATTGAAGGCCTTGTGCCAGCCTAGTTTCAGTGTATAATTTTTGGGCGTCTACAAGTTTATCCTCAAGAGACGGCCTGATATCTCTGTCCATACACTATAGGTGAGTTCTATATAAAGAGTCATTGGCATGAAGCATTGCGCTTCTTTGTGGTGCTACGCCGCTATGACATGGCTGACAAAGCCAAGACATTACCCCTACCTGGGAACCTCATCGTAGTGTCATACTACTGTAGCATGAGGTCTCAAGCCTCTTTGTAGTGCCAAACTACCCAGCATGAAGCCTTGCGCTCCCTTGTGGTGTTACGCCACTATGACATGGCTTGCAAAGCCGAGGCTTTACCCCTACCTGGGTACCTCATCGTGGTGTCATGCCACTGTAACATGAGGACACCGGCCTCTTTGTAGTGCTGCCTACATCTCTTTATTACGATTATGCAACATTAGGCTACCTGCCTATATGCGGTGCTACGCCGCCTGTAACTTGGCTAACAAAGCCGAGGCATTACCCCTACCTGGAAACCTCATGGTGGAGTCACCCCACTGTAGCATGGAGTTATAACACTCCTTTGTGGTTGTTGCGCCACCATGCTTCCTGTAAAGCATAACAGACCTTCACTCAGTCTGAGAACTCATTAAGGCATTATGCCATCCTTCTCACAGGATCAATTTTCCGTAGAAAATTTATAGTAGACAACAGTGGTTCTGGGTCCAAAACCCTTACATGTTCCGCAGAACAAGTGCCCACTGTTAACTAATATTTTTCCAGTCAATAGTCCTCCCTTGAATCAAAAAATTAGATATCTGGTAGATTTCTCTTTGAACCAATAACATAAAATTTATTGATAGGATTATAATGACACAATATTAGAATGCCTTCAAGCCCATCTTCCTTGCTGTGTCCTCGACCAGCTGACGCTTGAGACCCTTCGTGAACGGATCCGCCAGGTTTTCCTGACTCCGAACATCGATCACTGCAATGACGCCCCTTTTTATGAGATCGTTCACTGCTCTGTGCTTCAACCGCACAGTCCTCTTCTTCCCGTTGAAGAGTTCATTTGATGCCACTGCTGCTGCCGCTATACCCGCAGTACGGATAAGCTCCCAGGAACCAGCAAGTTCAGGAGAACTTCCGGAACGCTCGTAAGTCAATATTTGAGACTTGAACGGGCTTCCTGGACTTAACAGACTCCCTCAACTCTCTTCTTGGTGCATCTTTCAAAGGAGGCCAAGGGGCTCTATTTATAGAGTGGAGTTGAGACTTCACCTCTTCTCCTATCCGATGTGGGACTAAAATACCAATACTCAAAAATAGAGTTTGATATTTTAGATCATCCCACAATCAGCATAGAAGTGTGCCAGTCCACGCCTACCCCCCGAACCCTCCCGTGCATGCACGAGACATCTTGGAGTCCGCGTCCGAGTCCGAGTCCGCACAACAAAAATTAACTTGCATCCTTGTTGGATTTAATCCTTTTTCCTTCTAGGAAAATACTTCCACATGGCACAAACTTGTGCCCCACTACACCTCATGTGCACACCTCAACACAAGCAATGCATTATATTGAGATACTCACCATTTGGTGTAGCCGATGTGGGACTATCTTTTCTAGTCCAAAGGCAAAAACACCAACAATCCCCCACATATCTCAATATATGGGTTGAGCGTTCCCCACAGTGATTGTCCATCATGCATTAGGAGAGATGTCGCTACGACTTGAATCTTCCCGCATAGGTTAAATAACAGCATGATACAAGAATGGACTAAGCCTTGAATTCTGCACCATAACTGCAATTCTTCCTACTCACATAGTGACATCAACTGTGCTTCTGGCTGCACATTGAAGGCCTTGTGCCAGCCTGGTTTCAGTGTATAATTTTTGGGCGTCTACAAGTTTACCCTCAAGAGACGACCTGATATCTCTGTCCATACACTATAGGTGAGTTCTATATAAAGAGTCATTGGCATGAAGCATTGCGCTTCTTTGTGGTGCTACGCCGCTATGACATGGCTGACAAAGCCAAGACATTACCCCTACCTGGGAACCTCATCGTAGTGTCATACTACTGTAGCATGAGGTCTCAAGCCTCTTTGTAGTGCCAAACTACCCAGCATGAAGCCTTGCGCTCCCTTGTGGTGTTACGCCACTATGACATGGCTTGCAAAGCCGAGGCTTTACCCCTACCTGGGTACCTCATCGTGGTGTCATGCCACTGTAACATGAGGACACCGGCCTCTTTGTAGTGCTGCCTACATCTCTTTATTACGATTATGCAACATTAGGCTACCTGCCTATATGCGGTGCTACGCCGCCTGTAACTTGGCTAACAAAGCCGAGGCATTACCCCTACCTGGGAACCTCATGGTGGAGTCACCCCACTGTAGCATGGAGTTGTAACACTCCTTTGTGGTTGTTGCGCCACCATGCTTCCTGTAAAGCATAACAGACCTTCACTCAGTCTGAGAACTCATTAAGGCATTATGCCATCCTTCTCACAGGATCAATTTTCCGTAGAAAATTCATAGTAGACAACAGTGGTTCTGGGTCCGAAACCCTTACATGTTCCGCAGAACAAGTGCCCACTGTTAACTAATATTTTTTCAGTCAATAGTCCTCCCTTGAATCAAAAAATTAGATATCTGGTAGATTTCTCTTTGAACCAATAACATAAAATTTATTGATAGGATTATAATGACACAATATTAGAATGCCTTCAAGCCCATCTTCCTTGCTGTGTCCTCGACCAGCTGACGCTTGAGACCCTTCGTGAACGGATCCGCCAGGTTTTCCTGACTCCGAACATCGATCACTGCAATGACGCCCCTTTTTATGAGATCGTTCACTGCTCTGTGCTTCAACCGCACAGTCCTCTTCTTCCCGTTGAAGAGTTCATTTGATGCCACTGCTGCTGCCGCCTGGTTGTCACAGTATATCGGAATCGCCGGTATCTGAGCCCCAACCATTGGAAGGTCATACATGAGCTCCCGAAGCCACTCTGCTTCATCTGCTGCAGCGTCCAATGCAAAGAATTCAGATTCCATGGAGGAGCGAGATAACATAGTCTGCTTCTTCGACTTCCACGATATAGCAGCTCCACCCATGGCGAACACATATCCACCTGTGGAATATTCGCTCTCCACCTCTGAACACCAGCTAGCATCACTGAAGCCTTCCACTACTGACGGATCTCCGCTGTAGTATAGTGCATATGTCTGAGTCTTCTTGAGATATCTCATAACACGCTTCACAGCTTTCCAATGCTTTACGCCTGGATTGCTCGTAAATCGACTCAACATTCCCACTGCAAAGGCTATGTCAGGCCTTGTGGCAGTAGTAGCGTACATCAAACTTCCGATGACGCTAGCGTACTCCAATTGCCTGACGCTCTCCTTCGAATTTGGCTCCAGTTTCAGATCACTCCTGTACGGTGTATCAATAATAGGAAGATCTTGATACCCGTAGCGAGAGAGCATCTTCTCAATGTAATGAGACTGTGACAGCGCTATTCCAGTGCCTGTCCGGATGATCTTGAGCCCCAAGATTACGTCGGCATCCCCCAAGTCCTTCATACTGAACTTGGTCGAGAGGAATTTCTTTGTCTCTGTGACGCAGCTTAAATCCGTACCTAGGATTAGCATGTCGTCCACGTATAGACAAACGATTACTCCTCTTCCGTCAGCAAACTTCGTATAGACACACTTGTCTGTTTCACTGACCCTGTAGCCATTTGACCTTATCACCTTGTCAAACTTCTCATGCCACATTTTGGGAGCTTGCTTCAAACCATACAGAGACTTCATCAACTTGCAGACTTTGTCTTCCAGACCTCTGACGACAAAACCTTCTGGTTGTTGCATGTAGATCTCTTCGGTCAGCTCGCCATTAAGGAATGCCGTTTTCACATCCATCTGATGTATCACCAGCTTGTGTATTGCTGCTAAAGCAATTAACAATCTGATAGTTGTCATCCGAGCTACTGGAGCATAAGTGTCAAAGTAGTCGATCCCTTGCTTCTGAGCAAACCCCTTGGCCACTAGCCTGGCCTTGAACTTGTCAATGGTTCCATCTGCTTTCATCTTCTTCTTGAAGATCCATTTGCATCCGATGGGTCTTGCTCCTTCTGGTAGGTCGACCAATACCCATGTGTTATTGGAGGTGATTGAGTCAATCTCGTTGTCAATCGCCTCCTTCCAGAATATAGCATCTCTGGTCTTCATCGCCTCATCATAGGTAAGCGGATCTGCTTCCACATGATAGGTGACGAAGTCATCTCCGAAGTCTTTCGGCCTCCTCGCTCGCTTAGTTGACGGCTCAGCGAGTTCTGGTTTAGCTGGTGTCTCCTCGACAACAACTCCATCTTGGACTACTGGTTCGATAAAGATCTCTGTCTGCTCCGCACCCTCATTATTCTCCGGAATGTCCGCGAGAACAATGTTCTTGTGCCTTGCAAACTTTTCTTCAAAATATTCAGCATCGCGAGATTTGATGATATGATTTGACTCGATATCAAGGAATCTCCGAGCATCACTCTTCTCGGCATACCCCAGGAAGATCGCCTTAGTAGTCCTTGTCCCCAGCTTCTGAATCTTTAGATCCGGGAGCTTCACATAAGCCAGGCACCCCCACACTCGAATGACATTCAGGTTGGGTCTGACTTTGAACCAGAGTTCATGAGGAGTTATGTCGGAAGTTGCATACGGCACTCTGTTCAGAATGAAAGTGGCCGTTAATGCAGCTTCTCCCCAATAGCACTTTGGGAGACCCGCAGTCAACAGCATAGAATTCATCATCTCTGTCAACGTTCTGTTCTTCCTTTCTGCTACTCCGTTGGATTGTGGAGAATACGGAGTCGTCGTCTCGTTGATGATTCCATGTTCTTTGCAGAATGATGAGAATTCCTGAGACCTATATTCCCCACCTCGATCACTCCTCAGCCTCTTGAGTTGTTGTCCAGTTTGCCGTTCAGCCTCGGCCCTGAACTCCTTGAACTTCTCGAATGCTTCGTCTTTAGATTTGAGTAAATAGACGAAGGCATACTTGGAGAAGTCATCGATGAAAGTAATGAAATACTTCATCCCGGCCTTTGTAGAGAATTGTTTGAAGTCACAGATATCTGAGTGAACCAACTCCAGAAGATCTGTGCTTCGATGGACCCTGTGGAAGGGTTTCCTAGTGATCTTCGTCTGAGCACATATCTCACATTTCTCTACCTTACCCCCACACTTGGAGATAAGTCCTAGACTAGACATTTTGTTTATTCGCTTACAATGAACATGTCCTAGTCTATTATGCCACAACTCAAGAGAGTAATTCAAACTAGTGATAGCATTGACATTATTATGCTGGGTTACAACAAGCTGAATTTTGTACATTCCTTCAGTCTGAAAAGCTTTCCCGAAGAAAGTACCCTTCTTGGACATCACCATTTGGCCAGCATTGATGTCCATCCTCAAGCCTGCGTTGCAGAGCAGGCTCCCAGAGATCAGGTTCTTTGCGATTGCAGGAACATGCTTCACACCTTGAAGCGTCAGAATGTTCCCCGATGTAAGCTTCAGCTCCACCGTCCCGATCCCCAGTACTTCAGCTTGTGCCTGGTTCGCCATCATGACTTTCTCGGAAGTAGGCTCATAGGAGACGAACCAGTCCTTGTCTGAACAGACATGACATGTCGCGCCAGTGTCTATCCACCAGTCCAAGTCTGCCCCCACAGTTGCAACCTGTGCTATCATGGCAACCTGATTAGTAACCAAAGAAACCTTGTTAGGCTCACCTTGCTCTTTGGGCTTGGACTTGCATTCACTTTTATAGTGACCCTTCTTGCCACAGTTGAAGCAAGTCACATGGGACTTGGACTTCTGTTGCTTGAATCCTGGACCCTTCACTTTCAGATTCGAGAAGTCCTTCTTCTTGTGGTGAGAAGCCGCCTGCTTCCCTTTGTTCTCTCTGGTGGCTTGAACCAGATTCGCCGTTGCTAGTTGCTTGGACAGGGTGTCCAACTTCTGTTGAGAGCGCATCTCGTCCTCAACATGAATCTCGCTGAGGAGATTATCCAGGCTAATCTCCATCTTCTTCCTATGCATCCTTGCATAGATGTTGCTCCATCCTGGAGGAAGTTTTGCCACGATCCCTCCAACGACGAACTTGTCGACGAGGGGCATGCTATCGTCCTCCAGTTTCTGGCGCAGCTTCAGGAACTCTTTCACTTGGGGCAGCATGGTCTTCTCGTCTTCAAAGACCCATTTGTGGTATTTTTCAACCATGAACATCTTCGACCGGGCCTCGTCGTCGTCATACAGCTTCCCCACGGACTCCCAGATCTCTTTGGCAGAAGTCCTCTTTGTGTAGGACTCGGCCAGAGAGTCTTCCATGGAATTCAGGATCAGCAGCCTGCATATGCTGTTATCCTTTTTCCACTTCGTCTGCTTGCTCGTAGCAGCGGCCAGAACAGCAGCAGATCCTGTTGCTGGAACGATTGGCTCTTCCTCATCCAACACGTGATCAACATCCACGAGTTGAAGGTTCAGAGTCACCTTTCGCTTCCAGATCTGGAAGTGTTCGCCGTCGAATTTCTCCAACTTGTTAAAGCCGGTATCGACAAGCGAAGCACGAGTGTTTTCCATCGAATCGTATAGCTTTGAGATTGTTAGTCTATTTGCAAACAATCGATGGAAAAACTCAGTTGCAATCCCTAAGAAGAGATGCAAAGAATGCAGTTGCAATCCCTAAAAAAGAGATGCAAATAATGCAGTTGCAATCCCTAAAAAAGAGATGCAAATAATGCTGATTGCGTAGCCTAAACGATTAAAAAAAAAATCGAATCGCGTTTGCAATAGCGGTTTCTCGAAGACAACAAGAGATGATCAACAACAGTTGAGTCTCAGATTCTCGAAGGCAACAGAAAGAGGAAGGAAGAAGAAGAGCGGATCTCGCTGGGGTGTTGAACACCGGCGCTCAAAGCTATACCCGCAGTACGGATAAGCTCCCAGGAACCAGCAAGTTCAGGAGAACTTCCGGAACGCTCGTAAGTCAATATTTGAGACTTGAACGGGCTTCCTGGACTTAACAGACTCCCTCAACTCTCTTCTTGGTGCATCTTTCAAAGGAGGCCAAGGGGCTCTATTTATAGAGTGGAGTTGAGACTTCACCTCTTCTCCTATCCGATGTGGGACTAAAATACCAATACTCAAAAATAGAGTTTGATATTTTAGATCATCCCACAATCAGCATAGAAGTGTGCCAGTCCACGCCTACCCCCCGAACCCTCCCGTGCATGCACGAGACATCTTGGAGTCCGCGTCCGAGTCCGAGTCCGCACAACAAAAATTAACTTGCATCCTTGTTGGATTTAATCCTTTTTCCTTCTAGGAAAATACTTCCAAATGGCACAAACTTGTGCCCCACTACACCTCATGTGCACACCTCAACACAAGCAATGCATTATATTGAGATACTCACCATTTGGTGTAGCCGATGTGGGACTATCTTTTCTAGTCCAAAGGCAAAAACACCAACAAACTTACCGAGATCGACTGGGAAGGGAGCTACTACCCGATTGTTATACTTTTAGCGGTAACTAGTCGAGGCAGCGAGCGTGCATTAATGGCAAGCTCTCGAGTTGGAGAAGCGGTTGTAGAGAGGGCACTTGGTGCAACGTTGTCGGAAGTCTCGGCGGAAGGAGTTGAAGTTGACGTCCGACTAGTAGTGTCGACTACTGTCGCCAAGTGCGGCACTGCTGCAGTCTCGAGCGTAGAGGTGGCGATGGAGGTCCGATTACGGTCGTCGCATTGGGGAGGTACGATAGACGTTTTCAGGGGACTCGAGATCGATGGTTGATGGTGGTGGTGTTCGGGTTGCCGAGGAGGTGCTCACGGGAGAAGGAATTAGTTGATGGCGGCTATTATGTGAGGCCTAGAATCTATAGGCTGTTATATGCTACCAAGGGAATATTAGGGTTTATCCCTTTAAATATGTGGTTGTATACGAACCCTAGTAAACTAATGGTTGGCCCTTGGTTCTTGCTAACTATGGAGATGGGTAGTAAAGGGAAAAAGGATCAGATCGAGTCAGACTGGAAAGTCCATAACCTGCCCAATAAAATTCCGAGCCAAAAACATTGTACCGGCCTCGTCTTACAAAATCCAAAGCCCAGCCCGTCCGCGCTTCGGACTGAAGCGTGGCTTCATCTTTCTCTTAGAGAGCAAATTAATAAGAAGGAAAATAGCTAACATAACAAAACAGAATATGGCATTTTGTATAATATGATATGGCATGTGAAACATGCTAATGCTAACAACATATATGCAATACTAATAGGTTGATCGCCCTAGAAATAAATAACTTTGCCTACTGGTTAATGATATACATCCGCAACATTAAAGTTTTCACCAATCATAGAAGATATAAAGTAGACGAATAACAAGCAACTAATACAAAATCAAATTGTTCAGTTAATTAAGCCAATATTTTTGGTATATAAAAATTATGGAAATATTAGCATGTATCATGAAATATTGAGTCACGTGGGCAGCTAATCCAAATTTAGAAAATTTAAATGTCGTGCCATTAACAAATCTCAAATCTGAATTGAGACGATAATAAATTAGTCACTATTCAAAATATTCATTCTAAATACATTCTACTATTTAAGAGATATCTGTGGGAAATAATTTTGACTGGACTGAAGTAAACAGCAGGAAATATAGAATGGATCTTACATGCCAAAATCACCCTGCAATATTGCTTTAGGCTTGGGTTGGTACCCGCTTCTGTCTTTCAAAAATCAGAAGCAGCTTATAAATCTATTCTAATAGGATAAATAATTATTTATTGGAGTTTCTAATAGATATCTATACCAAATCTCAAATTATCTCTATTTATAATAACTATATAATCTTGATAAATACTATCCGTATTTATCCATACTTTATTTATATATTTATTTCTCTTAAGATTAGCTAATAATAAAATTAGATAAATAATCTAAAAAAATATTTAGAAATTAGGACAGGGGGTTTACATCCTACCCACCTTAAAAAATTTCGTCCTCGAAATTAAAGATTGAACGAGCGACAAGCAACATCGTTCTAAATGGACATTTTTCATGGGAAGGCACCAATGATTTAAAAGAAAGATAATTCTAGATTTTCTAAAGAGCAAGGCTGATTAAATTAAGGCAAGGATAGTGAGTGGAAAATAAATACGAGTCTAAGGAAAAAGATTATTTGGTCGAGGATAACTGCAATTGTCTATTGCTCAAATAACAATGAAGCATGGGCAAACCATCTGATTGGATGAGGGCCTTCAATCTCTCGATTACTTTGTACGCTTTCCATCGGTGCAACAGTCTTCTAGATAATCCAAGTATATAGCTACCATATTCTAGATAAGTATCTAACAAGTATCACTAACAATTTTTATCATCATATCCATCCATAACTACTTATAATAATTTACCTGCTCACCTGTATTGTTGCTAATCAGTGTGTAGCGGCATGTCTTTCTGGGCAATCTCGGACCTTGTGCTGGTTGGATCCACAAACTAAACATCTTCCAAACTTGAGGTAGCAATCTTTAACAATATGGCCTGCCTTGCCACAAAAGTGACAAGTAATACTCTTTTGATGATGGTATGGACTGCCCTCTATTGTTGTTGGATGGGGTGTCTCTCTGGTCCTCCTTGTGGTGCTCGAGCTGCTACTGTGGATGGCTGAGGCTGCTGGTGATGCTGATGTGCTGGGGCCCTTCCTGGAACATTGTGACACTTTGCCGATCCCGATTGGCTGATGCCTCCTCCATAGGCGTCTCGATCCCTCTTCTGCTTGCACTTCATCTCCTTTTCTACTGCTTGCGCGACCTTCAAGATCTTCTCGTATGTTGTGGCTTGGCTGGTGGCGATGGCTATGCGGATCTCATGTGATAGTCCCTTCCTGAACTTCTTGGCCTTGGCCGCTGGGGTCCAGGCATCTGAAAATCGACTGAGGCGGGAGAACTCGGTGGAATACTCATCGATGGAGAGGTCGCCTTGTTCGAGGCTCTCAAACTCGTTCTCCAACTCTTCACGGGCTGCTTCAGGATAAAACTTTGTCTTGAACAACTCCTTGAACTCCTTCCAAATTACGTCTGGCACGATGAATCGAGGCTCGTCTCTGTACCATGTGTGGACGATGTCGTAAAGCTGTATGCTGGCATTCTCGACCTTCATGTCTTCAGGAACTCGAGCCCTCCGAAGGTTGCGGTCTACGTTCTCTAACCACTCATCCGCATAGAGAATCCCTTCTGTTCCTTTGAATTCTCTTGGCTTAAGGTCCGTAAAATTCTTGGAAGTTCCAGGGCGCGGTCGTGGGGCATCTCTAGTCTGGATAGCCTCTCTCAAGGTATCGCGGAAGATGTTGGCCTGCCGCGTCTGGTAAGTCATGAGCTGCTGGATGACCCTAAGAAGCGTGGTGTTGTCCAGCGCAGGTGCTGGAGGCAGGATAGGTGCTGGATGCTGAACAAGGTCTGGTGGAAGAAATGATGTTGGTGGCGGAGTCAACGAAGGAAACTGCAGGTTCTGTTGTTGTGACGGGTCGCCTAGATAAGTAAACTGGCCTTCATGTGTCGGTGGGGTCCCGTTCGTAGAAGATTCGCCTGCAGTGGATGGGGCGTTCAAGGGAGTGATGTTCCTGCCTTGAGAATCCATTTAACTGCAATAAAAGAAAATATTTAGCCGCTGAAGAATTTCAAGCAGGATGCAAGTCAATGATTCAATGAAAATCAAGGATAGGGATCAATAACGTGTCAAGATATGTGGATGAGATCCTAAGAATTCTAATCCTATTTGCAGGCTCACATCGGTACAGTGACGTAATCGAAGTGATTAACGTAGACCTGCATGGGCCACCAAAAAAACTTGTCACGACCCGTACCCGCTTTTCGGATACGAGACGTGTCCAGGTCCAGCCTACGCTGCAGTGTCGGCGGTAGAACGCTGTCTAGTACATAAACAAGTCACAGAGGCAATCTAGATCTCATCCACAAGATATGATACAATCCACTAGCACAAATGAAACTGAATAATGAATGATAATATAAATAGAGTATCCAGTTTATCAAGAGTTTCCAATTACGTCCGGTGGACACAAATCCACTGCCAGTAGACGATAATAACATAGAAACATGGAAATGAAATAACTGAGTCCAAACTGTCAAAAGTACCCCCAGCTGTAGTGGCACCGTGGTCCAATGCTAGCTCAACCTGCTCGTCTATACCTGGCTCAAGTGCGGCTAACCAGAAGAGATCATCAGGTCCTCAGAGGACTAGCAAGATACAGGAAGAACATGCCACGCTACAGTATAATATGCATAAAGAAAATGACATAAATAGAATACTGTACTTCTACATGAAATACATGACAATGCAACATCAAAGACAATGTTCGACAATTGGGCTAACAGACAGGGGTATCATGACAATCGTAGCTCATCCGAAGCTAACGACCAACAGAATATCACAATCGCATCTCCTCCGAGAATAACGACCAACAGAATATCACAACCGTAGCACGAAACTAACGGCCAACATAAATCATCAATACAACCGAAGCTCATCCGAACTACCGGCCAACAGAAACTATCATATAGCCCGCATGCAGAGTAAATGTCCTCTACGTTACAAGGAACTATACAGGTGTCAAGTCAAGTCGAATCAAGTCAAGTACAACTAACAAGTCAAGACATGTCAAGTGAATGTGACTCAGGACAAGGCATTACTACCAGGACCTATACATGGAGTAACAGTGATATACTGGATAAAGAAAGTAATGTACGTGCACGTAAAAGAGGAAAATATCACTGACGTGGACATAAGAAGCAGGTAATGAAATATGACAGGAAAGAAAATACAATATAGAAAAATGCATGAAAAATACTGTAGAGTGGGCAAGGTATACTTGCCTTGCGAGTTTGTCCAATTTGTTGCAAACACGGATCTTACGCCAGGTCCAACAAGCCTATATCAAAAGCATATTTATATACATAACTTTTAATACTTATACCATAATAAATATAATTTGTTAATTGATTGTTGTTATTTATATATGTTTACTTTTATTCACAATATCCTTTTTTCGCAACTGTAGATTAGCCTTGCAAAATCAACTTGGAACTAACATAAGAGAATTCTAAACTTGGTGCCAGCTTGGATTTATTTAAGCTAAAAGTATATACTTATTTAATGCCCAAACATACATTTGTTTATGGCCAAAGTTCATTCTGTTATAAAATTAGGTGTTAAATGGGAGGATTTATTTGTAAAATGCCACTAACAAAGGAGAGTGGTAGGAAGAGACAAAGTTGCTTATGTGAAATAGTAATTGAGGAAGTGGTTTATATGAACTTGAGAATTAGTTAGAGGTGTTAAGTTGTAAAATTACCAAATGTTATACTAAAAGAAGGCAACAGGGGACAACACTATGCATGTGACGTGATTTTTTTCATCATGTGTACATGGCCCACGTGAAGGTTATGATATGGGATAATGAAAGGGGTTAAGTAAATTTCACCAACTCCTTGGAAAGAAAGACTCAAGAAGCCATGGGAATCTCACTGGCATCCCATGTGAACGGTGCACAATTTCTTTTCGTTTCATGAGGTGATCTTTGTTGCTTCTCCTTCTACTCTAACCTTTCCCACAACACAACAGAACTACCATCACTTCGTGAACAGTAGGACTATTCTTCTCTTTGTTATATTGATGCAAAGCTAACCACGTACTCAAATTTCTATTCCCATGTTTATACGAACCCAACTAAACACTGCTACGTATATATAATTTCCTACAAGCAAGGATGAACTTACTGAGATCGACTGGGAAGGGTGCTACTACCCGATTGTTCTACTTTTAGCGGCAACTAGTCGAGGCAGCGAGCGTGCATTAATGGCAAGCTCTCGAGTTGGAGAAGCGGTTGTAGAGAGGGCACTCGGTGCAACGTTGTCGGAAGTCTCGGCGGAAGGAGTTGAAGTTGACATCCGACTAGTAGTGTCGACTACTGTCGCCAAGTGCGGCACTGCTGCAGTCTCGAGCGTAGAGGTGGCGATGGAGGTCCGATTATGGTCGTCGCGTTGGGGAGGTACGATAGACGTTTTCAGGGGACTCGAGATCGATGGTTGATGGTGGTGGTGTTCGGGTTGCCGAGGAGGTGCTCACGGGAGAAGGAATTAGTTGATGGCGGCTATTATGTGAGGCCTAGAATCTATAGGCTGCTATATGCTACCAAGGGAATATTATGGTTTATCCCTTTAAATATGTGGTTGTATACGAACCCTAGTAAACTAATGGTTGGGCCTTGGTTCTTGCTAACTATGGAGATGGGTAGTAAAGGGAAAAAGGATCAGATAGAGTCACCCTACAATATAGAATGGATCTTACATGCCCAAATCATCCTGCAATATTACTTTAGGCTTGGGTTGGTACCCGCTTCTGTCTTTCAAAAATCAGAGGCAACTTATAAATCTATTCTAATAGGATAAATAATTATTTATTGGAGTTTCTAATAGATATCTATACCAAATCTCAAATTATCTCTATTTATAATAACTATATAATCTTGATAAATACTATCTGTATTTATCCATACTTTATTTATATATTTATTTCTCTTAAGATTAGCTAATAATAAAATTAGATAAATAATCTAAAAAAATATTTAGAAATTAGGACAGGGGGTTTACACCTCTTGATGGTGAAACTTCTCCAAATTGATTTGAATCTGAGAATAACATGTAACAATAGCAAGAACACTTCATTTAAAACCTATTGCAATTTGTTTGAGGGAAAATGGAGCTAAAATGGAATTTCTAAGGATTTTAGAAGTTGAAAAATTACCTCTTTCTAAAGCTTGTTCTTCCATAGAGGCTAGCCCTAATTTCTAAGAGAATATTTATAAGGGGGGAATCCCTAGGATGGGTTAAGTGGCTGGACAATTAATGTTAGGGTTAGGGTTGGGCACTTGGCTAATGGGCTTTGGGCTTAGTCATAAAACAATGTCTCAAAAATCACAAGTTATGACTTGTGATCAAAATCTTTCTATTCTAATCTCTATATTCCTAATTGATTTCACTAACTAGAGTATGGTTAACTTAACTTAACCTAGGGTCTCATATCTAGCCAAGTCCAACTCAACTAGGGTTAGGTCACAAAGTCAAAGCTAGTCAAAGTCAACCTAGTCAACCCTCATTCAAACAATTCCAAAATAATTTCTAAAAATTCCCATAAATTCAAATAAATTCTAATAAATTCAAATAACCCCAAAAATGTCAAAAATATCCTCAAACTAGAAATGTGGTAGTGACAAATCTACCCTCCTTAAAAGAATTTTGTCCTCAAAATTGAAAGGCAAAATACAACTGATAAGAAGGATAGAAAGTATACCTCATGGTCCAAAAAGATATGGGTAACGCTCGAATATCTCATCATCCCACTCCCAGGTAGACTCTCCTGGAGAATGATACCTCCATGCGACGCGTACCAAGGGTATCACCTGGTTCCTCAGAACCATCTCCCGTCGATCCAGAATCTCCACTAGCTCCCCTGGATAGCTGAGAGAATGACCAACCTCAATCTCTGAATGATCGAGCACAAGGCTAGGGTCAGCCACGTACCATCTCAACTATGATACATGGAATACATTAAGGACCCCCACTAGTACAAATGGCAAGTCTAGCTTGTATGCCACGTCATCGACTATCCCGCTGATAACAAAAAGACCGATGAAGCGCGGGCTAAGCTTCCCGCCTCTACCAAAACATATCGTACCACGAGTCGAAGATATCCTCAAGAAAACCTGGTCTCCGACCTAATCACAAGCAAGGTCTCAATTAATTATAATAAACAAACATGATTAATAAAACACAAACAATCAACCTAAATCTAATCCTACTCTAATCTGTACCTCAAACTCCAAGGGCCTTCGGTGGCTATCGGCCCAGTGTCGATGTCTGTCCTGCGCCACGCGAAGTCTGTCCCTAATGAGCTTCACCTTCTTGGCTGCGTCAATAACCATCTCTGGCCCCAGTAAAGCTCGCTCACCAACATCATCCAATGATAAGGGTGTACGACACCTACGCCCGTATAAAGCCTCGAAAGGTGACATCTCAATGCTGGCCTGGAAACTGTTATAGTAAGAAAACTCCAACAAATGAAGATGATCCTCCCAGGAACCTCCAAAGTCCAGGACGTACGTCTGCAGCATATCCTTAAGTGTCTGAATAGTCCGCTCTGACTGTCCGTCTGTCTGGGGGTGGTATGCAGTACTAAACTTGAGCTGAGTGCCCAAGCTGGTCTGCAGACTCCTCCAGAAATGGGAAGTAAATTGACTATCCCGATCTGAGATGATGCTGACCGGAACCCCATGAATCCTGACTATCTGCCGTATATACATCTTCGTCAGCCTCTATGTAGACGTACCCACCTTGAATGGCAAGAAGTGGGCCGATTTGGTCAACCTGTCAACGATGACCCAAACCGCGTCTTTTCCTCCTGGTGTACGCGGCAATCCTGATACGAAGTCCATAGTGATATGCTCCCATTTCCACTTAGGAATGAGCAACGGCTGCAACAATCCATCGGGCCTCTGCCTCTCTGCCTTGACCTGCTGATAGACCAAGCTCCTAGTCACGAAGCGAGCCACCTCCCGCTTCATCCATGACCACCAAACATGCTTCCTCAGATCTTGGTACATCTTGTTGGCACCCGAGTGTATAGGGTACTAAGATCTGTGGGCCTCCTGCATAACCTGCTCCCTGAGATCTCCGCTGGGCACACATAATCTAGAACCGTGCCTCAAGGCACCATCCTCTGCAAGAAAAAACTTGCCCTCCAGCAATCCTGCTCGAACCTGCTCTCGGAGACACCGCAGAGCAACGTCCTTAAACTGTGCCGACTTGATCCTCTCCACCAAGTCTGACTGAATCTGCATGCCCCACATCTGCATCTGCACTCCGGGCATGATCACCTCAATCCCAAGGCTCTCCAAGTCTGCAAGTAAATACCGATCCATGGTCAAACACATGGCTGTCGGATACCTACTCAAGGCATCGGCAACCACGTTGGCCTTCCCTCGGTGATACTGAAGTAGGATGTCAAAATTCTTCATCAACTGTAGCCATCTGTACTGCCTCATGTTCAACTCCTTCTGAGTGAACACATACTTTATGCTCTTATGATCTGTAAAAATCTCCACCCTCTCACCTTGCAGATAATGCTTCCACAGCTTTAGAGCAAAAATCACTACTGCTAGCTCTAGGTCATGGGTAGGGTAGTTCTTCTCATGGAGACGTAACTGCCTAGAAGCATAGGCAATCACCTTCCCATGCTGCTGCAAGACACAACCCAGCCCCTTTCCTGAAGTATCACTATAAATAGTGAATCCACCTGATCCTGAAGGCAATGTCAGAATCGGAGCTTTCGTAAGCCGCTTCTTCAAATCATCAAAAGTTGTCTGACACTCCTCTGACTAAACATACTCGGTATCCTTCCGGGTCAACCGAGTCTACGGCTCTGCAACCCGGGAGAAATCCTGCACAAATCTCCGATAATATCCTGCCAGCCCCAGAAAAATCCTGATCTCTGCAACTGAAGTCGGCGCTGCCCATGCCTCAACTGCTACAATCTTCTTGAGGTCAACTTAAATACCATCTCCAGTCACCACATGCCCCAAGAAGTCCACCCGGTCCAAGAAGAACTTATACTTGGAGAGCTTCCCGTAAAGCTGCTCCTTCCTGAGAATCTCCAGCACTATCCTCAAATGCTCCTCGTGCTCCTCCTCAGTCTTAGAATATATCAAGATGTCGTCAATGAACACCACCAAAAACTGATCCAGATACTGGTGGAACACCTTGTTCATAAGGTTCATAAACACTGCTGGTGCATTGGTTAGCCCAAACGGCATAACCAAAAACTCAAACTGCCCGTACCGCGTCCTGAAAGCGGTCTTGGGAATATCCTCCCCCTTCACCTTCACCTGGTGATATTTCGACCTCAGATCAATCTTGGAAAATACCCGAGCTCCGCTCAACTGGTCAAAAAGATCGTGGATCCACGGCAGTGGATATTTATTCTTGATCGTGAGGTTGTTGAGTGCCCTATAGTCAATATATATCCGTACTGACCCATCCTTCTTCGACACAAATAACACTGGTGCACCCCATGGCGACGAACTCGAGCAGATGAAGCCCTTGTCCTGCAGCTCAACCACTTGCTTCATCAGCTCCACCAGCTCAATGTTTTTCACCCGATAGACATGCTGAGAGATGGGTTCCGCTCCTGGAACCAAGTCTATCGAGAAGTCTATGTCTCTATCTGGTGGCAATCTCGACAACTCCTCTGGGAAAACATCCATATACTCTGTAATCAAAGGGTGTGGAATTGCCTGCTCCTCGACCGAGACTCCACAGAAGACTCCGCTGCTCTGCTCTGCCTGACGTCTGGAGTACTCGAACTCTGGCTCCCCCGGCGCTCTGAAGAGAACTCTACCCCCTCTGCAATCAATGCTGGCGTGGTGTCTTCTCAACCAATCCATGCCTAGTACTATATCGTAGTTCGGCAATGGCATTACGAGCAGGCTCACCTCTAACTCACGGCCTCCCAAAACTACTCTCCGACCCTTACAAACATCACTCACGAGGATAATGCCACCCCCAGTCGTGATCTTGTAAGTCCTAGGTAACGATTCAGCTACGATACCGTGTGTAATCGCAAAAGATACTGATATAAAGCTACGTGAAGCACCGGAATCGAATAATACAAAAGCTGGACTGGAGTCGAGAAGAATCGAACCTGCAATCAGCTCTCCGATGGCCTCCGCATCCTCTGCTGCCATGGCGAATCCACGCCCCTGCTTGCCTTCCCTGGCCTACTGCTGGTGTTGGACGAACCTCTGCTGCTGTGTCTGCAGGACTGGTCCCCTCTGTTGGCCTGCTGCTGTCCTGGCTCCTCCTCCCTGGGCTGCTCATCCTCCAGACCTAGCACAATCCCTCAGCTGGTGATCTGACGCTCCGTAAAGAAGGCACTTCCCGAGCCTCTTCCTGCACTCGTTCCATCCATGCCATGGCTTCTTGCAGAAGGTACAACTGACTGTCTGCTGCCTGGGTGCCTGATGCTGAAACTGCTGTTGGTGAACTGGCCTCTGCTGGATCGGCTGCGGCTAGAACTGCCTCGGCTGTTGGTGCTGAAAGTGGGGCCTCATGGCCTGGCTTCCGCTGCTGCTACCCCCAACTGGGTCTCGCCCTCTCTTGAGCCTAAGCTCAAGATCATCCTCAGCCAATAAGGCTCCCGTCAAGATCTCCTCGAATGTGACATCCCTGTTGCCCTTGGTCAGGGACTTGACCTTCTTGACCAGACCCTTCCGGAACCTCTGGGCCATCGCCGTCTTGCTCAAGCCCTCTACAAACCTGCCGAGGCGGCCGAACTCCCCTGTGTACTCCTCTACTGAATGGCTCCCCTGGACTAGGCTCTCGAACTGCGACTCTAAGGCTCTGAGCGCTGAATCTGGGAAGAACATCTTCTTGAAGAAGCCCTTGAAATCCTCCAAAGTCTGCCCAGCTACCCCCATCCTGGGGTCTGCCTGATACCAGGTGCGAGCAAGATCTCGCATCCGGCTAGCTGCGGCCTCAATCTGCAGATCTGCTGGTATCCGGGCCAGGCGAAAGATCTCCTCTATATGCTCGATCCACTCATCAGCATATAGTATCCCCTCTGTCCCTAGAAAGTCTCTAGGGCTTATCTTCTGGAACTTCTCTATCCTCGGTGTCCTCGGCTGATGGACTATGGTCGAGCTGCGATCGTCGTAAGGGCCAGCTCCATGCCCCTGTCCTGTCGAGCCTGCTGTCGGTCCATGAACTGCTAGAAGTATGCGAACATCTGTGTCGCATCCACGTATCCTGTAGGCAGCGTCTGCTGGAAGGGCTTCTCTGCGATGACTAGGTCCTGCCTCCGAGCCGGTGGAAGCATACTCCCTGCTGCTACTGCCGAGGTCTCAAAACGAGCAGAGGTGGCAGGAGCTGCAGTCCTCTGGCCCTACTGTACTGGCTGAGAGGTAGCAGTCCCCTCTATAGCATCTCCATGAATGGTACGCTGTGATCGAGTCTCTACCATCCTGAAGATAGACAAACATAAGTATCAATTTCTGAGAAAGAAGGGATATAACAAAGGCGGACAATTAAAATTCAAAAGGATCAGCTGACAATAAGGATTTAGATGGCAATAAAAGAATTTTTCCTAAAGTAATTGAGTACCTTAAAATTAATGTCCTATATCCAACTGCAGGCTGTAGTGATACTCTAATTCGAATACCACTACACTTCTAGTCTAGACCTGCATGGGCCACCACTAAAAACGTGTCACGACCCGTACCCTAGAGTAACGGCACGAGACGTGGGTACGTCCAGCCTACGTCGCAGTGTCCGCGGTAGAACGCTATCGTAGATTACAACATCTAACATCAATATACTAAACAGTTTATACTCCCCGAATGGGGGTGACATAGCAGTAAATAAACTTAATCACAACTAAAGAAGAAGAAAGCATGATATGATATAGTACTCAAGGAAAATAGATGATAAATTAGTCTAAGATAACATCCCAGCAATATCCAGAGTACAAACTCAGCTACAGGATATGAAATAATATGTACAACTCAAAATCTCTGAACAGAAGTAAAGTCTAGCTAAACAGTCTCAAGACAACATAAAATAAGATAAGGCCTAACTAAGCTAGTCTAGGCAATGGGGGTGATGTCCTCAGCTAGAGCTGGGTCCTCCTGAGAGTCCAGCTCGCAACTGTCGTCTAAGGCTGCCCCTAGAAGGTATCCACACAGGCCTCCTCCTCGTCCTCTGTAATATTTTTAACAGGTCTAGTCAGGACAAGAGCGAGCACAATACATCTCAACAGATCATAGCAGGTTAGAAAATATAAACATGCAGTAGAGTATGATACAGGTACTGAAGAATACAGTATGTAAACAGAGAGATAGAGAACTGTAATAGAAATATCTACTATAAGTAAAGAACTAACAGTGGCTAGTGAGTCAGAGTACATGATAGCACATGTGAACAGAACAGATTTGTACATGATCTACACTAAAGAGTTTTACATGATCTACACTACTATGTAATTGTTCACATGACTACTAGCACTCCCCCGTTTCCCCAATCAATACACAAGGATCTAAGCAGGTTATGTTATTATACATGATATCACATAGGGGCCTATGAAAGGGTGCACATGATATTATACATGAGGGCTCCGTGAACATGAGAGTACATGATTCACAGGAGTATACATGTATGGTGAAAGCATAGGAGTACATGATGAAAGTGAAACATACATGACACAATGTATCCGATGCTCCTGAGGACGATAATATCACATGAAGAGATCCATATAGTACCAATCCATGATAATGTCGTGACAGCATCAAGTAAATTAATCTAAAGCAGGAAAATAATTCTAAGCAGGATATGAAATGATCAGAGAATGTACTCGCCTGGTATCTGAGTGTCCAATATGAAAGTACTGTCCGAGGAGTGGTGTCTGGCTCCTAATCAGAATATCACAAGTCACAACAAGTCCAAAATGATAAAATAAAGTACTGCAATGCATTCTACATGAATCTAGGTCAACCTAAGCCAAAGTCAACTTTTTGTCAACTCTGGTCAACCATAGAAGTCAAACTAGGTCAACCAAGTCTAAATTAGGTCAAACTAGTCTATACTAGTCTACATTAGCTATACTAGGCCTAACTAGTCCATACCAGTCTAAACTAGGCTAAACTAGCCTATGCTAGCATACCAAGTCCTTACAACTTATACCAGCTAGTACACACCACAATTCAACCTAGTCACTACAAGTCTATACACATAGTCTATATTATTACACTCACACATACTAGGTTATAGTACAATACATTAGGAACTTCACACACACACACACACACACACACATATATATATATATATATATATATATATATATATATATATATATATATATATATATATATATATATATATATTATATATACCTAGGCTTAAATACCATATACACACTATAAGAATTCAAGGCTAGTATATACCTTATATTACAAATATGATTTACATATATAGATAGGCATTCACGTATAATATATATATTCACAATACATTATTTACATATATGTACATATGACATATATAGAATATACATACATAGATATATATAGAGAGAGCATGTGTGTGTAGAGAGTGGAGCTACTATGTGTATGTGTGTAAACTATGAGTGAGAGAGTGAAATGTGTGTGTGTGTGTGTGAGACATAGGGGTGTGAGATAGGGACTGTCACACTAGGCTGTGCAGGAAGCATAGAGGGAAATCAATTCACATATCAGAAAAAGAGGAAAACTGAACCAATTCAGTCCCTTTCATTAAAACTCAGGAAAATAGAAAGGAAGGGAATCAATGCCCTATCAGTTAGTGAAAACTGAAACATTTTCAGTCCCCCATAGTTCAAACCCCCATTTTGATTTCAACATACCACCAAACAACCACAAATTCGACACACAACTAGATTACCTATAGGAGAATCAATATGAGGTTTTAAACCACACATTTAACAGTATCTAATAGGTTTAAATTAGATGACAAAGTTCACTTATCAAAACTGGAATTTCAGGATATTGATACACTGTTTCAGAATTTTGGGAATTTGATAAATACCTAATGAAAACATATTAAAATACAAATAAAAAGGTTGGTAATTAAAATATACAATATATATGTGTCATACAAGGTGTTTGTGTCCAAACAAAAGGACACAAACATGTCCAATCGAATTAAAACCGAAAACAGTACAAAATTGGCACTATTCAGTGCACTGCATCGTGCACGTGTGCACGTGTGTCGTGCACACGACACAACACGAATTAAGACACGTGCTCGTGTCAGTGGGTGCGCCTAGGGTAGACCTAGGTCTGACACACCTTGAATCCTGTCCTCGTGTCGCCGTGTCAGATGAACAAGCCGTGTCAGTGAGGGAAAATCCAGTTCACAGTGTCAGTGTAATCCCGAAGCGAGGCCTCGTGCATGTTCGACATGAAACCATTGGACTCGAGACTCAAGGGGGAGACTGTCAGTCATTGCCCCTTGGTCTATGCCACGTGGCACGAGTCCAAACTTCGTGTCCAGCGAGCACTCTTACTCGAGTAGCAGGGGACAGAACTGGACTCTGTTCCAGTGTGTTCGTGTCCCTCGTGTGGACACAACCCGACTCGAAACACCTATGTGTCAACACAAAAATTCAAGAGAAACCCTAGATCTACAATCCTATTCAAATAGATTTTGAAAATGACACAAAAAGTTTCTTTGTGGTATTTTCACAAATACCTACACTATAGGACTGATACGTGTCCATATAGGACACGAAATGGACTCAAATTCTAGGGTTTTCTATTCCTACAGTTAGGTTAGGCCTAGGGCTCCCTAGATATGCAATAAAACTAGAATTTCATGGTGTATATTGAAAGTTACCTCTATGTATTAAAATCCCCAAAAAGCTCTAAAGAGAGGTGTTCCTGTTAATGGTGAAACTTTTCCAAATTGATTTGAATCTGAGAATAACATGTAACAACAGCAAGAACACTTCATTTAAAACCCATTGCAATTTGTTTGAAGCAAAATGGAGCTAAAATAGAATTTCTAGGGATTTTAGAAGTTGAGAAATTACCTCTTTCTAAAGCTTGTTCTTCCTTAGAGCCTAGCCCTAATTTCTAAGAGAATATTTATAGGGGGGATCCCTAGGATGGGTTAACTGGCTGGACAATTAATGTTAGGGTTAGGGTTGGGCACTTGGCTAATGGGCTTTGGGCTTAGTCATAAAACAATGTCTCAAAAATCACAAGTTATGACTTGTGATCAAAATCTTTCTATTCTAATCTCTATATTCCTAATTGATTTCACTAACTAGAGTATGGTTAACTTAACTTAACCTAGGGTCTCATATCTAGCCAAGTCCAACTCAACTAGGGTTAGGTCACAAAGTCAAAGCTGGTCAAAGTCAACCTAGTCAACCCTCATTCAAATAATTACAAAATAATTTCTAAAAATTCCCTTAAATTCAAATAAATTATAATAAATTCAAATAACCCAAAAAATATCAAAAATACCCTCAAACTAGAAATGTGGTAGTGACATACAGGCACCCTTGGACCTAGCCCTATGACCCCTCTATCACTGTACACGTGCACATGGTGTCTCCTGCACTGTGTCGAGTCCATTTCGACTCAACACGCGTGTACGAGGCTGTGCCTATGCATAGTTCAGTCACACACTGCCACTTGGATTTTCGATACTGTTTGGACACGGTTATTAGACACGTGTGGGACACACATGAACCCCTCTCATTTTTCCAGTTTTAAACTTTGGTTTTGACTGATTATGTTCGAAATATGAATGTTAATGTTTAATGAGTTTCCTGTGAAATTCTAGTGAACTGAGTTAACATGAGTGAACTGAGAATGGGATTAGGAATTTGAGATTTCAATTTGAGTGTAATCCTGAGTTAAATTGACTAACCTAAAATTTATCTATGTTTGTTAACTGAGTTTTCAATTAACAGTTACCTGAGAATTTCAGTAACTAATTACCTGGGATTTGGAATTTGAGATGTTAGTGTAGGGGATTCCCTGAATTGTTAGTTTCATCCTTAATGTTGAAACTGAAATATAGGGTAGAGCCATGAATGATAGATAATGATAGAAACTGAAATATGAGTTCATATTGAACAATTGAACAGATAGTTAATAAGAATCCTGAGATGGTTCAGGATTTGAAACTAAGATAGGTTGGGTTGGTTGATATGCAAACCTGAGAAATTTGAAGGATTTATTTGTGAAGTTCATTCACTAAATGCATGAATGGGCTCACATTTATATGTAACTGTTCAGGCTCTGTTGTGAGGGTTGATATTGAGAGAGAGTGATATGAGATTAGGAGGTAAATGTAGGGAATGAGATTTTTCCAAGAGAGGGTTAAGTGAAGGTTAGTCTTCACTATTTTATGGTGTGTTGGGTAAAGAAATATGTAGTACATTGTATAGATTAGGTATATATTTGTCTAATAGATATATATTTGTTTGTATGAGAGGAAAGGTATATATGTATCAGAGGATGTGGGATATTGGTTATGTGAGATTAGGTAGTATAATACACTATATATATGTAAATGTGTATTGCCTATATAGGATGTATGTATATATATAAATATAATATAGGTAATTGAACTTGAGTTGTTATCAATAATGCCAATATATGCTATAGGGTTGTAAAGTAGATGTATAATTGGTATAGATACATCTTTGTAACACATATATTTAATTTGTACACCTACAAATGGGATGCATGTGTTATAGTAAATGTATAATGAGGTAAGGGTAGCATGGTACTTGTAGAAGTTTAAGGTTGAGATTAGTATAGGTTTGAACTTGTTTGATACCTTTAGCCTAAAACATGGCTAAAATGGAAAATCCTAGAAATGACCCAAATAGATCCATGTGACATTGTAGACTTGAGTTGACTAAACCTTAGACACTAGGCCTAGTTTGAATAGAATGATTGACCAAGTTTGAGTTGACTTTGACCTAGATTTGACCTAGAATCATGTAGATTGCATCGTAAACTTCATCTATCTTATCTTAAACACATTATAACCATACTGCTCTATTTAGGACATTGTGACTCCGATGCAGACATATGATATTACATTACTCTTTTCAGAGTATCAGGTGAGTACATTCTCTGATAGTTCTCTCATTTATTTGTCAATTACTGTACTTCAGTTCTAGTTAGCAGTATGTGATTCTCTGTTACAAACACGTATTGTTATTACTGAATCCATGTATACGACACAAATACTTACTCGTCTTGCCTCTATTATTCGAATTACCATACGAATTACTATTCGAACCACCTATTCGCATCTTCATGTGCTGGTTGGACTTGTATTCGATTGATGTGTCGAATTTTGGATTTATTTGTATTAGATGGGCAGGAAAATACTTGATTAGACATATGAACATTTCCACTATTCGAACCACCCCCTGTGAATGATATTCGAATGATAGCCATCTCTCACTTGATCAGTGTGTGACGTGTCGGATTTACCCATAGCCGTTTACATGTCTAAGTATTTTAAAACACACTTGGAGAATTTATTCGAATCATTGTTAGAACATCATGTGAATCATTATTTGTATTACCTTATTCGAATCACCTTATTAGAACAATGATTAGAATCACATTCGACTCATCTTGTATTAGACTCACATTGGGATTACACTCGACTTATATTGTACTGTCGGGACTCATCATGTTACTCTAGTTCAGCTAGATTTTATTTTTACAGTCTTTATTGCCATGATTTCTTCTCTTGTTTAGTTACTTACTTTCCTTGTACTTTATCTGTCTCTCTATACCATCACCTAAATATAAACTGCCATGTTCATCAACACAACTGTCTATAACTGCTTTATAGTTCTCTGTCATTTACTTGGATTTTCTAGATAAGATTGTGCTCGTTCCTGTCCTGACTGGACCTGTTAAAAATTTTACAGATGATCATGACTCTATATATTATTCTTTAAATTGTATGAGTTAAAAATTGCTTAGAGACTTTGATTGTGGGTGGTTGACCTAGAAGGAGTACGACCGACTTAAATTTTGAGGACGAAATTTTTCTAAGGGGGTAGGATTGTAACACCCAGTTTCTTACATGAGGGAAAATTTGAAATTTTGTAATTATAATTATAATTTATTGATATTTATTTCACATTATAATTTTTGGTAATTTTTAATCATTTTTAAATTATTTAAAAACTGTTTTAAGTCATGGCTTGTGATCTTGATGCCTTGCTAGTGTAACCTGAGAGACTGTCTGACCTAGAGCCTAACCATGTCATTAGGATAATTTATTTTTAACTTTTGAGCATGAGGGTATTTTGTTCATTTGGCCTCTTTGAATTATTTAATGATTTATTGCATTGGTGATTGTTAATTTTGACTTTTGCTAAGCTGTGACTTAAGAGACTGTCCTAGACTTTGACCTTGACTTTGGTGACTTAGCTAACATGGTATGGACCCTAATCTAACTCAAGTTGGTCTTGGTTGACTTATGTTGGCTAAGTTTCATGAAGAGAGTAGGAGGATTTTTGTATTGGACCAAAGGCTAAGGACTTGAGCTAGTTAGCTAGTACAACTTGGCCCATAGCCCATTAGTAAAACCCTAGCCCTAATTTTACACTCTATGACCAGCCACTAGGGCTCCACTTTTCCTATAAATAATCTCTTAATTAGTTCTTGCATCTTTTGTATTGAAAGAACACATAGGAAAGTAAAGGTTTGTCAAATCTTCCCCAATCAATAGATTTCTCATTTTAAATGCTTTTAACTCTAGTTTCTTGCAATAGAGCCTAATACCCTTCTATTTCCTGTTTATGGAGAGAAGTCCCAGATTTTGAGCAATTTAGGGATCCGAGCTAGTAAGGAGGAACACTTCATTTTGGAGCTTTTTCTTGCTATTTGCATCTATAGGTAAAACCCCTTAAAATGTATTTAAATTCCATTTTCTTTGCATTTAGGGCTAGATCTAGGAGTCCCCTAGCTATCCCTAGAATTTGGGTGGATTTCGTGTCCGTTTGGTGTCCGTATCGGACACGTATCTATGTGTATGTTTATGTGTTTGACAAAATGCCTCTTAGAACTTTTTGTTCTTAGTTTTCAAAACAAATTATATATTTGGTAGATAATCATATGTAGATTAATTATATATGTTACTGAGTCAAATTTTAGGGAATTGTTGTGTCCAAAAGGGACACGGGCACGCAGCACGAGACCCCCGTTCTGTGCCCTGCTACCCGACACCAATTTCTCACTCTATATGACACTTGGACACGTGAAAATTGGCACGAGGGTGGGGAAGATACTGTCAGGATCCCCCTAAAGTTTTACAACATTTCGAGTCATATCGGACACGAAACACGAGCTGCACTGGTTTGACACTGCACAGTGCACTGATTTTTCACTCATTGACACGGCCTTAAAAATGGACACGACACGTCTTGGACTTCGTGCACGCACCTAGACTCCTAGCCCTAGTCCTCCTCTACCCCTATACACGACCACGACGTGTCACGTGTCGTGTGTCACGCACACGACTCTGTGACACGCCTGCACGAGGCACCGCACTGTGCCCGTGCTCTCCCCTGCTACTCGGGCCCCCTGTAGGACACGACACGGATTCTCTTAGCACAAATTTTTGTGGACAGGAGGGGCATGCACTGACATCATAACCCCAAAGTTTTGTTGGATTTCGTAGAGTGGTTAGGATGAAATCGAGCTTGCACTGATTGTGTATAGACATGCACACACTCGATTTAGGCCACTGATACGACTTTGAAACTAGGACACGACACGACCTCGACTCGATACAGGCACCCGAGGACCTAACCCTATGACCACTCTATCACTGTACACGTGCACATGGTGTCTCGTGCACTGTGTCGAGTCTATTTGGACTCAACACGCGTGCACGAGGTTGTGCATATGCATAGTTCAGTCACACACTAATACTTGGATTTTTGACACTATTTGGACACGGCTATTAGACACGTGTGGGACACACATGAACCCCTCTAATTTTTCCAGTTCAAACTTTGGTTTTGACTAATTATGTTCGAAATATGAATGTTAATGTTTAATGAGTTTTCTGTGAAATTCCAGTGAACTGAGTTAACATGAGTGAACTAAGAATGGGATTAGGAATTTGAGATTTCAATTCGAGTGAAATCTTGAGTTAAATTGACTAACCTAAAATTTATCTATATTTGTTAACTGAGTTTTCAATTAACAGTTACCTGAGAATTTCAGTAACTAGTTACCTGGGATTAGGAATTTGAGATGTTATGGTAGGCGATTCACTGAATTATTAGTTTCATCCTTAATGTTGAAACTGAAATATAGGGTAGAGCCATGAATGATAGATAATGATAGAAACTGAAATATGAGTTCACATTGAACAATTGAACTGACAGTTAATGAGAATCCAGAGATGGTTCAGGATTTGAAACTGAGATAGGTTGGGTTGGTTGATATGCAAACCTGAGAAATTTGAAGGATTTATTTGTGAATGGGCTCACATTTATATGTAACTGTTCAGTCTCTGTTGTGAGGGTTGGTATTGAGAGAGAGGATATGAGATTAGGAGGTAAATGTAGGGAATGGGATTTTGCCAAGAGAGGGTTAGTGAAGGCTAGTCTTCACTATTTTATGGTGTGTTGGGTTAAGAAATATGTAGTACATTTTATGGATTAGGTATATATTTGTCTAGTAGATATATATGTGTGAGAGGAGAGGTATTTATGTATCAGAGGATGTGGGTTATTGGTTATGTGAGATAAGGTAGTGTAATATACTATATATATGTAAATGTGTATTGCCTATATATGATGTATGTGTATATATAAATATGATATAGGTAATTGAACTTGAGTTGTTATCAATAATGCCAATATATGCTATAGGGTTGTAAAGTAGATGTATAATTAGCATAGATACATCTCTCTAACACATATATTTAATTTGTAGACCTACAAATGGGATGCAAGTGTTATAGTACATGTATATTGAGGTAAGGGTAGCATGGTACTTGTAGAAGTTTAAGGTTGAGATTAGTATAGGTTTGAACTTGTTTGACACCTTTAGCCTAAAACATTGCCAAAATGGAAAATCCTACAAATGACCCAAATAGATCCATGTGACATTGTAGACTTGAGTTGACTAAACCTTAGACACTAGACCAAGTTTAACTAGAATGATTGACCAAGTTTGAGTTGACTTTGACCTAGATTTGACCTAGAATCATGTAGATTGTATCGTAAACTTCATCTATCTTATTTTAAACACATTATAACCCATACTGCTCTATTTAGGACATTGTGACTCCGATGCAGACATCTGATATTACATTACTCTTTTCAGAGTATCAGTTGAGTACATTCTCTGATAGTTCTCTCATTTATTTGTCAATTAATGTACTTCAGTTCTAGTTAGCTGTATGTGATTCTCTGTTACAAACACGTATTGTTATTACTGAATCCATGTATAAGACACACATACTTACTCGTCTTGCCTCGATTATTTGAATCACAATACGAATCACTATTCGAACCACCTATTCGCATTTTCATGTGCTGGTTGGACTTGTATTCGATTGATGTGTCAGATTTTGGATTCATTTGTATTAAATGGGCGAGAAAATACTTGATTAGACATGTGAACATTCCTACTATTCAAACCACCCCCTGTGAATGATATTCGAATGATTGCCATCTCTCACTTGATCAGTGCGTGATGTGCCGAATTTACCCATAGCCATTTACATGTCTATCTAAGTATTTTAAAACACACTTGGAGAATTTATTCGAATCACTGTTAGAACATCGTGTGAATCATTATTCGTATCACCTTATTAGAACAATGATTAGAATTGTAGAATCATGGAAAAGAATAAAGAAAGACCTATACGGCTCCGACAGAAGGATCCCCATGCGGCTCAAGATCCACATGCGGCTCAGAAGTCTATACGACTCAGGGGTCCATGCAGCTTGGATAGATCCATGCTGCTCAGAAAGAAGCCACGTGGCCTTCAACAGTTCTTCTCTACATACGGCTGCATTTAATGCCCTGACGACTGATCTGACAAAAAACAGCCATGACAGCTCTGACATAAAGACGCAATGATGACTGACATGATGGCGTGTTCATGGAAAAGATGAGAAAATCTCCTTACGGCTGGCAAAATCCACCAAGTCCCGAGGCCACTCCATGCGGCTGCACATCTGTATGCGGCTGCCTGTCCGTGTCCCCATGCAGCTGTCCATCTGCATACGGCTGCCCATCTGCATGCGGCTGCCTATCCCTATGCGGCTACCCATCTGCATGCGGCTGTCTATCCCCATGCGGCTGCCCACCTACATGCGACTGCCTATCCCTATGCGGCTGCCCCTCTGCATGCGGCTGCCTATTTCTACGCGGCTTCCCATCCCCATGTGGCTGCCCATCCATATGCGGCTGAGAGGATACCACATATGCGGCTCTGCCAGGACGATCCAGTTGAGACACGTGGTGCTTTTCGCTACAATTGAGACACGTGGCAGTCTTATCTTTCCTGGAATTATGGGTGCTAACGAATCCTAACAAAATTAGATTTGTTGCGATTATCATAATGGCCCAGATCAAATCAAATCAAGCAAATTGGACACGTGGTAGGCTATCACAAATCACGAAGATTCATGGCAATCAACATTTATTGCCCATAGAGATTTGATGCAATCTACATTAATTACCTAGATTTGCTACAATCAGAATTAATGGCCTAGATTAATTGATCCTTAACCGCCGACTTCTCAAGGAGGCAATCATTTTCAAACCCTAATGATCATACTCCCACTTCTGTAAATAGCAGGGTGCCATTCCCTTGCGAAAAAAAGGAGAGGATAGAGGATTCTGAAGGAACGGGAGAATTCAGAGACATCCAGAGATCCAGCAACAGAAGGCGCAAGGGAGTCTCCCCACACGTCCAAGAGCATTTCTTCACCGGAGCCAAGGTTGCATCCGATCGTCCAAGGAGTAAGGCAGAGCTGCCGTCGCTTTCACAAGCCTCTACCGTCACCCCCAGAATCAAAAATAAATAATTGTACTTAGATTGCTGTACCTAGGTTTTTGTCCCTAGGCTTTCTTTGTACAAGCGCGTTTGTATTATGAAGTAAAAGTTAAGTCCTCCGATATAATTGTTCTGTTCTTTTATAATTCATGGCAAACACGATGGCGACTCTGCTGGGGACGAACTTCTCCATGGCTGAGAAGTTGGTGACGCAATCGGATACAGCCAAACTTGGCTCCACGCAACAGAAGATGGTCGTCCGCTTCGACCAACAGGCGTTTGAAGAAATGCTCTCTGACGGGAGCGCTGGCCCGGTCCAGAAACGAACCCGCACAAAAAAAGCTCGCAGGGAGTGGAGGCCAAAGTCATTTGCTCCTTCCCAAGCTCTGGACGGAGTACTCTCTGCTGCCCAAGAAGGTGAAGGCAACTCTCATGCGGCTCCACTTCAAGCCATAGAGGACTCTACTGTCCCTAAGTCCGGCAGAAGAAAGCACTATGATGCTGGACTTGCAGGGGCAAAGAGTGATTCTATGTGCTCCAGGAAGAAGCCGAACAAAGGCACTAGCCGTAGGCTGAAGACTCATGTGGCCAAAATTGCCAGTCGCATGCATGATGTCCATGCGGCCGAAACTGCCAGCCGAATATAGAATACCCATGCGGCTAAGATTTCCAGCCGCATGGAGAAGACTTATGCGGCCGAGACTTTCAGCCGCATGAAAAAAACCCATGCGGCTACGATTGCCCGCCGCATGAAGACTGTTGATTCCAGCCGTATGCTGTCTGCTCCACACGGCTCAGTCTTCGATCGCCTCTCCTATGGTCCTGATCTCTCATGCTCCCAAGAAAATATGTTTGACTCTCTGCATCACCACTTAGACTCTTCCTACCATGTGCCCTCATGCACTAGAGTGAAGAAGTCTAGGGCAGTACAAGCTTGGTGAGCTCAGACCGCTGTTCTGACCTATGACCATCTGAGCGTTCCACATACTGTTATGCGGGCCTCTGATGGAAAGTTGTATAGAACTACTCGAGTCCAGCCCCCGGCGGCAAACGGACAAAGTGGTTCCCAAAAGTCTCCCAAAACTCATGGAGCAAACATGGTCGTTCCAGACCCATCTCACTTGCGTGAGGCTATCCTCCACAAGCGCAAGGAAAGAGAAGAGGCCTCGGGGTGCAAAGAGTCCTCCCACGGACGTCACTGCACCCAAGTCATCGTCAACTGCTGTTGCAATAATTCGACGGTACGAGAAGACCGACAGTCCATCTTCCAAAGACTGCAACAACCATGTTCAGAGGATGAGGCACTTCCCGTCGTCTCTTGCAACTCTTCTCAGAGAATCCCCGCCAGCAGGAGAGCGAAGAAAACAAATACTTCCAGCCTAAAGATTTCAACTACTATGACTAAGAAACTGTCGTCTAAACGGTTGCCCACCACCGAAGATTTCCAAGGTACCCGTTCAAAGACAAAATCTGCTACAGTGGGAGATTCATCATCCACATCACTGGGGGTTGCTGGAACTGGGGGTATCACTCCTTCGAACATTCACGACAATCCAGTGTTCCAAGGAGACGAGCCGTAGGAAACAACTCTTCCATTAGATGCAGCAGATCCCGACGTCCCCGAAGATGTCCTCGACTCTCAAGACGAGGCAAACTCGGAAGCTGGGGGTAGCATTCCTTCTGAGTCTGAACCAGAGGAGAATATTCCCACATACCTCGATGACTTCTCGGTACAGGGGTATGATTCGGAGGGTACGTCATCCACCGTCCCTTCCACTTCTACTCATGTAAGGACGGCATTCATGACAAATGACGAACAAGATGGTCCCAGTGATCGCCAACGCATCGACACTCTTGAGGCCATATTGTGCACTTTGGTCAAATAAGTGGACGAGATCAAGGCAGCCCTCCCTACACTGCAAGGAGGGACGCTTGGCTAAACAAACTTGGGTCCTACGGTCAATGCGGACTCGAACTCAGCGGCACCAAACCCGGGCAATAATCCTCCTGAAATGTCGGCTTCTACCGCTGAAGACGAAGCCAGGGAGGCAAAAAGAGAGGTCCAGGAGCTCCGAGCCATGTTCCACGCATGAGAAAACTGCCAAGACCTCAGGATACGACAACCGTATCCCGTTGCGTGGAGAGATGTTCCCTTTCCATCAAAGTATAAACCATTCCACATTAATCCATATGATGGGAAGACCTCCGCAAGTCAGTACATCACTTACTTTGAGGTCACCACCGACCATCTGCCCCATGACGATGCTATCCTTACACGATTATTCATCGGGGCATTGGAAGGGGTCGTCTTCGACTGGTACCGTAACCTGCCAGACAAATGCATCCACTCATTCGCCAGCTTCAAGTGCATGTTCTTGGAGAGATTTTACGAAGTAGGACAGGACATCACAATGTCCACCCTCATGGATGTCATTCAAGGGGAGAAAGAGCTGACAAGGAACTATATTGAGCGGTTCTGCCAAACCGCCATAAAGTTGCCGTCTGGTAATCCGGATTCCTCCTTAGTTAAAATTTGCCAAAAGAGACTGCTTCCAACAATCAGCCTATGGATGGGTGAAAGTCAGTTCAAGGACTGAAAGACGTTCATCATCAGTGCCACTATCGCCGAAGGCAGGTTGAAGAAGGCTCGCCAACTGGGATTGCACATTTCGGAGGGAGAGGACAAGGGAAAGCGCCCTAATACCAACAACAACAATGGTGGTAACTCCTCCAACAATCGGAACAACAAGGGCAAGCAGGCTATGGTGGCCGACACAGCCAAGAAACCTGAGTCAAAACCGACAGACAAGCAATGTCTACAAATGACCGACTCCTTCGAAGATGGCCATGTCAAGCCCATCTTGGACATGCTCATACAAGGAGATAGGATTCAGCTCCCTCCACCAAGATGGAAACCTCGGCCGACAGAAATAGAGAACCCAAAGTACTGTCATTACCATCGCTACGTCCACCATGCTACACACGATTGCTACCAACTGAAGCGATACATCCAATATCTCATCGATTCGAAGGCTCTGGCCATTGATTTCGGGGAGGTAACCGTGGTAGCCAGCATGGTGTCCGTACAGTTTGGTAGCTTCCCTCCGACAGAGTCTCGAGACGGCGTGATTCCTATCCCTCGAGCGACAATGGAGATTGCTAATCTTCCACCTCCTCGAGATCAAGCTACTGTTCTAGTACCCCTCACCACGTCACGAGGGGAGATCATGTGGGTCCTCCCGGACTTGGTACCTGAAGTGACTCAACCCGTACCACTCCCCATTGGCAAGAAAAAGAGCAGAAAGGTCAGATCCTGCCGCACAATTTCGGCAGATGTCGAAGAAGCCACAGCTGTCGTCACTCGGTCTGGTGCTCAATCCTAACCTACGCCAGATAACTCGACTGAAGAGCATCAGCCGGCCACTGCTGACACTCCGGGACCTTCCTAACCTCCGATGACCGACAAGCCTAGGTCGAAGTAGACTCACTTTGACAAATCCCTCCGAAAAGAGGTACCTCATGGGCTAGAGAGGCCCTACAACTTTGACATCTTGGCACAATTGGCCAATACACCGGCCAAATTGTCACTATACGAGCTACTGAGACTATCCAAGGATGTTCGCATGGCTTTGAGCGATGCACTCCAGAATGCCGACGCATATCTGGCTCATGTCAACCTCACGGGAGAGAGCCCGCCTGCAGATCTCCAAGACAACGCTTGCACAGGAGCGATGCCCAACATTGTCTTCACTCCATAGGACATGCTCTTCAAAACCAACATATACGATCGTCCGTTATATTACACTGGATACATCAACAACGTAAAGGTGGATCAGATGCACATTGATCATGGTTCTTCCATAAGCATCATCCATAAGGGTCTGTTATATCATCTCTGCATTCCTATTCATCGCCTGACACCAACAAGTACCGCCATCAGCGGTTTTAATTCGGGCAGGAGCTATCCAATTTGGAAGATTCGCTTGAAGTGCCAAATCGGCGATCTTCAGTCAGAAGTGACCTGTTATGTCATAGATGTGGACACATCCTACAATATCCTCCTGGGGTGCCCTTAGATACACGATTACATGATTTTGCCTTCCACGCTGCACCAGTGCCTCAAGTATGTCGACAAGCATGGCTTCGTGAGGACATAATTTGCCGACATCGATCCCTTTAAAGGGGTCGAATCCTACTACTCAGACTCCTGCTTATACGAAAAGTTGAAGAGGTACCTTGGTGAAGGACATGTGCAAGCTCGTACTGAGACGACCACAGGATCAGAAGAACCCCCGACGATCCACCTCCAAGCTTGCAAACCTTGCAAATTCGTACCCCTTACGGCCGCTCTACGTAAGGATGCAATCAACCTCTCGACACAAGAGGGGCAAATGATAATTCGGCTGCCAAGGTCCGGCCAAGCGCCAAGATCCACAAATGAGCCACTGACAATCAGACTGTCGAGAGTCGGCCAGCCACAAACGGAGAAGCTTCATCCCTCCGACAAGCCAATGACGATACGTCTGTCCAAAAAGAATCGTCAGCTCGATGCAAAGTCTAGGGCTCCTAGCGAGCCAACCACTCCCTGTCCATCATCGATTACCAAACTGGTGGTTGCTAGTTTGCCAACGACTCCACGTTCTACTCTACCAGCGTAACCCATGATGATCAAGTTGCCCAAGTCATCCTCTCAGTCTTCATTTATACAGGGGGTGGTCGAAGAAGAACCAGAACTGGCCAAGTATGTGGCTGCTTACACCGATGTTCCATCCGCAGATGATGTAATCCTGTTAGAAAAGATACCTTACTTCATCAATAAAGGGTTATCTTTGAACTATATCGAGCTTAATAAGTTTTGTACAATGTATGCTATGGAATACGGTATAGGAACTCACCTACATACACAGGTGATAAATGTTTACACCGCAAATCAACTCACTCTTGTGGAAGACGCATACCGCATAATCGAGGGAGGGGAACATCCAATCATCTTCGGTTAGAAGAATGATCCACAACCCTTCACCATAAAAGAAGTCGACCTCGAATCGGACGCCGGGAGGCTGTCTCTCTATCTATATTGCCTCCAATCCAAATACCTCATGCAAAAATAGGGGTATGATCTAGAGACTACGCCAGGTTTGAAGTAAGGTACTGGTCGACGATTACCTTTAAAGTCGCTGGTCCCGGCTGCCAAACCACAGGACTACTACAACAAGACCCGATGCGGAGTGGGATATGTTATGCTCGTAATGACCCCTGAAAGCTCAGATGAGGAATGCGACTAGCAGTCACACTCTACCGGATCACCAACTTCTGATTAGGATATCAGCATCGGGGATGTATTTAGGCAGGTCCTGTCTGTTAACATGGTATTTGCTGATGCTTACGAAGAAGGTGAAGACTTTCTTGAACTCCTCAAATTAGAGCCGTGGGCCCAACAGCTGGATGTGCAATGGGAGAAGCGGTTTGAGCAAAGAGAGCCTCCTACTGAAGATGAGGTCATGCAAGTGGATCTCGGCAGCGACTCTTCTCCAAAACCAATCATCGTTAGTAAAAGCCTGACAGACGAAGAGTAAGAATCGCTACTAGAACTCGTCAAAGAATATATCGACGTGTTCGCCCGGAACTATGAAGACATGCCAGGGCTAAATCCCGATGTTGCTATTCACAAGCTCAACATTCAGCCAGATGCAAAGCCAGTCAAACAACAACAACGACACTTTCGCCCAGGCATCATAGATGCGATCGAAGTCGAAGTCAACAAACTGATAGCCAGCGGCTTCATTCGTGAGGAGCAACATCCGGACTGGGTCGCCAACATAGTACCGGTCCTCAAGAAGAATAGAAAGATTCGAATCTGCATCGACTTCCGCAATCTGAACGAGGCATGTCCCAAAGATGAGTTCCCCCTCCCTATCACAGACATCATGATTGACAACACCTGCGACTTCGCGCGTATGTCGTTCATGGATGGCTTCTCAGGGTACAACAAAATTAAGATATCTCCCGACGATAAAAAGCATACATCATTTTGAACACTGATTGGCACATACTGCAATACAGTCATGCCTTTCGATTTAAAGAACGTTGGCGTCACCTATCAGAGAGCTATGAGCATCATCTTTAGAGACCACTGTCACAAAATAGTGTAATGCTATGTTGACGACATCGTCGTCAAAAGCCGCTCTAAGGAAGATCATCTGCAGGATCTGAGGACAGTATTCGACCTGATACGAGCGCACAATTTAAAAATAAATCCTACCAAATCCTTCTTGGGTGTATCCAGTAAAAAATTTCTGGGTTTCAGCATCACCTCCCAGGTTATCCACGTAGACCCTGAGAAGACGAAGGCAATCATGGAGATGGGTCCCTCGAGAAATCTTTGAAAACTTCGAGCCCTCTAAGGGAGGTTAGCTTACATCAGGAGGTTCATCTCCAATCTCTCCGGGCGATGTCAGCCATTCACCCATCTCATGAAGAAGGGCGTCTCATTCGTATAGGATGAAGAATGCCAGCGTGCCTTCGACAGCATCAAAGAATATTTGTCGAACCCTTCAGTCATGGTGGCCCCGGTTGCTGGAAAACCATTCCTGCTCTATGTACGAGCAATGGAGCATTCCCTCGGCGCTTTGCTAGCACAAAACAACGATGCAGGCCATGAGTAAGCTATATATTACCTCAACCAAATGATGATCGGGCCAGAGCACCGATATACTGCCGTGGAGAAGGAATGCCTGACCCTGTTGTTCACCATTCAAAAAACGGGACACTATGTCACGGGACAAACCATACATGTGATATCACGAGTCAACCCCCTCAGGGTCCTCATGACTAAACCAGGGGCACTCAGCTCTCGCCTCGCTACATGGGAAATATTACTGTCCCCCTACCATATGATCTTCGTCCCGTAAAAGGCTGTTAAAGGTCAGGCTCTGGCAGACTTTTTAGCAGCCCACCCATATACAAAGACATCCAAGATGAGGTCGTCGACTTGCATGCGACCTCTTACGATGATACATGGCGAATGTTCTTCGATGGTGCTTCGAGGACCGGACCCAAGGGCAATATCGTCGTTGGAGTCAGGGTGGTGCTGATTTCTCCTTCCGGACTGGTGATCAATCGCGCTTACTCCCTCATGGAACCTTTCTCTAACAATGTGGCCGAGTATAACGCTTTAGTCATTGGCCTCCAACTTGCAAGAGAGTTGGGGGTAGAATATCTTGAAGCATACGACGATTCACAATTAATTGTCAATCAGATCCGGGGTTCATACGAAGTCCGCCATGAAGTCATGATCCCCTATCACCAAATAGCGATCGACATCATCTCGTTATTTGAAGGGTTCTTCATCGAACACGTCTCCAGACTCCAAAATATCGAATTCGATGCCTTAGCAGGCCTTGCCGCTTCCCTAGCGGTTCCAAACTATGCTCATCAATCGGTGGATGTGATAGGCCATGAACTGGTCTGTCCCAAGAACAACGTTCAATTCGTGGCGAGTTATTCCACTCAGATGATCGACGAAGCACCAGACTGGAGATAACCATTCATTGACTTCATAGTCTACGACATTATGCCGGAGGACCCAAAGGAAGCCACCTCTATCAGAATGCGTTCTCTCAGATTCTTCTACGATATAGAGACAAAAATGCTTTATTGACGATCCTACGATGGATTATTGCTTCAATGTCTGTCAAACGCTGAAGCCAAAGAAGCCGTACGCGAAGCCCATGACGGTGTCTGCATGGCCCATCAGCCTGGCCTAAAACTGCAAGACTGTCTTCGCCGAATGGGCTACTACTGGCCCACGATAGTAGCAGATGCGATAGACTTTGCAAGAAAGTACAAAGCCTGCCAAGTCCATGCGGACTTTATCTACCAGCCATCCGCATTTTTACATCCGACAGTGGCGTCCTGGCCATTCGAAGCATGGGGAATGGATATCATCGGTCCGATCACTCTACCTTCTTCTCGAGGACATCGTTTCATACTCGCCATCACAGATTACTTCTCCAAATAGGCGAAAGCTATTTCTCTTGCAGAGGTGAAGACTTCAAACGTGATCAACTTTTTCAAGCATCACGTTATTTATCACTTAGGACTGCCCCGAAGGATCATCCATGATAATGGTCCATAGTTTGCAAGCCACGCCTTCTATCGGTTCTGCGACAAGCATCAAATTCAGAATATTGCTTCGACGCCATACAATCTGGCAGCTAATGGGTTGTCAGAAGCATTCAAAAAACAATCATCAAACTTCTCAAGAAGTTCATATCGTCCAACAAATACGACTGGAATAAGAAGCTTGGTGAATTCTTATGGGCGTACCGTACTACAGTCCGAACAGCCACAGGGAACACACCATTCTTCCTGGTGTATGGGAGTGAGGCAGTTCTCCCATTGGAGACTCAAATACCCCCGCTCCGTGTCACTCTTACTTACCAATTGACGACGGACGATAACTACCGTCGCCGACTACAAGAGTTTGAGGCCTTAGATGAAAAGCGTCTCTTGGCTCAGCAACGAATCACGCTATACCAAGCACGTATCTCCAGAGCCTTCAACAAGAAGGTTATAATCAGAACATTCCAAGTAGGCAATCTCATTCTGTCAGTTCGGAGGCCGATGGTTATGAATCACAAAACTGCCAACAAATTCCAGCCAAAGTGGGAAGGGCCATTTATCATTGAGGCTGTATTCTCCAACGGTGCTTACCGCCTCGCAAAACAAAATGGAGACTTGCTCATATTGCCCGTCAATGGCAAGTTCCTGAAGAAATATTATGTCTAAACGACATTCTCCAAATCCCAGATTATTGAGTTATGTACCCGTCGGTACCGCTAAACTCATATTCACAAAATCTCAGATTATTAAGTTTTGTACCCTTTGGTACCGCTGAACTCACATTCTCCAAATCCCAGATTATTGAGTTATGTACCCGCCGGTACCTCTGAACTCGTATTCACATTCTTCCTCCAAATATCTTAGATTATTGAGTTATGTACCCGCCGGTACCGCTGAACTCGCATTCACAATATCCCAGATTGCTGAGTTATGTACTCGTAGGTGACTCTGAACTTACATTCCGGTCAATCTTTAAGATTGTAAGTCATGTATGACCATACCTCTGAACTTATTCTTCTGAAAGGGCTCCTCCCTCATGATCCACTACCCGCACTATCAGTGCACAAAAAGGGTAACGGATCCACAAATTTCCAAAACGACCACGTCGATGTTACCTCTGAGTCATCTCACTTCCGCCAAAAACAAATCATCCCTCTACATAGAACTTCCATGTCCTCATACCTCTAAGTCGTTCTATGTACCCCTTCATGGAGCCCACTTCTACCACGTCCTCACTACCTCTGAGTAGGAAGGTTACATCGAAGAAACCTTCATGCTTACCATGTCCTCATTACCTCTGAGTAAGTATGTTGGTTCTCTCCCAACTTATTATCCGTATCCAGAACCAGGGTACGCCAAAGATAATAGGTCCACAAAAAGTCTTCTATTGGGACAACTACTACAAGCAAAGAACAGAGCGAATGTATTCCGTTCAGAATCTATTACATTCACATGACTACGTATCATGAGCAAGCCAGAAAAGTTCTCTATTATTTCATTCAGATAAGAAGGAAAGAGATTACATCGATGTCCAAAAGAAGCAAGACATAAATCGCAGCTAAAGACAAACAGAAGTATCATAACAAAGATGGACATTTGTGAGAGCCCACGAATCCTAGTTGCGGGGACGCATATACCAATAATCCCTCAACCATCTTGCATATGAAGGATATACTCGAGCAAGATCCTCGTCCAAAATAGGAGGATCAGAACTCCCAGTACTACCGCCGTCAGACCGGGGCTCCTCCTTTACAGCAATGGGCGCCAGCTCTCCTTTCTGTTCCTCCGCTTCTTGTGTTACCTCCTCCTTAACAAGCGATGATTCTTGTTTGAAAGGGGGCAGCAACTCTTCCTTTATAATGATCTCAGCCTTCGGTAGGGTTGCTGTAAGAATCAAAGATAAAAAGAAATAAAGTCAAAAGATGGTCAAAGCCTTACGCGGTACAGTCCAAAAGGGGAGCTCATGCGGCTCGATGCAGCACAGCCTCAGGCGGCCCAATTTAGATGAGCTTATGCGGCACAGTCCAAAAGGAAGCTCAAGCGATTCTGTTCAGAGGGGCTCCATACGGTTTAGTTTATGAAGTGTTCATGCGGCCCATTAAGACAACTCCCATGCGGCTCGGACATGGGGTACACCCCCATGCAGTTCGATTATGGGACAGTCTGCATTAAAGGCTTGTGTATAAAGCATGCAATAGAGCCGTTGTTAGGGTTTCGAAGTATACGATTTTCTAAATCCTTACCCTTAACAACAGGATGAACGTCGGAGTGAGCTTCAGGTACCGCAGCCGACGTCGAGGCCGCGCCCTTACCCTTCGCCGCAGCCTTCCCCGCAACCTTGAAGGTCTTGGGAACAATTGCTGATGATCAGAAAAGGAAGATGAAGACAAGAAAGCTAGGACAAGAGCAGAAAGTAAAGAAGTCTTCTTTCTAAAAATATGCTACTATTTATAGACGAAGCCCATAGACCGATGCATCGATCTATGTGCAATGAACCGACTCTTCAGTTATCAAGGCGATCTGACTATTTAAGGCTAAACTCTTGGGATCCTGCTCCAAAAAGTGGCTTTAAATTTGACAGCAAATCAAAGGCAATCAATGCAAAGATTTGCACACGTGGCATGAAGACGTGGCAAGGGGCCTATGTGGTCAAGCAGCCCATGCAGCTGGAAAGCCTATGCTGCTCAGATGGCCATGCGGCTGAGGAGGACATGCGGCTGAGACATCCATGCGGCCAGAACATCCTATACGGCCCGAAGAGTTTTTACATGGCCATGCTTCTTATTCAAAGTATTTCAATTTTGTAAATTGAAAACTTTTAAGGGGGTCTTGTAGAAGCATGGAAAAGAATAAAGAAAGACCTATGCGACTCCGACAGAAGGATCCCCATGCGGCTCAGGATCCACATGTGGCTCAGAAGTCCATGCGGCTCAGGGGTCCATGCGGCTCAGGGTTCCATACGGCTCGGATAGATCCATGCGGTTCAGAAAGAAGCCACGTGGCCTTCAACAGTTCTTCTCTACATGAGGCTGCATTTAATGCCCTGACGACTGCTCTAACAAAAAATAGCCATGACAGCTCTGACATAAAGACGCAATGATGACTGACATGATGGCGTGTTCATGGGAAAGAAGAGAAAATCTCATTACGGCTGGCAAAATCCACCAAGTTCCGAGGCCACTCCATACGGCTGCCCATCTGTATGCGGCTGCCTGTCCGTGTCCCCATGCTGCTGCCCAACTGCATGCGACTGCCCATCTACATGCGACTGCCTATCCCCATGCGGATGCCCCTCTGTATGCGGCTGCCTATTTCCATGTGGCTGCCCATCCCAATGCGGCTTCCCATCCATATGCGGCAGCATATTTCATGCGGCTGAGAGGACCCCCATATGCGGCTCGGCCAGGACGATCCAGTTGAGACACGTGGTGCTCTTCGCTAAAATTTAAACATGTGGCAGTCTTATCTTCCCTGGAATTATGGGTGCTAATAAATCCTAACAAAATTAGATTTGTTGCGATCATCATAATGGCCCAAATTAAATCAAATCAAAAAATTGGACACGTGGCAGGCTATCATAAATCACGAAGATTTATAGCAATCAACATTTATATCCCACGGAGATTTGATGCAATCTACATTAATTATCTAGATTTGCTACAATCAGAATTAATGGCCCAGATTAATTGATCCTTAACCGCCGACTTCTCAAGGAGGCAATCATTTGCAAATCCTAATGATCACACCCCCACTTCTATAAATAGCAAGGTGCCATTCCCTTATGAAAAAAAGAAGATGAGAGAGGATTCTGAAGGAACAGGAGAATTCAGAGACATCTAGAGATCCAGCAACCGAAGGCGCAAGGGAGTCTTCCCACACATCCAAGAGCATTTCTTCACCGGAGCCGAGGCTGCCTCCGATCATCCAAAGAGTAAGGCAGAGCTGCCGTCGCTTTCCCGAGCCTCTACCGTCATGCCCCAGAATCAAAAATAAACAATTGCACTTAGATTGTTGTACCTAGGTTTTCGTTCCTAGGCTTTCTTTGTACAAGCGAGTTTGTATTGTGAAGTAAAAGTCCAGTCCTCCGATATAATTGTTCTGTTCTTTTATAATTCATGGCAAACAAGAATCACATTCTACTCATCTTGTATTAGACTCATATTTGGATTACACTCGACTTATATTGTACTGTCTGGACTCATCATGTTACTCTAGTTTAGCTAGATTTTATTTTTATAGTCTTTATTGCCATAATTTCTTCTCTTGTTTAGTTACTTACTTTTCTTGTACTTTATCTGTCTCCCTATACCATCACCTAAATATAAACTGCCATATTCATCAATACTACTGTCTATAACTGCTTTATAGTTCTCTGTCATTTACTTGGGTTTTTTAGATAAGATTGTGCTCGTTCCTGTCCTGACTGGACCTGTTAAAAACTTTACAGATGATTGCCCTGAGGACACTTGCCCTACAAATTATGCACCAGGAGACGGCTTAGCAACCTTTGGCCCCGACACTCAGGAGTGATCGGGAGATTAGCTAGTGACTTGGTTTAGATTTTATGTTTTAGAACTTGATTGTAATTAAGTTGAGATATGTTGTTTTGAGTTTGTTGGAGATTATATTATTTTAGTTTTATTGCTATATTTAGTCTTAGTTATAATCTTCTGTGTTATCATATCGTGCTTAGACTGTGATTGAGATTCCTTTATATCTATACTTGTCCACCATTCGGAGTTAAGATTTGACAAGTACATTATATAATTGCGTGAGTTGTTGGTTAGATAGTAACTTAGAACAGCGTTCTACCGCCGATACTGCGGCGTAGGCTGGGCATTGTTACGTACTCGTACCCTCACAGTGGGTACGGGTCGTGACACCAACAGCTGGATGCGCAATAGGAAAAGCGGTTCGAACAAAGAGAGCCCCCTACTGAAGATGAGGTCATGCAAGTTGACCTCGACAATGAGTCTTCCTCAAAACTAATCTTCGTTAGCAAAAGTATGACAGACGAAGAGCAGGAATCGCTATTGCAACTCGTTAAAGAATATATTGACGTATTCGCCTGGAGCTATGAAGACATGCCAGTGCTAAACCCCGAGGTTGCTGTCCACAAGCTCAAAATTCGTCCGAACGCAACGCCGGTCAAACAACAACAATGACGGTTCCACCCGGACATCATGAACTCCATCGAAGCCGAGGTAAACAAACTGATAGCCAGCGACTTCATCCGGGAAGAGCAACATCCAGAATGGGTCGCCAACAAAGTACCAGTCCTCAAGAATAATGGGAAGTTTCGAATCTGCATCGACTTTTGAAATCTAAACGAAGTATGTCCAAAAGATGAGTTCCCTCTTCCCATCACGGATATCATGATCGACAACATATGTGGCTTTGAACGCATGTCATTCATGGATGGCTTCTCATGATACAACCAAATCAAGATATTTTATGATGACAAGAAGCATACATCATTCCGAACACCGATTGACGTGTATTGTTATACAATTATGCCATTTGGTTCAAAGAATGCTGGTGCCACCTATCAAAGAGCTATGAGTGCCATCTTTAGAGTTCATCTGCGTAATACCGTGAAGCGTTATGTTGATGACATCGCCGTCAAAAGCCGTTCTAAGGGAGACCATCTGCATGATTTGAGGACGGTATTCGACCTTATGCGAGCGCACAACTTGAAAATGAATCCTACCAATCCTTCTTGGGCGTATCTAGTAGAAAATTCTTGGATTTTATCATTACTGCCCAGGAAATCCACATAGACCCGGAGAAAATGAAGGCAATCATGGAGATGGGTCCCCCAAGAAATATCCAGGAACTCCAAGGCCTTCAAGGGAGGCTAGCTTACATCAGAAGGTTTATCTCTAACCTCTTCGGACGATGTCAGCCATTCACCCACCTCATAAAGAAGGGCATTTCATTCGTATGGGATGAAGAATGCCAGCGCGCCTTCGACAGCATTAAAGAATATCTGTCGAACCCTCCAATCCTGGTGGCTCCGGTTCCTAGAAAACCATTTCTGCTCTATGAGCGAGTAATAGAGCATTCTCTCGGTGCTTTATTAGCACAAAATAATGATGTAGGCCATGAGCTAGCTATATATTACCTCAGCCAAATTATGATGGGGCCTGAGCATCGATACACTGCCGTAGAGGAGGGCCTTGCTCTGGTGTTCGCCATTCGGAAGATGCGACACTACGTCATGGGACAAACCATCTATGGCGTATCAAGAGTCAAACCCCTCAGGGTCCTCATGACTAAGCCAGGTGTACTCAGCTCTTACCTCACTACCTGGGCGATATTACTGTCTCCATACCACATGATCTTCGTCCCGCAGAAGGCTGTTAAAGGTCAAGCTCTGGCAGACTTTTTAGCAGCTCATCCAGGTTCGGAGTCAACCAGAATAGACAAAGAGATTCCAGATGAGGTTGCCAATTCAAATGTGGCCTTTTATGATGCCGTATGACGAATGTTCTTCGACGGTGCTTCCAAAACTGGGCCCAAGGGCAACATCGTCGCTAGAGTCGTAGTGGTGCTGATTTCTTCCTCCGGGCTGGTGATCAATCGGTCTTACTCCCTTACGGAGCCCTGTTCAAACAACATGGCCATGTACAATGCTTTGGTCATTGGCCTCCGACTTGCAAAGGAGCTGGGGGTAGAGCATCTTGAAGCATACGGCAATTCGCAGTTAATCGTCAATCAGATCTGGGGTTCATACGAAGTTCGCCATGAAGATATGATCCCCTATCACAAAATAGTGATCAACATCATTTTGTCATTTGAAGGGTTCTTCATGGAACATGTTTCCAGACCCCAAAATATCGAAGTCGTTGCCCTAGCAGGTCTGGCTGCTTCCCTAGCGGTCCCTAAATATACTCATATTTGGTGGACGTAATAGGCCACTAATTGGTCTGTCCTAAGAATAACATTCAATTTGTAGCGAGTCATTCCGCACAGATGGTCGGTGAAGCACCAGACTAGAGACAGCCATTCATAGACTTCGTAGTCTATGGCATCTTGCCCGAGAATCCAAAGGAAGCCACTTCTATCAGAAAACGTTTCCTCAGATTCTTTTATGATATAGAGACAAAAATATTGTATCGACGATCATACGATGGATTACTGCTTCGGTGTATGTCAAATACAGAAGCCAAAGAAGCTGTACGTGAAGCTCACGACGACGTCTACGGGGCCCATCAGCCAGGCCCAAAACAACAAGACCGCCTTCGCCGAATGGGCTACTACTGGCCTACGATGGAAGCAGATGCGATAGAATATGCAAGAAAGTGCAAGGCCTGTCAAGTCCACGCAGATTTCATTCACCAGCCATCCGAGTTTCTATATCCAACGGTGGCATCCTGGCCATTCGTAGCATAGGGAATGGACATCATTGGTCTGATCACTCCACCTTCGTCTCGAGGGCACCGCTTCATACTCGCAATTACTGATTACTTCTCCAAATGGGCGGAGGCTATTCCGCTGGCAGAAGTAAAGAGTTCAAACTTGATCAGCTTCCTCAAGCATCACGTCATCTATCGCTTCGGACTGCCCCGATGGATCATCCAAGACAATGGTCCGTAATTCACAAGCCACGCATTCTATCGGTTTTGCGACAAGCACTGAATCTAGAATGTTGCTTCAACGCCGTACAATTCGGCAGCGAATGGGTTGGCAGAGGCATTCAATAAAACTATAATCAAGCTACTCAAGAAGTTTGTGTCTTCCAACAAACACGACTAGAATGAGAAGCTTGGCAAATGCTTATGGGCATACCGTACTACAGACCGGACGGCCACTGGGAACACTCCATTCTCCTTGGTATACGGGAGTGAGGCAGTTCTCCCATTGGAGACTCAAATCCCCTCACTCCGCGTTGCCCTTACCTATCAATTGACAACGGATGATAATCATCATTGTCGGTTACAAGAGTTGGAGGCTCTAGATGAGAAGCACCTGTTAGCTCAACAACGAATCGAGCTATACCAAGCATGTATCTCGGAAGGTTTTAAAAAAAGGTTAAAATCAGAACATTCCAAGTAGGCGATCTCGTTCTGGCAGTTCGGAGGCTGATGGTTATGACTCACAAAACCGTCGACAAATTCCAACTAAAGTGGGAAGGCCCATTTGTTATCAAGGCTGTATTCTCCAATGGTGTATACCGCCTCGCAAAACAAAACGGTAACTTGCTCATATTGCCCATCAACGACAAGTTTCTGAAAAAATATTATGTCTGAAACGTCATCCTCTAAATCTCCCAGACTGTTGAGTTATGTACCCTCTGGTACCGCTGAACTTACACTCTAACTCCAAATCTCCCAGACTGTTGAGTTATGTACGTTCTGTACCACTGAATTTACACTCTGACTCAAAATCTTCCAGATTGTTGAGTTATATACCCGCAAGTACCGCTGAACTTACACTCTGGTCACTCTAGATGAATCTATATCGCATTTTTTGGGTAGTAAGTCACGTATAATCGTACCTCTGAACTTCCTTCCAAAAAGAGCATCTTCCTCGTGATCTATTACCCGCACTTTCAGTGCATAAAAAAGGGTAACAAATCTACAAATTTTCCGAAACAACCACGTTGATGTCACCTCTGAGTTCTTTCACTTCCATAAAAAATAAACCACCCCTCACGTAGAACTTCCACGTCCATAATACCTCTGAGTTGTTCTATGTACCCATCATGGTGTCCACTCCTGCCACATCCTCATTAACTCTGAGTAGGAAGATTCCATCGAAGAAACCCTCAAATTTACCACGTCCTCATTACCTCTGAGTAAGTATGTTGTTTCTCTCTCGACTTATTATCCGTACCCAAAACCAGGGTACGCCAACGGTAATAGGCCCACAAATATCCTCTGTTGACCACAAATGTCCTCTGTTGACCACAAATGTCTTCAGTTGACCACAAATGTCCTCTGCTGACCACAAATGTTGTACTAAGTTTTCTAGTACATGCGCCTCTTTTCTCATCATCATATGCTTTTGGAGCCCAGCTGTTCCATAGCATTCTTTCATCCAATACATAGAACTTCCACGTTGATAACACCTCTGAGTTGTTCTGTGTATCACCATTTGGCCTACTCCTACCATGTCCTCATTACCTCTGAGTAGGAAGGCTCTACTTTAGACCCATATTTACCACGTCTTCATTACCTCCGAGTAAATATGTTGGTTTTCTCTCCACTTATTATCCGTACTCACACCGCCATTACACAAAAGGATAATAGGTCCACAAATGTCCTCCGTTGACCACAAATGCTGTATTAGGTCCTCTAGTACATGCACCCCTTTTTTTACAGTCATATGCTTCTGGAACCCAGTTGTTCCATGGCATTCATTACCCGTTACGTAGAACTTTCACGTCCATATTACCTCTGAGTTGTTCTATGTATCCTCATCCACCACGTCCTCATTACCATCAACTCCATATTTACCATGTTCTCACCACCTTTGAGTAAATATGATGGTTCCCTCTCTCAGCTTATTATCCGTACCTAAAACCAAGGTACGCCAAGGATGATAAGTCCACATAAAATCTCCAGTAGAAGTACCCAAACCTATCACGTCAATGCTACCTCTGATAGGATTGTCACACCAAAACGACTCTACTTTCCATGCTTCTTATTCAAAGTATTTCAAAATTTAAATTTGAAAACTTTGAAGGGAGTCTTGTAGAAGCATGAAAAATATTGCTTTTAGTCCCACATCGGAAAGAAGAAGAAGAAAGGGCTAACTCCTGAAATAACGTATAGGCAACTCTAGAGGGGGGTAAATAGAGTTTGTGTCAATAATCACCAAATAAAAATTAACTCTATATCACCTCCACAAAAACAACTATCAAGATAGTAAATAAATCAGAAATAAATACGGAAGTAAATAAAGATCAGAAGAGCATTCGCAGACACAGCAGTTTTAACCTGGTTTCCCTCGTGGAGCACTAGTCCAGGCCTGAGAACTCTAGCTCAGGATTGAAATCCACTGTTTGTGAAATAGTGTACAACCACGTGCCTTTACTCAGAAGACCACGCCAACTTCTTACAGATTCGTAGGTGGCAAAACTTGAAATTGTCCAAGTGACTTTTCTTTTCAACTCTTGTACAAAAACTACTAGCTGAATCGCACTTGAGCACCTTGGGGCTTAAGAAGTTTTGTGGCTAGTAGATTGGAAGAATAAGGCTTAGGTAGTATAAGGCTTAGATGATTGAGAGTGAGAGATAGAAAGATAATGAAGAGATGATTGAAATCATGTCCTATATATACTAGTCTGAAAGGTAGAATTCGGCCAGAATTCTGTCCTCAAAATTCAAAAATATGGCCGTTGTACCAGCTAGCAATTGGTAACCCTGAAAATCAGTTTCTGGAAATCAGGGGGCAGAGTTTGGCCCGAACTCTGCCTCCTTGGTAGCAGAATGTTCAAATGGCCTTTGGGCTTTGGTGGAGCTTGGGCTTGGTTTAGGAATTGGTCTGTTTGTATGGTAGAGCTTGGAGAGATATGTCTAGGGGTTGAGATGACTCAGTGCGACTCAACGTACACATTCACCTAGACTCAATAACTTGAAGATTACAGACTTGGAACAAGTAGGAAAATCAAGAGCCCTTTGATGATGCCTTTCTTTTGATATTTGAGGAGCCCTGAAGACATCTTTTTCCCTGACAGCAGTCGTCCAAAGATAAACAGATCTGGAAATCTGAACCCCCGATGCGAGGTCCCGAATAGGTCTCTAGGCGGTTCGAAGAAATCTCTTTGTATGATGCCGTCTGTGCCCCGTCATTAATTCTTCATTGCCTATGTCCTGTTTAGATCACGTTTGATCGTGCTTACTGCATGTCTACAAATACATGTTAGGCCAGCAAAATATGTTGCAGTACGATACAAGCATAGCAATACAATATAAGACAATTAGGTCAATGCTAAGTTTAAGTAGCAACATGATAGTGAGTATATGAATATTAGTGACATCATTATGTTAAACTTAACTGATTAGCCATATTCAAAAACATGATGTAATCATTGGGCCAACAACTCCATTCTATAAATAGAGCCCCCATGCCTCCATTAAAAAGGGGCACCAACTTCTCTTTCCTCCTTCCAACTTGGACTCTTCCTACTACGCACCTTCGGATGTTGTATCGCCCTAGTCCCAAAATACGTAGGACTAAAACATAATCATGCCAGCTGTATACATACGAAGTATATGGATACTCGTATATATACATAAGCTATAAAATGCAGTAACCAAGGTACTAAATCTCATCCACAAAGATAAATACGATATAAAAGCGACTTTGAATTTGACATGTATACAATCGTTGGGCGAAGACAAATCCACTACCAACAAGGAAGGAAAAATACATGAAAAAAATAAAATGTGTTTGGCGGGCGAAGCGAAGACGATCAAAGCGTAATCATCCTCGAAGAAATAGTGACAATCATGGCCACGGCTAGAACACCTGCGAAAGACAAGAACACACACCTGGCGAGATAACTAGGTCCTCAGAGGGACGTAACACGATACAATAAACGTGCCATATAAATACTGAATATAAATATGCCACAATCAAAGAAAGTGACAAGACACAAATAAGGTAAACTAACCGAACTAAAGTTAACATACAAATGAGAAACAATCCTTCGACGCATGAGCCCTCACCGTAAATAGGATCTGGTACAGTCCCCTCTTGGGCACCAATGACCTAAGCACATGACGTTCAAAAATGACAGTGGCCAACCTGAGAGGCTCATACCCGTATCTCCAGCGGAGCTTCCGGGTTACAAGGGAAGTACAATCGAAGCCAATACGTCAGGTATTATTCTCCCCACCCAATGTACCTTTCAAGTCGCATCCACGACCATGTTTCTCTACTAACTGCTAAGTCTCATATTATACCTCTATTAGCAGTTAGCCCTAATGCATGCACATGGGGGATCAGTCCACATACAAGAACCTCTACATGATACTCATCTCACACATCCTCGTGGTACAACTGTGTCCAGGTATATACAATACACTACAACGGTAGTCCCTTAACTCTAAGTCCACATGCGATCAAAGGATAAATAACAAAGTAATCTAATATCACTGAGCAAGCAGTAAATCAAGAACTAGAAAAAAATGAACAGTGATATGTAATAAAATATAAACTAAAATAAACAGTATAATGGCAAGGTATCTTGCCTGGTGTGTCGCCTGGTATGGTGCGGTGTTCTCTGACATGTCTCAATAATCCAGTAGCCATGGTCGACGCAATGGTCCAAAATCGCGAGAGAGTAGGAACATGTGATTAGTCATTATCAATGACGAAAATATGAGGAATTTAGGAATAATTGAATATTTAAACTAGTTTTAGAAATCATTCCCTTATTGTTTTGAAGACTAATTCTTTTTATAAAATTTTCAAGAATCGATTTTTAGGAAAGAAAACTCTTACTTTTATCAAAATAAAATTTCCTAGCTAAGAAGTATATTTTTATTGGTTAACATACTTTCTAGAAAATATTTGAAATACTTAGGAATTGTTTTATATTTTTATAAACTATATTTTATAATAAAACATTTTTTTTGAACAAAAATATTTCTTGAACAATTATACATATTTTAAACCATTTACTATAATAAGAAAATTATATATATATTTTGCATATATATATATATATATATATATATATATATATATATATATATATATATATACACACACACATACCCATGATACCCAAAATATCTAAACTAATGTATACAACTAATGATAATAATGATAACAACAATAGTCATACAATAAAAATAAAAATAATGATAATAATAATAATAATAATAATAATAATAATAACGGTAAATAATATAACATATAAAAAGTAATTAATAATAATAACTAATAATAATAACAGAAAATAACCTAATAATAGTAATAATAATAATAAAGGATAATAATAAATATAATCCCCATTCAGTCTCTTCCCAATGTTCGTACTGAGAGAGAGAGAGAGGGAAGTGTGAAGAAAAAAAGGGCGGCTCACCCGAGTCCGACGGTCGGCGACTTCGAGCGACGACTAGGCTGCGGCGGAGGCTTCGGAAGGGGGTGGTCGCCAGTGGCGGCGATCGGGTCAGAAGTCGGAGGCGGAGGCAGTGACGCGGTTCTCGAGGAAGGAGAGGGAGGACATCTGGTGGAGGTGTACCCCGCTAGCGCTTGGCTCAGGACGGGAGGCTAGCGGAGTGGTGCGGAGTACGGCTCGGCGTCGGCGGAAAGACGGCGGTTCCGGTCGGGAACCCATGCGGTGGCAGGACACGGCGGAGCCGGGCCCAGGCATGGTGTGGATCTGCGGTGGTGGTCGAGCGGATCTGAGCCTCGGCGGCAGTGCCCTGTCAGTGGGTGGCGCGGCCCAGTGCGGTGGTGCGGGGAATCCGTCGAGATGAGGGTTTCGTTTTTCTTCCTCTTCTTGCGTGTTGTTGTTGGTGGTAACGGTGGTTAGTGTTTGTGGTCGGGGTGTTTGTCGGGTGTGCGGAGGTGACGGTTTGGGTATTTGACAGGTGTTGACAGCGAGTGGTGGTGGTGTCGGGGATGACTGGAAGGAGGCACGACAATGTTGGGGTTGGATTCTGGGGGCTGGTGGTGAAGCGACGGTAGCGAGGACGGGAACAGTTTCTGTTATTATGGTTATCGCGTCCGGGGTATCGGACGGGACACATATATGTATTTGTAGAAGAAATATAGTGGAAGAGAATAGCGGCACCGACACGATGCACATCTGGTTTGTGGAGAATTTATGGATGTGTACCTCTCCTTATATAAGAGGTGGGAATTCCAAGTTGGATAAGGACTCGTAATGGTTTAAACCCCGATGGATAATTCCATCTTTTATTTAAATTGATTTAGAAATTGCAATCAAATCCAATTCAATCTAGATAACTCCTTTTAATTTAAAATAAAATCTTTTCCAAGTTTAAATTTTCAAAAATAACTCAAATATTCACTAAAACAAAATCTTAAATATCATTTCCATAATTATTAAAATATAGCATTAATTAATTTCAAAAATCAAGAATATTACTTAAATATTAAATTAAAAAATAGCTTTTGTAAGTGACAAAACCTATTAATAAACAAATTTCATATTCGCAAAATATTCGGAATATATTTCATATAACCCAAAATTTTCAAATTGCTACTAGTCTTTAAACGACGAATAAAAAATACAAAATAAAATATTTATCACCTTTATTTGAACATGTACTTTCCTACTAAAATAAATTTATAATAAAAATATTTTTCAAACATATGTAACTCGACACATATTCGCACTCGTCGAGTATTTACGAAACGCAAATCCCGTATGCTACGCAAATACCACAATGAGAACTCGTATGCAACATGCAGATACGAAATACAAAATTACCAACAAATAAAAATCGTAGTAGGAATTTAGGGGGTTTACATCCTACCCAACTTAAAATAATTTCGTCCTCGAAATTTAGGAAAAAAATTAGGATAGGTAAGGTTGAAGAGTTAGAAAGAGTTTATACGAGATCTTCTTGGGGCGATAATGCAAACAAAATATTCGATGGGGAGGCGAACAACATTTCAATGGCAATATATCATTTGATCGACTAGAATAGAAGAAAAATGTCGATGGTTTTGGTTTAGAACCAATCAATGACTAAGGTTGATCAACCCTAACATTAGCCTTGAAAAGGGCAACCTCATAAGTAGGTAATAAATTTCGTAATCCTTTGATATCATCTATATTCATGTAATCTCTCTTATCATAAATCGTTCTTTCATAAAAAAATACTTTCGTACCACGTTCCCTTAAAAATTTAACAAAACAATTTCGATTATAAATGTACTCTAACTTCCTCTATCTCGTCATAGAATTTCAAATAGTCTCAAAGTTTGAATTCCATAATCTCCATTATACTAGCTCAATTATATATATCTTCCCAAGTTAAAATTTTCCTCTAAAATATAAATTCCAAAACCTTCAACCAATTGGCCCAAGTAAAAGTTAAATCTCCTTACTACGATTTGTATTTGTTGGTCAATATACAATGCCTCCTTAGATTCCAAAATAAAAGTCCGTCTGCAAGGTTTGATAAATCTCGAAAACTAACGATATATCTTCATAACTCAATCTTCTATCATCATAATTGAAAATTTTCTATAATTTTTATTAGTCTCTCTCAAAAATTTCTTCTTCAACAATCTCAGTTTCTTGATGGTAGAATGGAAATCATCTTAATCTTCATATTCATAATCATCTTAAAACTTAATAAAAATGTAAAGGTCTCTTTCTCCAACAATTGGTCATCCTTGAAAGCTAATATCATCATAACACTTTATGCTATCGAAGGCAACGTCAACATTATCTTTATCAAAATTTGCATCCATATATTTAATATATAAATTTGGTTCTTAAATCACCAACACTTTAGAAAATTCCTAACTCGATATTTAGTTACCTCAAAACAAAATTTGAAATTCGAGAAGTCTACTTACCCTTGAGTGTTTCATCATAATATATCATTCCTTACTTCATCTATTTGGATTTATCACTCATTTTCATTTATGTCCCATTTATACCTTATAATCTCGTAATTATCTTTAACCAACTACATTATTTATCCATGTTGTGGGGCTCTCTAATCTAACCTCTACTAACCCAAGATTGTTATTATCACATTTTTCTTTGAACAAGAAAATCATAACATGAGAAAAATTGCATAAACCATAGAGGAATCAAGGTGAAGTACGAAAAGCAATTTAGTGAGAAGGGAAAAGAGTAAGGGTTGCAATATTGAAGAGCTAAAGATGTTATGTGTCTAAGTGAATCGAGACAAGACATGAAAATAAATGACAAGGGTCATGTAGTCAAGATAAACACGAAGTTAAGCATATAATAGATTGCAATCACATATTAGGTCAAAAATTTGAGTCGAGATCGAGTCCAACCATATAGTCAAAAGTATATCGGTACCATGGTATAGGTTATAGTTGAGTCTTTATGACCCGAAAGTCGTACCATAAAAATAGAGTACAAGGGGACATGTTTTAGTGGGACATGATATACCTACATGAAGGTGAGCTCGTCTAGGTTATGCATGTGATATTTGTGGAAAGAAAAAGTCTAGTGTTGTGCTCCAAATATCAAAGTCACGATAGGGAACGCCGAATGATCAAAATAGAAAGTGGGTTTTCATAAGGTACTAATTAATGCACAAAAAATAAAAGGTTAAAGCACGAAATAAAGATAATTTAGAAAATCTTGTAGATCAAGGTATAATAAGTTAGAGACACAGTTTACAGGGAGAAAATTGTCTCATAGATAAGGGTACGGTCACGGGGATGATTCTGTCATTTCTAAACAATTAGATGGTCACGAATAAAGATCTAGCTTGGAGGGAAGGTCGAGTGAGTCAATGATATGTTCATCGGTTTAGTCGATGACTAACTATACTTGTGTATATGCAATATCATAATCATAGGTGGTATGGCAATCTAACTAGGGTGACCTTACTTGCTTCTTAGCCATCTATCAATATGATCTAATCTAAATTTTCAAGTTCCTCGTAAGTTTCTCAATAAACTTTCCAAGATACTCCACCAAGATTTTCCAGTCATCTTAGACTGTCGCTTTTAATCAAAATTTTAAATCTCTAGTCAATCTCGAACAATCCTCGTAATTCGTAATCGAATAAATAAATTCATCATTTTTTTTCCAAACCTTAAACTCATCATTTAATGAGTTTATTAACCGAATTTCATACTACAAAATGGAACATTTAAATAACTCCCGAATTTAGTCATATATCCTTCAAATGTGTATATCTAGCTTCTAATAAGTCACAACTACTCTTCAAAAGTAATTCTTTTTTTCACCAAAATTTAAATATCCATAATCAAGACTCGAATCTAAATAACTTTATATATCATAGATCATATGAGCAAATTTTAAATATTTAAAATTTTCCTTCAAAGTCGATTTCATATCTTCAAAAATATTTCAAACAAATTTTTTACCATTATCTCTTCAAGCTCAAAATTAAATACTTATAATTCGTAAATCGTAGAATCAATTTAAACCTCAAGCTCTCTAATAAACCGTAAATCATAAACCCTTCATATTCTCTAGTCATCTTATAATTTAAAACACTTTAATAAATTTGAGATAAGCTTTAACAATCCAAACTTGAACTCAACGTAAATCATGTGTCACAATTTAAAGATGTTTTCCAAATCGGTTTCATATCTCAATAAATCATAAACTATTTTGCAATTTCTAAAAATCATAAATCATAAATTTGTTTTCTCGATCTAGCTGCCCTCTTGTGTATACCACCTTGTAATAAAATTCCAACTATCCTTTGGAGGCGGTAATACGCTACAATCCAACTTGAAATTAACTAATCCTTAAAATCATATTTCTAGGAAAATAAATGCCTTTATAACTCAAACAAAATTCTCAATGCATATTAATTGTCAATGCAATCTATCTAGCCATGTGTTTAACCTATGGGCATATACTAGTGTAGTCATCTTACTAAACACGAAACTAAGAATTTACGGTAGTAGGGGTCAAGCAAGATGCAATTCAAGGAGGTCGAACGAGATTTCAGAATTTGAAGTCAAGGAAGGATGTCAAATAGGTAGATGAGATTCTAAACTCTAATCCTATACTGCAGGTCCGTTCGGTACAGTCATGTAACCGAAACGGAAAACTAGACCTGCATGGCCACCACAAAAATATGTAACGCACAGTCCCAAAATACGTAGGACTAAAACGTAATCATGCCAGCTGTATACATACGAAGTATATGGACCCTCGTATATATACATAAGCTGTAAAATGCAGTGACCAAGGTACTAAATCTCATCCACAAAGATAAATACGATATAAAAGCAACTTTGAATTTGTCATGTATACAATCGTTGGGCGGAGACAAATCCACTACCAACAAGGAAGGAAAAATACATAAAAAAATACAATGTGTTTGGCGGGCAAAGAGAAGACGATCAAAGCGCAATCATCCTTGAAGAAATAGTGACAATCATGGCCACGGCTAGAACACCTGCGAAAGACAAGAACACACATCTGGCGAGATAACCAGGTCCTCATAGGGCCGTAATAAGATATAATAAACATGCCATATAAATACTGAATATAAAATATGCCACAATCAAAGAAAGTGACAAGACACAAATAAGGTAAACTAACCGAACTAAAGTTGACATGCAAATGAGAAACAATCCATCGACGCATGAGCCCTCGCTGTAAATGGGATCTGGTATAGTCCCCTCTTGGGCACCAGTGACCTAAGCGCATGACGTTCAAAAACGACAGTGGCCAACCTGAGAGGCTCATACCCGTATCTCCAGCGGAGCTTCCGGGTTACAAGGGAAGTGCAATCAAAGCCCATACATCAGGTATTGTTCTCCCCACCCAATGTACCTATCAAGTCGCATCGACGACCATGTTTTTCTACTAACTGCTAAGTCTCATACTATACCTCTATTAGCAGTTAGCCCTAACGCATGCACGTGGGGGATCAGCCCACACGCAAGAACCTCTACATGATACTCATCTTACACATCCTCGTGGTACAACTGTGTCCAGGTATATGCAATACACTACAATGGTAGTCCCTTAACTCTAGGTCCACATGCTATCAAAGAATAAATAACAAAGTAATCTAATATCACTGAGCAGGCAGTAAATCAAGAACTAGAAATAAATGAACAGTGATATGTAATAAAATGCAAACTAAAATAAACAGTATAAAGGTAAGGTATCTTGCCTGGTGTGTCGTCTGGTATGGTGCGGTGTTCTCTGACATGTCTCAATAATCAAGTAGCCATGGTCGACGCAATGGTCCAAAAACGTGAGAGAATAGGAACATGTGATTAGTCATGATCAATGACGAAAATAAGAGGAATTTAGGAATAACTGAATATTTATACTAGTTTTAGAAATCATTCCCTTATTGTTTTGAAGACTAATTCTTTTTATAAAATTTTCCAGATACGATTTTTAGGCAAAAAAACTCTTACTTTTATCAAAATAAAATTTCCTAGCAAACAAGTATATTTTTATTGGTTAACATACTTTTTAGAAAATATTTGAAATACTTAGGAATTGTTTTATATTTTTATAAACTATATTTTATAACAAAACATTTTTTTGAACAAAAATATTTCTTGAACAATTATACATATTTTAAACCATTTACTATAATAAGAAAATTATATATATATTTTGCATATATATATATATATATATATATATATACCCAAGAGGGAGCTCCCCTGCTCGCCACACCGCCATCCCCCCCGGTGGTCGCCTAGCTCGGCTGGCCGGCCGGCCTCCTCGGTCCGGCTGGCCCCTTCATCTTTCTACTCCCCTTAGGAGTCTCTTCCTTCTTCCCCCCATTCCCCTGGCTGGCCTCCCACAGCCCGGCCCCTACCCCTTTGGCCCCTCCCTCCTTTCGCCGGACCCCCCCGCCGTGGGGGGTTCCTTCTCGGCGAGTGGCCTCCTCCCTTCTCCCCTTCCTTCCCTCATCCCGCGTCGCCGTCCCCGTCGCCCCCGGCGCAATCGGGCCAGACGCAGGTCATCTTCTTCCCCGGTAGTCCACCCTGACATCCTCGGCCCCTCGCCTGAGTCGTCTCCAGCGCTGCTGTCTCCCTCCGGCCCCTCTCCCCCTAGGACCGGCCTCCCCCCACCTCGTCCTGAGGCAGCGCCATCCTCCCACGCCGTGCCTCCTGCTGCGGACTCCTTCTTTCCCCTTCAGTGGCCCACGCCGGCAGAGTCCTCCCTCTGCCACCCGGCTAGCTGCGAGCTCCCCGACCCTCTCCCCCCTCCGCCTTCGGGCCCGCTGGAGGCTACTCCCTCCTCCCCCAACGCCTGGGCCCTCTCGCCGGTGCCAGCGTCGGTGGCCTCTTCCCAACCCCTCTCGGGTCGTGAGCCCCCACGGGGCGTGCTGCGTACCCTTCTCCGGCGGTGGACGTGCCGTCCCCGCCCCGCGGCGCACGCTCAGGTCTCCGACGTTCCCTCCGCCGAGCCCGTCCCTCCTCATTTTCCTCACTTTCTCTCGTTAGCCCCCTCTCAGGTTGCGAACCCCCCGCCGGGACTCCCTCCTGCCCCCCGGCGTCGGCCTTCCCCGGTCCAACCGTCCTTTACGACCGGATCCAGTCTGCATGCAGGCGGCTTGCCCGCTCCGGTCCGGCGCCGCCCCTTCCTTCGTGCCGGCTCCCCCTCCCCTGGCGGCGGCTCCCCCCACTCTCTCCCTCTGCCTAACCGCTCCGGCATTTCCCTTTTCCGACCGACGGCCCGCTCTATCTCTCTCCCACCTTTCCTGTCGACGGCCCCTTTCCCCCCTCCCCACTCTGGGCTGGCCAGATCGCCGGAGCCCAACCCCCTCTCGGCTCACCCCCCCGCCCCCTGAGTTTTCCTTCACCCTTTCGGCGACGGACCGCCCGCAAGCTGACCCTCCCGTCCCCGGCTATCTCCCCTCCAATTACGGTGGCCTGCTCCGTTCGCGAGAGTCCTCCACCTCCGGAGCTTCCCGGCCCCAGCCTCCCCTTCGTCTGCCTCCGTCCTCGTCGCCCTGGGCAGTCCCCTTCCGCCGGAGTCCCCCCGGTTCCGTGGGTCGCGTCGGGAGGGAAGGGGGCCGAGGATTCCTCAATCCGTGCACCCCTCCTTGGACAGTGCACCCTCGGGCTGAGCGCCCGCTCTCTTCGGGCCACATGTCCTTGGGAAGCGCGCGCACCCCTTCGGGCTTGGAGCTTGAACCGTCTATTTGATTTTCAAATTTTGAACTGTTTTAGTTTTCTGTTTGGGTTATTCACAAAAAAAAATTAAAAGAAATGAATCGTGATTATTGACGCGTCGCGTCAAATGCACCTTGTAGGAACTCGGCTATCTCCCGGTTCCAACCTTTCATCTGTTTCAATGAAGGCTACAACCAGTATTAATATATATATATATATATATATATATATATATATATATATATATACATACCCATGATACCTAAAATATCTAAAGTAATGTATACAACTAATGATAATAATGATGACAACAGTAGTCATATAATAAAAATAATAATAATGATAATAATAATAATAATAATAATAATAATAATAATAACAGTAAATAATATAACATATAAAAAGTAATTAATAATAATAACTAATAATAATAACAGTAAATAACTTAATAATAGGAATAATAATAATAAAGGATAATAATAAATATAATCCCCATTCAGCCTCTTTCCAATGTTCGTACTGAGAGAGAGGGGGGAGAGGGAAGTGTCAAGAAAAAAAAGGGGGCTCACCCGAGGCCGGAGGTCGGTGACTTCGAGCGACGACCGGGCTGCGGCAGAGGCTTCTGAAGGGGGTGGTCGCCAGTGGCGGCGAGGAAGGAGAGGGTGGATCTCTGGTGGAGGTATACCCCGCCGGCGCTTGGCTCGGGACGAGAGGCTAGCGGCGTGGTGCGGAGTACGGCTCGGCGTCGGCGGGAAGACGGCGGTTCCTGTCGGGAACCCATGCGGTGGCGGGACACGGCGGAGCCCGGCCCAGGAGGTGTGGATCTGCGGTTGTGGGCGCGCGGATCTGAGCCTCGGCGGCGGTGCCCTGTCAGTGGTGGCGCGGCCCAGTGCGGTGGTGCGGAGGACTCCGTCGAGGTGAGGGTTTCATTTTCCTTCCTCTTCTTGCGTGTTGTTGGTGGTGGTAACGGTGGTTGGTGTTGGTGGTCGGGGTGTTGGTCGGGTGCGCGGTGGTGACGGTTTGGGTATTTGGCAGGTGTTGTCGGCGAGTGGTGGTGGTGTCGGGGATGAATGGGAGGAGGTACGACAATGTTGGGGTTGGATTCTGGAGGCTGGTGGTGAAGCGACGGTAGCGAAGCCGGGAACAGTTTCTGTTATTATGGTTATCGCGTCCGGGGTATCGGACGGGACACATATATGTATTTGTAGAAGAAATATAGTGGAAGAGAATAGCGAAACCGACACGATGCACATCTGGTTTGTGGAGAATTTATGGATGAGTACCTCTCCTTATATAGGAGGTGAGAATTCCCAGTTGGATAAGGACAAGTAATGGTTTAAACCCCGATGGATAATTCCATCTTTTATTTAAATTGATTTAGAAATTTAGCAATCAAATCCAATTCAATCTAGATAACTCCTTTTAATTTAAAATAAAATCTTTTCCAAGTTTAAATTTTCAAAAATAACTCAAATATTCACTAAAGCAAAATCTTAAATATTATTTCCATAATTATTAAAATATAGCATTAATTAATTTTGAAAATCAAGAATATTACTTAAATATAAAATTATAAAATAGCTTTTGTAAATGACAAAACCTATTAATAAACAAATTTCATATTCGCAAAATATTCGAAATATATTTCATATAACCCATAATTTTCAAATTGCTACTAGTCTTTAAACGATGAATAAAAAATACAAAATAAAATATTTATCACCTTTATTTGAACATGTACTTTCCTATTAAAATAAATTTATAATAAAAATATTTTTCGAACATATGTACCTCGACACATATTCGCACTCGTCGAGTATTTACGAAACGCAAATCCCGTATGCTACGCCAATACCACAATGAGAACTCGTATGCAACGTGCAGATACGAAATACAAAATTACCATCAAATAAAAATCGTAGTAGGAATTTAGGGGGTTTACAGGTGCTAAGTCGAAGAAGTCTAGGGCAGCACGGGCTCGTCGAGCTCAGTCAGCTGTCCCAACCTTTGACCATCAGAGCGTCCCGCTAACTGATGGAAAGTTGTATAGAACCGCCCGTGTCCAGCCCCCGGCAGAAAACAGACATGGTGGTTCTCAAGAGTCTCCTAACAAAGATCGAGGGTAAGTGCTTTTACTAGCCTCGCATCGAGGAGCAAACATGATACCTACGCACTCGTGTGCTCGGGATACCGGGGCCCACAAAACGAGTACAAAGGTTGACCAAGATGTCCTTGACTTGCGAGATGTGATCCATCACAAGCACAAGGAAAGAAGGGGATTCTCTATGTCGTTCGAAATCAACATGGAGCCTCATGCGGCTCGAAATCCAGAAAGCTTCATGCAGCTCAGAAAGTTCATGCGGCCCAAAAGCAGCAGGGGGCCTTATGCGGCCCAGAATCAACATGAAACTCTATGCGGCTCAGAATTTGGGGGGTCTCATGCGGCTCAAAAAAATTCCTCAGAGCTTCATGCGGCTCAGATAGTTTCATGCGGCTCAGAAAGATGAAGGAAAAGCCACGTGGCCTCATGCGGCTCAAAATAGGCCTTTACAACTGGCCATAAATACTCTGAGCAGCTGGCTCATTAATTACCCTGACACAGGAAAGTGGCATCTCTGACAACGAAGGATTGACAGCTCTGACATAAACGTAAAATGATGGCTCTGTCATAATGGCGTGCTCCTAAAGAGACGAGATAAAATCTTTATAGCTGGCACAATCCACCAATTCCAAAGTTCCTTATGCGGATCGCTTCAAGGACTTCCATGCGGCTCGGTTGTGGGGGCCAACCTTATGCGGTTCAGTTGAAGGCCACCCCCCATGCGGCTGCTACTCTTATGCGGCTCAGATTATGGGGGGCCACCCCTATACGGTTTAGTTGAAGGCCACCCCCCCATGCGGCTGCCACACTCATGCGGATCGGATCATGGAGGGCCACCCCTACGTGGTTCAGTTGGAGGCCACCCCCCATGCGGCTGTCACTCTCATATGGCTCGGATTGTGGGGGCCACCCCTATGCAGTTCAGTTGAAGGCCACACCCCATGCAGCTCGGATCGCGGGGGGCTACCCCTATGCCGTTCAGTTGGAGGCCACCCCCCTTACGGCTACCACTCTCATACGGCTCAGATTGTGGGGGCCACCCCTATGCGGTTCAGTTGGAGGCCACCTCCCATGCGGCTGCCACTCTCATGCGGCTCAGATTGGGGCCACCCTTATGCGGTTCAGTTGGGGTTCACTCTTATACGGCCATCACTCTCATGTGGTTGTCACCTTCATGCGCCTCGGTAGTCGGGGTCACGCTCATGCGGCTCTACCAGGATGCCCTATCTATGCGGCTCGCATCACAATGGCAGTAGGGATACGTGGCAGGAGATCGACTAAGACTTATTCCCCCACGTTCGTACGGCTCTCAGCGTAATGGCGGTTGGGACACGTGGCAGAAGATTAACCAAGACTTATCCCATCGGATTTGATGCTATCAACAAATCATCACAATGCATATTTATTGCAATCAACATTAACTACCCAGTTCGATTTCCAAAAAACTAAACAGATTTAGTGCAATCAACATTAACTGCCCATATTTGTTACATTCAATATTAACAGCCCGGATTGGTTTTCAACAAACAGGATCAAGACAAATCTTAACGAATCCCTAACCACCTACTTTTTAAGGAGCAATTACTGCACACCATACTTATCACAAAGCCCTATAAATAGCAAGGTGCCATTCCCTTGCAAAATTCTGGACAGAGAGCGGCGGAGACACAGAGGAGCAATCACACAGAGCCCAAGCAGAGAGACGAGCGACCCCCGCCCGTACAAAGAGCATTTCTTCTCCGAAGCCGAAGCTACGTTCGATCGTCCAAGAAGTAAGGCATAGTTGTCGTCACTCTCCTGAGCCTCTATCATAACTCCCCAGAATCAAAAATAAATAATTATACTTTAGATTGCTTTTCCTAGGTTTTGTTCCTAGGCTCTCTTTTGTACGAGCGAGTTTGTATTATGAAGTAAAAGTCCAGTCCTTCCATTAAAATGTTCTGTTCTTTTATAATCAATGGCAAACATCCTCAAGTCAAGTACTTCATGCAAAAGTAGGGGTACGACATGGAGGCTACCCCGGGTCTGAATCAAGGCAGTGGTCGGCGATTGATTATACAATCGTCCGCACCGACAGGAAAACCTCAGGACCATTATCACAAATCCAGACGCGACCTCGGGTATGTTAAACCACCAACAACGCTCGAAAGTTTCAAAAAAGAATGTGAGTGTCACTCTCATTCGTCCGAGTCACCCATTTTTGACTCTGATAGCAGTATTGGAGATATATTTAGACAGACATTATCTGTCAACATGACATTCGCTGATACCGAAGAGGAAGACGAAGATCTACTTGAACCACTTGAGTTAGAGCCGTGGGTCCTGCAACTAGACACACAATAGGAAAATGTTTTGAATTCCGTGATCCTTCTACTAAGGACAAGGTTATGCAAGTTAACCTCGACGATGATTCCTCTCCAAAGCCAATCTTCGTCAGTAAAAGCCTGACAGACGACGAGCGGGAGTCGTTGTTACAACTCGTCAAAGAATACATCGACATATTTCCCTAGAGCTAGGAAGACATGCCAGGGCTAAATCCCGATATCGTACTTCATAAGCTCATCATTTATCCGAACGCAAAACCAGTCAAACAACAGCAGCGGCGGTTTCGTCCAGACATCCTGAATTCTATTAAAGCAGAAGTAAATAAGCTTATAGCTAGCGGGAGGGAGGCAGTCCTCCCATTGTAGACTGAGGTCCCCTCACTTCGAGTGGCCCTTACTTATCGGTTAATGTCGGACGATAACTACCATCGACGACTACAAGAGTTAGAAGCATTAGATGAGAAGCGGTTACATGCTCAACAAAGCATAGAGCTCTACCAAGCGCGCATCTCTCCGGCTTCCAACAAGAAAGTCAAACAGAGAATATTCCAAGTCGGCGATCTCGTCTTGGCCATTTGTAGACCAATGGTCATGACTCACAAGACCCCCGACAAATTCCAGCCTAAATGGGAGGGTCCATTCATCATCGAGACCGTATTCTCTAACGGCGTGTACCGTCTCATAAAACAAATTGGAGACTTGCTCATGCTGCCCATCAACAGCAAGTTCCTCAAAAAATATTATGCCGAAACGACATCTTCCAACTATCTCTCAGATTGTGAGTTATGTACCCTCTGGTATCATTGAACTTACACTCTGACCTAAAATCTTCTAAATTATTGAGTTATATACCCTCAGGTACCACTGAACATGCTCTCCGACTGCTCCGAATGGATTCATATCTCATCTCCTAGTCATATCTATAAACTTCCAAATTAAATGCTTTTCTCCACCAAGAGTTTACCTCAAAATCTATTACCCGCAGAACCAGTACGCAGAAGGGTAATAGGTCCATAAAACTTATCCTAATCTATTACACGTACCATCATGCACAAAAGGGTAATAGGTCCACAAAATTCCTCAACGAAAAAAACAACAACCATGTCCATATTACCTCTGAGTTGTTTTCCCGTCCATCACAAACAAATCACCCAAATACATAGAACTTCCACGTTGATAGTACCTCTGAGTTATTCTGTGTATCCTCATTTGGCCCACTCCTACCACGTCCTCATTACCTCTGAGTAGGGAGGCTCTACTTTTGACCCATATTTACCACATCCTCATTACCTCTGAGTAAATATGTCAGTTTTCTCTCCACTTATTATCAGTACTCGTATCGCTAGTACACAAAAAGGGTAATAAGTCCATAAAAAATTATCCTAATCTATTATTCACACCATCAGTGTTTCAAAGAGTAGTAGGTCCACAAAATATCATTCAAATATATTTGTTCGTATTTCCAGATGCACAAAAGGGCAATAGGTCCACAAAAATCCCCCAGTGGGGTGTCCGTTATCAAACACAAATGCTGTCTTAGGCCCTCTAGTACAAGCACCATAAAAATGGAGTGAATATATTCTGCTTATTCAGTATCAATTACATTCATAGGACTACATCTCCAGTAAAGGATTATACTGGTGTCCAAAAGAAGCAAAACATAAATTACAGCTAAAGACAGATAGAAACAGAAAGACAAATACGAACGCTTATTTGTCATATTCCTAGAAATAGCAAATTACATGGCATCCCATAGATCCCTACAGTCAAGGATCATGATTGTGTTGAGGGATATAACATTCTCTCAGCCATTTCGCATATGAAAGATCTATTTGATTAAAGTCTTCGGCGGGAGCAGGAGGGTCAAAACTTCCAGTACTGCTATCCTCAGACTTGGGTTCCTCCATCACAGCAGCCTCAATCTTGGGAGTAATTCCCTTTCCGGTGGACGCCGGCTCTTCTTTTACCTCAACCTTTGGTATCACCTCCTCTTTAACAAACGGTGACTCTTGTTTGATGAAAGGGGGCAGCATCTCTTCCTTCGCAATGGTCTCAGCCTTCAACACGGATGCTACAAAAAATCAAAGAAAGAAGATAGTCATATAAAAATAAAGGACTCTGTTTTCAGATATGTGGCCTTGCCAGTTATGCAGCCTAGCCAAAACAGAACTCATGCAACCCAAAGTCATGAGGCCGGCATCATGAAGTACTCATGCAGCTCAAGTCGTGAAGCACTTATGCGGCTCAATCATGAAGTGTTCATGCGGCTCAATTATGAGGTATTTATGCGGCTCAGTCATGAAATACTCATGCGACCCTGTCATAAGGTACTCATGCGGCTCCGTCACGAGACAATTATACGGACCAGTCATAAAGTATTCATGCGGACCGATCATAAAGTGCTCTTGCAGCTCAATCATGAGGTACTTATGTGGCTCAGTCATGAAGTGTTCATGCGGATCAATCTTGAGGCACTTATGCGGTTCAAGTTTGAAAAGAGCAGCAGCTATGCGGCCCATCCTATGCGGCCATATCATACAAAACACATGCAGTCCAAATGAGATAGGCCATGCATCGACCAGGCTTAAAGCACAGAGGCAGTATATGACAAGCCCGCGCATAAAATATGCGACATTGCCATTCAAAATGTCAGTCGTCGTCTTCCTACCGTTCTTACTCTTGAAAGGAGGTTGCACGTCGGGATGAATGGAAGGAGCTTCTGCCACTCTCGACAGAGAGGCAAGTCCCCTCCCTTTGTCCGTCGCACCAGTCGACTTGTAAGCGTTTGAAGCTATAGCAGAAAGTATGATAAAGTAGATGGAGAAGAAGGTGAAAGAGGAAAATTTCTCTCCGAAATGACCTCTATTTATGGATTTGTTGAAAAGTGCCTCTTTTGCCTCGAGATCATTTAAGATAATAACGACGTTTGGGGACTTTATCCCTAAATAATCGTCGGCTTTATCTTGAAGAGCGCCTCTTGGATTCTCGAGATCATTAAAGATAATGTTGACGTTTGGGAACTTTATCCCTAGTAACCGTCGGATTTATTTCAAAAAGAGATCCACAACCAAATTAAGAAAATTAAATGCAGCACTGCCAGCTGGTAGGCTGATGGGGTCTCCCTGCGGCTCAGGATTTCCCTGCGACTCGAGATCTCTCTGCGGCTCAAAAATTCCCTGTGACTTGAAGACTCCCTGCGGCTTGACATATCTCCATGCTTCTTGTTCAAAGTATTCCAAATTTGTAATTTAAACACTTTGAAGGGGGTCTTATAGAAGCATGGAAAATATGGGGTTCATACGGATCACAATTTGCCGCATATGTACTTTAGGCCAAACAGGTCGCATAAAGGAAAGTCGTATGCCAGATTCAATGCCATATGCGGCCCGTTGACAACCAGTTGTAGAAGAAAGACATGCGGCCAAGAGGATCAGTTCGTCTGATAAAAGCTGACAAGTTCTGTCAAAACTGACAAAAATGATAGCTCCAACACTTTGATAAAAATATAAGACGTGAGACGTCACCAAAAACAGGGTTCATACACTTTTATGCGGCCAGAAGGAGTGTCACCTAAGCCGCATGAACCTTATACGGCTCAAACATATGCGGCCCCAATGTCTCCGAACATTATGTGGCCAAGGGTGACTTTGACCCAAGTCGCATGAGCTTTATGCAGCAAAAATACAGAATCTATGCGGCTTAAATTCGTAAGCTATATGTGGGCTAAGAAAGTTTGCAACTTAAGCCGCATGAGTCTCATGCGGCCCTACATGGTCGAAAACTGAGACTCATGTGGCTCAAAATGATTTCTGCGACAGGACACATGGCAGGCAGACCATGTCTTAACTATCCAGATTTGCTGCAACAAAATCCCAACAAATTGACAGATGGCGGCCAAAGAGGGGGTCTTCACGTGCTAATTAGCCACGTGGTCACAGGCTATCTATACGGCTCAACATATATACCACTATAAATAGCAGGGTGCCACACCCCTGCAAAAGGCAGGCAACCTTCGAAAAATAATTTCTTTAAGAGCTAAGGACTGCGTCAGATAGTCCAAGGAGTAAGACAGATTTGATAACACTTTCTCGAGCCTCTACCATCATCCCCCAGAATTAAAACTAAAAAATTGTACATAGATTGTTTCCTAGGATTTCTTTCTATGCTTTTCTTTGTACAAGCGAGTTCGTAATCAATTTCAGTATTTCTGTAATACCTGTCTTTGATTTTTTTATGGCAAACACTTACTATTGTCTTATAAAAATAATCACAATAATAATAATAATAAAAATTATTATTATTATTATAAAGATAATAATATTAATGAAAAGAACAACTAGAAATCACTAACTTAGGTCATACTAGGGTTTCTTAACCTAACCAAGATATTCTGACCTAGGTTAGCCTATAGGGCAGTCTCCTAGTCAACACTAGAGTATATCTAAAACTAGCACCAAACCATTATACTAAAAAAATTAGCTAAAAATCACATTAATTATAATTAATAATAATAATCCCCAAATAAATTTCAAAATTTTGAAAATGACCAAAATACCCTCAAGCTAGAAAAGTGGTAGTGACAGTCATGGAGAAGAAGACCCTGTGTACGTGCCTTTGCTCGTACGCAGCTCTCCTGTATGCGTGCTTTTGTGCGTACGCAGCTCTCCTGCGTGCGTGCTTTTGTGCGTACGCAGCTCTCCTACGTGCGTGCTTTGTGCGTACGCAGCTCCCCTGCGTGCGTGCTTTTGTGCGTACGCAGCTCTCCTGCGTGTGTGCTTTTGTGCGTACGCAGCTCTTCTGCATGCGTGCCTTTGTGCATATGCAGCTCTCCTGTGTACGTGCCTTTGCACGTACGTAGCTCTCCTACGTGCGTGCTTTGTGCGTACGCAGCTCCCCTACGTGCGTGCTTTATGCGTACGCAGCTCTCCTACGTGCGTGCTCTTGTGCGTACGCTGCTCCCCTGCGTGCGTGCCCTTGTGCGTATGCTGCTCCCCTGCGTGCGTGCCCTTGTGCGTACGCTGCTCCCCTGCGTGCGTGCTCTTGCACGTACGCTGCTCCCCTGACCCCTTGCTTAACCGATTGGCTCTTGGAGTATTGGTTTTATTTCTCGATTTGGTTTCTCTTTTGTGGATTATGTTTTCCTGAGATCTGTTCAACACAGCACGACTATCTTGACCCGACACGGCCTAACACGGTTTTCAAGTAATTGTTTATGATAAGTACGATTCTCGGGATTTTCTGTGGATTAGGATTCTAGTATTCTCTGATCTTCTTGCTAGTGACCCAGTGGGGTGCACACCTAACTTGTAACTTGTAATTAATCCTTGTGACTTGATAACTTGATAGTGGCCCGTGGCGACGCACTCCTGACTTGTAGCATGACTTGATAACTTAATGCTGTTGCGACGGCTAACTTAACTTGACCTGCCTTGACACCGTGGGTAGTTCTTTCTTACTTGCTTGTTAAATCCACTTGTCCTATCTTGCATCATGTCTAGGATGGGACTCCTGAGTACCACGGTCAGGGGTACCTACCAAAATGGATTAAGGTTAATAACTAGAATAACACAATAGTCATAAAGGGATGATACAGCTACAGACAATCCCGTTACTTGGGCGCTCTTGGGATCTATAGCCTGCCGTCGAGTAGGGCACATTTCCAGCACACTATCATGTGTTGCACCTTCTAAGTCACTTAAGGGTACATGCGTTTCCTGGACGATGTACCCACCAGAATTCAACCCCAAATTTTTCGACCTGGGTAACCTGGATGGTCTGCAGGGCTTGTGGATGTGGAATAATCTCACTGTATCTTGTTAGTAATTAGGCCTGTGATAACCCTAGTTAGTTAAAGTAGTAAGCCGTAGTATCTGCTTGGCCGTGATTGATTGAATGAGGTATAACATGTCTAGCCATGTCTTGATCTAGTACAAGATTGCTCCTTGTCTTAATTTCTTACATTATTATCTTGTCGATAAATGGTGGGAAACCAAGTTCTGTTCAGATGAAGGGTTACAATCCCGGTCCTTGTTTGGTTTACGGGTTGTAACCTGGCTATCGAAATAGTTCCATGGTTATCTCGTCGTATATCATCCTGACATGTTTTTGTAAATTCTAGTTTTAATATTAGATTTTCTTGTGCTGATTGCTGTCTTATGTTTTTATTTCATGGCCCCCTTGTGGCACTTGCTCTTTCTGGGGTTGACCCAGCTGGTTTTGTGTGGCCAGATTTCGGAGCAGCTCCCGAGGATCTACCAAGCTTCCAGCCCAATGGTGACAACTAGACGAAACCCGGGCCAAGAGTGGGTTTTTCTTTTTGTCTTGTCCACTTCATTGTAAAACTATTCTTTTGAGGCGTTTAGCCGACGAGCACCTGTTAGCTCGATGCACTTTTACTTACTGTCTGCCTACGGGCTGTAAAAATTATTAACAAATCCTGGGGTTGATCATGTACGACTAAACTCTTACTAGTCCTAACATTTTGTAACGACTAGCTTCATGATCAGCTGAATATGTAATATTTGGGATGCCTTATTATTGTATATTTAATCATCATACATCTTGCAACCTTACTTACTTGCATGGGATTGAGACATTAGGCTTGTTCATGACCATAAGAGACTGTTGGCTTGTAGTAAACCCTCATATATCTAGACAGCCGTGACCGTATGTCGAGGTGGTTTCCATTTCAATATACGTAGCTGGCTATGTCTGCCCCCGCTCTCCAGTATTCTGGTTCTGGGACGTGACACCTTGTGATCTTAGTTTGAGCACAAACTTCACATTTCTCTACCTTACCCCCACACTTGGAGATAATCCCTGACTAGATATTCTGTTAATTCATTTAGAATAAACATGTCCTAGCCTATTATGCCACAACTCTATAAGCAGAATGAGTGATTGTATTAACAACATTGAACTGATTTACAAGCTGAATTTTGAACATTCCTTCGTTATAAAATGCTTTTCCGAAATATGTTCCCATGATAGACATCACCATCTGGCCAGCATTGATGTCCATCTTGAGGCCTGCTTTTCAGAGTAGGCCTCCTAAGATCAGATTCTTAGCGATAGCAGGAACATGCTTCACGCCTTGAAGCATCAGAGACTTGCCAGAAGTCAGCTTCAATACCACTGTCCCGATCCCAAGTACTTCAGCTTGTGCCTGGTTCGCCACCATAACCACATCAGAAGTAGGGGTGTAGGTGGTGAACCACTCCTTGCTAGAGCAAACATGGCAGGTGGCTCCAGTGTCTACCCACCAGTCAACATCAGTTCCTACCGCATCAACCTGCGAAATCATAGCAACAACATCAGTGATCATAGTTACCTTACTAGGCTCTTCTTGCTCCGATTGCTTGGCTTTTGCTTTGCACTCATTCTTAAAGTGGTCCTTCTTGCCATATTTGAAGCAAGCCAACTGGGACTTTGGCTTCTTCTTCTTCATTGAAGTACCCTTGACTTTTAGATTATCAAGGTCCTTCTTCTTGCTTTGGGAAGCCGCATGCTTTCCCCTCGGTTTCCTTGAATGCACCAGATTAGCGTTAGCCAATTGCTTGGACAGTGCGTCCACTTTCAGTTGAGCCCGCATTTGGTCCTCAACATAGATTTCCTGCAGGAGATCTTCAAAGATAATCTCCAGCTTCTTCCTATGCATGTTTGCATAGAACTTGCTCCACCCAGTGGGGAGTTTTGAGACAATCCCTCCAACAACAAACTTGTCGGGGAGGGGCATCGCCTCGTCTTCCAGCTTCTATCGCAGTTTCAGGAACTCCTTCATCTGCGGCAGCATAAACTTTTTGTCCTCAAATAACCACTTAAGATATTTTTCAACCACAAAGATTTTACTGCGGTTCTTGTCTTCTTCGTAGAGTTTTTCTAGAGACTCCCATATGTCTCGAGCGATATTCTTCTTAGAATAGGATTCTACAAAGGAATCTTTCATAGCATTCAGGATAAACAGCCTGCAAATATTATTTTTCCTTCTTCATTTTGCTTGAAGTTTAGTAGCTGCGGTAATTGCGGTAGCAGACCCAACATCTGGAACAGCAGATTCTTCCTCTAGAAGCACGTGATCTACGTCTTTGAGTGAAAGGGTGAGATAAACCTTCCTCTTCCAGACTTGGTAATGTTCTCCATCAAACTTTTCTAACTTACAAAAGTCAGAATTGAAGAGTGAAACATTAACGTTTTCCATCATAGCAATAAAGCTTTGAGATTGTAATTGCCGGGGCACAATTTTTTGATGGAAAACTAAGAATTCGTAACAATTGTAAAAGTAATCGTTATTACGTAACACTTTACAGAAGGTACATAACAGAAATTCTACTAATGCAACACTTCAAAGAAGGTGCACAGATTTCTACCAACGCAAATATTTCACCGAAGGTGCGCTAATAGAATTCTGATAAATGAAGAAGGTGATGCAACACTTCACAGAAGGTGCACAGATTTCTACTAATGCGAACACTTCACTGAAGGTGCGCTAATAGAATTCTGATAAACGAAGAAGGTGGCATGCGAAAGATGGAAAAACTCCTGCTGGGGTGAATGATCACCGTTGCTCAAAGCTTTATTCGCCCCACACGAATAGCTTCCAGGAACCAGCAAGTTCGTCGGAGAACTTGGAACACTCTTGCTCTTCTGACTCCTCGGATGAACACGAACTCCCGTGCAAAACTCAACGCTGGTGCAATACATCTCTTCTCTCTCACAGCTTCTAAACACTTATAAACTTACTGTCTACTACTTGTGTATTAGATTGTTACTGTGAGAGAGAAGGAGGAGACCTTATATAGGCCCCTGCAACAACTGTCCGGTTAGCACAATGTTAGGGACGTGGTAATAACCACCGCGAATATGCAGCAACCGCTCAGAACATGCAAAGACACGTTCTGCCGCAAGTTGTGCCACTTGCGTAACCAGCGTGATTTGTACTTTACGCACACAGCCCTATTACGCAACCTGTGCACACTACGCACACTGCGTACACTGCGCACACTATGCACACTGCGTACGCTGTGCACACTACGCACACTGCGCGTACTGGACTGCGTAACTGGGCCGACGTAACTGGGCTCGCTTGACGGGGCCGGTGTAACGAGCCGCATAACTGGGCTCTCGTAACTGGACTCGTATGCACTATGCGCACTATGCGCCTAGCAACAATGTTGACTTGCTAAGTTCAAAGTGCGCCAACAAAATGCCACATTACTCCTCATAAGCCCGAGTCCGAGTCGCTAAGCCCCATGGAAATAAATTTCCCAAGAGCAAAAAGCTAGAAGCTTACCATGGAGCCTTTTTCTTACCTCTTAGTAAAATCATCCACATGGTTCCCACCTTTGGGTCACCACCCAATTGCACATCCCAACAATACATAGAAGCCTATATATGTTGAGATACCACATGATGCATTTCCGATGTGGGACTAAAACTTCACTAAGCATGTAGAGAACAAGTTTTCTACATGTCAAGAATACAAATGCCCCAACAGTAATTTCCCAAAGAAAAGAAAATGATAAGGAATTGATTTTCTTTCCCTTCCATTCCGCGAATGTATATCTTCACTTCTTCGCAATCATTTTTACTGAGGATCCAAACTAAGTAGGTAACAATCACATGCTAAGGGTCTAACTAGGGAAGTTTGGTTGGAGAATTTGCTTGGAACTTGGCTAAAATTATGTTTATCTAAGTTCTTTTGTTTGGTATGGAGAACTGAAGCGAGGGATCAAGAACGTTACACCTACATGTTTGTCCCCATGCCACATAAGCCTCAAGTTCTTGGCCAAATTCTAAGCAAAAATGGATGGAACATGGAAGATTCATTGCACTTCCATGTTTTTTTTTACACCACCTTCTTCCAAGTTTACAGGTTCTTACAATTGAAATTCCCTTAACAATTGCCTGCACTAGACTTTTCGGCCTCGCAGAAAGGAAAAGGTGGAAAGGAAATCAATTCTTTGCACTTTCATTTCTTTTGAAAAATTGTAAATTTTGAGTAAAAGTGAATAGTTCGGGTGGGAGAGTGAATCTTTGGGGTGGATGGGAAACGATTTTTCTCAGTATTTTTTTTCTTTGATTTTTTTTTTGCTCTTTTTCTTTGACATCCAACACATAAAAATAATTACTTTCCTTTTCCGAGTCCTGATTCTGACGACCATGCGGGAGAATGCTATATATGCTCTCTTCTAGAAGCATTCTTCCGAGAAATGCAATACGCGGGTATCATATTTCTAGGAATCATAAATTCTAAGGTTTGGTATAACTGCTCTCAGGAATCTAACATTCTTGTGTTTGTTTATTATAATTTGCAGATTTTCGGAAAAGGTAATGTCATAATGAGCATCTTTATGTTCTATCATCTATCATGATGTGATCATATTCCTACGAACTTTGGATACATATACAGTTTCCATAGGAATCTAACATTCTCGAAGAGAATTCTTGTAAGGCCTCGTTTGGTTCGCGGGAATGACAAGGGGAAAGGATATCAAGCATTTCCTTTTCTTTGGAAAATTACAACTTCCATTGATTTTGTCACGATCCGATTCTAATATACTGGATCCGGTCGGATCATGTCCAGCCTGCATCGTTGTGAGACGACGATAGTAAGCTGTGTCATTCAGTAGCAACGCAGGAAGACTTTCTAAAGTGGAAATAAAACTTTATTAAACATTTTGGAAGTACAAATAAGAGTCTAAATTGAAGTAAAGACAAGAAGAAATATCCAATTATCACATTGATTTATTTATTGCAATTTTAAGAAAAAGGAATAAACTAAACAGAAATGGTGCAACTAGGACTCTTGGTTCAACTGTCCTGGTTCAGCTAACTCTTCGGAACCCAAGTTGGATCCGTAATAAGAACTATAAGCCAGCTCATCGTCGTCCAATGACCTAAAATATTGGTCTCCAGTCAGGAGGGGAACAAGAACACACAAATCCATTCCAGCATTTTATTTAATAATTAAAAACGAGACAAGAAGCAGTTTATACAGAAATATATTTTTCTAGATAATAAGTAAAGAAGCAGCTATGCAATAAAACTCTGAAGGTGGAAATATGCAATCTAACTAACAATAGTGTTTTGGGCACGTATCATCCTGTGACCGGCTAGGGATGGAGGCAGTAAGTGTTCTAGTGAACACGGTCCGACTTCGACCCAAGTGGTTGGGCTTCCGCTATGCACAATGATTCAGTAAGTGGGAATTGACAACAGGTGTTAAGGCTACTCCCCAAACCCAAGTCAATGATTCAGTCAGGCAGTCACTATGATCCGAGAAGGATCCCATGAGGCAAGTGTCGATTCAGTAGTTCTACTATGCAATGAAATTAATTATCAACTAAAACACAAGTTTGGATAAGTATGAACTTGCCTTAGATTTTTTGGTGCTGAGGGTGACGACAGGAAGGTATTCGGGCTAAAGTCCAGGACTCAAGACCTACATTGATTCAATACTCTGCCTTAGAAACCAATCCGAAGGTTTAATTAATTATGCCAATTTTTATAATAACATCGTTGAATTATTAAACATTTTTAGAGAAATAACTATAATTATTTACTACTTAAAAATGATTTTTCTAATAAAACAATTATTTTTAAATAAATAAATACAAAAGTATTAACTTAGTTTTTAGAAGATAATAAACGATTTTTCGTACTAATATTTTTGTTTACGTAAACTAACAAAATTCTTGATAAATATATCCAATTTGTAAGAAACCATTTTAATAGTAAATTTTACGAAGATCCTTTATTTAATAAAACTTAAGGTTTTAGAAACGTATTTATTAAAATATCGTCGAATTAAAATAACTTAGCGATTTTTATTACAAAAATATTTATATTAATAGTTATTGAGAAAATCCTTTAATTAATTCGTTAAAGAGTTTACGGAAAATAACCAACTTTTACTATCAAAAATCTTTTTTTTAATAAAACCGTTTTTGTAAAAAAAATACTAATATTTTTCCCTAAAACTAAAGAGTTAAGCATAACAGTTATAATTCCTATATTAGGAATAAGTTGATATAAACTATTTTTGAAACTAATCGTATATTACGAGTATCGTTTTTCTTAAGATATTCAAATGATAGCAACCATTAACCAATAATTCATAAATTACTAATACTTATAAAATTATGGCATAATCATATTAATGGATAAATTAATACATAATATTATTAAGTTGTCAGAATTACTACAGAACATATGGTCCCAATTAGAAAATTAACACTACGTATCCCAGAATTGACATAGCTTTATTTTCTCAATTCCGGTCGGAGCAGGAACATGTTTAAACACTGTAAAAATGTACAAGGAGTCAGGTTTTACCAAAAGGTTGATGACGGAGCACGAGGGGAGGCTCGGACTCAAAACGCGGACCGACGCACGAAAAGCGGGACGCGGGACACTGGAAACACATGGACGAAGCCCAGTGGGCTGTCGCGTGGGAGGCACGGGTGCTGGCCGGCGGGGATAGCCGGCGGGGTACTAGCGGCCGGTGGGAACCGGCTGGACAGGCTGGCGGCGACGGCTGCCGCACGCACGGGGGCTGGTCTGTGCGCTGCTATGTCTGCGGCCGGGGCGCGGGGTCGCCGACGGTCGTGGAGGCGGCGCCGGTCAGGTGGGCGAGTGCGGGTCGGAGGGGGTCGGCCGCAACGTCGAAAAATGCCCCCAAAAGAGGTGTCTAAAAGACCGAGGTGGTGCGGAGATCGTCGAGGCGAGGTTGGCTTCGGGATCGGAGGTGTGCAGAGAGAGGTGGGATGAGTTTGGGAAGGTGGTGATGTGAGTTTGTTCTGTGGAGAAGGAGTTCTGAGAGTTAATCTCTATGTGATATTTCAGATCTGGAGTTGGGGGGGTTCACGCGGGACACGGAAGAATGGGTTACATGGGTTGAACGGGTTTAAGTGAAATGGGTTCGAGTTGGTAGCTGATAGGCTAAAATTTAACATTAATAATAAAATAACAAATCATGGGTTTTACAATTTTCCTTTCCGATGTTTGAAAATGCCAAGAAATTTGGAAAGAAAAGTAAATACTTCAATGCGGAAAAGTAATTTCTTGCTTCGATGAATGGAATCGCTTTTCCTTTTAATTTTTCTTCCATTGGGAATCACTTTCCTTCCCTTCTTAATTACTTTGACACCCAAATATAGGAAAATAATCAATTTCTTTTCTCAACCCGATAATTTCGCGAAGCAAACGAGGCCTAAGAGTTACGGAATTCTTATAAATACAATGTTTTCTTGATTCAGACATATGCATACATAGTCCATATGGACACCATATTTTCGTGTCCATACAACATACCTTAATAAGAGACATCACAAGTCAACTACATTGTAAGGGGAAAAAATACAATACCACACGCAAAACATACTACACGTTTTACTTTTACTTTTAGGCTAAATTTCAACTTAATACCCTTAACTATTCGAGTTTTTCTAGTTAATACTCTTAACTTTGATAGGTACTAACTTAATACCCTCTCTCAACTAATATTTTAACTTGGTACCCTTCGGTTAAAACAATAAAAATTTCTAAACTGCTCCCTTCCCTCTCCCCTGTTCCATCCCCCTCCCCACCCCACCCCTCTGCCAGCTACGGGACCCCCCTCCACGTCGCGCCGCCTGCAACCACCTGCGCCCCCTCCCCTCGTGGCCCCTCGCCACCGTGCACCCTCGTCCCAGCGCCGCCCGTGCCACCCCGTCCCCGTGCACCTCTGTCCCCGTGTCGTGCGCTGCTGCTGTCGACACGCTACCCTACCCCACGTGGAGTTGCCCGCACCCCTACCCCTCCGGCTCCCGCACCGTGCGCTGCTGCTAAGCTGCTTCCACCCCGCATCAGCGCCTCCACCTCCCCGGGCTCCCTCGTCGTGCTCTGCTACCGCTGCTGCTGTGCTACCCCCTCCCCTCCGGCTACCGGCGCCGGAGGGATGGAGGGGTGCTGCCAAAGAGAGATGGGGGAAGGTAATAGGGTAGGGGCATTTTTATCATTTTTTATCTCCGTTTAACACCGTTAGAGGAGAGGGTATTAAGTTGATGCCTATCAAAGTTGAGGGTATCAACTTGAAAAACTCGAATAGTTGAGGGTATCAAGTTGTAATTTAGCCTTACTTTTATATAAAGAAGATCAGATACCATGTTGCTATGCTGTTTTTTAATGGTGACGGACATGAAAGATAAAAAATAGATAGGTTTCTAGGGGAAACAATGATCCTAAAAGAAAATTAGTACTCTCTAAATGAGAGTTCCTTCTATAAACCAGTTTAGTTTCTTGCGTAATATGTTAGCATAGATTTGTTGGTATCTAGTATCGTGTACTAGATTAGGAAGCTTGTTTGTGTGATTGTGTGGATTGGATTAGTAATGTTTTGCATTCATGATCGATTAGTCTTGATAATGTACCATCGATAAGTGGGTCCTACAACTGTTATTATATTTTGTGTTCTGACATGCGTACCCATATAAAAAATATTACCACCGGCCTAGTGACCGCTAGCGGCTTGCTTTGGGCTGATATTTATGATCACGTACAACTTGATCGATGGACGTATGTCGCCTTATATCCTTGGTAGAATCTAGTTCTCTGGCACGACTCTTCTAGGAGCGAATCTTCGAGTCTTCACAACTTGGGATATAGAAACTTGACTTGAAGGGTTAAACGACTAGTACATCACTTAGTATATTCGGAGGGGAGGTTTCCTAGGACCGTGCAACCTTGTTGCCTAAGCATCACAAAGTTGGTAGCCCGACGTGGCAACATGATCTAACTCATCCTAGCTTGTTATATGTATATGTTATGGTACCATGGATGGCTACTATTGTTAGAAAATTTTACAATAAAGAAACATAATGCTTTGAGTCATGATGGAAAGTTCACTTTACTAAAGACAATATTTTTCCCACTACATTGATTATATAGGGAAATGAAATTAGCCTCCAGGATAAAACAAAGCAAGAATTCTTTTAAAAATTAAGCAGAGAGTTTTTTAGATATATCTCAATGCTTTAAAACTCTATCTTATATAGAGATTGGAGGTGTCTTTTGGTCAACGTCCATAATTGTTCAATTATGTCTAATCCAAAAAAGGTCCCTTGCCAATAAATAATGTGTCTTTTCATTTTAATTTGAAAAAAAATTAAAATTTGTTCAAAATGAACAAGGCCCCAAGTGTCCAAATGCCTATCATAGACTTTTAAATATTAGGTAAAGGCTTGGTAGCCAAAGCCCATGAATAGGCCCACTCCTTGGCTAACCCATAAGTAGTCTTGTTAGTGGACATCTATATTTAAAGACATTAGCAAGTTTTTTTTCCTCCAACACGGGACTATATTTTGCATACAAGCTATTAAACAATCTCCCACTAAGTTGTATGCAAAAAGTTTCTGCCTGACAAGTATTATGAATACATGTAGGTATCTTTCGATTTGAACATTCATTATTGTATACAACTTAAAGTTATAGCAAAGTCATAGGTGTCCGTAGATTGAACCTTGACTTCTTGTGCTATAACCGAAGAAATAACACACATAATACTCATCTAAAATCTTCAAAAGATTTCAACAACAACTTAGCAATATTATATATGGCCATGTGCTAATCCTGGATTATCATGAACACTTGTAGAAGAACCACAACTACAATTCTTTTGCTGAAAAGGTACCACTTCCATGTTCATTTAGGTGGAGTTTTAATCTAGCCCGAGTTGCTTAAGACTCTTGTAAACTCTATTAAGAGTGTAAACTCATCCTCCATTTATTCCACACAACTATTCACACTAGTACTTTTAATTAGTATGGGATTTACTAGTGCTTATAAGCACATAACAACAACTTATTTTTACCCTTTGAACTTGAAATTAGTGTTCTACTAATTTCGAAGTTGGGTTCCCATTACCGGTGCTTACTTTTAACAATTTGAGTCTCATACCAAAAGTCGTTCTTTTTACCAAGTCTCTTGGCAATGCTTTAGTAAGAGGATCAGCTAGATTATTACTAGACTTAACGTATATTATGATGATTACCCCCATTTGTTATTAACTCTCTCATGATGTCTCATACTGATGTCTAGATTTCATTATATACTTCGTTATATGCTCTAGACGTAGTTGCTTCACTATCACAGTGCATTGAAATAACTGGCATTGGTTGTGGCCGCAACTCTACATCCATTAAAAAAACTCTTAACCATTCGATCTGCTTCTGTCACGACCCGTTACCCAAATTGTTGGCCGGGCCGAGCCATGTCCAGCCTACGCTTGTTAAAGCGTAGTAAGCTGTTCTAAGAATAGACAATAAAGGATCTAAGCTGCTAACAGTTCTAAAATCGCATTTAAAGGTTCATCACAACACAGCATCTATTAGCGAAGGTAAACAAACTCATATTTAATAATACACTTCCAAGTATCTAACTGGAGACAAAGTCTAGTATCTAAATATAAGTACAGACCAAAGTCTAAGTCCCAAAACACAAGAAAGATATCTAAGCAAGGTTCCCCGCTGGGACCTCTTCTGGAGCTAAGGCCAGGTCCTCAAAATCAGTACTATAACATGTATCATATAGCATATTCTCCTCAGAAAGTGAACCTACAACGTTATCCTGTCAGGACGGGAGCAAGTACAACCTCTACAACTAAAGTACTGAACATGTAATGAAAGAGATGTACAACAAGAATCATGGTGTGATAAGTCTATAAAACAGGAAATACTGGAAATATGGCCTCATGGTACAACTGGGATCACAGTATCATAGTAACATAGGGAACATGGCATATCTGGAATCATGATATAACTCATAATCTATCATGGCAAGGATCCATATGTCATAGAGACAGATGTATATGTAATGTTTAAAACTATAGCAGGTACGTGATCGGTCAATAGGTGCACATGTGCTGGGGGCACATATGATAAATGTACTTCCGTACAAGTCACAAGCGATATAAGTACATACGCACAAATCTGCGGAGTGCGCCTACGACAAGATATGCATATAAAATGCTACCTTGCTCGGTAAATACATACGGAGAGGGGGGCATGATCACGTACTCAACTGTCAGTTTTTTCATAACCCATATTCTAACATGAGAGAGATACGAGAACAGTAAAACATGTGGGAGATACTGGAAGTAATATAAGCATGGCCGGTACTGAAAACAGTATGAAACATGTGAATACTCCAAGTAGTATAAAGCATAGTAAAACATGTACTGAGAACCAGTAAGAAACATGTAAAGATATAAGAACTATCCTAAGCATGGCAAGTACTGAAAGTAATACAACATGTGAAGATTTAACTTGCTACCTCAAGGATCAGTATTTTAACAGGGTTAATACATGTTCTAGCATTAAAAGACAGTAAGTGAGTTTGTAGATGTACTTGTCTCGAGCAATAAAAGAATACTAGTACGAAGATATAGATGTCTGGTGTCCTGTCAATAATGATATACAAACTCAGTTCTAAGCTATGTTCAATATTACACTAGTGGTGTGACACGACTCCTGACTAGATACTAGCCAAGTGGGGACCTAGCACAAAAGTCTAATATGGTGTGCCACTATACACAAACTAACTTCCTAGGATCTACACACTAGTGTAGGAGGTGGTCCAATACTAAAATAACCCAATACAACACAAAATATTGAAAGTCGTAACTACTCAATAAATAAATCAGACTGTACACTGAGTTCCAATAATTTTTAAGACAGACAAAAAGCTCAATTATATATAAAATAAAGTACCAAAATGATCCTTGTTAATTATAGAAATTTATACTAATTTTTCTAGAATTTATAAACCTTAATAAATATTTATTAAAAATTAGCAAACATAAATATACTGAAAATGAGTTATGTTTTCCTATTTTTATAAAATACCAAAAGCACTTAATAAATGCTAGACAAATTATAATAAATTAGCTAAATTAACATAATATTTAAATACAATTTTTCCCAAATTTTTACAGAAATTAAAATATATATAAAAATTCAAAAACAAAAAGTAACAATTTTTGGAAAAATAATTAATTACAAATTAAGGATAATACATAATCAAAATCTACAGATCTTGTCGGATGATAAAATAAATATCACCAACGTGTCCAGAACGGTCAAATTAGCAAGGATAGCCTACCCATAAGTCCAATTTAGACACAGGGGCAAAACGGTAATTTTGGGTCAAAATAATGTCTACCGTTGAACACTTTGCACCGAAAAACATGTCGGGATATGTAACACCCAGTTTTTCCAAATGAGGGTAATTTTGAACTTTTATATTTTAAATCATTTAATAATAATATTTAAGTCATGATATGATTTTTGGTGATTTTTCGTTATTTTAAAACTATTTAATTGAGTGGAATGTGACATTGGTGTTTTGCTAGTGTAACCTTAGTCATGCTTGACCTAGAAAACTAATCATGACCAAGGAGACCTAATCATGTGTTTAGGATTTCAAATTCCTACATTTAAGCCTAGGGGTATTTTGGTCATTTTGACACTTTTGTGAAATTGTGAATTATAGTAATTAAATATGTGTTAGTTACATTATTGAGACTTGACCTAGAAGTTAGCCTAATCTAGATGTTAACCATGACCCTAGAAGCTAAGTTAGAGGATTTTAATTAAGAAATCACATTAGTGTAATATCTAGATATTATTAGGAAAGATATTTTACTTTTGAGATATTTGTGAAAAGAAGCCTTAACCAATAGGAAGCCTTAGAATTTGTTGGAGAAACCTTAGCCACTCATCCTAAACCCTAACCCTAATGTTTTCAACAGCCATCACACCATTCCCCCCTATAAATGCAACACATTAATCATTTGCACCATTTTTAATTCATTTTATTTGCCTCCTTTGTGTTCTTCCCTAAACTTCTCCCCAAATATCCAAATCAACTCCAATTTGTGCCAAATTTCTTGCATTGGAATTCCCTACTGTTGAGGAAGCTAAGGGGAGCTAGCTAGCAAGGTTTCACAAGCATTTGGTACCCCCAAGTGAAGAGGACACCCACCCCTATTCTAGGCTTTTCATTGAGTTTTCACTCAATAGGTAAAATGCCTTTAAACCTACTAATGTTGTGATTTTTTTCATAGATGCATTCATTTAGGGTTCCCCTAGGTGTAGCCCATGTTTGGTAGGAATCCATGTCCATTTCGTGTCCGTATCGGACACGTATCGGTGTTTCTAATAACGTGTTTGTTGAAATGTTTGTTAGAATTAAATAGTGTTAATTTCAGAAACTAATTGAATGGAAAAATAGTTTTTGTAGTGTAGATCACAAATCATTTTGACTGGGCACGATTTAGGCTCGTGTCCGTGTCCAAATTGGACACGAACACGCTGTACGACACTGTCGTGCAGTGTCCTGCTGCTCGGGCGTCCTAGCGGACACGACACAGCGACTCAAGCCATGAAACTTGGTACACGTGTTGTCCTAATGACTGATACGAGACCCACAAAATTTTGTGGGACCTCGATGTGTGTGCGCGAAGAAATCGCATGTGCACGTAATTTACCCATCATAGTGTACGCGTGTTTCGTGTCTCTGATACGGGGCTGTAGTTATGACACGACACGGTTTAGACACGTTGTAGGGTGATGACACTCTAGCCCTATCATAGGCGAACGTGTATGCACAGTTTCATCACTTCTCGAGCTCTGTGTCGCGTCCAATCGGATACGACATGGCTGCACGATGAGTATTTCCTGTCTGGTTTTTCTAAAATTTCAATATTAGTTTGGACACAACGTGTCCCAATTTATGGACACGAGGGACTCTCCCTGGACACGAGGGACATGTCCTAATGTTTGTACACCTATTTTAATTATTGATTTCGAGTTTTATTGGGAATTGGATTCAAATAACTGTTCCCTGTTTGACTGATACAGGCTGTCTTCTTTCAATTCCTGGATTGAATGTGTTCCCACCCATTTTCATGATTTAGGTTGACATGTTAAGTTCATATACATGTGTATTTAGACTATTACAAAGTCTGTCTTACAGATTGTATTGGGTTCTTAAATTGTTGGATTCAAATTGTCAGGTTTTCAAACTGAACTTGGGGTTTTAGCTATAACTGTTATCGAGTTTAGTTTCTAAATGAACATAGGTATTTATAAATGATTCCTATTGTCATTTTCTGAGATTTAAAGTAATTACAACTATTTTTCCTAATGATTATTGCAGTATTAATGCACCTACATGTATCTAGGTTATTAGCCTACACTTTATGGATCATATTAGCATGGGGTTGGCTTGTGAAATTGCATCCTGATACTGTGTACAGCTTCATAGTTAATTGATAATTAAAATATTAGATAATGTAAATTTATATCCTTTTTATAATGCCTACATGTATGTTTTATGCCTGAGTAATAGAGTTACAGTCCTAGGGGCTTGGTTAGTCTTGGATTGGGTTTTGGTAGTTTACTGATATGAGTTGGGTTGTGTTAAGCATGGAATAACTGAGCACTGTCACACATTAGACACATTTCAACATAACCTGAGAATACATTCCAATGTATAGGAAACCTGGGTTTACTTCACTGTCACCCTTTCCTATTAAACTGCCTATGAGATATCCTGAGATGACTGAGAAATCTGAGAATACCAATGTTTTAATCCTGAAAACCTGAGATTGTGGTATCTTCAAATGAAAACATGCTTATGAGATAGTGTAAACCTGAGAACTTAGAGACAAACACCTGTGTAGAAGCCCTCACCAAGATACACCCTAGCCTGTGCACACACTGCTCAGTCTCTGAAACCTACACACACACTGTCTGAAATGCCACCAAACTCTCTACACACACAGCTCACACTATTGAAACTCACACCATGTCATTGACACAAAACTGAGAAGTTATCCCATGAATGTAAACCTGATTTTAGATGTTATATCACTGATTTGGTTTTTGATTTCATGATTAAACTAATCCTGAGATTCCTATTGACAGGTTGTGTACAAAACCTGGGATTAAGTAAAGGCCAAAAGTGAGTTTGGCTAACTGTTATTGACTGTCATGTACCATATACTCACCCTTCACCTCTATACACACACATGCCTAACTGAACACATGACACCATTGTCTTTTGTACACACACAGCCCTCTCCCTCTCCCTATATGTATAGATCTATGCATATATGAATATATGTAATATGATGTATATGCAAGCAATGTAGGTAAGGTTTAGATGCAAGTGTGTATAAATGTATATATGCAATGTGTATGTTCTATGTAGGCAGGTAATGAAATGTAATTATAGAGTAAGTAGAGATGCAGTGTAGGATACAATGTATATAGGCATGTATGAATGGACATGTATGCAAGAATGTATGTACCTATATATATATTATATCTATAGATGGCATAGGCCTTGAGAGTAAATAAGGCTTACATTATAGACTTACTGTTTGGACTTATGAATGACCAACCGTAACTAGTTGACCAAGGTAGCCTTGTTGATTTACCTAGTTTGACTAGATATTGACTTGGGTTGACCCAGAGTTGATCAAGTTTGACTGGGACCTAGTTTGACCTAGACAGTTGACCAAGTTTGACTTAGAGTTGACTTTGACCTAGAATTGACTTAAAATCATGTAGATTGCATCGTAGGCTTTATTTACCTTGTTTTAAACACATTATAACCTGTACTGCTCTATTTAGGACTTTGTGACTCCGGTGCAGACATCTGATATTTCATTACTCTTTTTCAGAGTATCAGGCGAGTACATTCTCTGATAGTTCTTTCATTTACTTGTGAATTACTGTACTTCAGTTCTAGTTAGCTGTATGTGATTCTCTGTTACAAACACGTAGTATTATTTCAGAATCCATGTATACGACACACATACTTACTTGTCTTACCTCTATTATTCGAATCATCATACGAATCATCATACGAATCACTATTCGAATCACCCTATTCGTATCTTCATATGTTGGTTGGACTTGTATTCGTCTTATGTGTTGGATTACGGATTCATTTGTATTAGACTGGGCAGGGAAATACTGATTAGACATGTAGACATATCCCCCTATTCGACTCACCCCTCTGTGAATTATATTCGAACGATAGCCATCCCTCATCTGATCAGTGAGTGGTGTGCCGTATTACCTACAGCCGTTTGCATGTCGAACTCGGTATTTTAAAACACACTTGGGGAATTTATTCGAATCATTGTTAACTACTATTCGAATCACTATTCGTATCACCTTATTCGAATCACTATTCGCATCATCTTATTCGAATCACCTTATTAGAACAATGATTAGAATCACATTCGACTCATCATGTATTAGACTCACTTTGGGATTACACTCGACTTATATTGTACATCTGAACTCATTATGTTACTCTAGTTCAGCTAGATTATATTTTACAGTCTTCCTTGCTATGATTCTTCTCTTGTTTAGTTATTTACTTTCCTTGCACTTTATCTGTCTTTCTTACCATCACCTGAACATAAACTGCCATATTCATCAATACAACTGTCTATAACTGCTTTATAGTTCTCTGTCATTTACTTGGAATTTCTTGATAAAATGTACTCGTTCCTGTCCTGACTGGACCTGTTGAAAATATTACAGATGATTGCCCTGAGGACATTTGCCCCACTTGCCTTGGAGCAGGAGATGGCTTAGCTACCCATGGCCCCGACACTCAGGAGTGATCGGGAGACTAGCTAGTAGACTTGGTTTAGTTTTTCATGTTTTAGAACTTGAATTGTAATAACTTGAGATACGAGTTTGTTTTTGTGTTTGTTTGAGATATTATTATTTAGTAGTTTATAAATGTTGTTATTTACTTTTAGTTATAAACTTCTGTGTTATCTTATCGTGCTTAGACTGTGATTGAGATTTCATTATATCCATACTTGTCCTCCATTCGGAGTTGAGATATTGACAAGTATATTATATAATTGCGTGAGTTGTTGATTAGATAGTAACCTAGGACAGCGTTCTACCGCCGACACTGCGGCGTAGGCTGGACGTACCCACTTCTCGTGCCCTTACTCTAGGGTGTGGGTCGTGACACGTTTTTAGTGGTGGCCCATGCAGGTCAAGTTTATGTAGTGGTATTCGAACTAGAGTATCACTACAGCCTGCGATAGGATTTGAGAGATAGGTTTAAACGGAGAGGTACTCAATCACAGTTAGGAAAAAATTCTGCTTTAAATCATGCCATCTATATATCGTACTGATTTGCCTTCTTTGAAATAAATTGTCCTCCTTTGATATATCGATTCCTGCTCAGTATTGACTTCCTTGTTCGATCTGTCTTCAGGATGGTGGAGACACGATCACATCGCTCTGGTGTAGCAGTTGTTGTAGAGGGGACTGCCACCTCTCAGCCAGATCAGCAGGGTCAGGAGGCTGCAACTCCTGCCACCTCTATTCATATTGAGACTTCAGCAGAAGCAGCAGCTAGGGGTATGCCTCCACCAGTTCAGAGGCAGGACCCAGTCATCCCAGAGATGCAGTTCCAGTAGCCGCCACCTACAGGACACGTAGATGTGGCACAGATGTTTACCTACTTCCAGCAGTTTATGGACCGACCGCAGGCCCGACAGGACAAGGGCATGGAGTTGGTCCTGACGACAGTCGCAGCCCGACCAGTGATCCAGCAGCCGAGGACACCAGGGATAGAACAGTTCCAGAAGATGGGCCCCAGAGACTTCCTGGGGACAGAGGGGATTTTATATGTCGACGAGTGGATCGAGCATATTGAGAAGATCTTTCGCTTGGCCAGGATTCTAGCAGATCTCCAGATAGAGGCTGCAGCTAGCCGGATGCGAGATCTTGCTCGCACCTGGTATCAGTCGGACCCCAGGGTGGAGGTACTAGGGCAGACTTGGGAGCAGTTCAAGGGCTTCTTCAAGAAGAGGTTCTTCCCAGATTCAGCGCTCCGAGCCTTGGAGTCGCAGTTCGAGAGCTTAGTTCAGGGGAGCCTGTCAGTGGAGGAGTACGCTGGGGAGTTCGGCCGCCTTGGCAGATTTGTAGAGGGCTTGAGCGAGACGACGAAGGCCCAGAGGTTTCGGAAGGGTCTGGTCAAGGAAGTCAAGTCCTTGACCAAGGGCAACAGGGATGCCCCTTTTGAGGAGATTTTGACGGAAGCCTTATTGGCTGAGGATGACCTTGAGCTTAGGCTCAAGAGGGGGCGAGACCCAGTTGGGGGCAGCAGCAGCGGAGGCCAGGCCAAGAGGCCTCACGTACAGTTTCAGCAGGCACAACATCAGCCTAGATGAGAGGACCGCAGGGTGCAGACTTGTGCTTACTACAAGAGGGCAGGGCACGGTTGGGATACTTGTTATAGGAGGCAGAAGGTTTGTCTGTTCTGTGGATCCGCTGCTCATCAGGTCAGGGATTGCCCTACTGCACCCGTATTTGATGGAGCACCGGGTCAGAGAGAGAGAGCTAGGCCACCTGTAGTGCAGCACCATGCCCGAAGGGGTGGAGCTTTTGCTATGACAGTCGAGGAGACTGACGCTGCAGGTGACGGGTTAGCAGGTTTGACCTTCTTGTTCTTCCTCCCCACTTTTATGTGTGATTTCTATTAGTACCTGCCAGGATATGATTGTGATATGCTAGATAGCGTAGTTACCCTATTCGAGACTATGGAATCACGACCAGTAGGACAGAGTTTTGTATATTATCTTGACCTTGTTTGATTTGGGGGTTTGACCTAGCAGGAGTATGATCATCCTAATTTCGAGGACGAAATTCTTCTAAGGGGGGTAGACTTGTAACACCCAGTTTTTCCAAATGAGGGTAATTTTGAACTTTTATATTTTAAATCATTTAATAATGATATTTAAGTCATGATATGATTTTTGGTGATTTTTAGTTATTTTAAAACTATTTAATTGAGTGGAATGTGACATTGGTGTTTTGCTAGTGTAACCTTAGTCATGCTTGACCTAGAAGACTAATCATGACCAAGGAGACCTAATCATGTGTTTAGGATTTCAAATTCCTACATTTAAGCCTAGGTGTATTTTGGTCATTTTGACACTTTTGTGAAATTGTGAATTATAGTAATTAAATATGTGTTAGTTACATTGTTGAGACTTGACCTAGAAGTTAGCCTAATCTAGATGTTAACCATGACCCTAGAAGCTAAGTTAGAGGATTTCAATTAAGCAATCACATTAGTGTAATATCTAGATATTATTAGGAAAGGTATTTTACTTTTGAGATATTTGTGAAAAGAAGCCTTAACCAATAGGAAGCCTTAGAATTTGTTGGAGAAACCTTAGCCACTCATCCCAAACCCTAACCCTAATGTTTTCAACAGCCATCACACCATTCCCCCTATAAATGCAACACATTAATCATTTGCACCATTTTTAATTAATTTTATTTGCCTCCTTTGTGTTCTTCCCTAAACTTCTCCCCAAATATCCAAATCAGCTCCAATTTGTGCCAAATTTCTTGCATTGGAATTCCCTACTGTTGAGGAAGCTAAGGGGAGCTAGCTAGCAAGGTTTCACAAGCATTTGGCACCCCCAAGTGAAGAGGACACCCACCCCTATTCTAGGCTTTTCATTGAGTTTTCACTCAATAGGTAAAATGCCTTTAAACCTACTAATATTGTGATTTTTCTTCATAGATGCATTCATTTAGGGTTCCCCTAGGTGTAGCCCAAGTTTGGTAGGAATCCATGTCCATTTCGTGTCCGTATCGGACACGTATCTGTGTTTCTAATTACGTGTTTGTTGAAATGTTTGTTAGAATTAAATAGTGTCAATTTCAGAAACTAATTGAATGGAAATATAGTTTTTGTAGTGTAGATCACAAATCATTTTGACTGAGCACGATTTAGGCTCGTGTTCGTGTCCAAATTGGACATGAACATGCTGCACGACACTGTCGTGCAGTGTCCTGCTGCTCGGGCGTCCTAGCGGACACGACACAGCGACTCAAGCCATGAAACTTGGTACACGTGTTGTCCTAATGACTGACACGAGACCCACAAAATTTCGTGGGACCTCGATGTGTGTGCGCAAAGAAATCGCGTGTGCACGTAATTTACCCATCACAGTGCACGCGTGTTTCGTGTCTCTGATACGGGGCTGTAGTTATGACACGACACGGTTTAGACACGTTGCAGGGTGATGACACTCTAGCCCTATCATGGGCGAACGTGTATGCACAGTTTCATCACTTCTCGAGCTCTGTGTCGCGTCCAATCGGACACAACATGGCTGCACGATGAGTATTTCCTTTCTGGTTTTTCTGAAATTTCAATATTAGTTTGGACACAACGTGTCCCAATTTATGGACACGAGGGACTCTCCCTGGACACGAGGGACATGTCCTAATGTTTGTACACCTATTTCAATTATTGATTTCGAGTTTTATTGGGAATTGGATTCAAATAACTGTTCCCTGTTTGAGTGATACAGGCTGTCTTCTTTCAATTCCTGGATTGAATGTGTTCCCACCCATTTTCATGATTTAGGTTGACATGTTAAGTTCATATACATGTGTATTTAGACTATTACAAAGTCTGTCTTACAGATTGTATTGGGTTCTTAAATTGTTGGATTCAAATTGTTAGGTTTTCAAACTGAACTTGGGGTTTTAGTTATAACTGTTATCGAGTTTAGTTTCTAAATGAACATAGGTATTTATAAATGATTCCTGAGATTCCTATTGTCATTTTCTAAGATTTAAAGTAATTACAACTGTTTTTCCTAATGATTATTGCAGTGTTAATGCACCTACATGTATCTAGGTTATTAGCCTACACTTTATGAATCATATTAGCATGGGGTTGGCTTGTGAAATTGCATCCTGATACTGTGTACAGCTTCACAGTTAATTGATAATTAAAATGTTAGATAATGTAAATTTATATCCTTTTTATAATGCCTACATGTATGTTTTATGCCTGAGTAATAGAGTTACAGCCCTAGGGGCTTGGTCAGTCTTGGATTGGGTTTTGGTAGTTTACTGATATGAGTTAGGTTGTGTTAAGCATGGAATAACTGAGCACTGTCACACATTAGACACATTTCAACATAACCTGAGAATACATTCCAATGTATAGGAAACCTGGGTTTACTTCTCTGTCACCCTTTCCTATTAAACTGCCTATGAGATATCCTGAGATGACTAAGAAATCTGAGAATACCAATGTTTTAATCCTGAAAACCTGAGATTGTGGTATCTTCAAATGAAAACATGCTTATGAGATAGTGTAAACCTGAGAACTTAGAGACAAACACCTGTGTAGAAGCCCTCACCAAGATACACCCTAGCCTGTGCACACACTGCTCAGTCTCTAAAACCTACACACACACTGTCTGAAATGCCACCAAACTCTCTACACACACAGCTCACACTATTGAAACTCACACCATGTCGTTGACACAAAACTGAGAAGTTATCCCATGAATGTAAACCTGATTTTGGATGTTATATCACTGATTTGGTTTTTGATTTCATGATTAAACTAATCCTGAGATTCCTATTGACAGGTTGTGTACAAAACCTGGGATTAAGTAAAGGCCAAAACTGAGTTTGGCTAACAGTTATTGACTGTCATGTACCATATACTCACCCTTCACCTCTATACACACACATGCCTAACTGAACACATGACACCATTGTCTTTTGCACACACACAGCCCTCTCCCTCTCCCTATATGTATAGATCTATGCATATATGAATATATGTAATATGATGTATATGCAAGCAATGTAGGTAAGGTTTAGATGCAAGTGTGTATAAATGTATATATGCAATGTGTATGTTCTATGTAGGCAGGTAATGAAATGTAATTATAGAGTAAGTAGAGATGCAATGTAGGATATAATGTATATAGGCATGTATGAATGGACATGTATGCAAGAATGTATGTACCTATATATATATTGTATCTATAGATGGCATAGGCCTTGAGAGTAAATAAGGCTTACATTATAGACTTACTGTTTGGACTTATGAATGACTAACCGTAACTAGTTGACCAAGATAGCCTTGTTGATTTACCTAGTTTGACTAGATATTGACTTGGGTTGACCCAGAGTTGACCAAGTTTGACTGGGACCTAGTTTGACCTAGACAGTTGACCAAGTTTGACTTAGAGTTGACTTTGACCTAGAATTGACTTAAAATCATGTAGATTGCATCGTAGGCTTCATTTACCTTGTTTTAAACACATTATAACCTGTACTGCTCTATTTAGGACTTTGTGACTCCGGTGTAGACATCTGATATTTTATTACTCTTTTCAGAGTATCAGGCGAGTACATTCTCTGATAGTTCTTTCATTTACTTGTCAATTACTGTACTTCAGTTCTAGTTAGCTGTATGTGATTCTCTGTTACAAACACGTAGTATTATTTCTGAATCCATGTATGTGACACAGATACTTACTTGTCTTACCTCTATTATTCGAATCATCATACGAATCATCATACAAATCACTATTCAAATCACCCTATTCGTATCTTCATATGTTGGTTGGACTTGTATTCGTCTTATGTGTTGGATTACGGATTCATTTGTATTAGACTGGGCGGGGAAATACTGATTAGACATGTAGACATATCCCCCTATTCGACTTACCCCTCTGTGAATTATATTCGAACGATAGCCATCCCTCATCTGATCAGTGAGTGGTGTACCGTATTACCTACAGCCGTTTGTATGTCGAACTCGGTATTTTAAAACACACTTGGAGAATTTATTCGAATCATTGTTGACTACTATTCGAATCACTATTCGTATCACCTTATTCGAATCACTATTCGCATCATCTTATTCGAATCACCTTATTAGAACAATGATTAGAATCACATTCGACTCATCATGTATTAGACTCACTTTGGGATTACACTCGACTTATATTGTACATCTGAACTCATTATGTTACTCTAGTTCAGCTAGATTATATTTTACAGTCTTCCTTACTATGATTCTTCTCTTGTTTAGTTATTTACTTTTCTTGCACTTTATCTGTCTTTCTTACCATCACCTGAACATAAACTGCCATATTCATCAATACAACTGTCTATAACTTCTTTATAGTTCTCTGTCATTTACTTGGAATTTCTTGATGAAATGTACTCGTTCCTGTCCTGACTGGACCTGTTGAAAATATTACAGATGATTGCCCTGAGGACATTTGCCCCACTTGCCTTGGAGCAGGAGATGGCTTAGCTACCCATGGCCCCGACACTCAGGAGTGATCGGGAGACTAGCTAGTAGACTTGGTTTAGTTTTTCATGTTTTAGAACTTGAATTGTAATAACTTGAGATACGAGTTTGTTTTTGAGTTTGTTTGAGATATTATTATTTAGTAGTTTATAAATGTTGTTATTTACTTTTAGTTATAAACTTCTGTGTTATCTTATCGTGCTTAGACTGTGATTGAGATTTCATTATATCCATACTTGTCCTCCGTTCGGAGTTGAGATATTGACAAGTACATTATATAATTGCGTGAGTTATTGATTAGATAGTAACCTAGGACAGCGTTCTACCACCGACACTGCGGCGTAGGCTAGACGTACCCACTTCTCGTGCCCTTACTCTAGGGTACGGGTCGTGACAGGATAAAAGTCTACAAAACCTAGCAAATTATACGTCTACGAATCCAGAATGATGATACGAACCCAACGGTATGTCCGAAATAGAATTCCGATGTGCCGATCTCAAAATGATACGTTGACGCGGACACTTGGTATCCGGTTTGCACCGAAATACGTGTCGGATCAAATGTCATCAAAACTCAGCAAATTATATGTCAACGAGTCCAGAATAACGATACGAACTCAACGGCATATCCGGAATTGGATTCCGATGAGCCGATCTCAAAGTGACCCGTTGACTCGAAAAGTGGGACCCGCTTTGCACCGAAATGCGTGCCAGGGCCTACGTTCTCCAAATCATGCAAATTTTATATGAAAACATGCCAGAACGATGCCACGAGTCTACTAGTGGTGTCAGAAATTGAATCCGGAGTACCAGGTTCAAAAATGGAATTTAACAAGTGCAAAATAAGAGAAATTTTGACTAGCACCCCACTTTTTTTTTACTATATTTACGGTGCACCCCACACAATTACAATAATGTAAGGTACCCCCCACTTTTGACAGAAATCGTCCCCAACTCACAGTCAACCCCTTTGACCAATTTTTTTGGATCAAAATACCCCTGTCTTCTTCCCCGTGTCCCCCCATTTTTCGTGGCTATCCCCCTCCCCGCCGCCGGCGTGCCTCCGCTCACCCCCCCCCGCCCCCTCCTCTCTCCTTCCCATCACCACCACTACCATAATCACCACCATCACCGTCACCACCATTATCATCACAACCTTCACGCCGTCCATCACTACTCTCTCCCCCCCTCCCCTCCCCCTAATCACCAGCACCATCACCACCGTAACGCTGCCCATCACTACTCTCTAATTACTGATAAATTCTTAACCCACCTTTACTCCTGATCCCTACAGAAATGAAAGAAGGGGGATGAAATTGTTGCTCTCCTCATCCCTAAATAAGGGCTCAGTGCATCTTACACTGTCATTCAATTGACACACAAAAAAACTAAAAAATGAAAGAGAGAAGTTAGGGAGCGAGGAGAGGGGCTTACAGTGGCACGGAGGAGCTCGCGTGCCTGGCGTGGAGGCGCTGGAGCCGGGCACGTCGGCGGAGGGAGCGTCGGCGCTGGGCGACGGAAAGGGGCCCAACGTGGTGGCCCTGGAAACGCCGGTCCAGGTGGGGTTCGAGGTACGGGTGGACGCTTGGTTACAGCACTGCAGCGGTGGCAGATGGGACGTCGAGGTGCTAGTGAAGTGGTCGGGGCGGTGGTTATGGTGGTGATGGCTATGAATAGGAACATGGGGTGGAGTCGTGTCTGTCGGCGAGGGTGGACGTCGGCCACAGAGGGTTGGGTTGAATGGTGTCGACAGACGTCCAGAGTTGGCCGGTCAGGTGCGTCGATCTTTTCTCCTTCTCTTAAATTTGTGATGGAGTTCTGCGAGGATTATGTGGTAGTGGATGTGTGGAGAAGCCGGGGTGGTTATAGTGGTGTTTGGGAAGATCGGAGGAAGACTAAGGTGGTCGGTGGCTGGATCGCCAGAAGTTGAGGGAGTCGGGCGGAGCTATTGTGATGGCAGTGGTGATCAGTGTGGATTGGTGAGGTCGATGGTGGTTGCTGATGCATGGGAGGGAGGACACGGGGAAGAAGACAGGGGTATTTTAGTCAAAAAAAGTTAGTCAAAGAGGTTGACCGTGAGTTGGGAACGGTTACCGTCAAAAGTGGGGGGTAACTTACATTATTGTAATTGTGTGGGGTGCACCGTAAATATGATAAAAAAAGTGGGGTGCCAGTCAAAATTTCTCTTAAAGAAATCGGCCGACCAACTTTGGCGTCGAATTCGACCAACCAAACGTGCTTATAATGAAACGAAACTTAAAGGAGACAGGAAGAAAGTTATACCAACTGCGGACAGGAACTGGTAGCGCGCCAACCGGAGCTGCGACGGCGGAGTTACGAGCTGACGAAGTCGGCTCCACGAAACTATCCAAAAACAGTTCAATTTAAAACGTCAACTTGGTGGCCAGTTTTGAGGTATCAAACGACGAAATTAACGGACAAAAATTGACAGGAGTGAAGATGGATATACCGAGATTGTGAAGGAGTAAGGAGTTCGTCGATCCAATGGTCGAATCTCTCGAAAAATGAGCGCGAAGTCGCTGCGACGAAACGCCATTTCCGAGTTCAAAACTCGCGCGCGCCGACGGGATTTCGACGTAAACGCACGAATCGTGTGTTTCACACGTCGTGAAGGATGGAGACTCTGCCAGGGTGGTCGCCCGGGTTCGCCAGAGGCGTGGGGAGCTTGCGGGGGCGGGTCGACCACGTGGTGGCGCACGGCCATCGCCGCATCCGCGCGCGCGGGGTGGCGCGGCAGCCACTGCTGTATGCTGCTGCTGTGAACGCTGTTGCGGCTGCTGTACGGGGTGGTCGCCGGCCTGGCGCGACGGAGGGGGAAGGCTCGCCGGCCATGTGGTGGCGCACGGCAAAGCCGTAGTGGCTGAGGTGTGCGGTGGTGTGCGGTGGTGTTCGGTGGTGGTGGTGGTGTGAGGATGATGATGATGATAAAGAATGGAGAAGGAAGAGGAGTGTTGGGGAGGAGCTCGGCCATGGGGAGAAGGTCGGTCGGCCATGCATGGAGGGGGTGGTTGGTTGAGTGTAGGAAGGAGAAAAAGAGTGTGAGTTGTGTGTGTGTGTATATATATATATTATGTATAGAAAGTGAAAGAGTGAGATTAGAGAGAGAGATATTTGAGAGAGAGGGAGAGAGAGAAGTCGGCCAATGATGGGGGGGTGTTGTGCTGTAAATGAGAGGGAGTGAGAGGGGGTGTTGTGTGGGAGTAATAAGAGAGAGAGAGAGAGTGTTATTAATATATATATATATATATATATATATATTAATAACACTCTCTCTCTCTCTTATTTGAGGCATCCTGCAGGTAGTCAGTCTCTTCTCCAGTTGATGCAGGCCTTATTAATATATATATATATATTAATAACACTCTCTCTCTCTTATTTGCATCCTGTATGTATATATATATAAGGGAAAAAAATGTATATATATATAAGGGATATTTGTAGAGTAAAGAGAGAAAATAGATATTTAAATTAGGGAAAATAGGAAAATTATGTGGGGTGTTTGGGCAGTCATGAAAGAACAATATGGAGCTTGGGTTCGGGTTCGGTCGAGCCGGGTCGGATCAAAATCAGACCGGGTGCAATAATTAAATTAAAAATGGGTATTTATGATCATGAGAAAATAAATAATATGCGGGGACTCAAATAAATGGGACACAAGTTTCATGTGGATAGTAGGCTTCATGTGGGCCATGTCCATACTTTGGGTCGACTAGGTTGGATCGATGTTGGGTCCCGAAATTAAATTGGAAAATAAATCAAGTTTTACGGTAGATAATAAATTGGCCTAAATTGACCCAAAAATTGTGCGAAGAAAATGAAGCACAAAATGGAGTGTCTGAGTGGGACACAAAGGTCATGGGTGAAGAGCGTCTCGAGTAGATCATTCATGAGAAGTTGGTTCTGAGGAAACGACTAGTCTCGTGCTCCTAAATTAAAAGTCACAGTAACGTGCAGACGGAGATCAAAAATAAAAGTGGGAATAATTATTCAACGATTAATTGGTCTAAGTTGTCACGACCCGCACCCTGTACAGGGGCACGAGACCTACGCCGCAGTGTCGGCGGTAGAACGCTGTCCTAGGTCAATCATCTAACAGTATAAAGGTACCTGTGCAGTATATACTCTCCGAATGGAGGTGGCATAACAGAAAATAATCTCAATCATATCTAGGGTAGAAGAATGAAAGATAGATAGATAGACAGTAACTCAAGAGAACAGTACAATAGATGAAATAAGTCTAAGTGTCTAGGATAACATGATATCCAGAATGTCAACCCAATTACCAAATAAGTCTAAGAGTCTATACATCTCAACATCTCAAAATACAACTCAGAATGTGAGACAAAAATGATAATATGAAAAAGACTGACTAGCTAAACTAGCCTAGACTACTGGGGCAACATCCTCAGCTGTAGGTGGATCCTGCTGAGGGTCCACACATAAGTATCATCTAGTCCTGCTCCATAATAGGTAGACACCAGGGCCTCATCCTCATCCTCTGTAATATTTTCAACAGGTCCAGTCAGGACAGGAACGAGCACAATACATCTCACGCAGTTCATAGTATGATAGGAAATATAAAGCATGCAATAGAGTAAAATACAGGAACTGCTGAAGGAAGATACATCACTACCAAAATAAGTCAAATCAGCAACGTATTTAGCGACTCCGTGAATTTTAGTCGCTAATGTTTGGGGTTTTACCGACGTTAATAAAAGACGTCGCTGTTTGTCGCCAACAGCGACTAATAGCGACGTCTAGCGTCTATATTTTTTAAATAGGGTAGTGCGTCGCAAGTTCGTCTGAGAGGATAATCTGAGAGATCCATCTGAGAGGGACGTATACTCTCAGAGATCACCTTTACAAAAATTATATCAGTAGTGGGATCGAGTGTTGGAGGAGATATTATCAAAGTATACGTCCTACTCAGATGGGTCTCTCACCGTTACTAATTTTTCCTGACAGCATGGTGGATGTGCTCCGTCGACAAATTCTTGCTCCGAGCCAAAACTTTGTCCCAGAGCTCAAGTGGACATCTTTGGTGTAGAGCTCGAGTGAGAGGTTCCTGACAGCATGGTGGCCTCCTTTGTTAAAGTATCCGTGCTCATCCCACATTTGTTGTGGGACGAGCACGGATACTTTAACAAAGGAGACCACCATGCTGTCAGGAACCTCTCACTCGATCTCTACACCAAGGATGTCCACTTGAGCTCCGGGACAAAGTTTTGGCTCGGAGCAAGAATCTATGGACGGAGCACATCCACTATGCTGTCATAAAAAAATAGTAACGGTGAGAGACCCATCTGAGTAGGACGTATACTTTGATAATATCTCCACCAACACTCGATCCCACTACTGATATAATTCTTGTAAAGGTGATCTCTCAGAATATACGTCCCTCTCAGATGGATCTCTCGGAGTATCCTCTCAGGTTGGGTTGTGTTCTGAGCCATCCATTCTCACAAAGGGTCCTATTTTGGATTCTATATTTTGTATTTTGGTTTCTGTATTTTGTATTTAGGTTTCTGTATTTTGTATTTTGGTTTCTGTATTTTGTATTTTAATTTCTGTATTTTGTATTTTGGTTTCTGTATTTTGGCTCCAGCTCCATTTGCATTAATCTTCGGTACGACATGGTGATCAGGACATAGTCCCTGCAGCCATTCGACTGGCGAGGCAGAAACTATGTAGCCGTAGATAAAGTTGACTGTCCTTCGACCCTCATCCCTCGACAATGATGATACGACAACCTATCAGAATCCTCGACTCTCTTTCGCTTCTTGGATATTGACCCAGCTTCCAATCTCTCATTTCCCTCCGGGTCCACTCTACTCCCAATCTCTTCCTCTTTTATACACGGATGACTCCGAGAAGTTGGATAGCGTCACAGACGAGGAGGCTAGGCTCGAGTACAAGGCGGCAATGATGTTTATGTGAAGAAGCGGTACGAAATTTTTTCTCTTATGACCCGCGTCAAAGGAGGAGAGGATACCGATAGCGCGGCGACGAGTGCGAGTCAGAGCTCCGGGCCAACAAAGAGGACCCGTTCCCATTTCGACTCTGCAGCCAGCGAGAAGTTGAAGAAGCTGGGCACATTGAGCAGCCCGTTATGCCTTGATGAGGACGATCCGGAGGACAATGTTGATTCAGTTTTGCCTTCTCCTCTCCTCCACCATGGCTATGGACCCATCTGCTCCTTCCTACTTCCATTCTTCTTATTTGACTCTCTCAGGCACATATGATATCCAGCTCAAGTATAGAGTCGGGGGAGAAGAAGTAGACAGGAAGAGGAGGGGAAGCAGCATAGCCGGCGGCAGACCCAGAGGAGGTTTTCTTCAACATACGTAGGAGAACTATAAGGATATATCTTTTCACAATATGTCATCTTGTCAAAGACCCTTAATGTGACAACCATGTTACCGCGGTGTCGGAAGACTAACATGTCATAATTTTCTAAGCTGTGTGTTTTGACATAATCCTCCTAACTCTTTCCTCCTATGTCGTAATCTTGCATTATTACATAGAACTGAAATCCGGTTGGAGGATTATGTCAAAACACATGGCTTATAAAATTATGACATGTTAGTCTTCCGACACCGCGGTAACATTGTTGTCACATTAAGGGTCTTTGACAAGGTGATATGTTGTGAAAAGATATATCCTTATAGTTCTCCTACGTATGTTGAAGAGAACCTCTGTACTTCCTCCGGGTTATGCCGCCGGCTGTGCTGCTTCCCCCTCCTCTTCCTGTCCACTTCTTCTTCCCCGACTCTACACTTGAGCTGGATATCATATGTGGCTGAGAGAGTCAAATAAGAAGAAGGGAAGTAGAGAGGAGCAGATGGCTTCAGAGCCATGGTGGAGGAGAGGAGAAGGAAGATGCTTGATCAGAACTTGAGGTGGAAAAGTTGTGACGTTGATAGCGCGAGAGAGGAAGAGGGTGGAAAAGTTCTTCTCCCCCGACTCTACACTTCAGGTGGATATCATATTTTGGTTTCTGTATTTTGGCTCCAGCTCCATTTGCATTAATCTACGGTACGACATCATGATCAGGACATGGTCCCTGCAGCCATTCGACTGGCGAGGCAGAAACTATGTAGCCGTAGATAAAGTTGACTGTCCTTCGACCCTCATCTCTCGGCAATGATGATACGACAACCTATCACTATATCATATATATATAGTAGTAGATGACGTCTTAGTATTACATTATGTGAGTTCATCTTGATTCTGTTACATTCTTCAGATACTACATACGATAAGAATATATACTACACCATATGTACAGAACATAGATGATTCACACTAATGTATGCTAGAATGAATTTTAGGTTGTGTTCTGAGCCATTCATTCCCATACTTGGCAGTTAAGTTGTGGACCATTATGTTTGACATTGTTGTTACAAATTTTCATATATCTGTGTTGATTAATGAGATTGTGTTTCAAATGTGTTCGTGATTGTGTGTATCTGTGTTGTTTGATACTGTGTTCGTGATACACACCGTTGTTGCTGTAACAAATGGTGTGGGGGATGCTGCAAATGCTGTAGGAAATGCTGCAAATGCTGTATTTTTTTTATTTTTTTAATATTAGCGATGTTCAGCGACGATTACCGACGGTCAACGACGAAAGAAACGTCGCTAACTACGTCGCTAACTGTAAGGAATATCGTTGCTGATCGTCGGTAAACGTCGGTAATGTAGCGACGTAGAAAAGTCGCAGAACGTTGCCATATGGCTCTCAAGCCAGGTCAGCATCGATGCGAGACAGAGTCGCTCAACGTCGCTAGATTATGTCGGTATATTATGACGTTTTATGTCGCTGGCAGTCGCTATATTAGTGACGTGGACACGTCGCTAAAGCTCGTCGCAATAGCGACGTATGGCGACGTTTTCTTCTTTAGCGACTAGGTTAATCCTGACTACTTGAAAAACGTCGCTAAAGACGTCGCTAATAGAAATTAACGACGTATTTTCACTTTTTAGCGACGTCTTTACGCATCGCTGATTTGACAGATTTTAGTAGTGCATGTAGTAAAAGAGATAGCTGTAAAGGAAATATCTACTGTATATAGAGAACTGTAAGTGGCTAGTGATGTAGAGTACAAGATAGGCATGTGAATGGCTAGAATTTATACATGATTGCACATGATTATACTACTTTGGAATTATTCACATGTCCACTTCTACGCCCCCGTTTCCCCAATCAATACACAAGGATCCATTCAGGTTATGTTAAGATTCCTGATAAGCCCATAAATGGGTGATACATGAGTGATTCATGAAGATTCATGAAGGCTCGGTGATCATGAGAGTACATGAGTCACTAGCTGATACATGAAGATACATGATAATAGAAGCATGAGATACATGATGTAAGTGAAACACACGTGGCAAAAGTATCTGATGCTCCCGAGAGGGATAACATCTCATAAAAAGATCCATATAGTACCAATCCATGATAACAATCGTGTCAGCATCAACTAAAGTAATCTAGAGCAAGAATATAAATCCTGGCAAATATAAAACGGTCAGAGAATGTACTCGCCTGATAACTGAATGTCTGAAGAGGGTATACTGCCTGAGGAGAGATGTATGGCTCCTAATCACAGCAATACAAGTCACAATGTATCCACAATGGTAAAAATAAAGTATACAATGCACACTACATGATTCTAGGTCAATCTGGTTAAAAGTCAACTCTTGGTCAACTCTAATAGTCAAACTAGGTCACAGGAAGTCATACTAGATCACAGGAAATCAAATTAAGTCAAATAAGGTCAAACTGGTCTACTCTAGGTTAAAGTCAACTCTTGGTCAACATTCTAGCCAAACTAGTCAAGTTATCTAGGGTTTTGGTCAACAATGGTCAGACTAGTCAAATACTAGTCAACATGATCAATCTAAGTCAAGTCTAGGTCAAACTTAGACTAACTAAGATTTTGGTCAAACATAGACTAGTCAACAAGGTAATTAGGTCAATCTTGACTAATGGTCAACTTCTAGTCAATCTCTAAGGCTAACACAAATCATGACAGAACTCCTAAGTTTTTCACTTAACCCCATACATATCTTAAATTACATAGGGCTATCCATATAACCCATGTGGTCAAACTTAAATTAATTAGTTAGGGTTTAGTCAAACTCTAGTCAACTAGTCCTTCTGTGTTCATCCAAGCCATCTCTAGGTCAATTAGGTCATGGTTGACCCATGGTTGACTTTGGTCAACAATGGTCAACAAGGGTCAACTTGCTAGTTAAACTAGGTCTACTAGACCTATTGGTCAATCCTAACTTGCTACTAATTAACCATAGGCTAGAGTATCTAAGGCACTATATATAGGTGTCTATATCTATACATTATAGGCATACACTATGTATACCATAGGCCAATCTACTATATATATATATATATACCTATCAATATACATATATATATATATATATATATATATATATATATATATATATATATATATATATATGAACCTAATATATATATATATATATCAGGTATCTCTCCTTCCCCTGAAGGAGCGGCGCGTGGAAAACCCTAATCCTTCCTGACTCCGGCTTGGCCTCTGGCCGGGCCGGCGTCGCCTTTCTAAGGCTTCCATGGCGTCGAAAACGTTTGCAGAGGCGGTGGGTGTCTCCCCGACCTCGAAGTCGATCTCCATTCGCTCCCCTTCCTACTCGAAAGGGATCCCCACGATTTCCTTTTTGGAGGAGGATGAACAGATCTTGGTTCAGCCTTTCAAGTTTTCTTTGATCGAAAAATTTTCACATGCCCGTCCACCGATTGATATTATTCGGAAAGCTTTCATGGGTTTTCAGTTTGCTGGAGAAGTAAAGGTTGGGGTGATCGACCCGAAACACATCATTATTCGGCCTTCTCTGAAGGTTGATTTTCTTCGACTCCGGGCTAGGGAGACGTGGTTCGTTTCTCGAGCCCCTATGCGGGTGTTTCGTTGGTCGAAGGACTTTAGTGCTTTGCATGAATCTCCACTGGCTCCAACTTGGATCTCTCTTTCCGGACTTCCCCACCAACTGTTCGCCAAGAATGCTTTATTTTCTATTGTGCTAGGTATTGGCACGCCTCTCAAACTCGATAGAGCTATAGAAGAATTCTCTCGGCCTAGTACTGCTAGGGTGTTTGTTGAAGTTAATGCCAGCAGACCCCTACCTCCGATGGTTCGTATCAGTCTTCCTAATGGTAGGATTATTTCTCAGAAAATTGAATATGAAAATATCCCATCATATTGCTCGATATGTAAACATCAAGGTCACAAGAAGAAATCTTGCAAATCCTATGCCCCAACTCAAGTACATCCCCCACAACAGAAGAATAAAGAAGTCATGGTGGCTGAGATCAATAAGTCCCCTGCAGTCATGGAACGTGGTGAAACTTCTAATCTGAATAATAATTAATGAGACTTCTATAAATATTACTGCATTGTAGGGGGGGCTTTCTCATCAACCACAGGCGATTAATGCTGAAGTGACTGGCATTAATGTTCAACCGTCAAATGCCATCCGGTTGGCCACATCAGCAAATGGAGACCAATCAATTGGTGACACGATCCCCGCTCAGGTTTTATCCCCTAATGCAAACCGCATCAACGTCAATTCACCAACCCTCTCCCCCAGCACTCTCCGACAGCTCAGGTTTCTCACCTACCCACCACTCCAGTGGACCCCCTGGAGGAAGGGGAGCTTAGGTCTTGGGTGGATGAAGTTGAAGCTGCCGACCAACAGTTGGAAGAAGACCCTCCCGACGATGCTGTGGTACAGGATGATCACCACGTCGTCGTCCCTCCCTCGGAAGAGATCCAACCCTCAAACACTCAAGGCGGCCAGAAGAAAAAGAAGGCTGCCCCCATCCCCTCCACCCGCATACTCCGATCTTCCTCAAAGGTCACAATCACTCAACCCTCGTCCTCCTCTCATGATTAAACTCCTTAGCTGGAATATAAGGGGTATCGCCAATAAGATGGCTTTTAAAAGACTTAAATCATTGTGTCGTACCAATAACGTCCGTATAGTTATTATTATTGAACCTAAGGTTCAGCCTCAGAAGCTTCTGTCATATCAAATGAAGCTGGGTTTTCAGAGCTCCTATAGTAATTCTAAAGGGAATATTTGGATCATGGCACGATCTGGTATTTCGATCGTTGTGGTGGACTCATGTGATCAATGTCTTACTGTTACTGTAACGTCCTCACTATTCCCTGAGACCTCTTTAATTTCAGCTGTGCATGGTAGTAACACCAAGGAGGGACATCGACTTCTTTGGAATCAACTGTTGATTACTCGGCAGAGATGGCCTTACCCTTGGTTGGTCAGTGGAGATTTTAATGCGATTACTAGTCCAGATGAAAAGTTCGGAGGTCTGCCACCTTGCTCGATTTCGATCAAGGAGTTTCTGGAGTTCCAACTTGCTGCTAGTTTAACTGAAGTTCCATATTCGGGTAATCGTTTTACATGGGTGGACAGGCAATGTGGGACTCCTAAGCTGGGCTCGAGGCTTGATAGAGTCCTTATTGATTCCAAATGGCTAACATGGGCTCCGCTATCTTCATCTGCTCACCTAAACAGATCGGAGTCGGATCACTCTTCTATTTTGCTTTCTATTGAAAGTGAAAAACCTACTTCCTCTAAACCTTTTCGGTTTCTTCATTTTTGGAAGGATCACGAGTCTTTCTTATCTGTTGTAGAAGCTGCTTGGGGATCGGTGGATCATGTCAATAGTCTAGTTCGTATTGGCCTCAGATTGGGAGCGACAAGAAGAGCTCTTTCTTCTTGGAGTCGGGCTACGTATGGAGATATTTTCTAAGAGGTCAAGAAGGCAGAAGATGCTGTTACTTCGATTGAGGCTGTATTTGAGGCGGATCCTTCCCTTCGATCTCAATGGTTGCTAGCTCGAGCTAATCTTAAACAGCACCTCCGAACTGAAGATGCTTACTGGAAACAAAAAGCCCGAGTGAAGTGGGATGAAGATGGTGATAAAAACTCCAAATTCTACCATTCATGTGTTTCATCTAAACGTAATCGTCTTCACATTCATCATATTAAGCTGAATGATGGGTCTACGGTTACTACACTGGAGGACATTCAGAGGGAAGCAAATGAACATTTTAGCCAGGCATTTACGTCTCCACACATTGTTCTTGATGATGGTTTCCTCGACAACATTCCTTCTATTATAACTGAAGATGATAACATGACTTTAATTGCTAAGCCTACTATGGAGGAAGTTCTAGCTACAATCAAGAGCCTGGATCATTGCAGTGCGCCGGGTCCAGATGGATTCTCGGGCTCATTTTTCTTGGCCTGCTGGCCTATCATTTGCAATGATATCTATGATGCGGTATGCTTATTTCTTGATGGTTTTGCTTTGCCTAAATCTATTACTAGCACATTTTTACTTCCAATACCGAAAGTTAAGCATCCTAAATCGTTCAATGACTATCGGCCAATTAGTCTCTGTAATTTTATGAACAAAATTCTTTCTAAACTATTGGCTCGAAGATTGGTAGGGGTTCTTCCTCGTATCATCTCCCCCGAGCAGAGTGGCTTTGTTAAGGGCAGGGAAATAGTAGATAATATCATTCTTGCACAAGAAATAATCTCCGTCATTGATCATAAGCATTGGGGAGGTAATATGAGCATCAAACTTGACATGAGCAAAGCATATGATCGAATAAATTGGGCCTTCCTGTTGCAGGTTATGAAGAAATTTGGATTTTGTGATGAATGGAGTTCACTGATTCTTCATTTGCTCGACAATATATGGTTTTCAACTCTGATAAATGGAAGAAAGTCGGGATTCTTTCATGGCAATTGTGGTATACGACAAGGAGACCCGATCTCCCCAGCTTTATTCATTATTTCCTCTGAAGCCCTAAGTAGGAAGCTTGTTTATCTTAATTCCTGCAATGGTTATTCAGGATATTATTCTCCCAGGGGCTGCCCTCGAGTATCTCACTTAGCTTATGCAGACGACTTGCTGATTTTCTCTAGAGCGGATATTCGATCTGTCCAGATATTGATGGATGTTATCAACCAGTATGAGGCGAACTCGGGACAGAAGGTTAATGCTAATAAATCTGCTATGATGCTCTCTGACAAGATTCATCATCAAAAGGCTACTATTCTTCATCAGATGACGGGTTTTCAGATTCAAAATAATGCTATGGTGTATCTCGGCTGTCCCATTATGTCTGGTAGACGTAATGCTATGATGTATGATGAGCTCGTTGGTAAAATCCAGTCGAAGATCTCGGGATGGCATAACAAACACTTATCATATGGAGGGAGGTTAGTGCTTCTTAAGTCTGTATTATCTTCTATGCCAGTACATTGCTTGTCGGCTAGTAATCCCCCTATTTCAGTATTGAATCGGATTGAGAGTATGTTCGATGGCTTTCTCTGGGGATCTAAAGATGGTTTGCCGAAACGATCTTGGCTTAAATGGGAGAGGGTGGCCAGACCGACGCTTGAAGGTGGCCTTGGAATCCGACGATTGGGGGAAGTTATGGACACAATGACAGTCAAGCTGTGGTGGAAGCTTAGATCATCGGAGTCGCTATGGGCAGGATATATGAAGGCGAAGTACTGTTATTCCTCCTCGCCTCAAACAGTTGAGATTACATCTGCTGTATCTCATGTTTGGAAGCGGCTCATTAGGGGTAGAAGACTGGGAGATGAATACATTATGGAGGACTCTCTTGGCAACTTTTCATGGACTCCTAGTCGATCTAACAGATTCTCTATCTCATCTGCGTGGACCCAACTTCGAGAACACTTCCCGCAGCAGGTATATTTCAAAAACATATGGCCAAAGTGTATGCCTTCTAAATGGTCGGTCTTGCTTTGGAGAATCATTTTTAACAAGCTTCCTACTGATGATAATGTACAAAAACTTGGATATTCATTGGCCTCGGCTTGCCATTGCTGTGGCTCTCCTTGTGGTGAAACTGCTCTTCACATCTTTGGAGAAGGAGATATGGCATCTACAGTTTGGACCCACTTTGAATCTGTTTTCGACGTCCGATCGAGAAGAGCGGATATGCTACATCGCTTCCAGAATTGGTGGAGAAGAAGACAGAAACATGCCAAGCAGATTACTGTTGGTGCCATTTGCTGGGTATTATGGAAGAATCGAAATAAATGGCGATACGAATCTTATTCTTACTCTCATCAGCAGTTGATTTCGGAAGTTAAGAGACAAGTGAAGAGAGTTTTGATCAGATGCTCACATATCGACGATCCGATCTTTTGACTTTTGGGCTTTTTGCTTCTGTTTCTTTTACTTCTTTTGATGTATCCTGAGTTTCGTTATCTTTACTTTCATGAATGAATAAAAAGTCCTTTCTTAAAATATATATATATATATATATATATATATATATATATATATATATGAACCTATTGTATATGTACCAATATATACCCAACTATATAACCTATATAATACATATATATAATACCAAGGCCATATCACACACACACACACACACACATATATATATATATATATATATATATATATATATATATATATATATATATATATATATATATATATTCCATATATATACATATATAATCATATATATAAAATATTGCATATAGACTTATATAGAGAGAGAGAGAGAATAATAGAGAGAGATGTGAGAGTGATAGAGAGTGAAGAAGAGAGAGGGAGAGAGTGAGACTCACTGGTACAAGGGGGGTGTTTCCAGTTTCCAGAAACTGGGAACCAACCCACACACACACACAATAACACACACACACCTATATATACATATTTGTATATACATATGTACACATGTATATACCCATAAATTCCACCTACACACACAAACATATGTACATATATATACAGTATATACATACACAAATACACATATATATACACACTGAAATCGAATTGAAATTTGATTTAGAATTCAGAAAATACCCAAGAAAATCCCAAACTAGAAACAATATTCACTTGAATTAGGTAAACCTAAATTCGAGCCAAAACTTGACTAAGGCTTGATACCAATGGTTGGTAATCGTGTCCCCACACGTGTACGTGTCGTGTGTGTCCATGGGAGTCCACCACGACACGACACGACGTGTCCAGTGGTCAAAAACCCAAATCGGGTAAATTCAGACACTGTGTAGTGACACAGCATCGTGCATAGGTTCACTTAGGTCTAGGACACGGTACATGTGTCCCCGTGTCTCGTGGTCGTGTCCCTAGGTTCGCCTAGGATAGGGCTATATGTCCTACAGCCTGATACGTGTCCAAGTGTCGTACAGTGTCGTATCCGAGCCCGTATCAGAGCCCTAATTTCTACGTGTGTGCTGTCAGTGTAAATTCGATACACACACGAATTCGTGTCCTACACTACGCTAGAAGACACGAAACGTGGGGGGCATGTTCGCGGACATTGCCCTCTCGTGTCCACCAAGTGTCACCCCTCCACGTGTCGTGTCGTGTCCTACGTGAGCCCCGAACAGCAGGGGACTTAACGCACGCGTGGTACGGTCTCGTGCAGCAAGGACAGAGCCTCGTGGACACGACACACGCATCAATATATGTCATGCTCGTGTCAGGGTGTAGCCTAGGTCTAGGGCTAGGGTTTAGTCCCGACACTTTGTGTCTATGTCGTATCTAGACACGACACGAAGGCCGTGTTAGTACGTGTTTTAACACTGTGTGTAGTATAAACTAAACCAGTGCGTGTGTGATTACGTGTCCGATACAACACGAGATGATATGGCACTTGGGGGCTGACATGTCAGTCATGGCCCCTTTGTGTCCACCAAAATTGGTGTGTCAAATTGTCGTGTACAGTGAGAAATGGGGCTCGAGCAACAGGACATAGTGCATGTATGTGTACAGAGTATTCGTGTCCATTTTAGACACTGACACGACTCAGATTCGCGCTCAGTCCTAGTGTTTCGTGATCAGCATGCTAAGGGCTACCCAAATGTGTAATTTGTTTTGGAAAAGTTTCAAACCATAGTGACATTTCACCAAACACTTAATTAAATACACAGATACGTGTCCGATACGGACACCAAACCCAATCCATATCCTACCAAACTTGACCCATAGCTAGGGTATACCTATATGCATGCAACCATGGAGAGAAAACACAATCTTAATAGGTTTTGTGAGTGTTTACCTATTGAGTGAAAACTCAATGAAAATAAGGTTTTGGGGGGGTGTCCTCTTCACTTGATGGTGCCAATATGATGATCAACCTTACTAGCTAGCCCCCTTAGTATCCTCAATAGTAGGGGGTTCCAATGCAAGAAACTAGGCTCAATTTGGAGCTAATTTGGTTAAATGGTGAAGGTGTGAAGTTGTGTAGAAAACTAGGTTTTTGTGAAATGAAAAGGAGGCATGAATGAAGGGGTGAGCATATATATGATGGGGGGTAGGGTTGGCTGGTCATGGGGGGGGGGGGGGGGTGTAGGGTTGATATTTAAGTCCCTTCCACCTTGCTAACTTAGCTTCTAAGTCTTTGACTAGGTAGATAGATATTTAGGTCTCTAAAATATCTAAAAAGTAAGATATCTAGGTATTTATCAAACCTTGATATTTCTAACATAAAGCTAACATCTAACATTAGTCATCTAGGTTATGGGCTAACCTCTGGATTAGTGCTAAACTAGGTTAGGAGCTAATATGACACTAATCAACTAATTAAATAATAATAAATCACATAAATCCAAATAATTCCAAATAAATCCTAGAAAATTACCAAAATACCCTTTAGGCTAAAAAGTGCTAAATTGGTATCCTAATCACTTGCTTAGGCTTACATGGTCATGGTAATCTCTAGGTTATAAAATCTCTAGAGTTTACACTAGGGTTATACTAGTAAAATCACAAAGTCATAAGTCGTGACTTAGAAAATAGTTTTAATTAACTAAAATCACCAAAAATCATATCATTATTAAAATACCATTAATAAATAATAAAATAATAAAATTTTCAAAAATACCCCAATTTCAGAAAATTGGGTGTTACAAGTCTACCCTCCTTAAAATAATTTCGTCCTCAAAATTTAGATGGTCGTACTCCTCCTAGGTCAAACCTCCAACAATCAGGCTCGAAGCTACTACCTAGCCACATACAAGGTCAACAAGTAAAATATGGGTAGTAGACCTATACTGGGTCATGTCCAAAATTTGTTGGCAGTTTTAGGCTATAAGGTGTCCTGGGTTCAAATCGAAATCAAAGGTAACTCCATGGGGTAAATCAGGATGGAGCCTCGGGTCAGGAAAATCGTACTAAGCAAACGAAGCACACGATGGTATGCCTGAGTGGGATACTAAGGTCATGGGTGTAGAGTGTCATGTCTAGGTCATGTATGTGAAGTTAGTTTTGAGAAAACTACTAGTCTTGTGCTCCTAATTTAAAAGTCATGGTAATGTGCCTACGATGATCATAATTTAGAGTGGGAAAGGTCTATGGCCTAAATTGAACCGGAAATTGTGATGCAATAGTGGTACAAGGAGGGGACAGGTTAAATGGGATAGTTTGTAGTCTCATTTAGGTGCACTAGTCATTCTAGATCAACACTGTCCTATGGTATCAAAACGTACAAGCAATCTAGGGTGTCCCAATTGGAAAAGTAAGGAAACAATAATCATCAAAGCTATAGGGCCGTCTACCATCCTATATGAAAATTGGTCATTAACAAGTAACTGAGAAATCATTAAAAGGTTTACTATTCCATAAAGTGGTAAAAATTGAAAATTTAGGCACAAACAATCATAAATAGATTTTAGTCTTGACACGATCTAAGTTGATCAATTTCAGGATAAATCGAGATTTGGGCAAGATGGAAATTCAATGAAATCAAGTATGAGCACGAGCATCCAATGATGAAGATCCAGGTTATGATTAAATTTAATTTAACTGGATACGAATACGAATTTCATAGGCGATAAAATAATTTCAAGGAGAATTGTCAAGGCTGTTGCGGATAAGATTCTAGGGCAAGTTTTACTATGTCTCCATCCACGTAGATTAATATATGAAAAGTGAACCAAAACGCAATAGGTTGATCAGAACATCATGCGCCGGTTCTGATTAGATAATATGTTAGTGGGTGCGCACCCAATAAAATATGTCATGATCAAGCTCGAAAAGGATAAGCTTGTAAAACTAAGGATAAATTTGTAGCATAAGATATAAGTAAGAGTGGAAATGATGAAAGAAGATACATAGTTCAAGATCCTTAACCAATTGGGTCAAGCATTCAAGATAAGGTACAAGGTTAAGCATTTATGTGTTCAAGCAGAACACCATCACATGCTAGGTCGAAAGAATTGAGCCAAGGTGGATCTCTAATTGAAATAAGAATTAATTTAGTATCATGGTATAGGTTTTAGTTTAGCCATTTGGCCAGAAAATTATATCAAGAAAATAGAGTACAAGGAGACGGGTTTTAGTAGGACATGGAATACCTATATGAAGGTAGGCTAGTCTAGGTCTTATATGTAAAATTGTTGGGAGGTAACAGCTAGTATTATACTCCGAATATCTAAGTCATGGTAATGGACGTCCAATGATCTAGAATAGAAAGTGGGAGTTCAAGACGTGACAATTGATGCAAAAATAAAGAAGATCAAGTTAACGTATGGAATAAAATTAATTAGGAATCCAGAAAAATAATTTAGGAACACAGTCCTAGGGATAGATAGGCTACTAGATGAATATAGTTAAGGTTCGATCAACCAAAGGTCAAAGGTTAGAAGGTCTCAATAAAGTCTTGATTTGAGGAAATGTCGAGTAAGTCAGGTTTGGGATACAGTCACATAGATTCGTAGAAAGAGTTGAGCAAGATGCAAAAATAGAGGGGACAGTTCATTTCAAGGGAAAGCAATTAGCAAGAGAATTAGATGGCAAGAAACAGATGAGAGTTTTCTCATAAATGTGATTGAGTACTATAAAATAAAAGATATTAATCTAACACAAAGAAATTAAAATCAACAACTACAAAAATTTCAAAATCATCAACTAACACCAGGATTCAAAGTTCTACAGTGAATCCTCCAAAATCAAATTCAATCAAGGAAAAAGGAGTTTAAATCGTAATTCAAAATAAGATTCTCAAGGGTCATCCCCGGAATCTCTCAAGGTATCCTAACAGTGATTGAGTATCCTCTCTTACTAAGTCTATTCCTCAAATCTATCACAGGTTATAGTGATACTCTAGTTCGAATACCACTACATAAACTCGACCTGCATGGGCCACCACTAAAAATGTGTCACGACCCGCATCCTGTACAGGGGCACGAGAAGTGGGTACGTCCAGCCTACGCCGTAGTATCGGCGGTAGAACGCTGTCCTAGGTCAATCATCTAACAGTATTAAGGTACCTGGGCAGTATATACTCTCCGAATGGAGGTGACATAACAGAAAACAATCTCAATCACATCTAGGGTAGAAGAATAAAAGATAGATAGATAGACAGTAACTCAAGACAACAGTACAATAGATAAAATAAGTCTAAGTGTCTAGGATAACATGACATCCAGAATGTCAACCCAATATACCAAATAAGTCTAAGAGTCTATACATCTCAACATCTCAAAATACAACTCAGAATGTGAGACAAAATGATAATATGAAAAAGACTGACTAGCTAAACTAGCCTAGACTACTGGGGCAACATCCTCAGCTGCAGGTGGATCCTGCTGAGGGTCCACACATAAGTATCATCTAGTCCTGCTCCATAATAGGTAGACAACAGGACCTCATCCTCATCCTCTATAATATTTTCAACAGGTCCAGTCAGGACAGGAACGAGCACAATACATCTAACGCAGTTCATAGTATGATAGGAAATATAAAGCATGCAATAGAGTAAAATACATGAACTGCTGAAGGAAGATACATGTAGTAAAAGAGAGCTGTAAAGGAAATATCTACTATATATAGAGAACTGTAAGTGGCTAGTGATGTAGAGTACAAGATAGGCATATGAATGGCTAGAATTTATACATGATTGTACATGATTACACTACTTTGGAATTATTCACATGTCCACTTCTACTCCCCCGTTTCCCCAATCAATACACAAGGATCCATTTAGGTTATGTTAAGATTCGTGATAAGCCCATAAATGGGTGATACATGAGTGATTCATGAAGATTCATGAAGGCTCGGTGATCATGAGAGTACATGAGTCACTAGCTGATACATGAAGATACATGATAATAGAAGCATGGGATACATGATATAAGTGAAACACACTTGACAAAAGTATCTGATGCTCCCGAGAGGGATAACATCTCATGAAAAGATCCATATAGTACCAATCCGTGATAACAATCGTGTCAGCATCAAGTAAAGTAATCTAGAGCAAGAATATAAATCCTGGCAAATATGAAACGGTCAGAGAATGTACTCGCCTGATTACTGAATGTCTGAAGAGAATATACTGCCTGAGGAGAGATGTATGGCTCCGAGCAATACAAGTCACAATGTATCCACAATGGTAAAAATAAAGTATACAATGCACACTACATGATTCTAGGTCAATCTGGTTAAAAGTCAACTCTTTGTCAACTCTAATAGCCAAACTAGGTCACAAGAAGTCATACTAGATCACAGGAAATCAAATTAAGTCAAATAAGGTCAAACAAGGTCAAACTGGTCTAATCTAGGTTAAAGTCAACTCTTGGTCAACATTCTAGCCAAACTAGTCAAGTTATCTAGGGTTTTGGTCAACAATGGTCAGACTAGTCAAATACTAGTCAACATGATCAATCTAAGTCAAGTCTAGGTCAAACTTAGACTAACTAAGGTTTTGGTCAAACATAGACTAGTCAACAAGATAATTAGGTCAATCTCGACTAATGGTCAACTTCTAGTCAATCTCTAAGGCTAACACAAATTATGACACAACTCCTAAGTTTTTCACTTAACCCCATACATATCTTAAATTACATAGGGCTATCCATATAACCCAAGTGGTCAAACTTAAATCAATTAGTTAGGGTTTAGTCAAACTCTAGTCAAATAGTCCTTCTTTGTTCATCCAAGCCATCTCTAGGTCAATTAGGTCATGGTTGACACATGGTTGACTTTGGTCAACAATGGTCAACAAGGGTCAACTTGCTAGTTAAACTAGGTCTACTAGACCTATTGGTCAATCCTAACTTGCTACTAATTAACCATAGGCTAGAGTATCTAAGGCACTATATATAGGTGTCTATATCTATACATTATAGGCATACACTATGTATACCATAGGCCAATCTAATATATATATATATATATATATATATATATATATATATATATATATATATATATATATATATATATATATATATACCTATCAATATACATATATATATATATATGAACCTATTATATATGTACCAATATATACCCAACTATATAACCCATATAATACATATATATAATACCAAGGCCATATCACATATACATATATACATATCTAATATATATTCCATATATATACATATGTAATCATATATATATAATATTGCATATAGACTTATATAGAGAGAGAGAGAGAGAATAATAGAGAGAGATGTGAGAGTGATAGAGAGTGAACAAGAGAGAGGGAGAGAGTGAGACTCACTGGTACAAGGGGGTGTTTCCAGTTTCCATAAACTGGGAACCAACCCACACACACACACAATAACACACACACCTGTATTTACATATATGTATATACATATGTACACATGTATATACCCCTAAATTCTACCTACACACACACAAACATATGTACATATATATACAGTATATATATACACAAATACACATATATATACACACTGAAATCGAATTGAAATTCGATTTAGAATTCAGAAAATACCCAAGAAAATCCTAAACTGGAAACACTATTCACTTGAATTAGGTAAACCTAAATTCGAGCCAAAACTCGACTAAGGCTTGATACCAATGGTTGGTAATCGTGTCCCCATACGTGTACGTGTCGTGTGTGTCCATGGGAGTCCACCACGACACGACACGGTGTGTCCAGTGGTCAAAAATCTAAATTGGGTAAATTCAGACACTGTGTAGTGACACAGCGTTTTGCATAGGTTCACTTAGGTCTAGGACACGGTACACGTGTCCCCGTGTCTCGTGGTCGTATCCCTAGGTTCGCCTATGATAGGCCTACGTGTCCCACAGCCTGATACATGTCCAAGTGTCGTACAGTGTCGTGTCCGAGCCCGTATCAGAGCCCCAATTTCCACGTGTGTGCTGTCAGTGCAAATTCGATGCACACACGAATTCGTATCCTATACTACGCTAGAAGACACGAAACTTGGGGGGCATGTTCGCAGATATTGCCCCCTTGTGTCTACCAAGTGTCACCGCTCTACGTGTCGTGTCGTGTCCTACATGAGCCCCGAACAGCAGGGGACTTAATGCGCACGTGGCGCGGTCTCGTGCAGCGAGGACAGAGCCTCGTGGACACGACACGCATTAATACGTGTCGTGCTCGTGTCAGGGTGTAGCCTAGGTCTAGGGCTAGGGTTTAGTCCTGACACTTTGTGTCTATGTCGTGTTTAGACACGACACGAAGGCCGTGTCAGTGCGTGTTTTAACACTGTGTGCATTGTAAACTAAACCAGTGCGCATTTGATTACGTGTCCGATACGACACGAGATGACATGGCACTTGGGGGCTGACATGTCAGTCATGGCCCCTTCGTGTCCACCAAAATTGGTGTGTCGAAGTGTTGTGTACAGTGAGAAATGGGGCTCGAGCAACAGGACACAGTGCATATGTATGTACAGAGTATTCGTGTCCGTTTTGGACACGGACACGACTCAGATTCGTGCTCAGTCCTAGTATTTCGTGATCAGCATGCTAAGGGCTACCCAAATGTGTAATTTGTTTTAGAAAATAACAACTTTCAAACCATAGTGACATTTTACCAAATACTTAATTAAACCTACAGATACGTGTCCGATACGGACACCAAACCCAATTCATATCCTACCAAACTTGACCCACAGCTAGGGTATACCTATATGCATGCAACCATGGAGAGAAAACACAATCTTAATAGGTTTTGTGAGTGTTTACCTATTGAGTGGAAACTCAATGAAAACAAGGTTTTGGGGGGGTGTCCTCTTCACTTGATGGTACCAATATGATGATCAACCTTGCTAGCTAGCCCCCCTTAGTATCCTCAATAGTAGGGGGTTCCAATGCAAGAAACTAGGCTCAATTTGGAGCTAATTTGGTTAAATGGTGAAGGTGTGAAGTTGTGTAGAAAACTAGATTTTTGTGAAATGAAAAGGAGGCATGAATGAAGGGGTGTGCATATATATGATGGGGGTAGGGTTGGCAGGTCATGGGGGGTGTAGGGTTGATATTTAGGTCCCTTCCACCTTGCTAACTTAGCTTCTAAGTCTTTGACTAGGTAGATAGATATTTAGGTCTCTAAAATATCTAAAAAGTAAGATATCTAGATATTTATCAAACCTAGATATTTCTAACATAAAGATAACATCTAACATTAGTCTTCTAGGTTAGGGGCTAACCTCTGGATTAGTGCTAAACTAGGTTAGGAGCTAACATGACACTAATCAACTAATTAAATAATAATAAATCACATAAATCCAAATAATTCCAAATAAATCCTAGAAAATTACCAAAATACCATTTAGGCTAAAAAGTGCTAAATTGGTATCCTAATCACTTTCTTAGTCTTACATGGTCATGGTAGTCTCTAGGTTATGAAATCTCTAGAGTTTACACTAGGGTTATACTAGTAAAACCACAAAGTCATAAGTCGTGACTTAGAAAATAGTTTTAATTAACTAAAATCACCAAAAATCATATCATTACTAAAATACCATTAATAAATAATAAAAATAATAAAATTTTCAAAAATACCCCAATTTCAGAAAACTGGGTGTTACAAAGTTGACCCGAAGTTGCGCGATACAAAAAGAGCACAAGGGAATGAGTTTAAGTGGGACATGATATACTAAAATGAAGATAATCTTGTCTACTTCAAAACTCGTAAAGAGAGTTTACAGAGATTGGCATCCCTGACGCTCCAGAAGTCAAAGTCACGAAAAAGGACATTAATGATCTAAACAATTAAATAATAAAATATTTATCGAAAATAATTCATTCAGAAAAATAAAATAAACCCTAAATTTCAGGGGGCTTACATCCTACCCACCTTACAAAAATTTTGTCCTCGAAATTAAAAATCATCCAATAGGTCAGACTATAACACGTAGCTGCTCTGGCTAGGATACTCAATCTGATGTCACTGTAATCATCTGTCTTGTTTCTCTTTACAATCTTTTTGGTTCAGGTTCAACAAAGTCCTTCTATCATAAACTACGTCATATATATCCTTTAGAATCTTCCATACTAACATGAAACATTTATGTATACCCTAAACTATAGGTCATTCTCTGGGTATGTTTAAAAGCAAACAATGCTTGGTCATCAACCATATATTTTTTTTAACCTCAATTGTAAATACTGGATTTCCTTATTGTATCCTAAGTATCCATATTCTATAAATCCACAGTTCCTTAGCATCATTTATCGTCAATCCTTTCCTACATTTTCTCCTTGAAATTATATGTTCAATTCTTATCCTTGGCGTAGAGCCTTCTTCTTTTTACTCAACAAGTCATCTGAATATAAATCCTCGATTTCAAAACTCCCGATTTATTAATTACAAATGTACATATGTCTTTGTCTCGTTCCTTATCTTTTTAACCGATATCTTTTCGATCTCGTACGCAATACGATAACTCATTCTAATTTATTCTATACCATTCCACATATCGATGTACCCTTTAATCACATGTAATCAGCTATATATAACCAACAAAAATTCTACAAATGCTAAATCTTGAATTTGTAAATACATGATTCGGATCCTCATTCTGTAGTCACAACAATATACGATCTCATTTCTCCATATTAGATACCCTATCATCAAGTCATACTATCAATACAATCATTCTTAATGGTTTCCAAGTCTACTACAGTCAGTCACTTATACTCGTCCTATAAACTTAATCTAACCAATCCCTAGGAAAAGTATTTATCACAATCACACAATACATTTATAGTTATACTTAAAGAATCAGTTAACAAGGTTTGGCTATTTCGGTCGTCTATCAAAAAAGAAGGTAACAAGGCCTAAGACTGGGTCAAGCAATCCATAACAGTGTCCAAACAAGTTAAAGGTCAAGCAAGACAGAGAAGTTGGTCAAAATATTCTCCAAGAATGGTACAAGGACAACGAGATGCATAACGAAAAGAATTATCCAAGAGGTTAACAAAGAAGAGTTTAGTCAAGTCATAGGAAAAATGGAACATAAAAATAATTATGTCCAAAAAGAAATCATGAAGGCAACCCTGTTGGAGAATCATAGAGAACCTATAATCCTAGTTGTAGATGTAGATAGAACAGAGTTAATCAAGACGGGAAAGAATGATAATAAGAATTTATTCTTGCTCAATCGGTCATAATAAAGTGAACCAAGCTGAGATATGATCTGATAACCATACATGTCTTCCTGAAATCATGTTGCCAGAATTTTTGCCATACCAGGAAGCTTAAATGCAATAAACGAGGGAGTCCATAACTAAGGTATACACCCTATAGTCTTATCATCTAGATTCCTTACAACGCCAACCGGTATGGCTGCAAGAAAAATCTAAATTCTATGAATAGGATAGTATATCCAAAATCAGGCTCTATGTTTTTGTCATACCAGCTAATATGGCTGCGTTAAATTCTAAATTCCATAACTAAAGCAGACATTTACCTTATCCGGATATATTATAATTTAATCCACAAAATTTAGCACGATGCAAGATTCAAAGTCAACAACGAAAATCAGAAATTAAATTCAACAACGAATTTAAGAAAGATCAAATAGAAATAAGTGGAAACAGATTTCTAGATAAGATTAGAGTGAGATCCTCCGGGGTCATCCCAAGGGTATAAACTTGGTCTAAATTGACCAACTGAAATACAAACAAGAGGCTAATTATAGCTAACGGTCCTATGCTGTGATGAGTTCTCCTATGTTACAATCCTAGAAATCCTCTAGGTGTTCTAAATGTTATTCCTAGTGTTATCAAGTTGTCCTAGATTCTAATTGCAGGCATGCTTGGTAAAATAACGTAACCAAAGAACTTAAGTCTGGACTTGCATGGGCCGCCACTAAAATATGTCACGACCCGTTACCCAAATTGTTGGGCCGGGCCGAGCCATGTCCAGCCTACGCTTGTTAAAGCGTAGTAAGCTGTTCTAAGAATAGACAATAAAGGATCTAAGCTGCTAACAGTTCTAAAATCACATTTAAAGGTTCATCACGAACAGCATCTACAAGCGAAGGTAAACAAACACATATTTAATAGTACACATCCAAGTATCTAACTGGAGACAAAGTCCAGTATCTAAATATAAGTACAGACCAAAGTCTAAGTCCCAAAACACAAAAAAAAATCTAAGCAAGGTTCCCCGCTGGGACCTTTTCTGGAGCTAAGGCCAAGTCCTCAAATCAGTGCCATAACATGTATCATATAGCATATTCTCCTCAGAAAGTGAACCTACAACGTTATCCTGTCAGGACGGAAGCAAGTACAACCTTTACAACTAAAGTACTGAACATATAATAAAAGAGATGTACTGCAAGAATCATGGTTTGATAAGTCTATAAAATAGGAAATACTGGAAACATGGCCTCATGGTACAACTGGGATCACAGTATCATAGTAACATAGGGAATATGACATATCTGGAATCATAGTATAAATCATAATCTATTATGGCAAGGATATATATGTCATAGAGACAGATGTATATGTAATGTTTAAAACTGTAGCAGGTACGTAATCGGTCAATAAGTGCACATGTGCTGGGGGCACATGTGATATATGTACTTTCATACAAGTCACAAGCGATAGATGTACATACGCACAAATTCGCGGGGTACGCCTACGATAAGATATGCATATAAAATGCTACCTTGCTCGGTAAATACATACGGAGAGGGGGGCATGATCACGTACTCAACTGTCAGTTTCCCCATAACCCATATTCTAACATGTGAGAGATACGAGAACAGTAAAACATATGGGAGATACTGGGAGAAATATAAGCATGGCCAGTACTGGAAACAGTATGAAACATGTGAATACTCCGAGTAGTATAAAGCATAGTAAAACATGTACTAAGAACCAGTAAGAAACATGTGCAGATATAAGAACTGTCCTAAGCATGGCAGGTACTGAAAGTAATACAACATGTGATGATTTAACTTGCTATCTCAAGGATCAGTATTTTAACAGGGTTAATACATGTTCTAGCATTGAAAGACAGTAAATGAGTTTGTAGATGTACTTGCCTCGAGCAAAGCAAGAATATTAGTACGAAGATATAGATGTCCGGTGTCCTGTCAATAATGATATACAACCTCAGTTCTAAGCTATGTTCAATATTACACTAGTGGTGTAACACAACTCCTGACTGGATACTAGCCAAGTGGGGATCTAGCATAAAAGTCTAATGTGGAGTGCCACTATACACAAACTAACTTCCTAGGATCTATACACTAGTGTAGGGGGTGGTCCAATACTACAATAACACGATACAACACAAAATATTGAAAGTCGTAACTACTCAATAAATAAATCAGACTGTACACTGAGTTCCAACAATTTTTGAGACAGACAAAAAGCTCAATTATATATAAAATAAAGTACCAAAATGATCCTTGTTAATTATTGAAATTTATACTAATTTTATAGAATTTATAAACCTTCATAAATATTTATTAAAAATCAGCAAACATAAATATACTAAAAATGAGTTATATTTTCCTATTTTTATAAAATACCAAAACACATAATAAATGCTAGAAAAATTATATAAATTAGGTAAATTAACATAATATTTAAATACAATTTTTCCCAGATTTTTACAGAAATTAAAATATATATAAAAATTCAAAAATAGAAAGTAACAATTTTTGGAAAAATAATTAATTACAAATTAAGGATAATACATAATCAAAATCTACAGATGTTGTCGGATGATAAAATAAATATCACCAACGTGTCCAGAACGGTCAAATTAGCTAGGGTAGTCTACCCATAAGTCCAATTTAGACACAGGGGCAAAACGGTAATTTCGGGTCAAAATGATGTCCGCCGTTGGACACACTTTGCACCAAAAAATGTGTCGGGATAGAAGTCTACAAAACCTAGCAAATTATATATCCACAAATCCAGAATGATGATACGAACCCAACAGTATGTCCGAAATGGAATTTCGATGTGCCGATCTCAAAATGATACGTTGACGCGGACACTTGGTATCCGGCTTGCACCGAAATGCGTGCATGAGCAAATGTCTTAAAAACTCAGCAAATTATATGTCAACGAGTGTCACGACCCGCACCCTAGAGTAAGGGCACGAGAAGTGGGTGGTCGCCGGCCTGGCACGACGGCAGGGGAAGGCTCGCCGGCCATGTGGTGGCGCGCGGTACAGCCGTAGTGGCGAAGGTGTGCGGTGGTGTTCGGTGGTGGTGGTGGTGTGAGGATGATGATGATGATGATGAATGGAGGAGGAAGAGGACTGTTGGGGAGGAGCTCGGCCATGGTGAGAAGGTCGGTCGGCCATGCATGGAGGGGGTGGTTGTTTGAGTGTAGGAAGGAGAAAAAGAGTGTGAGTTGTGTGTGTGTGTGTATATATTATGTATAGAAAGTGAAAGAGTGAGAATAGAGAGAGAGAGATATTTGAGAGAGAGGGAGAGAGAAGTCGGCCAATGATGGGGGGTGTTGTGCTGTAAAGGAGAGGGAGTGTGAGGGGGTGTTGTGTGGGAGTAATAGGAGAGAGAGAGAGAGTGTTATTAATATATATATATATATATATATATATATATATATATATATATATATATATATATATATATATATATATATATATATATAAGGGATATTTGTAGAGTAGAGAGAGAAAAATAGATATTTAAAATAGGGAAAATAGGAAAATTATGTGGGGTGTTTGGGCAGTCATGAAAGAACAATATGTAGCTTAGGTTCGTGTTCGGTCGAGCCGGGTCGGATCAAAATCGGACCGGGTGCAATAATTAAATTAAAAATAGGTATTTATGATCACGGGAAAATAAATAATATGCGGGGACTCAAATAAATGGGACACAAATTTCATGTGGGTAGTAGGCTTTATGTGGGCCACGTCCATACTTTGGGTCGACTAGGTTGGATCGATGTCGGGTCCCGAAATTAAATTGGAAAATAAATCAGGTTTTACGGTAGATAATAAATTGGCCTAAATTGATCCAAAAATTGTGCGAAGAAAATGAAGCACAAAATGGAGTGCCTGAGTGGGACACAAAGGTCATGGGTGAAGAGCGTCTCGAGTAGATCATTCATAAGAAGTTGGTTCTGAGAAAACGACTGGTCTCGTGCTCCTAAATTAAAAGTCACAGTAACGTGCAAACGAAGAACAAAAATAAAAGTAGGAATAATTATTCAACGATTAATTAGTCTAAGTTGACCCGAAGTTGCGCGATACAAAAAGAGCACAAGGGAATGAGTTTAAGTGGGACATGATATACTAAAACGAAGATAATCTTGTATACTTCAAAACTCGTAAAGAGAGTTTACAGAGATTGGCATCCCTGACGCTCCAGAAGTCAAAGTCACGAAAAAGGACATTAATGATCTAAACAATTAAATAATAAAATATTTATCGAAAATAATTCATTCAGAAAAATAAAAATAAACCCTAAATTTCAGGGGGCTTACATCCTACCCACCTTACAAAAATTTTGTCCTCGAAATTAAAAATCATCCAATAGGTCAGACTATAACACGTAGCTGCTCTGGCTATGATACTCAATCTGCTGTCACTGTAATCATCTGTCCTGTTTCTCTTTACAATCTTTTTGGTTCAGGTTCAACAAAGTCCTTCTATCATAAACTACGTCATATATATCCTTTAGAATCTTCCATACTAACATGAAACATTTATGTATACCCTAAACTATAGGTCATTCTCTGGGTATGTTTAAAAGCAAACAATGCTTGGTCATCAACCATATATTTTTTTTAACCTCAATTGTAAATACTGGATTTCCTTATTGTATCCTAAGTATCCATATTCTATAAATCCACAGTTCCTTAGCATCATTTATCGTCAATCCTTTCCTACATTTTCTCCTTGAAATTATATGTTCAATTCTTATCCTTGGCGTAGAGCCTTCTTCTTTTTACTCAACAAGTCATCTGAATATAAATCCTCGATTTCAAAACTCCCGATTTATTAATTACAAATGTACATATGTCTTTGTCTCGTTCCTTATCTTTTTAACCGATATCTTTTCGATCTCATACGCAATACGATAACTCATTCTAATTTATTCTATACCATTCCACATATCGATATACCCTTTAATCACATGTAATCAGCTATATATAACCAACAAAAATTCTACAAATGCTAAATCTTGAATTTGTAAATATATGATTCGGATCCTCATTCTGTAGTCACAATAATATACGATCTCATTTCTCCATCTTAGATACCCTATCATCAAGTCATACTATCAATACAATCATTCTTAATGGTTTCCAAGTCTACTACAGTCAGTCACTTATACTCGTCCTATAAACTTAATCTAACCAATCCCTAGGAAAAGTATTTATCACAATCACACAATATATTTTTAGTTATACTTACAGAATCAGTTAACAAGGTTTGGCTATTTCGGTCGTCTATCAAAATAGAAGGTAACAAGGCCTAAGACTGGGTCAAGCAATCCATAACAGTGTCCAAACAAGTTAAAGGTCAAAAAAGACAGAGAAGTTGGTCAAAATATTCTCCAAGAATGGTACAAAGACAACGAGATGCATAACAAGAAGAATTATCCAAGAGGTTAACAAAGAAGAGTTTAGTCAAGTCATAGGAAAAATGGAACATAAAAATAATTATGTCCAAAAAGAAATCATGAAGGCAACCCTGTTGGAGAATTATAGAGAACCTATAATCCTAGTTGTAGATGTAGATAGAACAGAGTTAATCAAGACGGGAAAGAATGATAATAAGAATTTATTCTTGCTCAATCAGTTATAACGAAGTGAACCAAGCTGAGATATTGTCTGATAACCATACACGTCTTCCTGAAATCATGTTGCCAGAATTTTTGCCATACCAGTAAGCTTATATGCAATAAACGAGGGAGTCCATAACTAAGCTATACACCCTATAGTCATATCATCTAGATTCCTTACCACGCCAACCGGTATGGCTGCAAGAAAAATCTAAATTCTATGAATAGGATAGTATATCCAAAATCAGGCTCTATGTTTTTGTCATACCAGCTAATATGGCTGCGATAAATTCTAAACTCCATAACTAAAGCAGACGTTTACCTTATCAGGATATATCATAATTTAATCCACAAAATTTAGCACGATGCAACATTCAAAGTCAACAACGAAAATCAGAAATTAAATTCAACAACGAATTTAAGAAAGATCAAATGGAAATAAGTGGAAACAGATTTCAAGATAAGATTAGAGTGAGATCCTCAGGGGTTATCCCAAGGGTACAAACTTGGTCTAAATTGACCCACTGAAATACAAACAAGAGGCTAATTATAGCTAACGGTCCTATGCTGTGACGAGTTCTCCTATGTTACAATCCTAGAAATCCTCTAGGTATTCTAAATGTTATTCCTAGTGTTATCAAGTTGTCCTAGATTCTAATTGCAGGCATGCTTGGTACAATAACGTTACCAAACAACTTAAGTCTGGACCTGCATGGGCCGCCACTAAAAACATGTCACGACCCATTACCCAAATTGTTGGACCGGGCCGAGCCATGTCCAGCCTACGCTTGTTAAAGCGTAGTAAGCTGTTCTAAGAATAGACAATAAAGGATCTAAGCTGCTAACAGTTCTAAAATCATATTTAAAGGTTTATCACAACACAGCATCTATAAGCGAAGGTAAACAAATACATATTTAATAATACACTTCCAAGTATCTAACTGGAGACAAAGTCCAGTATCCAAATATAAGTACAGTCCAAAGTCTAAGTCCCAAAACACAAGAAAGATTTCTAAGCAAGGCTCCCCGCTGGGGCCTCTTCTGGAGCTAAGGCCAGGTCTTTAAAATTAGTGCCATAACATGTATCATATAGCATATTCTCCTCAGAAAGTGAACCTACAACGTTATCCTATCAGGACGGGAGCAAGTACAACCTCTACAACTAAAGTACTGAACATAAAATGAAAGAGATGTACAGCAAGAATCATGGTGTGATAAGTCTATAAAATAGAAAATACTGAAAACATGGCCTCATGGTACAACTGGGATCACAGTATCATAGTAACATAGGGAATATGGCATATCTGGAATCATGGTATAAATCATAATCTATTATGGCAAGGATACATATGTCATAGAGACAGATGTATATGTAATGTTTAAAACTGTAGCAGGTACGTGATCGGTCAATAAGTGCACATGTGCTGGGGGCACATATGATATATGTACTTCCATACAAGTCACAAGCGACAGATGTACATACGCACAAATTTGCGGGGTACGCCTACGACAAGATATGCATATAAAATGCTACCTTGCTCGGTAAATACATACGGAGAGGGGGGCATGATCACGTACTCAACTGTCAGTTTCCCCATAACCCATATTCTAACATGTGAGAGATACGAGAACAGTAAAACATGTAGGAGATACTGGGAGTAATATAAGCATGGCCGGTACAAGGAACAGTATGAAACATGTGAATACTCCGAGTAGTATAAAGCATAGTAAAACATGTACTAAGAACCAGTAAGAAATATGTGAAGATATAAGAACTGTCCTAAGCATGGCAGGTACTGAAAGTAATACTACATGTGAATATTTAACTTGCTACCTCAAGGATCAGTATTTTAACAGGGTTAATACATGTTCTAGCATTAAAAGACAGTAAATGAGTTTGTAGATGTACTTGTCTCGGGCAAAGCAAGAATACTAGTACAAAGATATAGATGTCCGATGTCCTGTCAATAATGATATACAAACTCAGTTCTAAGATATGTTCAATATTACACTAGTGGTGTGACACGACTCCTGACTGGATACTAGCCAAGTGGGGACCTATCATAAAAGTCTAATATGTAGTGCCACTATACACAAACTAACTTCCTAGGATCTATACACTAGTGTAGGGGGTGGTCCAATACTACAATAACCCAATACAACACAAAATATTAAAAGTCGTAACTACTCAATAAATAAATCAGACTATACACTGAGTTCCAACAATTTTTGAGATAGACAAAAAGCTCAATTATATATAAAATAAAGTACCAAAATGATCCTTGTTAATTATAGAAATTTATACTAATTTTTATAGAATTTATAAACCTTCATAAATATTTATTAAAAATCAGCAAACATAAATATACTGAAAATGAGTTATGTTTTCCTATTTTTATAAAATACCAAAAGCACTTAATAAATACTAGAAAAATTATAATAAATTAGGTAAATTAACATAATATTTCAATACAATTTTTTCCAGATTTTTACAGAAATTAAAAAATATATAAAAATTCAAAAATAGAAAGTAACAATTTTTGGAAAAATAATTAATTACAAATTAAGGATAATACATAATCAAAATCCACAGATGTTGTCGGATGATAAAATAAATATCACCAACATGTCTAGAACGGTCAAATTAGCTTGGATAGTCTACCCATAAGTCTAATTTAGACACAGGGACAAAACGGTAATTTTGGGTCAAAATGATGTCCACCGTTGGACACACTTTGCACCGAAAAATGTGTCGGGATAGAAGTCTACAAAACCTAGCAAATTATATATCCACGAATCCAGAATGATGATACGAACCCAACGGTATGTCCGAAATGGAATTCTGATGTGCCGATCTCAAAATGATACGTTGACGCGGACACTTGGTATCCGGCTTGCACCGAAATGTGTGCCAGAGCAAATGTCTTCAAAACTCAGCAAATTATATGTCAACGATTCCAGAATGACGATACGAACTCAACGGTATTTCCGAAATTAGATTCCGATGAGCCGATCTCAAAGTGACCCGTTGACTCGAAAAGTGGGATCCGCTTTGCACCGAAATGCATGCGAGGGCCCACCTTCTCCAAATCAAGCAAATTTTATATGAAAACATGCCAGAACGATGCCACGAGTCTACTGGTGGTGTCATGAAATGAATCCGGAGTCTCGGGTTCAAAAATGGAATTTAACAAGCACAAATTAAAGAATTCGGACGGCCAACTTTGTCGTCGAATTCGACCAACCAAACGTGCTTATAATGAAACAAAACTTAAAGGAGACAAGAAGAGGGTTATACCAGATGCGCACAGGAACTGGTAGCGTGCCAACCGGAGCTACGACGGCGGAGTCACGAGCTGACGAAGTCGGCTCCACGAAACTGTCCAAAAACAGTTCAATTTAAAACATCAACTTGGTGGCCAGTTTTGAGGTATCAAACGACGAAATTAACGGACGAAAATTGACATGATTGAAGATGGATATACCGAGATTGCCGACAGAATTTCGACGTAAACGCACGAATTGTGTGTTTGACACGTCGGGGAGGATGGAGACTCTCCCAGGGTGGTCGCCCGGGTTCGCCGCAGGCATGGGGAGCTTGCGGGGGTGGGCCGGCCACGTGGTGGCTCATGGCTATCGCCGCATCCGTGTGCGCAGGGTGACGCGGTAGCCACTGCTGTATGCTGCTGCTGCGAACGCTGTTGCAGCTGCTGCACGGGGTGGTCGCCGGCCTGGCGCGGCGGCGGGGGAAGGCTCGCCGACCATGTGGTGGCACGCGGCACAGCCGTGGTGGCGGAGGCGTGCGGTGGTGGTGGTAGTGTGAGGATGATGATGATGATGAAGAATGGAGGAGGAGGAGGAGTATTGGGGAGGAGCTCGGCCATGGTGAGAAGGTCGATCGACCATGCATAGAGGGGGTGGTTGGTTGAGTGTAGGAAGGAGAAAAAGAGTGTGAGTTGTGTCTGTGTGTATATATATATTATGTATAGAAAATGAAAGAGTGAGAATAGAGAGAGAGATATTTGAGAGAGAGGGAGAGAGAGAAGTCGGCCAATGATGGGGGGGTGTTGTGCTGTAAAGGAGAGGGAGTGTGAAGGGGTGTTGTGTGGGAGTAATAGGAGAGAAGGAGAGTGTGTTATTAATTTATATATATATATATATATATATATATATATATATATATATATATATATATATATATATATATAAGGGATATTTGTAGAGTAGATAGAGAAAAATAGATATTTAAAATAGGGAAAATAGGAAAATTATGTGGGATGTTTGGGCAGTCATGAAAGAACAATATGGAGCATGGGTTCGGGTTCGGTCGGGCCGGGTCGGGTCAAAATCGGACCGGGTGCAATAATTAAATTAAAAATGGGTATTTATGATCACGGGAAAATAAATAATATGCGGGGCCACGTCCATACTTTGGGTCGACTAGGTTGGATCGATGTCGGGTCCCGAAATTAAATTGGAAAATAAATCAGGTTTTACGGTAGATAATAAATTGGCCTAAATTGACCCAAAAATTGTGCAAAGAAAATGAAGCACAAAATAGAGTGTCTGAGTGGGACACAAAGGTCATGGGTGAAGAGCGTCTCGAGTAGATCATTCATGAGAAGTTGGTTCTGAGAAAACGACTGGTCTCGTGCTCCAAAATTAAAAGTCACGGTAACGTGCAAACGGAGATCAAAAATAAAAGTGGGAATAATTATTCAACGATTAATTGGTCTAAGTTGACCCGAAGTTGCGCGATACAAAAAGAGCACAAGGGAACGAGTTCAAGTGGGACATGATATATCAAAACGAAGATAATCTTGTCTACTTCAAAACTCGTAAAGAGAGTTTACAGAGATTGGCATCCCTGACGCTCCAGAAGTCAAAGTCACAGAAAAGGACATTAATGATCTAAACAATTAAATAATAAAATAGTTATCAAAAATAATTCATTCAGAAAAATAAAAATAAACCCTAAAATTCAGGGGGCTTACAGCTTCTTTGCCTGCAGCGGCTAGGGTTATAAATTCAGATTCCATTGTTGAATGTGCAATGCAATTTTGTTTCTTGGATGCCCAACTTATTGCTCCACCGCCTAAAACAAAAATAATTCATCGTGGAGTGGATTTATTTTCGTTATTAATTGATATCCAACTAGAATCACAATAACCTTCTTGCACAGTCAAATAATCATTATAAACAAGACTTAATTCTCTTGTTCGTTTAAGATATCCAAAAATTCTTGCAATTTCTTTCCAATGTTTGTGCTAGGTTTATTGGTATATATATCTTGACATCATACAAACATTTAAACTCTATGTCCGGCCTTGTGCAATGGCACTTGCATACTCTAATTGAGCAACAATTCTACCATTAGTTTCTTAAAATTTAATGCTAGAATCAAAAGGAGTTATTTGCTTCTTCAATGTTGAGATACTTGAATTTATTAAGTAACTTATCAATATAATGACTTTGATTTAAGACATGACCTCTTCCATGTCTTTATATTTTATTCCCAAAACAATATCCACTTCCTCTAAATCTTTCATTTGGAAAACTGAAGTTAGATACCTTTTGGTATCAATAATACCTTTTATGGTGGTGCTAAAAATCAACATATAATCTACATAAAGACATATGACAACTGTATACTCCTTTGTTATCTTGCAATAAATGCACTTACCGGTATTATTATGCCTAAAACCATTCGATAGAATTGTTGTATCGAATTTCTTGTGCTACTGTTATGGAGCCTGTTTTAATCCATATAATGATTTAACTAATTTGCACACTTTATTTTTATTTCCCGGAAGCACAAAGCCCTCTGATTGCTTCATATAAAATTCTTCTGTTAATTCACCATTTGAAAAACCGTCTTAACATCCATTTGATGAACATATAATTTATAAATTGATGCAAGAGCAAAGAGAATTTACTCTAATGGATGCTATTCTCGCCATAGGTGCATATGTTTCAAAATAATCAATGCCTTCTCTTTGTGTAAAAGCTTTAGCTACTAATCTTGCCTTAAAGGTTTGAATAGTACCATCAGTTATGTACTTTTTTTTCTCTAAACACTCATTTACATCCAATAGTCTTTGAACAAGATGGTAAATCAACTAAGACCCAAGTTCCATTTGATATGATGGAATCCATTTCATCATTGACAGCTTCTCTCCAAAAACTTGCATCTGTTGAAGCCATTGCTTTTGTAATATTTTTCCACATTCTAAAGGTAATATTTTTCCCACTACACTGATTATATAGGGAAAAAATTAGCCTATAACATAAAACTGTCACGACTCGCTCCTAGATAACCAGATACGAGTCAGACACGTCCAGCCTACGTTGTAGACACAACATAGTAAGCTGTACTAAACCTTAGGATATCTCCAACTAGCATAATCAATCCATATCATCACACTGCTAGTACGTGTCTAGAACATATCACCATACATCACCACATCACCAGTCATTTATTACACCTTTACAAGATATACCGTAAACAAATCTGGTGAAAGAAGTGAAAGTGTCAACCATATGTACAACACTATCCCACGTAACCCAAACAATACAACATAAAATCCTCGCATATCCTCGATCCTCGTCCAAAGCTAAATATCCGAACGACTCCTAAGTCTTGAGTTGTAGCTCCATCCTGCTCAGCTAAGGTCTCGAGTTATGGCCCATAGAAGGTCGGGAAAATATCCTCAAGCTCACTTGCAACGGATCCAGTCAGAAAAAGAACAAAATACAACCTACAACAATGAAACAAGTGCAAAACATGAACAAGTAAAGTTGCCATAAAATATGACTAACATAAACCATAAATGCATAATCCTACCAGAACATGAAATATGTAGCAAGAAGATCATGATATATGATTTGAAATACGTACAAAAATATGTGACCGGCTGGACAAAGTACATGAATAAAGATACAACTTAATCACACGTGCACATGTGTGTGATTAGACTATCCACATGACCTAACTAGCGGCTTGGATTTGGTCACATATCCGTAGTAGTTCTCCTTCCAAAGTACAAGTACAAGTACAAGAACAAGAGTACATGATAAGCACAAGAACCAAAAGCACATGAACAAGCCGTGTAAACATGTGTCCAACATGAAACAAGTCATCATATGAAGTAAATGAATCAAAGTCATAGCAATACTTGCCTTGTCCTGGAAGATCGGGTATAGAAGTACAAATGTCGCTATGTCCACCTAGAATAGGGCAATAATTGATTAGATTCTAAAGATTGTCATTAGCTATCTATTTGCTAATTATCTATATAAACTAGCAAGTTAACCATTATCATATATATATATATATATATATATATATATATATATATATATATATATATATATATATACTTGCTTCAATAGGGACTAAAATAGCTTTTATATAAATACTAGTAATTAAATAGTTTTAGGTTTAACAAAATATTAGCAAAATGGTTTTAGTCAAAATACTCACTAATAAATACTAACAATAATATTATAGCAAAAATATTTATAAATACTAGCAAACATGACCTTCTAAATTATTGTTAAGATTTATTAAATATAATTTATTTTAAAATATAATTTCTAAATACTACTACTACTATTAATAATAATAATGATAAATAATAAGAATAATAATAGTAATAATAATAATAATAATAATCACAATAATAACCCAGCCCAAACTTTCATTTCTTTTTTTCCTTCTTTTTTCCCCTCTCTTTCTTGATCCTATCCGGCTCAGCCCAATACTCAGCCCGATCAGTGGGCTGGCAAACCCGACCCAACCAATCCTTAACCTAACTCCCTTTCCACTCTCTCTCCTCCTCCTTATACTCCACTTATAGTCGCCCATAGGGGTGTGCATTGGTCGGAGGTCGACCTATTTGGTCCCAACAGAAGTCGAACCGAAGTTAATTGGTTTGAAAATAAATAAAACCGAACCAAACCAACCAAATGGTCGGTTCGGTTTTGAAACCGACCGACTTGGTTCGGTTTGGATTGGTTCGACTTGGTCGGTTTTGATCACATAAAAAATGGACTGTATGCTTTTTTTTGTGAAACCTCAATCAACTTGTACTTTACAACAGTAAATACAATTCAGCAGCTTCAATTCAACTTGCACTTTGCAGGTGGAGAAAAATACCAATTATACATATAAAAATATCATATACATTCAACCAAAAGCCACTTCCATGTGCACAGGAGCAATTAGAAAAGAATAGGAGCCACAAGCACTCCTCTTTGAGACTAGAGAGAGAGAGAGGGCTATTTCAACTTCAACTTGATAAATGGCTGTGATGTGAGAAAATGAACCAAACTGGTATAATACAACCCAATGAACCCATACCCAACTGGCCAACCCTAATTATTTAACAAGGATTTGGTTTGGTTCGATTTAGTCGGTTTTTGGCATAACCAAACCGTGAACTGAACCGAATCGGTCGGTTTTGAAAAAATTGAAGCCGAACCAAACCAATTGAACCATCGATTCGGTTAAAAACCAATTGATTCGGTTTGGCTTGGTTCGATTTGGTCGGTTTGACTTAATTGTGCACAGCCCTAGTCGCCCACTCCAAAATAAACCCCAAAAGCAAAGAGAAGGAAAGATGATCGAGAAGAACAATAAGAAGAAGAATGAAGGGGATTGATGATGAGGCATTGCTCGCCATGGCTTGGCGACATGTCTAGCTGAAGCAGTAGTGGTGAGGGCTCGATCCAAGAGACGATAAGGTCGAAGCTGCTCGAGTCCGTCGTGACGGTCACGAGATGACAAATATGAGACAAAGACCCAGTTCGAGGTCGTCACCGTACAGATCATACGAGATTTACGGTGACTCCAGCAAGAAGAGGTGGACGGTGATGATGGCAAGGCGGTGGTTGGTGATCATATCTGGTGGTGGGAATAGCCTCTCGTCGACCGGACATGATGGTTCAAACGATTGGGACAGCGGTGGATCGAACTTCACGACGAGGCTGCGGCCTCTGGATGGTGATTGTGGCTCGAAGCCAGGAGTTGCTTGGCCGACTTCGATGGCTAGGCGCTCAGGATGACGGAGAAGGTGAAGGTTGTGGATCCTTCCGATGAACGTCGTTGAGGACTCGGCGACTCAAAGCGGCGATCCGTCGATAACAGTCGTCGATGTTCGATCTGGACATGTCAGATATCGGTGATGCTTGGCCAGACATGATGGCGGCAAAATTTGGGTTAGGGTTGTATTGTGTCTATGTCAGGGGACACAAGACAAAGGGTGGGATGGACACAAGATATGTGTGGACATGGGTGTGTCCATGTCGAAAAAATATAATTGTAATAACTAGAAATGAAATAAAATAAAATGAAGAGGACACGAACACAATTAGAACATGGTCATTAGGACCACTTTGTAATGGTTAGGAATGATTAATATAGCAATTAATTAGAGTATTTATAAATGTAATTACGAAAGTCCTAGAACTCTTAGACACATATAGGCTAAAGAGAATATCCATAGAATATTCCTTAGGATATTCTAGATTTCGAGGAATATTCTCTAGGATTAACACTAATTTTGATTAATTAATATTAATCATAATTAGTTAATTATGATTCTAGAATATTTTCACTAAGTCATGTGGCAAGAATGGTCGACGAGAGCTGCGGAGGTGCAGTGACTCCGATAAGAAGAGGTGGTTGGTGATGATGGCGAGACAGGAGTTGGTGATCAGATCTGGTGGTGGAACAGCCTCGTCGGTCGGGCGCGACGGTTCAGACGGTTGGGCTTCGACGATCTGCGGTGGATCGGACTTCACTACGAGGCTGCGACCTCTGGATGGTGATGATGGCTTGAGGTCAGGAGGTGCTCGGCCAACTCTGGTGGATAGTCGCTCAGAACAATGGGGAAGGCGAAGGTTATGGATCCTTCCAGTGAACGTCGTTGCGGATTCGGTGACTCGAAGCGGCGATCCGGCGATGACAGTCGTCTGTGTCCTATCTGGACACGGCAGATGTCGACGATGCTTAGTCAAACACGGCGGCGACAGAATTAGGGTTAGGGTTTTATCGTGTCCGTGTCAGGGAACATGGGACACATGGTAGGATGGACACAAGATATGTGTGGACACAGGTGTGTCCATGTTGGAAAAATATAATTGTAATAACTAGAAATGAAATAAAATAAAAAGGACACAGACATAATTAGGACACGGTCGTTAGGATCACTTTGGAATGGTTAGGAATGATTAATCTTGCAATTAATTAGAGTATTTATAGATGTAATTAGTAAAGTCCTAGAACTCTTAGACACATGGGCTAGAGAGAATTTTCCTAGAATATCCAGAGAATATTTCTTTGGATATTTCAGATTCTAAGAAATATTCTCTAGGATTAACACTAATCTTGATTAACTAATATTAATCGTAATTGGTTAATCGTGATTCTAGAATATTTCTACCAAGTCATGTGGCCAAGTCTTCCACAATGGTTTTCCTAGATAACCAACCTACTTAGAATAAATTACCAACTTGTCATTCCTTACAATGGTGGGTCATAATTAATTATTAAATAAATCCAAATAAAATATTTTAATAACTTAATTAAAATTAAAATTATTAAATAAATTTGAATAAAATATTTCAAAAACTACTAGAAAAATAATAAATTGTTAGGAAAATTTCTAGATTTTATTAATTGGGGAAAAAGAGGTTACAAAAACAAAGCAATAATTCTTTTGAAGATTAAGCAGAATTTTTTTTAGATATACCTCGATGCTTCAACTCTATCTTATATAGAGATTGAAGGCATCTTTTGGTCAACAGTCATAATTATTCAATTATGTCTAATCCAAAAAGAAATGTCCCTTGCCAATAAATAATATGTCCTTTCATTTTAATTTCAAAAAATTAAAATAAAAATGTTCTAAATGAACAAGGCCCCAAGTGCCAAAGTGCCTATCATAGACTTTTATATAATTAGGCAAATGCCTAGTAGCCAAAGCTCATGAATAGGTCCACTCCTTGGCTAACCCATAAGTAGTCGTGTCATTGGACATCTATATTTAAAGACATTAGCAAGTTTATTTTCCTCCAATGTGGCACTATATTTTGCATATAAACTATTTAACAACTATATTTTCGCAATATTATGTTATATGTTATGCTTGACCTACATTGGTATCTGTAGCACATGTTCCTAAAAAATCCTCACAACATTAATTAATTATATAACAAGTTGTACGATTGATTGGTTGTTCTATACTTATTATATTGTTCTTGTTTATCTTTTCTGTACCTCGCAGTCTATTATTAGTTTACTTGCTTACTACTTGCATGAATTCACTTGCTTACTCCTACATAAATTCAGCTTGTGTGATGGCTTATTGGTATATGTGACTTTGAATATAGCATTATCTTGAGTACAATAGTTTTTCTTATACCCTTGTTTAGTGTAGAGTTGGTCATTGTCTCGTAGACAAACTACCGATCTTAGTCCTGTTTACATGCTACTCTTATTATTGTTTTATTGATGGTTTTCACTTTCATTTCGAGTTTTCTTTATTTTACTTGTTACTTGGGAATTGACCCTATTCTGGTTTGTATAGCTGAATCTTATAGGGAGCTAGAGGATCTTCTATCATATTCACTTGATATGTCATACCAGGAGTGTAGAAGCCTAAAAACTATGAACATCATCATGCGCTACTCATAATTAGCGCCATCATTCAAATAATCAAATGGTGCCAGACAGCAGATGGCACGTGACATCAATTGGCTCTGGCATCAGATGGCGCTAGCTAACACGTGGAAAACTTTCTCGAGAAGCTGAAATCATTATTATCATGACTAACAGCACGTCAGTCAAGAAAAATTCGTTCGAATCCCGAGTGCGCGACGCTCAAGGAGATATGTCAAATTTGTTATAATAATCAAACAACTGTCTCGCGCCACTTGTAGTTGGCGGTAGATAAACATTAAAAAATGCACTAAATCAACAATTAGTGCTGGCGCCACCCAACAGTTGGCTATTCGATCAAATCATCCAGAAGCAGTTAGATGATGTGGCACGCATGCCACTAATCTCGAAGAACGTGTATGTGATGCTACCCCATGACCAAGCGAATCTCCATCACAGAATGCTACACGTCCAAGCAGTTAAACCAACCGTTCGTACGACTGGGTGAACGACGCTCCAATTGCAGTGTGTGCAAATTAGGATAACTACTTAACAGTTATCTCTAAACTCTATAAATAGAGTTTCAAATTACTTCACAAGCATCATTAATGATCATAATCTCCTGAGCACTTGCTGCAGCACTCTCCAAAGACTTTGTTCTTCGACATCGCATCGTCCAAGGGATAAAGTGATCGTCTTTTAATCGGATTCCTACAGTTGAACTTCCCTAGAAATTAACTTGTACTCTTGTACACACTCTTCTCAGTTTATAATAAATTTTTTTTTGCTTTTGTAAACAAAATGGCGACTCTGCTGGGGACGACTTTCTCCTCCGATGAGAAAGTGACAACTCAATGCGATGTTGCGTCGGTCGGTATGACGCAGAAGACTCTGGTCGTAAAAGTCGACCAAACTACCTACGAAGCCATGATTGGCGCAGGGGGTGCCAAGTGTGCCACCACTGTTGCAGCTAAGAACACGACACGCGCCATCTGGACTCCAAATTCCTCCAGTGCACCAATCATAACTTCTGTGCCAAGCTTGGAGAAAAGCTCTGTAGCTACTTCCTCTTCCTCGCCAATTCTGAAATTGGTAGAGAGTGCTCCAACTACTACCCTGGCGCCAACCAGGGGGCAACGCCACATGGCCATTTCCTCTTCCTCGCCAATTCTAAAATTGGTAGAGGGTGCGCCAGTCATGACCCTGGCGCCAATCAAGGGACAGCGTCCTATGGCTACTCCATTTTCCTTTTCAGTTCTGAACTTGGTGGAGAGTACACCAACCACTGCCCTGGCACAGAACAAAGAAAAATGCCATGTCTTCAATCCTCACTCCTTCCCAGTTCTAAACATGGTGGAGAAGTTACATATCACTGCCGCTGCGCAGAATAAAGAAAAGTGCCTCATGGCCTCTCCTTATCCTTTCCCAGTCCTGGACTTGGTGAAAAATACATCTGATTGTGCCTCTGTGCCAATCAATGCGCGAACGCTTTTAAGTAGAAAGTCTATTTCTCTTGGCAGAGACAATTAAATTAATGCCAAGAAACTATACTCTGCTCGAAGTCCATCTCTTGCTGCCCATCTGTGCCATGCCAAACGGGCTAGAATAATGTGCGCATAACAACAGAGCATTTTATCCACTACTCATGGCCAGCGCCAATCAAGCCAGAGCCAGGATCTTCCTACCCTGTATATTTCAAAAACTAAATAGGGTAAACTGAGGGTGTCTCATACAGACAACCAGGTAGTACAGGATTCTGACATGCGCATTTACCCTACCAGTGCAGAACAACATCAAGCTTGCATCAAGAACAATCTGCGTCACCTACTAAGTTGTGCATATGGAGAGTTTCTCAAATCAAGAATCCTCTCACCTATGCCAATGAGCTCAGTACTTCTCTATATACACAAGGAATAAAGTATCTCAAGAACCGAAATCATGTTCCTAACATCATCAAGGAATATGTACCTCCAACTTCTCCTTATTCTGCCACTGTAACCGATCTCCACGAACTTCTTGTACAAAAATAAAAGATCGTAGGACCATCTCGTCCACCTGTAACTCCATATCAGGAACATCACTGTAATCATCACCATGAAGTAGTGATCAAATATTGCTGTCAATCAGCAAAACGGTCTGTCTTCGATCGTTTGAACTATACTCGGACTCCTGAACTCATTATGGTGGACGAAGACGAGTTGCTATATGCTTCGGTCAATATGATGTCCTGAAGTACTAGGGGTGGAAAACATCCAAGACGTAATGCATCCCGCAATCCCAGTCAGCAATACCTTAATCGTATCCATGACTCCGATGAAGGGGTCTACCAAAATACAAGATCAAGACATTGAGACCTACTTGGTCAAAGAAATCTTCCTTCCGACCAAGAAATAATCGGTCAAGGGATCTTCCTTCCGACCAAAAAATAATCGGTCAAAGAAATCGTTCTGATTCTGACCAAGATTTCTTCGATTAAAGGAATCTTCCCACTCTTCATCCTGGGGGGAGTTCCTTGCATGACTTCGATGCTGATAGTGAGAGCTCTGAACGGACTATCTTTTTCACCAGCTTATTATTGATAGCCAGAGAAGTGACAACCTATGTCACTAATAAAGAACAAGATGCGTCCAGCTCTGGCAGTCAAGAACAAAGGATTGCTGCATTAGATACTAACTTGAAAACCATGGCTGAAATGGTTGCAAGTATGCATGATCTGATTGTAGCACAACACATTGTTCCACCGGTTGCGAATCCAATTCCAACCCAAGAACACGTAGCAACATCTGTCCCTATCAACAATGGTCTGGGGGTACAATCTTCCCATAATGCTACCATGTCCGCTCAGGTTACTCCAAGTCAGTCTGGTGCTGGGGGTGGTGCTTATCATGCAGTTCCGCCTCCTAACACATCGAATCAGTATACTGCTCCTTAAGCCTCGATAGATCCCCTGGAGGCAGTAAAGCTTTTATGTAACCAGTTCGAAGCCTTCACGCAGAAGGACGGCCTGCAGAAGTTATGGATCAAGCAACCCTACCCTGTAGAGCAGAAATAAGTTCCATTTCCACCTAAGTATAAGCCACCAACCATCATAATGTTTGATGGCAGCTCATCTCCGAGTCAGTATTTTAATCACTTCGAGGTAATGACTGATCAACTCCAACCTAACGATGCTCTACTCACTAGAGTATTCGTCGTGTGCTTGGCGGGTGCGACCTATGACTGGTATCGTAGTTTGTAAATGGTTGCATAACATCTTTTGCAGGATTCAAGCAAATATTTTTGGAACGATTCTATGAGGGAACAAACATTATGACTATGTCGGCTCTCATCAAAATCAAACGACCTAATAAAACTGCCGAACGTTTCATCGAGCTTCCATCGTGAGGCACTCAAAATGCCTCTGGGTACTCCAGATGCACTGACTATAGATACATGTAAATCAAACTTGTTACCTATAGTCAGCATATGGACTGGACCCACGCAATTCCAAGACTGGGCCTCCTTCATAGTAAGTGTCAGGGCAGCCGAAGATAGTGTTGACAAGCTCAAACAACTAGGCATCCAGATGCCTAATCTTGAAAAAGATGAACATTTTGTAACCAACAGCGGCGGTCGTCAGAATAACCACAAAGGCAAAGAAGCTTTAGCCATCAATGTGAAAGGCAAAGAAGTTTAGCCGTCAATGTGGGTCAATCAACACCTACCACGACGACACCCCCACAGAGAGCATCATGTCCTAGGAGGAATATTCCTTTGACGAAGACAAAATCATGAGCATATTCGATTGTCTCATCAAGAGCAACAAACTTCAACTACCCGAAGCAAAATAACCAAATGAAGTAGGTAAGACTAACAATCCTAAATACAGTGTCTATCACAGGTTCTTGGGACATCCGACTAGGGTGTGCTATGTACTTAAAGGGAAGATCCAGGAACTGATCAACGTCAAGGCAATCACCCTTCAGCAAGATTAAAAAAATGGTGACTATCAATGTCATCTATCTATAATTTGGCAACTTTTCTGCTCAACTTGTACAGGACGGGGTCGTTCCTATTCCAAAAACTACTCTAGAGATCATTAACCTTCCACCAGCACGAAGTGACGGTCTCGTACCCTTGTCAACCGATAAAGGAGAGATCATGTGGATTCACTCCGATTTGGTTTCTGACTTTGAGTCAAAGACACCTGCTTCCCCTACGAAGTCAAGAAAGGCGACCAAATACAAATCGTATCATATCACATCACTGGGTGATCATCTTCCACCTTTAGATGCTACCTTCATCCCAGCGACAACTTCGTCTTCTTCTGCCGAAGCAGTGATACCAAAGCCGAAAATCAATTACCGGCCAATATTTCATCTATACAGTCAACAATCTTGTGAACTGATGACAAAGATGGGATATGATCTACAGAAAGGCCCTGGCTTAAATAATGGGAAAGGGTCTCCTATACCCCTTTTGTTAGCCCAATGATTACATTGTATTTTTGAATATGGCTAATCAATTAAGTTTAACATATTGATGTCACTAATATTCATATACTCACTATCATGTTGCTACTTAAATTAGCATTGTCCTAATTGTACTATATCATATTGTCATACTTGTATCATACTGCAACATATTTTGCTCGCCTAAAATGTATTTGTAGACATGCTGTAAGCATGATCAAACATGATCAAACCAGGACATAGGCAATAAAGAATTAATGATGGACCAAAGACGACGTCATACAAAAAATATTCTCTGAACCGCCTAACGACCTATTTGGGGCCTCGTATCGGCGTTCCGCTGCTATCAAGGAAAAAGACGTGTTCAGGTCTGCTCAAATATCAGAAGAAAGGCGTCATCAAAGGTCTCTTAGTTTTCCTATTTGTTCCAAGTCTGTAATTTTTCAATTGATTGAGTTTAGGACAATGTGTACGTTGAGTCGCACTGTGTCATCTCAACCCCTAAACATATCTCTCCAAGCTCTACCATACAAATAGACCAATTCCTGAACCAAACCAAACCACCATAGCCTATTGAGAACTTCTGTCCCAAGGGAGACAGAGTTCGGGCCGAACTCGGTCTAAGGCAGAGTTCGGGCCGAACTCTGCCCCCTGATTTCCAGTACCCTGATTTTTAGGGCCTGCTTGGTACAAGCTATCCAACGTTCAAAAATTTGAATTCTTGGGACAGAATTGGGGCCGAACTCTGCCTCCCTAGAGTAGTATAAATAGAGCTTGAATTCTATCATTTTAAATCATCTCTTACCTTCAAATATTCAAGCTTTCTAAGCTCTACTACTCAAAGCCTTATTCTTTAATATCTCCTAAGCCACAACTCTCCTTAGCCCAAGGTGCTCAGTACGATATCAGCTAGAAGTTGTGTGCAAGAGTGAAAGAAAAGTCACTTGGACAATTCCAAGTTTTGTCACCTACGAATTTGTAAGAAGTTGGCGTGCTCTTCTGAGTAAAGGCACGTAGTTCTATACTATTACACAAATAGTAGATTTCAATCCTGAGCTAGAGTTCTCAGGCTTGGACTAGTCCTTCACGAGAAAAACTAGGTTAAAAACTGCAGTGACTGTGTATGCTTCTTTGATCTCTATTTATATTTCGCACTTTCTCTCTGATTTATTTACTATCTTGGTAGTTGTTTTCTGGAGGTGATATAGAGTTCATTTTTAATTGGATATTATCGACACATACTCTATTCACCCCCCTCTAGAGTTTCCTATACATACTTCACCTTTCTCTACGCCTTCAACACAATTAGTCCCATGTTGGAAGACTCGAATGAAGAACTGCAACACAGTCTCCTTCATACCAGTGATGGAAGAATAAGCCATGACCGGTACCCGATCTTGGAGGCTATATCTTAGAGACTATCCAGATGGGCAAAAGAATATAGCCACTCCTCCTCCAGTCTCTAATACCCCTTCAACATCTTCTCCACCTGTCGTCAACGATCCTTCGACGTTATCGCCTCAAGCAGAACCAGTTCCTTCCTAACCAATAGTGGCTGACAAAGACAAACAGCCAGTTCGCTTCGATAAAATATTAAAGAAAATTCCACCTCTTGGACTTGAAAAGTCGTATAACTTTGACATATTGGCTCAACTAGCCAATAATCCGGCAAGGTTATCGATTTTCGAACTCTTGCATCTCTCAAAGGAAACCCGAGAGACGTTAAGTCAAGCTTTAATGCAAGCAAATGCTTGTCTGGTCCATCTTAAGAAACCAGACGAGGAACCGATGGCATGTTTCCATTGCCATAGCGTGATGGAGTTGATCCCCATTATCACCTTCACTCAAGATGATATGCTCCTAGAGGACAATCGACATGACCGATCTCTCTACTATACGGGATATGTCGATACCATGAACGTCGATTGCATCCTAGTTGAGCCAGGATCTGCACTTAGCATTATGCCAAAAACTCTATTGGATGCGCTGAAGATCCCAATCCATAATCTCTCTGCAACAATCATGACTATCCTGGGGTTCAATTCTGGAAGAAGTGAACCATTGGGAAAGATTCGCCTAAAAGTCCAAATAGGCAATCTCCGCACGAAGGTCACTTTCTATGTGATTGACAATCACGTCTCTTACAACGTCTTGTTGGAAAGACCGTGGTTGCATGAACATAACATAGTGCCATCCACTCTCCATCAATGCTTCAAATATGTGGATGACAACGGAGAAGTCCACAAAGAAGTAGCTGATCTTAACCCCATTCGAGGCATCGAAGCATATTTTACAGACTCCAGAATGTACAAAGAAGAGTTCATGAAAGTGGTACTGGACATAGACACCGAAGAAGAACGGTAAGAGAGTCTGGATGATGTCCTGGTAATTTTGATCAAAGGATGCACTTCTCGTCCTTCGTCTTCTCAAAGGCTAACTATCAATCTCTCTCCTTCTGACAAGCATCCTTTTGCTAAAAAGACGGAGCATAGGGAGCTCACCTCTTCTAAGCCTCTTGTTATCGACCTTCGTCGTAACAAGCGTTCTCCTTCTTCTTCTTCTTCTACTTCTTTTGTTATCAATCTTAGCAAGCCATCGGCTAAGATCAAGAGCACTGTTGTAAATGATGATGTAATTATCAATAAAGTAGCGTCTATTTTGTAGTATACCGATGTCAATTATTACACTCAATGTTATTTAGAAATCCTAGATAACTTCGAACTCCTTACCTTAGGAGAAGTTCAACCTCTTCAAGACGAAGTATCGCTTGAATCAGTCCAAGATTAATTCTTTCTGGTTCCCTTTCGGAAGAAGGATGAACATCCTATTCTTTTCAGCAAAGGATTGAATCAAAAGGCCACATCCGATAGCGATGCTGAAAATGATGATAATGGACGGCTTCAACTACGTCGTTATAGTCAACAATCGAAGAACATTATCTAAAAGATGCGTTACAACTTCAAATTTGGCCTCAATAGTGGTAGGGGAAGGCGAACTCCTATTCGTATACATGCTCCAAAAGGAAAGTCGATAAAATATTACAACAAAACAAATCATGGGTTGGGCTACACCCTACCGATCACGACCCCAGACGCTTCTGAGTCTGACAAAGAGGAGGGAACTAACTCTTCCGACTCTGCCCCATGGGATTCGGACTGTCACGACCCGCACCCGATTTAGGGGTACGAGTACGTAGGTACGTCCAGCCTATGCTGCAGTATCGGCGGTAGAACATTGTTCTAGGTCACAAACACACAATATAATATACTCTCCAAACGGAGGACAATCTCAGAAGATACAACTCAATCACATAAACTAGAGGTAGAAAAATGGCACGATAAGATAGATGTAAAATCGACAAAATGAGATACAACTAGAAAGAAAATAAGTCTAAGTGTTATCAACACTACTACATAACAACTGAAAGATACAAACTAAAGACAACACAATAAGTAAGATAAAGCCCTAGTAATCTAGTCTAGGAACTAGGGTAGTCTCCTCAGTGTAAGCTGGATCCTCCTGAGGGTCCAAGTCGCAAGTGTCGTCTACATCAGATCTATACGGTAGTGCCAAGGTCCTCCAAGTTATTTGTAATATTTTGTCAACGGGTCCAATCAGGACATGAATAGATCCAAAATATGGCAGGAAATATAGAACAAGCAGTAGAATAAAATACATGAAACGCTTTAGAGAGATGTACATGAAGAACATGAAGTACATGAATCACCGTAAAGATGGATGTAAATGAACAGTTAAAATAGACAAATCTGAGTACATGAAACAGTTTTATAGAAAATAAGAACTATAAGTGATTTAGAGTACAAGATGGTTATGTAATCGGCTTGGGTTGCACATGATAAGTAACTGAGTTACACATGAAGTAACAGAGTTGTACATGATGGGAAAAGATCATATAACCATTTATACTCACCCCTGCCCCCAATCAATACACAAGGATCCAGTCAAGTAACGTTACGTACATGATTTGTTGGTTATACACGAGGCACATGTGAGAACATGGCATACATGAGAGCACATGAGAGTCCATGAGAGCACATGAGCGTACATGATTACACATGAGAGTACATGAATAACACGAGTACATGGAGCACATGATGTACATGAAACACATGACATGAAGTACCCGATGCACCCGATAAGGGGGATAACATCTCATAAAAAGATCCATATAGTACCAATCCGTGATAACAATGTGATAACATCAAGTAAAGTAGTCTAAAGCAAGAATATAGATACTATCATGAATGAAAATGATCAGAGAATGTACTCGTATGATAACCTGAACAACTGATATGTATAGATGTCCAAACTGGAGCCACAGAGTCCTATTAGAGCAATACAGTTATAAAGAGTTCAAATTACAATAATTGAAATATATAATGCAACCTACATGATTCTAGGTCATTCTAAGTCAAATTAAACTCTTGGTCAATTCTGGTCAACCTCTAAGCAAACTTGGTTAACTGTCTGTCAAACTAGGTCAACAGTCTAGGGTTTGGTCAAACTATAGTCTACATGATCAAATAGGTCCAGTAAGTCTATTTCTAGGTTATCTATAGGTTACCTATACTTTAACATGTATCTAACATAACTATATACATATACATTACATATATAGGTAGACATAATTATACACTTATATATAACATTACAAATATACATAACCTTAACATATATCTATATATATATCCCTATCTACATGTAAACTCACAACCAACCTCACACTCCTAATCGTAGAAAAACTGAGAATAGACCAAATCTCATAGATATACAACCTATATATATACATATGTATACAGCCTATATATATACATAACATATATAGCCTAACCTTAATATCATATCAATAATACCTATACAATATATGTATAGGCCATCTCAATATCTCAGTAAACTGAGATACCAAGCATACCCAAACATACCCTCTCATACATATACAAGCCTACTTCTATACTTAACTATATATATAATCTAACACATATATACCTATACTCAAAACTGAGAACAACCTATACGATATATATATATATATATATATATATATATATATATATAAAAATAAAAAATAAAATATATATATATATATATATATATATATATATATATATATATAAATATATATATATATATATATATATATAAATATATATATATACATATATATATATATATATATATATATATATATATATATATATATATATATATATATATATATATATATATATCACCCAACATATATATAAATATATATATATATATATATTTTTTTTTTAATATATAAATATATATATATATATATATATATATATATATATATATATATATATATATATATATATATATATATATGTTGGGTGATATATATATATATATATATATATATATATATATATATATATATCACCCAACATGCAGATGACCTCTAGCCTAGTGGTTAAGAGAGATGCATGCAGCCCGAGTGGTCAGGAGTTAGAATCCCAGTGGGAGTGATTCCAGAAACAATTTACGTGGTTCCAAAAAAAAATATCACCCAACATCTACCAAATTAACATGTACACAAACTCTCAGATGTATTAACCTGGAACCAAACTCACAATGCATATGTATCAACCTGTAGCTCAACCTTTAAACTAACCCAGCAACTACAGTACATACATATATACATACATACATACATACATACATATATATATATATATATATATATATATATATATATACTCACATACATATATGAAATTAGGAAAGGGATACCGTGTCCCACACGTGTCTAGTAGTGTGTCAAACTAGTGTCCAAAAGCCGTGTCCAGACAGTGTCCAAAATAGTATCAAGACATTGGTGTCAAAAACTGGCATGTGCAGTGCTCGTGCATGCGTGTCGAGAGCTCTAGGACACAGCGTGTCCAAGCTCTGGTCTCGTGGTCGTTTCCTAGGGTAGATTCGGTCTAGGGCTACGTGTCAGTATCACTATATTGAGTCCTAGACGTGTCGTGTCCACGAATGAAACCCGTATCATAGTCGAAATCTCGCGCGTGTGCAATGGTCGAATCAGTGTGAGCACGATTTCTCATAAAACACTTGATCAAATCCTATGAAACTTTGTGAACACCTTGTCAGACATTGCCTCTACCTCTATACAAAATACCAAGTGTCCACGTTACGTGTACAGTAAGTACAAGACTCGTGTCATCAGGACACTGTGCACAGCCTCGTACTGTGTCCTTGTGTCCAAAAACGGACACAAAATGTGTCCAAAACGTGCTCAGTCACAGAGAATATTAATCCACACATCAAGGGATACAAAATCATGTAATTAGTTTTGTAAATTAATAATATTAATTTCTAAGAGGTATTTCACCAAATACTTTACACTACACTCCGATACGCCTCTGATACGCATATCAAATGGATTCAATTACTGACCAAACTTGGCCTAGGGATAGGGGCCCCTAAATGAATGCATCTATGAAAAAAAAATCAAGAAATTAATAGGTTTAGAGGCCATTATCTATTGAGAGTTGGAATCTCAATGAAACCTTCTAGATCAAGATCTCCACCAAGCTCTAATGGTCAATTAGCTCCAAATCCTTGCTAGCTAGCTTCTTGAGGCTTTCTCTACACTAGGAGAGTGTATTGCAATTGATTAGGCTCAATTTGGAGTTGATTTGGATGAAGGGGTAAATTTGGGGAAGAACACTATTAGGGTTACGGTTTATGATAAAAGAGGCAAGAGGGAGGCTAATGTGTGGCCGGCCACAAGGGTATCCCTAGGGTTAGGGTATGTACAATTGGGTTAAAGGCCTTCTACATAGTGTAATTCAAGCCTTTCGAGCAAAGGTCCAAGGTAAACTAGGGTTTTCAAGCTAAATATCTACTTAGACATAATATCGAGATATTAATAACCTTGTCATTTAGTTGGAAGCTACTAATCAAGTATCTAGATTAGGGCAATTCTAGGTTAAGGCCTAACACATTAATTAGCACATTATTAATTAATCAAAATTCAAATAATTCAAATATCACAAATGATCAAAATACCCTTAGGCTAAAAAGTGGTAATTAGCTAATCTAATCACATAGTTAGGTCTCCATGTCCATGGTTAGTCTCTAGGCTAAGTAGCTCAAAGGTTATACTAGTAAAAGGTCAAAGTCACAATACACTAAATTAAATAGTATTTAAATAATCTAAATTCACCAATAAATTATTAACATGATTTAATTTATTATTTAATGATCAATTTTATAAAAGTTCAAAATTACCCTTATTTTAGAAAAGTGGTGGTTACACAGACACCAGTACAGGTCATATCCATTGGGTTACTTTACCTTCCAATATGGTGACCGCCGAGTTCTCAGAAGACGATGACGATTTTGATGAAGCCCCTGAATCTGATTCTTGGGCATAAATGATTGATACACAATGGAAACTTTGCTTTGAGCAACGTGAACCACCTAACGAAGATCAATTGGTCCAGGTCGATGTCGGAGACGAAGCTTCTCTAAGGCCAATCTTCATCAGTAAAAATCTTCCTAAGGTGGACAAACGAGAATTGATCTAGCTCATTAGAGAATACATTGACGTATTCGCCTGGAGCTATGAAGAAATGCCGTAATTAGATCCTCAGATTGCTACCAATAAGCTTAATATTCAAGAAAATACAAGGCCAGTCAAACAACAAAATCGTCGATTCTGACCTGATATGATGGATGCTATAGAAGCTGAAGTAAAGAAGCTCATCGCTTGCGGCTTTGTCAGAGTAGAACAACATCCGGACTAGGTGGTGTAGAAGCATAGAAAAGAATAAAGAAAGATCCATACGGCCAGAAATCTCCATGCGGCTCAGAAAGATTCATGCGGCCAGAGAGCCCCATGCGGCTCAGAGAGTCTATGCGGCTCAAACAAGTCTTATGCGGCTCAAAGAGGAGACACGTGGCCTATAAACAGTTCTCTTATTTTGTATTAAATACCTTGACGGCTGACAACATCGGCGAGGTGACAATTCTGACACAAAGATATCATTATGACTCCCTCATAATGACGGACTCCTTGGGAAGCGAAGAAAATCTCTGAGACGATCCCCCCGAGAGTCAGAAACTGTCATGCGACCTTGACACGTGGACAGTTGTATGCGGCCCAAGCGGAGGCTCCCCCAAGCGGCTCATGAAGACCAACCCCATGCGGCTCATGAAGACTAGCTCCATGCGGCTCACGAAGACCAGCCCTATGCGGCTCATGAAGACTAGCTCCATGCGGCCCACGAGGACTATCTCCATGCGGTTCACTCATGCGGTCATCCACACTCATGCGGCTCAAATCATTACCATGCGGTTCAAATGTTCAGGGGGACCACTCTTCGGTAGCCTTGACACGTGGCTAGCCTTATGCGGCCCAACTTTTTTGCGGCTCAGATTTCTGCTGTTTTGACATGTGGCATGATAGCAGGGCACGTGGCATCAGATTGATCGAAATCTCTCAACAAATCCTAATAAAATATTGGGATCATATTAGATCATTTGCAAATAAGCCAATTAAAGACACGTGTCGAGGAATCCGAGGTTGGCATGACAAATCAGGAGGATTTATGTCAATCAGTATTAATTACCCACAAAAGATTTAATACAATCATATTTATTGCTCAAATCTCGATGAACGGCCCAAATCCAATGATCCTTAGCCGCCGACTTTCAAGAATGGGCAATCATTGTAAACACTAATGAGGCCCCCCCACTCTTATAAATATCAGGGTGCCATTCCCTTACGAAGAGAGACCGAGAGACCGATATACGCAGAGGGACATATACGGAGATATATGCAGACAGATACAGAGGCACATAGAGACATAGAGAGCCAGAGAGCCTGAAGAGAGAGCATTTCTTCATCAACGCCCAGTAGTTCTTCTACAGAGCCAAAGCTGTACCCGATCGTCCAAGGAGTAAGGCAGAGCGGCCGTCGCTTTTCCGAGCCTCTACCGTCATCCCCCCAGAATCTAAAATAAACAATTGTACTTAGATTGCTGCACCTAGGTTTTTGTCCTTAGGCTTTCTTTGTACAAGCGAGTTTTTATTGTGAAGTAAAAGTCCAGTCCTCCGATAATTGTTCTGTTCTTTTATATTTTATGGCAAACACGGCTGAGGAGTTGGTGACGCAATCGGATGCAGCCAAACTTGGCTCCACACAACAGAAGATGGTTGTCCGCTTCGACCAACATGCGATTGAAGCAATACTCTCTGAAGAAAGTGCTGGCCCGGTCCAGAAGCGAACCCGCACAAAGAAAGCTCGCTGCGAGTGGAGGCCAAAATCATTTGCTCCTTCACAAGCTCTGGACGGGATACTCTCTGCTACCCAAGACGGCGAAGGCGACTCTCATACGGCTCCACTTCGAGCCGTAGAGCACTCTGCTGTCCCCAAGTCCGGCAGAGGAAAGCACTACGATGCTGGACTTGCAGGGACAAAGAGAGACTCTAGGCACCCCAAGAAGAAGCCGAACACTCCTGTGGCCAAATTTGCCAACCACATACAGGAGGCTCATGCGGGTGAATCTGCCAGCCGCATGAAGAATGTCTACGCGGCCAGGTCATCCAGCTGTATGAAGAAAACTCATACGGCTAAGACTCCCAGCCGCATGAAGAAAGCCTATGCGGCTACGTCTGCCAGCCGCATGAAGATTGTTGATGACAGCCGCATAACGCCTACCCCGCGTGGTTCTGTCTTCGACCGTCTATCTTATGGTCCTGATCTCTTATGCTCCCAAGAAGATATGTCTGACTCTCTCCAGCATTACTTAGACTCTTCCTACTATGTGCCCTTACGCACTAGAGTGAAGAAGTCTAAGGCAGCGCGAGCTTGGCAAGTTCGGTCCGCTGATCCGATCTCTGACCATCCGAGCGTCCCACATACCGTTATGCAAACCTCAGATAGGAAGTTGTACAGAATCACTCGAGTCTATCCCCCGGCAACAAACGGACAGAGAGGTTTGCAAAAGTCTTCCAAAATCCAGGAAACGAACATGGTCGATCCAGACCCGTCTGACTTGCGTGAGGCCATCCTCCACAAACGTAAGAAAAGAGAAGATGCATAGGTGTGCGAAGAGTCCTCCCACGAACGTCACTGCACCCAAGTCATCGTCAACTGCTGCTGCAATAACGCGACGGTACAAAAAGATCGATAGTCTGTCTTTCAAAGACTGCAACAGCCATCTTCAAAAGACGATGCACTTCACATCGTCTCCTGCAACTCTGCTCAAAAAGTCCTCGCCGATGGGAGAGGGAAGAAGACAAATGTTTCCAGCCCGAATATTTTAACCACTTTGACCAAAAGACTGTCGTCTAAGCGGTTTCCTACTACCAGAGTTTTCCAAGGCACCTGTTCTAAGACGAAATCTGCCATATTGGGAGATACGTCGTCCCCACTACTGGAGGTTGCTAGGACTGGGGGTGGCACTCCTTCGAACCTCCACGGCAATTCGATATTCCAAGAAGACGAGCCAGGGAAAACAACTCTTCCATCAAATGCAGCAAACTCCGACGTCTCCGAGGACATCCATAACTCCCAAGACGAGGCGAACTCGAAAACTGGGGGTAATCTTCCTTCTGAGTCCGAACCAGAGAAAGACATTCCCACATACCCCGATGACTTCTCACTACAGGGGTATGATTCAGAGGGCGCTTCCTCCACCGCTCCGTCCATCTCTCCTCATGTAAAGACGGTGTTCATGACGGACAGCAGCCAAGGTGGTTCTAGTGATCGCCAACGCATCGACACTCTCGAAGCCATATTACTTGCCTTGGTCAAGTCTGTGGACGAGATCAAAGCGGCCCTTCCAACTCTGCAAGGAGGGACGCCTGGCCAAACAAGCACGGTCCCGCGGTCAATACGAACTCGAATTCAGCAACATCGAATCCGGGCAACAATCCTCCTGAAGTAACGGCCCCCACCACTGTGGATGAGGCTCGAGAAGCAAGAAGAGAGGTCCAGGAGCTCCGAGCCATGTTTTACGCTCGAGAAAACTCTCAAGACCTCAGAATACGGCAACCGTACCCCGCTGCCTGGAGGGGTGTTCCATTCCAACCAAGATATAATCCGTTCAACATCAACCCTTATGATGGCAAGACCTCCGCAAGTCGGTACATCATTTACTTCGAGGTCACTATCGACCATCTACCCTATGACGATGCCATCCTCACACGGTTATTTATTGGGGCATTGGAAGGAGTCGCCTTCGACTGGTATCGCAACCTGCCAGACAACTGCACCCACTCCTTCACCGGCTTCAAGCTCATGTTCTTGGAGAGATTCTATGAAGTAGGACATAACATCACAATGTCCACCCTTATAGACGTCGTCCAAAGGGAGAAAGAGCTGACAAGGAACTACAACGAGCGGTTTCGCCAAACCGTAATGAAGTTGCCATCTGGAAATCCGGATTCCTCCTTGATTGAAATTTGCCAAAAGAGACTGCTTCCAACAATCAGCCTCTAGATGGGCGAAAGTCAATTCAAGGACTAGAAGACGTTTATTATCGGTGCTACAAGTGCCGAAGAACGGTTGAAGAAGGCTCGCCAATTGGGATTGCACATCTCGAACGAAGAGAACAAGGGCAAGCGTCCTAACACCAACAACGACAATGGGGGTAGCCCCTCCAATAATCGGGATAGCAGGGGTAAGCAGGCTATGGTGGCAGACATAGCACAGAAACCTGAGCCAAAGCCGACAGACAAACAATGGCCACAAATCACTTACTCTTCGAAGACGGTCACGTCTAGCCCATCTTGGACATGCTCATACAAGGAGACAGAATTCAGCTTCCTCCACCAAGACAGAAACCTCGGCCGACAGACATGGAGAACCCAAAGTACTGCCATTACCACCGCTACGTCCACCATGCTACACATGACTGCTACCAGCTAAAACGGTACATCCAAAACCTTATCGATTCGAATGCACTGGCCATCGATTTCGAAGAGGTAACCGTGGCAGCCAATATGGTATCGGTATAATTCGGCAGCTTCCCTCCGACGGAAACTCAAGACGGTGTGGTCCCCATCCCTCTGGCGATAATGGAGATTGCTAATCTTCCACCTCCCCGAGATCAGGCTGCTGGTCTAGTGCCCCTCACTACATCGCGAGGGGAGGTCATATGGGTCCATCCAGACTTGGTATCAAAAGTGACTCAACCTACACCATCTTCCATTGGCAAAAAGAAGAGTAGAAAAGTCAGGTCCTGCCACACAACCTCAGCAGATATCGAAGAAGCTACAGCCGTCGTCACTCGATTTGGGGCACAATCCCAACCCGTGGCTGACAACTCGGTTGAAGATCATCAGCCCGCTACAAACGATGCTCCGGGACCGGCTCAGCCTCCTACGACTGATAATCCTAGGCCGAAGGAGACTCGCTTTGACAAATCCCTCCGAAAAGAGACACCACAGGGGCAGGAGAGGCCCTACAACTTCGACATTTTGGCGCAACTAGCTAACACACCGTCCAAGTTGTCATTATACGAGCTTCTGAGACTCTCAGAGGATGTTTGTGCGGCTTTGAGCGATGCACTCCAAAATACCGACGCGTACCTGGCTCAGGTCAACCTCACGGGAGAGAACCCGCTTGCAGATCTCCAAGACAGCGCTTGCACGGGAGCAATGCCTAACATTGTCTTCACTCCGCAGGACATGCTCATCAAGACCAACCTGCACGATCGCCCGCTATACTACACTGGATACATCGGAGACGTAAAGGTGGATCGAATGCACATCGATCCTGGCTCCTCCATAAGCATTATCCTGAAGGGTCTGTTACATCATCTCCGTATCCCAATGCATCGCCTGACACCTACAAGCACTGCCATCAGCGGTTTCAATTCGGGCAGGAGCTACCAAATTGGGAAGATTCGTCTGAAGTGTCAGATTGGCGATCTCCAATCAGAAGTCACCTGCTACGTCATAGATGCAGACACTTCTTACAACATCCTCTTGGGGCGCCCGTGGATACATGATTATATGATCGTGCCTTCCACGCTGTACTAGTGCTTCAAATATGTCAACAAACACGGCTTCGTGAGGATGGAATTTGCCGACATCGATCCCTTCAAAGGGGTCGAATCCTACTACTCAGACTCCTGCCTAAATCAAAGAGGCACCTTGATGAAGGAGATGAGCAAGCTCGTATCGAGACAGCCGCAGGATCAGAAGAACCTCTGACGATCCACCTTCAGGCTCGCAAACCTGGCAAGTCCGTACCCCTTACAGCCACTCTGCGTAAGGATGCAATCAGCCTCTCGGCGCAAGAAGAACAGATGATAATCTGGCTGCCAAGGTCTGGCCAAGTGCCAAGACCTACAACGGAGCCACTAACAATCAGGCTGCCGAGAGTCGGCCAGCTGCAAACGGAGAAGCTCAATCCCTCCGATAAGCCAATAACGATACGCCTTTCCAAGAAGGGTCGTCACCCCGATACAAGGTCTGGGGCCTCCAGCGAACCAACCACTCCCCGCCCAGTATTGAATACCAAACTGGGGGTCGCTACTCTGCCAACAACTCTCCGTTCTGCTCCATCAGCTGAACCTCTGACGATCAAGCTGTCCAGGTCGTCCTCCGAGTCTTCATTTATACAGGGAATAGCCGAAGAGGAACCGGATCTAGCCAAGTATGTGGTTGTCCACACTGATGTTCCCTCCGCAGATGATGTAATCTCGCTAGAAAAGATACCTTACTTCATCAATAAAGGGCTATCTTTGAACTACCTCAAGCTTAATAAGCTTTGTACAATGTATGCTATGGAACACGGTATAGGCACTCACCTACACACACAGGTGACAAATGTGTACACCGCAATCGAGCTTACTCTAGTGGAAGACGCTTACCGCATAATCGAGGGAGGGGACCATCCAATCATCTTCGGCCGGAAGGACGATCCGTAGCCCTTCATCGTAGAAGAAGTCGACCTTGAATCAGATGCCGGGAGACTGCCTCTGTATCTTTATAGCCCCCAATCCAAGTATCTCATGCAAAAACAGGGGTATAATCTGGAGACGACGCCAGGCTTAAACTACGGTACTGGACGATGCTTACCTTTGAAGCCACCGGTCCCGGCTGGCAAACCACGGGACTACTATAGCAAGACTCGATGTGGGTTAGGGTATGTTACACCCACGACGACCCCTGAGAGTTCAGATAAAGAATGTGACTGGCATTCAGATTCAACCGGAACACCAACTTCTGATTCAGATACCAGCATCGGAGATGTATTCAGACAAGTCTTGTCAGTCAACATGGCATTCGCCGACGCATATGAAGAAGATGAAGATATTTCCAAAATCTTTGACTTAGAGCCGTGGACCCAACAGCTGAATGTACAATGGGAAAAGTGGTTCGAACAGAGGGAACCTCCTACTGAAGATGAGAGCATACAAGTGGATCTCGACAGTGAATCTCCTCCAAAACCAATCTTCGTCAGTAAAAGCCTAACAGACGAAGAGCGAGAATCGCTGCTGGAACTTTTCAAAGAATATATCGATGTGTTCACCTGGAGCTATGAAGACATGCCAGGACTAAACCCCGAGATTGCCCTTCACAAGCTCAACATTCGGCCGGATGCAAAGCAAGTCAAGCAACAACAGCGACGCTTCCGCCCGGGCATCATGGAGGCGATCGTAGGCGAAGTAAACAAACTGATAGCCAGCGACTTCATTCGTGAAGAGCAACATCCCGACTGGGTCGCCAACATAGTACCCGTCCTTAAGAAGAATAGAAAGATTCGAATCTGTATCGACTTCCGTAATCTGAAGGAGGCATGCCCCAAAGATGAATTCCCTCTCCTTATTACAGACATCATGATTGACAACACATGCGGCTTCGAACGTATGTCATTCATGGATGGCTTCTCGGGGTACAACCAAATCAAGATGTCTCATGACGACGAAAAGCATACATCATTCCGAACACCAATTGGCACATACTGCTATACAGTCATGCCGTTCGGTTTGAAGAATACCGGCGCCACATATCAAAGAGCTATGAGCATCATCTTCAGAGACCACTTATGCAAGACGGTAGAGTATTATGTTGATGATATCGCCGTCAAGAGTCACTGTAAGGGAGACCATCTACAGGATCTGAGGACGGTATTCGACCTGATGCGAGCACACAATTTGAAAATAAACCCCACAAAATCCTTCCTAGGCGTATCCAGCAGGAAGTTCTTGGGCATCATCATCACCGCCCAGGGTATCCATGTAGACCCTGAGAAGACAAAGGCAATTATGGAGATGGCTCCACCGAAAAATCTCTGCGAACTTCGAGGCCTCCAAGGGAGGCTAGCTTACATCAGGAGGTTCATTTCTAACCTCTCCGGACGATGTCGATCATTCACCCATCTCATGAAGAAAGACATCTCATTCGTATGGGACAAAGAATGTCAACGGGCCTTCGACAGATCAAAGAATATTTGTCGAACCCTCCAGTCCTGGTGGCCCCGGTTGCTAGAAAATCATTCCTGCTATACGTACGAGCAATGGAACATTCCCTCGGGGCTCTGCTGGCATAAAACAATGATGCAGGCCATGAACAAGCCATATATTACCTCAGTCGATTGATGATTGGGCCAGAGCACCGATACACCGCGGTGGAGAAGGAATGCCTCGCCCTGGTGTTCGCCATTCAGAAGACACGGCACTATGTTGCTGGACAAACAATACATATGATCTCAGTCAACCCTCTCAGGGTCCTCATGACTAAACCAGGGGCACTCAGCTCTCGTCTCGCTACGTGGGCAATATTGCTATTCCCCTATCATATGATCTTCGTCCCACAAAAGGCGATCAAAGGTCAAGCCCTGGCAGACTTTTTGGCAGCCCACCTGGGCTCGGAGTCGTCTAAAATATATAAAGAAATCCCAGATGAGGTCACCGACTCACATGCAACCTCTCACGATGATATATGGCGAATGTTCTTCGACGGTGCTTCGAGAACTGGACCTAAGGGCAACATCGTTGTCGGAGTCGGGGTAGTGCTAGTCTCCCCTTCCGGATTAGTTATTAACCGCACTTACTCTCTCATAGAACCCTGCTCCAATAATATGGTCGAGTACAACACTTTGGTTATTGGCCTCCAACTTGCAAAGGAGCTCGGGGTAGAATATCTTAAAGCATACGGCAATTCTTAGTTAATCGTCAATCAAATCCGGGGCTCATACGAAGTCTGCCACGAAGACATGATCCCCTATCACCAAATAGCGATCGTCATCATTTCGTCGTTCGAGGGGTTCTTCATCGAACATGTTCCCAGACTCCGAAATATCGAAGCCGATGCCTTAGCAGGCCTGGCCGCTTCCCTAGCAGTGCCAAATTACACTCACCAATCGGTAGATGTGATAGGCCACGAACTGGTCTGCCCCAAGAATAACGTTCAATCCGAGGTGAGTTATTCCGCCCAGACAATCGACGATGTCCCAGATTAGAGACAACCATTCATTGACTTCATCGTCTACGATATCCTGCCGGAGATCCTAAAGGAAGCTACCTTCATCAGACGACGTTCTCTCAGATTCTTCTATGATACAGAGACAAAAATGCTATATCACCGGTCCTATGATGGATTATTGCTTCGGTGTCTGTTAAATACAGAAGCCAAAGAAGCTGTACGAGAAGCTCATGACGGTGTCTACGGGGCCCATCAGCCTGGCCCTAAATTGCAAGACCGTCTTTGCCGAATGGGCTACTACTGGCCCACGATGGTAGCAGATGCGATAGAATATACGAAAAAGTGCAAAGCCTACCAAGTCTATGCGGACTTCATCCACCAACCATCCGAATTTTTACATCCAACAGTGGCATCCTGGCCGTTCGAAGCATGGGGAATGGATATCATTGGTCCGATTACTCCACCTTCCTTCCGAGGACCTCGCTTCATACTCGCAATCAAGATTACTTCTCCAAATGGGCGAAAGCTGTCCCGCTTGCAGAAGTAAAGACTTCAAACGTGATCAGCTTCCTCAAGCATCATGTCATCTATCGCTTTGGACTGCCCCGAAGGATCATCCACGATAATGGTCCGCAGTTTGCAAGCCACGCCTTCTATCGGTTCTGCGACAAGCACCGCATCCAGAATATTGCTTCAATGCCATACAATCCAGTAGCGAATGGGTTAACAGAAGCATTCAACAAAACCATCATCAATTTACTCAAGAAGTTCGTATCGTACAACAAACGTGACTGGAACGAGAAGCTTGGTGAATGCTTATGGGCGTACCGTACCACAGTCCGAACGGCCACAGGGAACACACCATTCTCCTTAGTGTACGGGAGTGAGGTAGTTCTCACATTGGAGACTCAAATACCCTCACTCCGCGTTGCCCTCACTTATCAATTGATGACGAACGATAACTACCGTCGCCGGTTACAAGAGTTGGAGGCCTTAGATGAAAAGCGCCTCCTGGCCCAGCAACGAATCGAGCTATAACAAGCACGCATCTCTGGAGCCTTCAACAAGAAGGTTAAAATTAGAACATTACTAATGGGCGATCTCGTTCTGGCAGTCCGGAGGCCGATGGTCATGACTCACAAGACCACCGGCAAGTTCCAGCCAAAATGGGAAGGTCCCTTTATCATCGAGGCTGTATTCTCCAACAGTGCTTATCGTCTCGCAAAACAAAATGGAGACTTGCTCATGTTGCCCGTCAACGGCAAGTTCCTGAAGAAATATTATGTCTAAACGATATTTTCCAGATCATTGAGTCATGTACCTGCTGGTGCCGCTGAACTCACATCCATAATATTCCAGATTATCAAGTCATATATCCACAGGTGCCGCTGAACTCACTTTCACAGTATCCCAGATTATCAAGTTATGTACCCGCATGTGCCGCTGAACTCACTTTCACAGTATCCCAGATTATCGAGTCATGTACCCGCCGGTGCCGCTGAACTCACAACCACAAAATTTTAGATTATCGAGTCATGTACCCGCTGGTGCCGCTGAACTCACATCCACAATATTCCAAATTATCGAGTCATTTATCCGCTGGTACCGCTGAACTCATTTTCACAATATTCCAGATTATCGAGTCATGTACCCGCAGGTGCCTTTGAACTTACATTCTGGTCACTCTTTCAGATAGTAAGTCATGTATGACCATACCTCTGAACTTTATTCCTGGAAGAGATCCTCTCTCATGATCCACTACCCGCACTCCCAGTGCACAAAAAGGGTAACCGATCAACAAAATTCCAAAACGGCCATGTCTTCATTACCTCTGAGTCGTTTCACTTTCGCCAAAAAAAACAAATCACCCCTTTACATAGAACTTTCATGTCCTCATTACCTCTGAGTCGTTCTATGTACCCTCCTTCATTGAGCCCACTCCTGTCATGTTCTCATTACCTCTGAACGGGAAGGCTCCGTCGAAGAAACCTTCATGCTTGTCATATCCTCATTACCTCTGAGTAAGTATGATAGTTCCCTTTCGACTTATTATCCGTACCCACAACCGGAGTACGCTAAGGATAATAGGTCCACAAATATTCTCCGCTGAGTTTGCTCCTACCATGTCCTCATTACCTCTGAGTAGGAAGACTCCACGGTAAAACCTCCGTACTTACCATGTCCTCATTACCTCTGAGTAAGTATGTTGGTCCTCTCTCGTCCTATTATCCGTACCCTGAACCAGGGTACGCCAAGGGTAATAGGCCCACAAATGTCCTCTGTTGACCACAAATATCCTCCGTTGAGTCCACTCTTGCCATGTCCTCATTACCTCTGAGTGGAAAGACTCCACGGTAAAACCCTCATACTTGCCATGTCCTCATTACCTCTGAGTAAGTATGTTGGTTCCCCTTCATCCTATTATTCGTATCATAAGTCGGAGTACGCCAAGGATAATAGGCCCATAAATGTCCTTTGCTAAGTCTCTTAGTACAGGCCCACCATTCCTCATCATGTCCCGGGAGCCCAGCTGCTCCATGGCACTCTATCTCCCGATACCCCGAACACCCACGACTACCTTGCCGTGGAACTGTTCTAGGTATCCTCAATCAAAATTGTTACCTGTACCTAAAACCAATGTATGCCATGGATAACAGGTCCACAAACAAGTCCCCCATGCGGGGCAAACATCACCACAATACCACAGGCACAACAAGCAATGCTAATGAAGGGTAGAAAGGAAAGTACTCTTTATTTGAAAGACAAAAAAAGCATTACATGATTTGGGACCATGTCCCTCTCAAAGAAAAAAGAAAGAAAAGGAAAAACAGGAACAAAACCAATAAAAGGCCGACTATAGTTTGGCATTTCACAATTCCAAGAGGCGGTTTCTCACCAGGGCAGTACCCCGCTCAACCTTCTGTCTAGCCCTGCACTCAGCCTCCTGGGACAACCGTTCCCTATTATCCAGGTCCATGAGTGTCCGCCAGTCGTCGTCCAACCACTTCAGAGCCACTTCCAAGTCAGCTGAAGCTTTATTGACGTTATCAGCTTCCTGGATAATCAGCCCTATGTCGATCCGGGTGGCCGCAAGCTAAGACTCAAAGAAAGTTAATTTCTTTTGGAGCTCAAGGATCTGCTCCCACATTTCAGTAATCCTACGGGAGGCAATCGCTTTCCGAGCTGTAACATCTTCACTCTCATGGCTCAGTTGATCATAGCGATCAGACAGAGTGCGAAGATCCTCCAGTATGGCCGGCCTGGTTTTATCCTGAGCAGCCGTCGCCTTCTCTATAACAGTTGTGAGGGGGCCACGCTCCTGATCTATAGCAGCAGAAAGATCAACCTACTGTAGTCCCTTAAGCTGGGCCACCAGCTGATCAGTCTCCAACAATTTTGCCTCCAGGAGTGCAGCCACCCCTGCTCCACCAGGAAGGGCCTTAAGGATATCAATTTGACTCTGGGCGCATTGCCGGGCCAAGACGAAGGAGGTCCCTCTGTCCACAGCAACTTCTATCCCCCTTTTCAAGTGACGATAAAAGCTGTCGACCACGTCCTATAACGATTCATCCAGTACCTCTGTAGAGGACGACGTCAGAGGAAGCATGGCCGGCAGTATCGAAGGAGTGGTGCTAGAACTTGCCACCAGGGGAGCGACTTCCGAACAAAACGATGCACGGATGGCGGCTAACTCTTCCTCTGCCACCCGAAGAGCCTGAACGCTTGGCAGGGCGGAGAGGTCGACTCTTTGGGTCGCCCGAGCAGAAGAAGACACGAGGACCATCGTCCCCTGCCCCGATTTCCCTATCACCGGACTTGCCGAACTCGAGCCCGCAGGAGGCCCATCAGGACAAGCCGGAAGGGGAGGAGGTACGCTCCTCTCGCCAGTACCCCTTCGGTGGAGTCTGTCTCAACAAAGTCTATCCTCGGCACTGGAGAGGCAGGACCTGCATGTCCAGGACAATGATCAATCGACGTGACCCGGAGGATGTGATCATAGAGCAGATAGGCCTCCTTGCAAGTTAAGATTCGACTTATCTTACCGGGAGAGAAGCATCGAGGCTACAGCTCGTTCGCAGCTGGCAGGGCCTCCCCACCCGCGATCTCCAAATTTAATTTGGCCAGCTCCTCTGACCCAACCACCTCAGAGGGAGAGACAACTCGATCAGCATCATCTTGACGGAATTCAACAATTTCAGGGGCAGTCTCACTGGAGCCCCCGTCATCCTGGGTCACGAATTCTACAATTCGAGAGTCCTCTTCTTCTGACGCCTACAAGGGGGAAAGAAGTTGATTAAAATCAAAGTTAGAAGAAAGGAAGGACCGGTAGTAACTTATTTACCTCTGATGCGGGGTCGATTTCTTCGCCTCTTTCCTTGATAGTCAGCCTGCGGTATCTGGTCGTAGCCAGTTTTCGAGAGCGAGGAATACTGCCAACAGAAGAAAGTTGCCTGCTACGCTTCCGTGCAGGGCCGGGTGCAACTGACGGCTGTCAACCACCATCTCATCTGGCAAAATAGGTGGCTGATCCGCCCCTATATTTGCTGCCGGAAAAAAGAGGGATGCGGTGGCTCGATTGTTGGGTTCGTGGTTGGTAAAGGGTGACGGTGGTGACATCGGTGATGGTGGTGAGACAGAGACGGTGGTGGCGGTGTGGTCTGGAGGTGGTGGTTATGTCGGAATGATGATGGCAGCATGGGATGATGTCGGAGACGGCCAAGGGGTTCTGGTGGTGCTGCCGGTGCCTTTTGTCGGGCGCAAAGGTGGTGATGGCTGGCAATGGTGGAGCCATGTCGGCTGTGGGGGCAGTAGGCGATCGGGACGGCAGTAGGATAGGATTTGATTTATCGTGTCGGGGTTATCGACACTATGGGGGTGGATGTTGTAGTTGTAAATATGGAATAAGAGTGGGACACGTACACAGACACGATGCACGAGTGGTTGGGAATTATTTGTGGAGATGATGGATGGTAAAATCAATGGGGAGCTCCCCTATATATAGGGTTGAGGAATTCTTGCTAGATAAGGATTATGCTGTATTTAAATCCCAACAGATAATTTCGTTATAAAATTTAAGCTCAATTAAAAGCGACTCCATAAAATCTAATCTTATTGAAACTATATAATACCTTTTATTTAATTTAAAATAATATATTTTAAAAAAATATTTTTCACTTTAAATTATCATGATTTATTAAATCTTAACTCAAACAAGGTTTTAAAATATCTTTTTCAAAATAATAAATAATAGCATTAATTTAATTTTGAAAATACAGTGAATTTAATATCATATATCTAGTATGTAAAAGAATGTTTTGTAAAACATATTTTTGAAAATCAATTATATAAAAGTAAATAGCCCTTTTTTTATTAAATCAATACAGAAGATAATGTAAATAAATAATTTATTTATGACATGAAATTTGAATCTATACTTTTCCTATATAAATGAAATCCATAATAAAATATTTTTAAAAAATATGTTCCTCGCACATATTCGCACTTGACGAGCAAATACAAAAAATGCAAATTAGCACGCGCTGTACAATTACGAGAACTCGAACTCGCACGTGCCGTAGAAATACGAAGTACTATTTAAATACCATTAAATAAAAATTTTATTTCTAAAAAAATTGTAGTAGAAATTTTTAGGGGATTTACAATGCTATAGAAGCCGAAGTCAAGAAGCTCACTGTCTGTGGCTTTGTCAGGAAAGAACAACATTCTGACTGGATGGCTAGCGTCGTCCTAGTTATGAAGAAAACATGAAAGGTCCTAATCTGCATCGACTTTAGAGACTTTAATGATGCTTGTCCCAAGGATGAGTTTCCTCTTCCGATCACTGATGTCATGATCAACAATATTTGCGGGTTCGAGTGGATGTCTTTTATGGACGGATTCTCCAGATATAATCAAATCAGGATGAACCCCGAAGATGAAAAACATACATCTTTCTGCACTCCTCTAGGAGTTTACTGCTACAATGTTATGCTGTTTGGTCATAAGAACGCTGGTGCAACCTATCAGTGGGCCATGAGTACCATTTTTTGTGAACATTTAAGGAAGACTGTCGAATTTTATGTCGATAATATTACGGTCAAAAGTCGTCTAAAGGAATATCACATCTAAGACTTTAGAACTATCTTCGATCTAATGCGCCAGCATCAACTCAAAATGAATCCCACCAAGTCATTCTTGGGAGTCTCCAGTGGCAAATTCCTTAGATTCCTTATTACCTCTATGGGTATACACGTTGACCCCGCAAAAGTCAAAGTCATTCATGAGATGCATCCTCCACGCAACCTAAAAGAGCTACGAGGATTCCATTGATGGCTTGCGTACATCAAAAGATTCATCTCAAATCTCTCTGGATGCTGTAGACCGTTCACTCTACTAATAAAGAAAGGTGTTTCTTTCGTTTGGACAAAAGAATGTCAGCAAGCATTCGAAGACATAAAATGGTACTTGATAAACCCTCCAGTCCTAGTGTCTCCTGTCACAGGAATAACCTTCTTGATGTATGTCTGGCAATGGATCATTACCTGGGTGCCTTACTAGCCCAGAAGAACAAAGAAGGTTATGAACAAGCATCTATTATCTCAGTCGCACGATGATCGGTGCTGAACATCTATACATCCCAGTAGAAAAAGAATGCTTAGCCCAAATGTTTGTTGTCCAGAAAATGTGACATTATATCACGGTCTAAACTATTTATGTCCTTTCCAGAGTCAATCCTCTCCGAGTCTTGATGAAGGAAAGTCGATACAATACTAACAACAAAACAAAGCATGGGTTAGGCTACACCTCGCCAATCACGAACCCAGACGCTTCTGAGTCAGACATAGAAGAGCGATCTAACTCCTCTGACTATGCCTCATGGAACTCAGACACCAGCATAGGGCACGTCTATCGAGTGACTCTATCTTCTAGTATGGTGACCGCTGACCGCCGAGTTCTCAAAAGACGACAATGAGTTTACTGAAGCCCCTGAATCTGATCCCTGGGCACAAAAGATGGATACTCAATGGGAACTTCGCTTTGAACAACGCAAACCACCTACTGAAGATCAATTAGTCCAGGTCGATGTCGGATATGAAGCTTCTCCAAGGCTAATCTTTATCAGCAAAAGTCTTCCTAAATCAGATAAACAAGAACTGATTCATCTTATTACGGAATACATTGACATATTCGCCTAGAGTTACAAAAATATGACAGGATTAGATCCTAAGATCGCTACCCATAAGCTCAACATCTTGCCAAATGCAAGGCCAGTCAAACAACAACAGCGTCGATTCTGACCTGACATGATGGATGCTATAGAAGCCAAAATCAATAGGCTCATTGCATGTGGCTTTGTCAGAGAAGAACAACATCCCGACTGGGTGGCTAACATCGTACAATTATGAAGAAAACAAGAATGGTCCTAGTCTGTATCGACTTTAGAGACTTTAATGAAGCTCCTCCCAAGGATGAGTTTCCTCTTTCTATCACTGATGTCATTATCGACAATACTTGTGGGTTTGAGCGGATGTCTTTTATGGAAGGATTCTTCGGATATAATCAAATTAGAATGAACCCTGAAAATAAAAAACATACATCTTTCCGTACTCCTCTAGGAGTTTACTGCTACACAGTTATGTCGTTTGGTCTTAAGAACGCTGGTACAACCTATCAGCGGGGTATGAGTACCTTTTCTGTGAACATTTACGAAAGACTGTCGAATGCTATGTCGACAATATTACGGTCAAAAGTCGTCTAAAGGAAGTTCACATCCAAGACTTAAGAACTATCTTCGATCTAATGTGCCAACATCAACTCAAAATGAATCCTACCATGTCATTCCTCGGAGTCTCTAGTAACAAATTCTTCGGATTCGATATTACCTATAAGGGTATACACATTTACCTCGAGAAAGTCAAAGCCATTCAAGAGATGCGTCCTCCACGTAACCTAAAAAAGCTACAGGGATTCCAGGGATGGCTTGCGTATATTGGGAGATTCATCTCAAATCTCTCTAGACGCTGCAGACCGTTTACTCAACTAATAAAAAAAGGTGTGTCATTCGTTTGGATCGAAGATTGTCAGCAAGCATTCGAAGACATAAAACGGTACTTGATGAACCCTCCAGTCCTAGTGCCTCCAGTCACAGGAATACCCTTCTTGATGTATTTCCGTACAATGGATCACTCTGGGTGCCTTACTAGCCCAAAAGAACAAAGAAGGTCATGAACAAGCCATCTATTATCTCAGTCGCACGATGATCGGTGCTGAACATCGATACAACCTAGTATAAAAAGTGTAACGCCCCAGTCCCAAAATACTTAGGATAAGGCACGTATCCATGCTAGCTGCATACATACAAAGTACACTCCAATATATGGAAACCTTATATGTATACATAAGCTGCAAAATGTAGTGAACTAAGAGTAATCTAATCTCATCCACAAATGAAGAATAAAGATATCATATAATCAACTGCAATACGTTGGGCGGAGACAAAGTCCACTACCAACTATCTCAAATAAAATGTACAAGAAGTGATTGATAAATAACGAGACAAACCAAGCACAATCGTTTTCGAAAGAATGGAGAAGATCACGGCCTTGGCTAGAACACATACAAATTCATAGAAGTACACACCTGGAGAGATAACCAGGTCCTAAGAGGGACGTAACAAGATACAGGAAGAATATGCCATATGAACTGAATATAAATACACCATAAAATAAAGATAAAGTAGAAGTGTCCAAACCATAATACGACTCAATATCCCATTATCGAAACAGTAGACTACCCCTACAACCAAACAAGGACAAGGGTAACTTACTATTCTACGATGTGACATTTTTCCATGCCATAATTGGAACATGAAATTTGCTAAGGTCTCCTAACCTTTATAGTAGAAAATTTAGAAGACATCTCGATGTATGGGCAGGTGAAGGCTGACTCCCTAGGATAACTCACAACACGCACACGTCACGTACCAATACTATCAGCCGATATAACTCGAGGCTAGGGGCCCACGTGATCCATCAATCCACATAGCTCGAGGCTAGTGACCCTCGCGACTCGACTACCATAGTACGCAGTTACTACATCTTTTGGATTTGGGGTAGCCCATACATTTAACTGTCTTGTCCCTCCCAAGGGCACTAACAAAAGGTAGTTCGCTAAGACTAGGTCCATATGCGTACAAAAAGACCAGAAGGAAAAATAACTGAAGCAAAATAAAATGAACTAAAAATAGCAAGTAATGGATCCAACTGAAAACAGATAATAAATATGCAATAAATAATTAAATAAAAATGCATCAAATTATAAATAGAAAATAAGGCAAGGCATCTTGCCTGAGGGTGGTGCGAGAAGTAGCAAAATCCAACAATCAGAATCGTCAACACGAAAGTCAAAATCCACAAGAAGCTCTGGATGCTAAAATAAACATCACGAACGAGTTTGGAATAAATGATATGCCTAGAAAATGCCTGTCCAAAACTCAAATTCTGGAACAGGAGCAAAATCGTAATTTCAGGTCAAAACGATGTCCGCCGTTGGACCCGCTTTGCACCGAAATGTGTGCTAATATCTACGGTCTCTAAAGTCATCAAACTATATGTCTACAGATTTGTTTTGATGAGATGAACCCAACGGTATGTTAAATTTTGGATTTCGGTGGGCTGTGCACAAAATCGCCCATTGAGTGGGATTGTCGGCCCACCAAAATAGCGTCCCGATCAACGGTCTTAGAATCGGACCAAACTTGGCTCACAGGACCAGAAAAATATTTTGAGTCCAATGGCGCAAGTTTCATCGCGATATGATGAGTGTGCACAAAGTTGTGACTTAATTTGCAAAGGGTAGATACGGGGTATCTCGACGGATACGCACTGATTTCGTCGCGCACATGCAACAAAATCGGGCTCCGTCAGTTCCCATACGTCGACAACATCCATACGCGTCTTTCGATGCATATAGTGCGCGACCACGTCGCCCGGTTTGTCGGGGCGCACGCCGTATCGGGTGTTTTTCCACTTTTTGAAAACAGAATTTTATAATTTTTCGGGAAACTTTAACTACGTGTAACTTTCTACATACTAGATGAAAAGTGAATCCAGAAGGTGCGTTACAATCTTGGTTATGTTGTCTTTGACTGCCTTCAATTAGTTTTTGTGAAAGTTTACTGGACAGCGAGAAAAGTGGCCGACAAGTTGCTGTTTCAAAACAGTTTTTAATATTTCAGAAAAGTGGTTTTTCTCCATCTTCGTCTCGATTTTTCGAGCAAGTTGGATAGCCATGTCAAAATTCACCTAGGGGGGCTTGAAGAGGGTCATATGGGCTTTCTACACGAATTTACGGATCTAAAAACAGATTTAAAATGATTGAGATATCGATCGGGGAAGTGGGATACCTTAAAGTGGAAAACTGTTGTTGTTGTCGTCGGGACGACCAGGAAACGGGACTGCTGTCGCTCCGGCGAGGCTGGAACGCACGCCGAGGAGAAGAAGGAGGATGGAGGAGAGAGGAGGAAGAAGATGGAGCAAAAATTTAGGTTTGGGTTTCCCTTTAAAAAAACATATACATACATGCATATATATGTAAAGGAACATATATACACAAGAGGTTCGGCCACCACTTGTGTGGCTTCAGTGGGTTGGGTCCCCCCTTTTTCGTGAGCAGCTAGGCTGCTGCTATTTCGTGGGTTGATGGGTGGTGGGGCCGACCACCCATCCTTATTTAATTAATTTTTTTTATAACAAATCTAAACTTATCCAATCATTTATATATATATATATATATATATATATATATATATATATATATATATATATATTTTTTTTTTTTTTTTATATATATCTATATCTATTATGTATATATCTAAATGTACCATAAATGTCCCACAAATTTAAAATAAAAGTTTAATATTATCTAACTATATATATGATGTATCTAAAATATATTTTTACATATATACACAAATTTAAATTGCCATAAAAGGCTACAATAATAATATCACATAATATCAAATAATATCAACAACAATAAAATGACTATTTAATTTCAAAAATAACTTTAGTAATAATAAAATAATAAAAATTTGTTTCAACGTGTGAACCTTACCACACACCCTCATTTGGGCCCAAAAAATACCATTTTTGTAACACATTGTTAAATAATAAAAACGTAAATTTTGTACCACTAATTAATATTTAGAAAATATTCCCTAAACCTTAAAATAAATTAAGAAATATTCTACACCCTTAAAATATGCATCCATGGTCATCATTGATCACACCACCTGTCTACTTGGGCTTGGGTTTGGTCCGGGCCCAGTTCGGGCTGGTTTGGTCCAACCAGTTCATCTAAAAAACAATAATACCATAAATTGTATAAATTTATTTTTAAGTCTAATAAAAAAATAGGGGATTTTACATCCTACCCAACTTACAAGAATTTTGTCCTCAAAATTTAGGATTAATAAGGTAGATAGGGTTGAGGGATAGGAATAGTTCGTCAATACCAAAATATAAATAAATTTTGGAGGAGGCGATAAAACGACGTTCAACACCCCCATGCAATAGAAAATTGTGGAGTCGATATATACAAAAATATATCATGGTTATGAAATTGAATAAGAGTTGCTAGTGAAGGTAACAAAATTTTGAATATCAAATTTTAGAGAACAGTAAGGAATTGAGTAGGCCAAAGAAAATAAGTTAAACATTTAGGAAATGTGATTCCTTAAGGGAGAACTGGATAATAATCGTCTTGGTCGAGGGTTTGATTAAGTAATGATTAGAATCACTCTCGTGCGTTCAAGAATAATTGGGAGGACACGATAAAAATTCTAAGGTTAAGGAACAAGGAGTAGTTAAAGGTGAGGGTACAGCCACATTAGTCGGACGGTGGCTATCCATATTTGTGTATAATTAACCGATTGGACAACCAAAGATGATACCTTGCATCTATTTAGCAAGTACAGTGCCTTGTCTTTCCAAAATTAGTAGAAGATGAGAACAACAAAGGTTTCAAAGACGGTGTTATATATTGAGTACAAATTACGGGGTTCATAGGCGGCAAAATAATTCAAAAGAGAATTGCCAAGGCTGTCGCGGATGAGACTCTAAGATAAGTTTACTATGTCTTCATCCACGTAGAATAATATATGATAAGCGAACCAAAGTGCAATAGGTTGATCAGACCATCATGCACTGGTTCTGATTAGACAATATGTTAGAGGGTGCACCCAATAAAATATGTCATGATCAAGCTTGATAACGAAATAAGCTTGCAAAACTGAAGCTACGTTAGCAGCGTGAGATAGTCAAAATATGAGCAAGGGAGGTACTGATGAAGGAAATTTTAAATAGTCCATGGTCTTTTAAAATCAAGGCTCGTCCGAAGTGTGGGCCTATACAGTTGTCCTAGTTTTTCTCACTTACGGTTTGGTAGACTAAATAAGGTAGGGTTCTCTGAATTTAGATTCTAAGTGAACTTACTAATATGGTTCACAAGAAAAAAGGTTGTTATGTGGTGAGGTATTCTACCCAACTTATAAGAGTTAAACTAATAGAATCATGGGACAATGGGTCAAGCAATCAAGATAAAGTACAAATTTAAGCATTTAAGAAATTTTGTAGACCACAATCACATATCGGGTTGAAAGAATTAAGTCGAGATGGAATCCCTATCCGTGGTCAAAAAATATCGGTATCATGGTAAAGGTTATAGTTTGGCCATTTTGATCAGAAGGTCATATCATAAAAGTAGTGTACAAGGAGACGTGTTCTAGTGGGACATGATATATCTACAGGAAGATGGGCTCGTCTAGGTCTTATATATGAAATTTGCTGGGAGGAAAAGTATAGTGCTGTACTCCAAACATACAAATCACGGTAGGGGACGCCAGAAGATCAAAAAATAGAAAACGGGAGTTCACGAGGGTTAATTAATGCACAAAATAAATAAGATCAAGTTAAAGCATGAAATAAAATAAATTAAAGAATCCATTACAAAATAATTTAGGAACAAAATTCCGGAGAGAAGATAGTCTCCTAGATGAATACAGTTAAGGAATCATTAAATCATTATTCAAATTGCAAGTGGGTTAGAAGGTCGCAATTAAAAGATCTAGAATTGAAGGAAGGTCGAGTAAGCTAAGGTGGAAATACAGTCACATAGCTGGGTAGATGACTAACAACACTTGTGTATATACTACTATCATGGTCATGGGTGACATGGCAATTAGTGTGGAATACTTCTAACTTATTAGGGCTACCTTTGTGGCCTACCATTAATATTTTAACTCGTGTTTCCTCCAACCATTTCTGAATAAAAAAAAAATTTAACCACCAAAATTTGTACTCACTCCAAGCCGTTCAAATTCATCATAAAAATTTTTTAAATCACTCTCATAAATCTCAAAGCAAAATTTTATCACGTTACTATTAACCTTTTCCAAAATTAACGTTTAAATTCAACTATTTAACTCAAGAGTTCATAATTTACGAATCCATAAAAATTTCACAATCAATCAAAAATTTAACACTCTAAAATTTTTCAAATAACTCATAATAAAACTCTTAGCATATTAAAAGCAATCTCAGAAATTAAGCCCACTGCTCTCATCAATTTTAACTTCTATTCATGCTAAGTTATTCCAACAAAATCACAACTTTTAAATGGTAACTTCCTTTAATCAATCAAAATAACTTTCCATCACATGCTTCGAAATTCTCCCAAAAATTTTAATATTAGCAATCCCTCATTAAACTAAATTTTTAAATAATCTTATCAGTCAAAATCTTTTTTTTTTACCAAAAATCTAAATAGATTTGTAAATCCTCAATCACAAGAAACCCTTTAAAATAAAATTTTTTCTCAAATATCGTTTTCATGACTTTCCAATATTTTAAACCAAAATTTACCGTCATTACTTCCACTTAAAATTCAAAATTTACTAACACGAAAATCGCAAGTTGTACACATCAAATTTAAATAATTTTATCGCCATTTTTAAAAGCTAAGATCATTTTCAAACCAAATTTATAACCGTTCAAAGGTGTATAACCATACTCCAATAAATCATAAACATCAAGATTCGAAAATCAAATAAATTTTATATTTGTTCCAAGACGTATAGCTATAACCCAATACATCATAAATATCAAATCTCAAAAAGCCAATCAATTTCTTAAATCAAGGTTATAAAGAATATAGCTATATTTTCTTTTGATCCTTACTGCAGTATCAATCCTATGGTGTTTACTATTTAGAAATCTCTAGATTAAAACTTTCAGTGGTAATATCCTACTTTACCAATTACTAATCATTAAATCACAATAAAAGCTTTTTTAACTCAATTAGAGTCTTGAATGTATTCCAATTGCCAATATAACCATTCTAGCCATGTGTTTGACCTATGAGCATATACTAGTGTAGTCATCTTCCTAGTTGACATTAAGCACAAAAATAAGAATCAACGGTAGAAAGGAATCAAGGAAGATACAATTCAAGGAAGTCGAACGAGAGTTCGGAATTTGAAGCCAAGGGAAGAGGTCAAGCTGTATGGATGAGATTTCTAGATTCTAATCCTATGGTGCAGGCTCACATCGGTAAAATTACGTAACCGAAGTGACAAACTTGACCTGCATGGGCCACCCCAAAAATATGTAACGCCCAGTCCCAAAATTCTTAGGACAAGGTACGTATCCATGCCAGCTGCATACATACAAAGTACACTCCAATATATGGAAACCTTATATGTATACATAAGCTGTAAAATGCAGTGAACTAAGAGTAATCTAATCTTATCCACAATGAAGAATAAATATATCATATAATCAACTGTAGTAAGTCTTTGTACAATACGTTGGGCGGAGATAAAGTCCACTACCAACTATCTCAAATAAAATGTACAAGAAGTGATTGATAAATAACGCGACGAACCAAGCGCAATCGTCTTCGAAAGAATGGAGAAGATCATGGCCTTGGCTAGAACACCTGCAAATTCACAGAAGTACACACCTGGAGAGATAACCAGGTCCTCAGAGGGACGTAATAAGATACAGAAAGAACATGCCATACGAACTGAATATAAATGCACCATAAAATAACGATAAAGTAGAAGTGTCCAAACCATAACACGGCTCAATATCCCATCATCCAAAAAGTAGACTACCCCTATAACCAAACAAGGACAAGTGATAACTTACTATTTCGCGATGAAACATTTTTCCATGCCATAATTGGATCATAAAATTTGCTAAGGTCTCCTAACCTTTCTAGTAGGCAATTTAGAAGACATCTCGATGTATGGGCAGGTGAAGGCTGACTTCCCAGGACAACTCACAACACGCACACGTTACGTACCAATACTATCAGTCGGCATAACTCGAGGCTAACGGCCCACGTGACCCATCAGTCCACATAGCTCGAGGCTAGTGACCCTCGCGACTCGACTACTATAGTACGCAGTTACTACAGCTTTTAGATTTGGAATAGCCCATACATTTAACTGTCTTCTCCCTCCCAAGGACACTAACAAAAGGTAGTTCACTAAGACTAAGTCCATATGCATACAAAAAGACCAGAAGGAAAAATAACTGAAGCAAAATAAAATGAACTAAAAATAGCAAGTAATGGATCCAACTGAAAACAAATAATAAATATGCAGTAAATAATTAAATAAAAATGCATCAAATTATAAACAGTAAATAAGGCAAGGTATCTTACCTGAGGGTGGTGCGAGAAGTAGCAAAATCCAACAATCAGAATCGTCAACACGAAAGTCAAAATCCACAAGAAGCTCCGGATGCTGAAATAAACTTCTCGAACAAGTTTGGAATAAAAGATATGCCTAGAAAATGTCTATCCAAAAGTTAAATTCTGGAACAGGACAAAATCGTAATTTCAGGTCAAAACGATGTCCGCTATTGGACCCGCTTTTGTACCAAAATGCATGCCAATATCTACGGTCTCTAAAGTCATCAAACTACATGTCTACAGATTTGTTTTGATGAGACGAACCCAACGGTATGTTAAATTTTGGATTCCGGTGGGCTGTGCACAAAATCGCCTGTTGAGTGGGATTGTGGGCCTGCCAAAATAGCGTCCCGATCAACGGTCTTAGAATCGGACCAAACTTGGCTCACAGGACCAGAAAAATATTTTGAGTCCAATGGCACAAGTTTCATCACGATATGATGAGTGTGCACAAAGTTGTTACTTAATTTGCAAAGGATCGATACGGGATATCTCGACGGATATGTACTGATTTCGTCGCGCACATGCAACGAAATTGGGCTCCTTCAGTTCCCATATGTCGACAACATCCATACGCATCTTTTGATGCATATAGTGTGCGACCACGTCGCCCGGTTTTTTGGGGCGCATGCCCTATCTGGTGTTTTTCCACTTTTTGAATATAGAATTTTATAAATTTTCGGAAAACTTTAACTACGTGTAACTTTCTACATACTAGATGAAAAGTGAATATAGAAGGTGCGTTACAATCTCGGCTATGTTGTCTTTGACTGCCTTCAATTAGTTTTTACGAAAGTTTAATGGACAGCGAGAAAAGTGGCCGACAAGTTGGTGTTTCAAAACAGCTTTTAATATTTCAGAAAAGTAGTTTTTCTCCAACTTCGTCTCAATTTTTTGAGCATGTTGGATGGCCATGTCAAAATCCACCTGGGGATCTTGAAGAGGGTCATATGGGCTTTCTGCACGAATTTACGGATCTAAAAACGGATTTAAAATGATGGAGATATCGATCGAGGAAATGGGATACCTTAAAGTAGAAAACTGTTGTTGTTGTTGTCGTCGGGACGATCGGGAGGCGGGACTGCTGTCGCTCCGACGAGGCTGGCACGCACGCCGAGGAGATGGAGGAGGATGGAGGAGAGAGGAGGAAGAAGATGTAGCCGAATTTAGGTTTGGGTTTCCCTTTAAAAAAAACATATACATACATGCATATATATGTAAAGGAACATATATACACAAGAGGTTCGGCCACCACTTGTGCGGCTTCAGTGGGTTGGGTCCCCCCTTTTCGTGTGCAGCTAGGCTGCTGCTATTTCGTGGGTTGATGGGTGGTGGGGCCGACCACCCATCCTTATTTAATTTAATTTTTTTTAACAAATCTTAACTTATCCAATCGTTTATATATATATTTATATATATCTATATCTATTATGTGTATATCTAAATGTACCATAAAAATCCCACAAATTTAAAATTAAAGTTTAATATTATCTAACTATATATATGATGCATCTAAAATATATTTTTACATATATACACAAATTTAAATTGCCATAAAAGGCAACAATAATAATATCACATAATATCAAATAATATCAACAATAATAAAATGTCTATTTAATTTCACAAAATAACTTTAGTAATAATAAAATAATAAAAATTTGTTCCAACATGTGAACCTTACCACACACCCTCATTTGGGCCAAGAAAAATGTACCATTTTTGTAACACATTATTAAATAATAAAAACGTAAATTTTGTACCACTAATTAATATTTAGAAAATATTCCCCAAACTTTAAAATAAATTAAAAAATATTCCACACCTATAAAATATGCATCTATGGTCGTCATTGATCACACCACATGTCTACTTGGGCTTGGATTTTGTTCGGGTCCAGTTCGGGCTGGTTTGGTCCAACCGGTTCATCTAAAAATGAATAAAACCATAAATTGTATAAATTCATTTTTAAGTCTAATAAATTTTTATTTTAAAAATAGGGGATTTTACAAAAATAATGCTTAGCCCTGATGTTCGCTGTCTAGAAAATGCGATATTATATCACGGGCCAAACTATTCATGTCATCTCCAAAGTCAATCCTCTCCGAGTCTTGATGAAGAAGCCTAGTACACTCAACTCTAGACTTGCTACATAGGCCATATTATTAGCACAATAGGTAATGGTCTTTGTCCCACAAAAGTCCGTTAATGGTCAAGCTCTAGCTGACTTCCTAGCTGCTCATCCGATCCCTGAGACATCCAAACTCTATGACAAAATTCCTAATGAAACTATGGAATCTAATATGATTTCAGAAGGAGTCCTCGGATGGCGTCTATTCTTTGATGGTGCTTCCAAAATCGGACCTAAAGGCACTATTGTTGCTGGAGTTGGAATCGTTCTAGTATCTCCTGAAGGACTGTCAATTCAGATAGCGTATTCTTTGGATGAACCATGCTCTAACAACGTTGCTGAATATAACGCTCTACTCATTGTTTTCCAATTAGCTAAACAATTGGATATTGAATACCTTTATGTCTATGGAGACTCAAAACTGATCGTCAATCAGGTTAGAGGTAGGTATGAAGTTCAGCATCAAGATCTCGTTCCATACCATGAAGCAGCAATCAGATTGGATGTATTATTCAAAGACTTTTTTATTGAACATGTGCGTCAAGCATGCAATACAGAAGCTGATGCGTTTGCTAATCTAGAAGCAGTATTAGCAATCCCTGTGAAAAGACAACAGATGATTGTCATCACTAACAGAGATTTATTCTGTATTAAGAATAATTTGCATCTGGAATCTTGCAATTCTGTCAAAGTTTGCACAACAAGTAAAGACTGGAGAGCTCCTTTCATCGACTTTGCAGTACATGACATCTTACGGGAAGATACCAAAGAAGCAACGACGATTCGTCGATGCTCACTCTGATTTTTCTACAATCATATTTCTAAAACACTCTATCGACGATCATATGACGGTATGCTTTTATGCTATCTTGCGGGAGATGAAGCAAAGCAGATACTGCGTGAAGCTTACGATGGTGTTTGTGGTGCACATCATCCTGGTCCTAAGCTACAAGATCGAATTCGACGCATGGAATACTATTGGCCAACCATGGTTTCAGATGCCATTGAATGTTCAAGTAAATGCCGAGTATGTCAAATAAATACAGATTTCATCTATCAACCTTCAGAATTTCTGTATCCAACAGCAATATTATGTCCCTTCGAAGCTTGGGGCATGAATGTTATTGGTCCTATTAATCTGCCTTCATATAGAGGTCATCGGTTTATCCTAACTATAATCGATTACTTCTCAAAGTGGGCCGAAGCTATAACTCTAGCTGAAGTCAAGATAAGAAGTGTCATCAATTTCATTAAACATCATGTGATATATAGATTCGATGTTCCTCAGCAAATCAACCATGATAATGGACCTCAGTTCATTAGTTAGAAATTCACTCGATTCTGCGATGACAACCGAATCAATAATGTTGCTTGTACGCCCTACAATCCTGTAGCTAATGGTTTGGCGGAAGCATTTAACAAAATAATCATCAAACTTCTCAAGAAGTTTGTTTATACCAATAAACAGAACTGGAGCAAAAATCTTGGAGAATGTCTATGGGCCTACCGTACTACTGTACGTACCATGACTGACTGTACACCTTTCTCTTTGGTGTATGGATGTGAGGCCATCCTATCGTTGGATATTCAGATCCCATCACTAAGAATAGCCTTTGCCAATGAACTCACAACAAAAAATAATGATCATCTTTGACTTCAGGAGCTTGAAGCACTTGACGAGAAGCAGCTACTAGCTCAACAATATATCGAGCTATATCAAGCCCGTATCTCAAAAGCCTTCAACTGTAAAGTAAATGTACGAGCATTTCAAAAAGACAAACTAGTGCGTACTGTCAGATGTCCTATGACTATGACACACATGAGAAAAGGCAAGTTTGAACCAAAGTAGGAAGGCCCCTACGTTATAAGCAAAGTTTTCTCCAATGTAGCTTATCAACTGTCTGGGATGGATGGCCGAATTGCTATGATGCCTACCAATGGCAAATTCTTGAAGAAGTACCATTTTTGAAAGTGTGTAATATATTTTCTAACAAATATCGTACATACTTCAAATCTTTGAATCCCCAACGGAGTCTATCCAGATCTTATCATCATTGACAACGTCTACTACATTATTGTAAACTTTATCTTTTGAAACCCAGTTGTTTTAAAAGATATCCTATTCTTGAGTCCCAGTTGGCCCAAGGATAATAAATAGATATACAAATTCATGTCAACATTACCTCTGAATTCTGCTATCTATGTTAACGACTCGTCATGTCCATATTACCACTGATGATGTCATCTTTGAAATGACAATATTGTAAGTTATATTCTATCATGTCCACATTACCTCTGAACATATATAATAAGTATTATTATTTTTAAGAGATATGGCATGTCCAGTACCTCTGAGCATATTTTTATTATAATCTATTACTTGTGCCTCAAACAGGTACGCAATAAGTAATAGAGCCACAAAAAATTATCAGTTTTTATTCAATAACGAGTAAAAACATCAAAATCATTATATTCAGCAAAGCAAAACAAAAAGTTGTCAAAATCAGATAGCTTCATTTGGGAGGCTAAGTGCTAAGATCAGTTATCAGCTTCTTCAGAGAATCAGCTCTCTCTGCTCTGGAATTAAGCACCCTTTGCCTGGCCAAAGCTCTTCCGAACTCTGGGTCAAAAGGTTGCAGGGATTTGACTCGTCATTCAGTTTCTGCACCTTAAATTTGGACGAATTCATCTCGCTGCCTTCTCAGATCATCGAGACAGCTCATGACAACTTGATGCATTTCAAGTACTTCTTCACACCTCTTGGCTGCCTTAAGTGTCTCGTGAAGATTGGCCATCTCAGCTTCTAAATTTTAAAGATGAACCTGACATTCAGACGCTTCCTTCTCTTTTTCTACGACTTCAGTCTTCTAACGCTCAACAGAAGAAGTAGTCTCGATAATGCTAGACTCCAACTCTGCAGGTCGCGTTGAGAAAGCAACCACAAAATCTTTTAAGGCTGCTTATCGTGCTGCAGACTTGCGATCCATCGCCTCATACTCAACATCTACAAGTCTCTGGATATTGCCTATTGTTAGATCTTGGTAGGACCTGATTGGCTCTTCGAGTGCGTCCAAGATGTGTTCCAAGAAGCTAACCCTGTCTAAATCACCAATATTGCTAATGGATTCAATAAAAAAACTGGTAGTTCTCCTTACTGACTCATAAGGGTGGCCTTTCTCTAAGACCATCTGAACAAGAGTTGTTAAAGAAGGGAAGAAAGCACTAGTATAGGTCTCGACGATGATATTTGTCATCGCCGATACACCAGGAGTCGCCACTTCAGCCCGAATCCCTACTTCTGAAGAAGATAGAGGAATCACGGATTGTGCACCAGGAGATCTTGGTGCATGTATCCTCGAAGTGTTTTCTTCTGCAACCTGAGTTTCTATATCCAGAGGAGCCATGGTTAAGCTGAAGCTAAAAGCTGCAAAAGTCAATGGGGTTACAACAATCGTCCCTACAGGACCCTCTGCAATCAAGAAGACGTAATTATTATTATATCAGACAATCTCAAAGGAGAAATTATAAATGAAGTCAAAAGTTTACATGAGCCAGGTGGCATATATGGGGTCACACAAAGTTCTGTATCCCACCCTTTAAGAAGCCTTGTTATGTGTTCTCGAAAACGGCTGCATGGCTACTCCCATCTTGAGAACCACCTGGCAAGAATCCAGCTTGGTCACTTGGGCTGGCGCCTCTGCCTACTCTATTTCAAAAACATGTTCAGTTGGGGTCATAACTTCAACTTCTTTAGGGTTTTTATCACACTCAACATGTTCTATACCTTTAGCCAGGTCTTTCTTGCCTTCCTTAGGGTTTTCATCACACTCGATATCAACATCCTCTTCCCTGTCATCATTAGGGATCTCATCGCCCACAACGTCGATGTCTCCTTCAATGTCAATATCTTCATCCTCACCTTCATTATTACCTGGGCCTTCATCGCTTTCGACTTCAACATCTGAGTCTTCACCCCTTGGTAGTTCTTCGAAGCTCTGATTAGCATCCCTAGGGCTTCGGTCACTATCATCTTTGTGACCATCACCCTCAACAATAACTTGATCTTCCTGGGCCACCGAATCCTGGACCAATACTTGAATGAGAGTTTCATTCTGACCAGGATCATAAGCGGCATCAATCGGATCCTCCTCGCAATCTAACAACACTTCTATCATCCTCTCATTTGAGGAGGTGCTTCGCTCAGAACATGAGCTACAAGAGTTTGAGGTACAGAAAATTCCAGAGTTTCAGGAGGTACTACTTCCTTCTCACCACGAACTGAGGTTACTCGTCGGGGGTAGTGGTTTTCAGAGTTGGATGAATTATTGGCTCTGTATCAATCACCGAGGGTATATTCACCAAAATAATTGTGGTTGGTTCACTTGTTGCTGATTATGTCAAACCAGCTACAGCAAATGCTGCTAATATCGGTATAGACAAAGGTATGGTGAATCCTACAATCGACAATACTTAAGCCGCAATACCATGAATGTCTACTGTAACAGCTGGAGTTGAAGCACTGATAACTGGAGGTTTTGGAGATGAAGATATATTAATACAAATTGCTACAGGATCAACATCAAGTAACTCTTGCTGAGTAGAAAGAGTAAAGACATCACCTTGTGAAATAAAATACCTCCGAGTGACAGAGGCAATGTTCCTTGGCTAGGAGATTGTTCTGGAGAAGAAGATGCGGGAGAAACTGTAGTTTTCCTACCCCGAGCTTTCGTGGCCAATAGCTTCCTCTTGGCCGAATGCTTGAATAACGGCTGAGAAAACACTACAACCGTCTCAGTGAGAATAACGGTTGAGGTTGTATTTCTTCAGGTGCAGGTTATTCTTTGCTTGTCTCCTCTTCAGCCCCTATACTCCTTCTTCTGAACGGAGATAGAGTTGATCCCCTGAGTGAAGTAGTTAAGCCGGGTGACGACCCAGATTCCATTTGCCATATCTGAAGTCTAGTCCTGACTCCGGGCTTCTCAACGGCGGTAGTCCTTTTGGTCTTTTTCTTCACTGCAGTAGGGGAAGCAGGATTATCTTAGGCTATCTGGGTGGAGGCCTCAACTTTTTGCCTCTTCACAGCCTTCTTGGCAAGATACTTCCTTTTATGTTTTCGAAGAAGGGTAATCAATGGATCTTGAACTTCATCAACATGACCAATATTTGTAATTTCCAGAGGATCCTCGGCAGAGAAATTTTCCTCAGTTTTCGTTATGTTTATGCTAGCCGCATCCCCATTAAATGTTTTTGCGTTCCGATGAAGTTATCATTTAGCGAATAACCTTCAAAGAAGGTGTTGGCTGAAGTATAAAAATGCATGTATGTACTCAATATGCGCAACAGTAGTAGAAGGCATGGTGAATAAAGCCCGGGTGCCTCTAGCATTATAGTATCTCCATCTACGGGCACCATCAATCAGGTGCCCGAAAGCTTTAAGACATGTCATCATATTCCCGAGGTAGATTTGGTTATAACCAAATTGACGAGCAAAGCGACTTGGCAAATAAGGTTCCAAATAGCAATTATTTTCAAATCTATATACCAGGTGTGAAGGCCTGATTGACTTCAACCAATTAAAGGCCTCAAGAGAGAGGCGAGAACCAATGGGCTCCAAATCTTTGATAAGGGTAGGAAAGTTTTCATATCCTAGTGGAGGAGGGGTACAGAAAAACTTCTAGTCTACTCCCTTATTTATTGCCTTTCTGCAGTCAGATATAGACACAACCTTTCATTTTGCCTTAGCAAATCTTCCGATAAAGTTGGCTACTAACGCTCCTCCAACTCCAAGGTCAGGATCCATCAATGAAGGGTGATGAAATAACAATCAGGCAAATAGATATGTGTATGGCATTTCGGTGCGAGGATATTCCTTCCGATTATTGGGGTTTTCCATCAAACCATCTGTAAAACCCAAAGTCTTGTATTCAGCCAACTGGTCATCGTACACAATATGTCCATCTTGTAGTCAAATACCAAACGCACTGCTGCAAACAGCACGATACGATGGATTCGATCAATGATACTGTCACCTGGTATGACAAATCGTCGTAACCACAGAAAAAAAGCCTACTAAAGTGGCTTCTGAAGATAAATTGAGGCCACTGCCTTATGTAACTCTCTAGAGGGGTATTGACAGCATAATCATTCCAATGTTTGGCTAACTCCATGTCAGTAAGGCCAGTCTTCTCTATCAATTGATAGATATCTTGAGCATCAAGCGACTCAAAGATGCGGGGCATACATTCAGACTGATCTTACACTTTAGGGTCTTTCTCATGACCAAAGAAGAGGTAGACCAACCATATAGATATATAGCATGTGGCACCAGTCTTGTATAAAGAGCGAAGCCTAACTCTCCGTGAGGAGTGGCAATGGTTCACTTTGGCTAAAGCCTCTAGCTCATCCACTTTTGGTAGGTACTCGTCATAGGGGTTATCTCAAATTGGCAGATGAAAAAGAAATTACATTTCATCAAGAGCGAAGCCTAACTCTCCGTGAGGAGTGGAAATGGTACCAGTCTTACTGTTATACCTTTCTGCTAAAGCCAGAAACATGTTGGAGTTATTTTGGATCCCACAAGAAGTGGTCAGGACAGCTTCGTAGAGTCCCAGCTCTTGTAATTCTTACGTAAGTTGTCTAAAACCCATACAGACAGGCGATTCCAACAAACAATCTCCGGATGCATTAATCCAGTTTGTCTCACGCTAGCATTACGAGGATGTTCTCCCTCAGTAGCAGCATAAATATTGGCAAAGATGGATATTCAGATAGGTAGCATCACGGTTGTAACATCAGACGTTAGCAGCTTGGCCTCAAACCCCTAAAGCGGGTGCTATATTGATCAGAATTACAAAATAGGATGTCTCTTTATGGTTCCTATACCCGTGACATATTCTTCCCACTCTAGCTTCTTGGGCAGGAGTCAGATCCCATGACATCTTTCTTAGGTAACTAGCATGGACATATCGAGATAGGGACAAATTCTTTATCCTTTCAGGTAGGTATACCAATGTGTCTCCTCTTACAAAAGCTCAACGATCTTTCTTTTACTTGGATTGGAAGTCGGTAGCTATAGCCTCTCCAAAGAGGAACGCCGGTTTCTTATACGGTTTTACGTCCTCAGATAGAAAGGGAGTACATTTATCAAACGTAGCAGAGTCCGATAGTCTTGATTATCTAGCGCAATCCGCCTAGGAGTTGGCTCATCATATTGTGGGAACTTCATATGAGACAGGTTTTTCTGATACTCCGACACCCGGAAGGCAAAGGCCAGTTCTTCAGCATAGGGGTCCTCCCTCAGATCAACTGTAAAAGGAAAAAACAGAGTTAAAATCTTAAAAAGATTGTGAAAAAGACACTCTGCGCCAATCATGGATGGCCCAGGATATGAAAAGAAGTCCACAGTTGACGCATGCAATCTGACAATTCTCAAACAGATGGTGCATTAATCAATTAGCGCATGGTCTTCACATATTGACAGATGGCATGTCATATTGAGATCATATGACAAATGGCGTAAGGCGTCATTGATTAATGATTTTTTTAAGCCAAACATTATGAAAGAGGTGGCACAATGTGCAGATGGTGCAAAGCATCGACCAACACTCTGAAAGAGGCATTCGCTGTTGGACTGGATCACACTACATACGAATGGCGCGAGCGTTCTATGGTCTTCTCCTCCGTTCAGTTTCTCACCTTCAAGAGCTGGGATTGCCTCCTCGTCTCTCATCGATGGCGTAACGTGCTGAGGCACCATCAGTGGGGGAACACGTGAAGTGCCTCCAACCACTTTCTTTCCTTTCTCGATGGCGGTTCTCTTTAGGACCATTGGAAGCTTCAAAAGTTTGAAAGAGGAAGAAGACAAGAGCTCAGGAAGAAGAAGATTTCAAGTAAAAAGTGTTTTCTCTCTTCTCAAAACTTTTTATAACCAAGGTTATCCGTAACAGTCGCATGATCTGCACCCACAAGTCGGGGTCGGTTATGATTCTGCCGTGCACCAATCATATACAAATGCTTCTTATTCAAGGTATTCCAAATTTTAAAACTTTTTAAATTTAAAAACTTTGAAGGTGGTCTTGTAGAAGCCTAAAAAGTATAATGATCATTATGACTCACGAAAGGCGCAAAGACTGAAGTTATCAGATGGCGCCATACAATAGATAATGCCAGGAATCAGATAGCGCTAGTATTAGATGGCGCTGGCTGACACGTGGCTATCTTCTCAGAGAGGCCAAACGACTGTCATTATGACTAACAGTACGTCAGTCGAGGAAAATCTATTCTGAATACCGAACACACGACACTCGAGGAGATTGTGTCAGATTTGTCATAATGATTGACAGCTTCCCCGCGCCATTCCTAGTTGGCATGAGGTAATCAATGAATTAAGTAGATGGTACTAAAAGAGCAGATGGCGCCTGGCGCCATTCAACTGTTGGCGCTAATCAATCAAATTATCATCCAAAGTAGTTAAATGACTTGGCGCACATGCCACTAATCTTGAAGAACGTGCACACGACATTGTCCATGACCACGCACATCTCCCTCACAGAATACTATGTGTCCCACGCAGTTAAGTTACCCATTCGCAAAAAAGGGTGATGGCATGACAATGGCTGTCTGCGCCAATCAGAATAACTAGCTGACATTATTTCAGAACTCTATAAATAGAGTTCCAAATCACTTTCAAAGCATCATTAATGATCATAATCTCCCGAGAACTTGCTGTAGTAGTTTCCAAAGGCTTTTTTCTTCGACATCGCATCGTCTAAGGGATAAAATGATCATCTTCTGATTATATTCCTATAGTTGCACTTCGGCAAAAATCAATTGTACTCTTGTACTTTCTTTTTTCTTATTTTGTAACGAAACTTTTGTTTTTAAAAAAAGTAGAATTGTTAGGATGAAGGTCGATAAAAAGAGGCTTAAAAGAGGTGAGCTCCCTTTGCTCTATTTTTTTGGTTGGAGGAGCAAGAGTGATAGTCAGCATTTGTAAATATGATGGAAGAGAAGTACGTCCTTTGACTAAAATCACCAAGACTTGTTTTGATTTGTCTTTTTGGTCTTTATCAGTATCTATGGCCAGCACAACTTTCATGTACTCTTCTTCGTACATTCTGGAGACTGTATAGTAGACTTCGATTCCGTAAAAAAGATTGAGGTTAGCTATTTCCTTCTTAATCTCTCCGTTATCATCCACGTACTTGAAGCATTGATGAAGAGTGGATGGCACAATGTTCATACAGCCACAGCCTCCATAATAATAGGTTGTAGGAAACGTAATTGTCAATCACAAAACAGGTGACTTTTGTTCAATAATTGCCGACTTGGACTCAGAGGCAGATCTTTTCCAACGGTTTACTCTTCCCATAGTTGAATTCGAGAATAGTCATAACTATTTGCCATGAAATATAAAAGAGCAGAACAGTTTTATGGGAGGACTGGACTTTTACTTCACGTTACAAACTCGCTTGTGCAAAGAAAGCATAGGGACGAAAACCTAGGTACAGCAATCTGAGTACAATTGTTTATTTTTTATTGTGGAGGTGACGATAGAGGCTCGGAAAAGCGACGGCAGCTCTGCCTTACTCCTTGGACGATCGGACGCAGCCTTGGCTCCTGTAACGAGATGCTTAGCGTTGACGAAGAAATGCTCTTCTTGCTCTCCTCGTATTGCACTTCTGGCTTCTCTCTCTCTGGATTGATCTCTGTGTATTTTTCTCTCTAATTATTGGGGGAGCATCCTTATGCAAGGGAATGACATATTGCTATTTATAATAGTGGGGGACATCGTTAGGGTTTGCAATGATTACCCATTCTCAAAGTGGTGGCGGCCTGGTAAATGATCAATCTGGGCCATTAATCTTGAGCATGAAGGATCTGGGCCATCAATGAAGATTATGCCAAATCATGTCAGCAATTAATGTTGATTGCAATAAATCCCCATCATGATGATTTGCTGATATCCGCAAATCTAAATGAATCAATTTATTTCATTCTCTTGTCACGTGTCCCAAATTATTGGGATCTGATCCAAAATTTGATTATATTTAGGACACGTGTCCTGTCATCGTTGTTGAGCCGCATGAGGAGCGTTCATGTTTGGACCACATGAAGGTCGTCATGATCTAGCTGCATGAATGATTTTATGACCGAGCCGCATGAATAGTCTCTATACTCGAGCCGCATGAAGGTTGTCATGATCGAGCCGCATGAATATGTTCATGACCGAGCCGCATGGGGGTCTTTATGACCGAGCTGTTTGAGAGTCTTCATGGCCGAGCCGCATAGATTTCTTCATGGCCGAGCCGCATGGGTGACCTTCATGATTGAACTGCATAGGTTCTTCTGCACTGCCCGCATGAACTCATTTAGACTGGCCGCATGAACTCATTTAGACTGGCCGCATGAACTCATTTAGACTGGCTACATAAACTTGCCTCGAAGATGTGAGGATTTTTCCCAATTCCCTAGGAAGATAGTACTTTTACGTCAGTTATTATGACTACTTTTCGTCAGGGCTGTCAACCGTCAGCTGTCAGCCGTCAGAGCATTAATTGTCGGCCGTCAGAGCATTAATTGTGTTTGAATGACGCTGGGTACAGCCGTTCTAAAAAAGACACGTGGCTTTCCTCTGCTGGCCGTATGGAGTCCACTCTGTGTTTGAGCCGCATGGGACTCTTTTAGCCGCGTATAGCTCCTTGGCCGTATGGATCATTTTTTTCTTTTTTTCCATGCTTCTACAAGACCCCCTTCAAAGTTTTCAATTTGCAAAATTGAAATACTTTGAATAAGAAGCATGATTATGTTAGAGCCGCATGGATGTATTCTGTCTTAGCCGCATGGATTTGACCAGCCGCATGATTACCTCAACCACATGACTCTCTGAGCCGTATGGGCTTTTTTGGCCGCATGAGCTTCTTGCCACGTCTTCCTGCCACGTGTGCAAATCTTTTGTAAATCTTCTGCATTTAATGCTCTTGATTTGCTGTCAGATTTTAAGAGCCATTTTTTGGGCCAGGATCCCAAGAGTTAGGCTATTATTAGGCTGTTTTACCTCGATAACCGAAGAGTCGGTCATCATATTGCACGCGAATCGAGGCGTTCCTTCCTTTTCTATAAATAGGAACACTTTCGTTCTGGGGAGTCTTTTGTTTCTCTCTTCGATCTTTCTAACTCCTTTCTCTCCTAAGCACCCATGTCTCCCAAAAAGGCTGCTACGTCGAAGGCTGCAAAGGGCAAGGCGGTCGCTTCTGCAGCGACTGCGGCGACGAACGTGGCCACTCCTCCGCCGGCCGTTGTTCACTCTGTTTATCCCGACGTTCATCTACCTATTTCTGGTAAGGGCATTACCTTAGAACCCTAACTGCCATGGCTCTGCTGCATAATTTATGCACAAGCCGTATGTACAAAGTTCGTCGATATGACCGCATAAGCACTTCGCCTAGGAGGCCGCATGGGTTTGTCATACTCGATCTGAACCGCATATATATTTTCGATTTGGGCCGCATGAGCGTAGTTCACTTTTGAACTGCATAAGCTCATCTGCTTGTAGCCGCATGAGTCTGTCTATTCATGGCCGCATGAGTCTGTGTGGTCTTTAAACCGTATAGTCTCACCCGAATCTGAGCCACATCAGTGCCTAGGTTTGTCGGTTGAGTTCATGTAGGCCTTGAACCGTATAGGCCCAATCTGAACTTTGATTTGTATGGACTCATCTGACTCGAAGCCGGATAAGGCTATGATGAACCGAACCGCATGGGCTCATCTGGTTCTGAGCCGCATGAGGCTGTGACGACCCGGGCCACATAGACTCAAATGATCTTTCAAATGCTTCTTTGTTTGACTATCTTCTAATCTTGTTTCTTTCGTCTTTCTTCGGTGAATCTGCCAGTAAACCCTGTGGGGGAACTCCAAGTAGGCTCGAATCAGTTTGCCTTGGGCGTGCGTCTTGATGACTTAGTTAAATACGTGCTGAATCAATTTCCTGCTAACGAGCCTTCGGGGAGGTTGAACGCCATCGAGAATCAGACCCTCCATTATCTCCGTGCCATGATGAATTCTTGGAAGTTGGATGGATCATACCTGAAGCCCTCATTCCTCTTCGGAGACATTTTAATCATAAAGAATCTCCCAGTATTAGAGATCTCTGAGAACTGGGATTTTACTTTGGATGGGGTGGCGATCCATATTCCTCTCATGGAGCGTCATTATCCTCTGTCGTGGTTCAATGTGGTATTGTTGGACAGAAAGATAGTGTGTAACTTAACTCCTACCCAATCAGGGATGTTGATGGGCGATATCCATTATAACCCGAACATTAGGTCAGCATACGCGGGTAAGGATTCCGTCCTCCGGTATATGATGGGGCTGGCCCCAGGTTCTTTTTATGAACGTATATGGTTCCAACTTCACATTCACTCAAGCTGATACATTCCTGAATCGGCTTGCTCACAAAAAATCTTATCCCGTTGGCAGACTGGCATTGCTGAACTGGATAAAACCCACTTCTACGTGGGCCCACTTGACCACTTGGGTTTTGCAGACCTACGGGACATTCCTGCGGGAGGTGGGACTCTATCATGCCATCCGGGGCATCTATCACGGGTTTTCTATCAATAAGCCATTGTTCATGGCGCTCCTGGATATATATAACCGGCGAACGGGAACGTTCTTAGCACCCAGAGGGGAGTTGGGGCTTGCTCTCCATGAGATGTATACTGTCTCCAAGCTTCCGTGGGGGAACGAGCCTTTTGAGGTGTACACCCCGTCGAACGAGGAGCTCGAGGACCTAAACCGAAGACTCCTAGGTTTTGTGACGGTGTACCAGGAGTTGCTATGCCATTATAGTACTTGTCACCAGATGGCTATAAAAAATGAGGATAGCTCAGAAGGGAACGCTTCCCACACCACATCCTGGGTCAATTATTTTTTTAAAGTTGGCCCTTCTGGCGAGTTTATTCCTCGAACTCCTCAAACCCAGGGAGAGATAAAAGACCTGATGTTGAGCGTCAAGAAGTCGCGGTCTAATAGCGACATATTCGGGATCAAGCTGACTCTCTTAGCTATTTTTACTACGGTACCAGGCAGATGTCTAAGAAAGTGCTCCTGGCTGGATTTTTGATGATATGGCTACAGAATTGCATAGTCTCGGGGGGGGGGGGGAGACAGGTTCTATTGAGAGGATCAGCCGCCACTTCATTCTCCCTGCCGTTAAGCTGGTTTTTGGAGTTAGACTGGCTCTTCTCCCGGCTATGGTGTATCGGCTATGGTGTGTAGCATACACCATGGTCTTTGAACATTCTCGTCCAAGGTTATTGTCCGCAAGAAGACGCTGGACTTTGAGCATATAGAGCTATCTTTCCACTATTTGATGGGGTAGATTTTGATGCACTACAAGTCTTTGATGGGATCTGGAACAGCGGAAGATGCTACGGACGAAGACGCTTTCCTTTTCCAACGCCATCACCAACCCTGGGAATACAGTACTATGCCAGCTTATCGGTGGGTGCTGGCGAGGGTGGATGGGTGTAACTTTTTCGTGTCTGTTCCTCATTTTTTCGATGAAGAAGTGAAGGATGTACACCTTGATGGTACTGGACCTTCTCACTTTCTGTCTCCGAAGAAGCTCACCTGGTTGCACAACATCCGCCCCGCGTATTTGGTTTATCATAACCGCGATAATGTGTACTTGGAGCCCTACCTGCCTAGTAGGTTTTCTATCCAGTTTGGCTATAGCCAGTTATTCCTTGACTGTCCCAGCCCTTGCTTGGGCTATGAAGGTAGCGTTCTTGACGGTGTCAGGGCATGAAATTATTATGACGCTTATCATACTCGGGCCAGCTTCTCGATCCCTGATACTAAGGCGCCGAGGGAAATTTTGTACGTGGCTACCTTGTATCATGTTATGGCGAACAAGCCCCCTGTCAATTTTGATCTGAGTACCAGTTTTATCATGGGTACCGGTTTAGAGGAAAAGTCCAAGGGGCTAAGCCAAGAAAGCAACTAGCGCTCCAGACTCCCCTCCTTGAATCAAAACCTTCCGAGTCGGCTGAGGAGGATGATGATCATGATAGCGATGATTCTCTTTCGCTTGGGGGTGAAGAAGTAGCGGATCAACCGCTTGCCACACCAGACAAACTGCGAGGGATCCGCCGCTTGCTACACAAGAGGAAGTAGTGGGGGAAGGACGGCCTTCCGCTGTGCCTGGTCCCTCACGCAAACGAGTCAGACGTGAGTCTTCTGACGGTAGAATGACCTTTTTTGTGAAGAGAGCCGCTGTTAGGTCTCGTGGATTGCTTATTACCGAGAGGGTTGAGGATGCTGCTGACGGTGCTCCGGCGGTAAGACTATGTTGGAGCTATCTCCTTGTTGTGGCTTTCTTTTTCTTGGAGATATGACATAATCATTTTTTCTTTGTAGGCGTCTGATGAACCAGGCTCTCCTGAACCGTCTGTTGCCCCTGGAGTTGATCCGGCTCTTGCTGCGTTGATTAGCGGCATGTGTACCGCGGTCCTTTCTGTGGGGGCCCTCTCAGCGGCGGCTGGGGGCTCCAACGTTGCTGAGGCCTCGGTCCGAGGTGATGAAGGTTTCCTCGGACTGTCTTCAAGATTGCTGAATTTCAGCAAGGCAACGCCGATCTCATCGCATCCCCTCCCGAGGGTGCCGGGGCGGAGGAGTCTATTATATTCGACTCGGAAGCCGCTGCTGGAGAGGTTGTGGTGGCCGTAGGCGAACCTCAGCCTCCACACTCTTTTGCTGGTAAGATAAACCAAATATTGACTAGTGAGGGAGCTTATTTGCTCTATCAACACATCCTCCGGGTCAAATCGATTCATGGTTGTCTTGTCCCTACAGGTCCTGACTGTTTACTTCCCACAGCGAATATTCTTGGAGAAGGCTCGGCCTGCTGCGATGTGGGTGAAAGGAGCGTTTCCTCTCCTTCACCGACTTATGTCGAGGGGCCTTCCGCCAGCTCTGGGCAGACGGGAGTGGAGCTTGTTCCGGGAGCGATGGTCTCCGTCCCATCCTCTGCTGCTGATACGGCTTCAGAGACTGACTTCTCGGCCCTGTCGAGCATTCAAGTTCTGCTGGCTGCTGAAGAGGAGTTGGCCGTTGTTCAGGCATCCTTCCGTACGGAGTTTGTTTCCCTCGTGGCAGGAGCGGCAGATTCTGTTGCGTCTTCTTCAGTGTTGCCAGCTACACTTCCGTTGATGCCGGCTTCTTCGGAGGCTCTGGACGAGGTGTCGCAGGATGTGGTCGACAGCTTCTATCGCCATTTAAAGAGGGGCGTAGATGCTGCCGTAGAATGGGGGACCCCTTTTTCTTTGTCCCTACGGTACGCTCAGGGTCAGATTGAAACTTTGAAGACTCTTCCTGGCGGGGTGGGGTTGGCTGCGCTCCTGGAGCCCAAGTTGGCAGAGGCTGATCAGCCTATGACCCAATTACTGGCGATATAGCAGGCTGGCTTGCTTGCTGTGATCGAACGGGAGCGGGGCTTCCTTATTGCTACTCTGGATAGGATAAAGCTTGCTCGAGATACTGCCGGGCCAGTTGTGAAGGGGGACCTTGACGAGCTTTCCGCTTTGTACGACAGGCTGGGTCGTCGAAGTCAAGCTTGTAGGGCTCGGGAAGAGTCTGCTTCTTGTGGAATAGCTAACACGAAGGAGAAGATTCTCGCACTTCAGAGGGAGTTGGCCTTCTTAGAGTCAGAGCTGGGGGCTGCTCGTGCGGAACAGGAATCAATCGTTCGGGAGGTCGAGAGGGTTTACCGATCTTCTATTAACCTGGAGCGGGCTTTCAAGAAATTCGAGGACAACTGGCAAGCTCACGCTCATCAGGAGGATGAGGCGGCGCTGACCCAAGAGGCGAGTGTTGAGCTAAACAGAGGTTTGAGCGGTCGGTTGCCTTGCTGACGGACTGTCTCATGATGTTATGTGCCCCGGAGGAGTGATCGATTTTCTGTTTTCTTTTGCTCCTTTTCTCCTTCTTTTTTTTTCTTTTGTTTTTATTTTGTAAGAAGTGTGATCCCAAATGATGTAGCACTTTGAATATTGAATAAATGATATGTTTCAACTCAACTTCTCTTTCCTGTACTTGTCGTGTTTGTGGAATTGAACCTGCTGGAGGATTATTTGTGGACCTGTTACCCTGGGCGTACCTTGGTTTTAGGTACGAGTAACACGTTTTGGAGAGGAATACCTAGAACAACTTCGCGATAAGACATCTATAGAAGTTTTTGGTATTCGAGAGAATGCCAGGAAGCAACTGGGCTCCCAGGCATGATAGGGAAGGGTGGACGTGTATTGGAGACCCAGTACAGCATCTGTGGTTGACTGAGGACATTTGTGGTCAACAGAGGATATTTGTGGTCAACAGAGGACATTCGTGGTCAACAGAGGACATTTGTGGTCAACAGAGGACATTTATGGTCAACAGTGGACATTTCTGGTCAACAGAGGACATTTGTGGTCAACAGAGGACATTTGTGGTCAACAGTGGACATTTGTGGACCTATTATCTTTATCGTACTCTGGTTGTGGGTACAGATAATAGGTTGAAAGGGGACCGACATACTTACTCAGAGGTAATGAGGACAGGGCAAGTATGGAGATTTCTTCTATGGAGCCTTCCCACACAGAGGTAATGAGGACATGGTAGGAGCGGGCACAATGAAGAGGGGGTTCATAAAACGACTTAGAGGTAATGAGGACATGGAAGCTTTATGTAGGGGTGATTTATTTTTGCCAAAAGTGAAACGACTCAAAGGTATCATCGACATGGTCATTTTGGAAGTTTGTGGACCCGTTACCCTTTTTGTGCGCTGGGAGTGCAGGTAGTAGATCATGAGGGAGGATCTTTTATAGGAAGAAAGTTCAGAGGTATGATCATACATGACTTACTATTTGAAAGAGTGACCGGAATGTGAGTTCAGAGGCACCAGCGGGTACATGACTTGATATTGTATGAGTGTGAGTTCAGTGGCATCACCGGCACGTGACTCGATAATCTGGAGAATGGTGAGTATGAGTTCAGCGGTACGAGCGGGTACGTGACTCGTTGATCTGGAAAATATGAGTATGAGTTCAGTGGTACCAGCAGGTACATGACTCGAATGATTGTAAAATGTAGGAATGAGTTCAGAGTTACCAGCGGGTACATGACTCTATGCATGGAACCAGAATGTAAGTTCAGTGTTACGGGGAAGCACATAACTCGATACTCTGAGATGTCTCAAGGATTTCGTTTAAGACATAATACTTCTTCAGGAACTTGCCATTGATGGGCAACATGAGCAAGTCTCCATTTTGTTTTGCGAGGCGGTAGGCGCTGTTGGAGAAGACAGCTTCGATGATGAACGGGCCTTCCCATTTTGGTTGGAATTTATCGGCTGTTTTATGCGTCATAACCATCGGCCTCCGAACCGCCAGGACGAGATCGCCTACTTGGAATGTTCTGACCTTGACCTTCTTCTTGAAAGCTCCGGAGATTCGGGCTTGATACAGCTCAATTTGTTGCTGAGCTAACAGGCGCTTCTCGTCTAGGGCCTCAAATTCCTGTAGTCGGCGATGCTGGTTTTCGTCTCTCGTCAGCTGATGTGTGAGGGTGACGCAGAGTGAGGGGATCTGAGTCTCTAATGGGAGAACTGCCTCACTCTCGTACACCAGGGAAAATAGTGTATTCCCGGTGGCTGTTCGAACTATGGTGCGATATGCCCATAAGCATTCGCCAAGCTTCTCATTCCAGTCGTGCTTGTTAGAGGACACGAACTTCTTGAGTAGCTTGATTATGGTTTTGTTGAATGCTTCTGCTAACCTATTGGCTGTTGGGTTGTAGGGTGTCGAAGCAATGTTCTGAATTCGGTGCTTGTCGCAGAACCGATAAAACGCGTAGCTTGCGAACTGTGGCCCATTGTCGTGAATGATCCTTCGGGGCAGTCCAAAGCGATAGATGACATGATGGTTAAGGTAGCTGATCACGTTTAAAGTTTTCACCTCTGCCAAGGGGATTGCTTTCACCCATTTGGAGAAGTAATCGGTGATTGCGAGTATGAATCGGTGTCCTCTGGACGAAGGTAGGGTAATTGGGCCGACGATGTCCATACCCCATGCTTCGAATGGCCAGGAGGCCACAGTCGGATGTAGGAATTCATATGGCTGGTGGATGAAATCGGCATAGATTTGGCAGGCTCTGCACTTTCATGCATAATCTATTGCGTTTGCAACCATCTTGGGCCAGTAATAGCCCATTCGGCGAAGGCGGTCTTGCAGTTTTGGGCCAGGTTGATGGGCTCCGCAGACACCATCATGGGCCTCGTGTACGGCTTCCTTGGCTTCTGTATTTGATAGACATCGAAGCAGCGACCCGTCATAGGATCGCCGATACAGCATTTTCGTCTCCGTATCATAGAAAAATCTGAGAGAACGTCTTCTGATAGAAGTAGCTTCCTTCGGATTCTCTGGCAGGATGTCGTATACTACGAAGTCGATGAACGGCTGTCTCCACTCTGGTGCTTCGTCGACTGAAAGAGCGGAGTAGCTTTCAATGCACCGAATGTTATCCTTAGGACAGACCAGTTCACGGCCTATTATGTCGACCTGATGACGAGCGTAATTTGGCACAGCTAGGGAAGCGGCCAAACCAGCTAGTACATCAGCCTCAATGTTCTGGAGTCTGGGAACATGTTCTATGAAGAATCCTTCCAGAGACGAGATGATGTCGATTGCTATTCGTTGATACAGGATCATGTCTTCATGGCGGACCTCGTACGACCTCCGAATCTGATTGACAATTAGCTGTGAGTCGTCGTATGCTTCAAGATACTCTACCCCCAGCTCCTTTGTGAGTCGGAGGCTAATGACCAAGTCATTGTACTCGGCCACATTATTTGAGCAGGGCTCTGTGAGTGGGTAGGCCCAATTGATCACCAAGCCGGAGGGAGAAATCAACACCACTCCAACTCCAGCGACGATATTGCCTTTGGGTCCGGTTCTTGAAGTGCCATCGAAGAACATTCGCCAGATGGCGTCATAGGAGACTGTATTAATTTGAACTGGTGACCTCATCCGATATTTCTTCATATATCCTAGTCGTCTCCGAACCTGGGTGTGCTGCTAGAAAGTCTGCCAGAGCCTGGCCTTTAACAGCCTTTTGCGAGACGAAGATCATGTGGTATGGTGATAGTAATATCGCCCAGGTAGCAAGGCGAGAGCTGAGTGCCCCAGGTTTGGTCATGAGGACCCTGAGGGGGTTGATCCACGATTTTACTTGGATGGTTTGCCCCGTGACGTAGTGTCGCGTCTTCTAGATCGCGAACACGAGAGCAAGGCATTCCTTTTCTACGGTCGTGTATCGATATTCTGGCCTAATCATCTTTCGACTGAGGTAGTATATAGCTTGTTCGTGGCCCGTATCATTATTCTGTGGCAACAGGGCACCAAGAGAATGCTCCATTGCTCGCACATAGAGCAGGAATGGCTTCCCAGCAATATGAGCTACCAACAACGGAGGGTTCGATAAATATTCTTTGATACTGTCGAAAGCGCGTAGGCATTCCTCATCCCATACGAAGGAGACTCCCTTCTTCATGAGGTGGGTGAATGGTTGACATCGTCCGAAGAGATTAGAGATGAATCTCCTGATGTAAGCTAGCCTGCCTTGGGGGCCTCGGAGTTTGCGAAGATTTCTCGGGGGACCCATCTCCATGATTGCCTTTGTTTTCTTGGGGTCGATGTGAATGCCTTGAGAAGTGATGACGAAACCCAGGAATTTCCCGCTGGAGACACCTAGGAATGATTTCGTGAGGTTCATCTTTAATTTGTGTGCTCGCATTAGGTCGAACACTGTCCTGAGATCTTGCAGATGATCTTTCTTCGAACAACTTTTAACGGCAATGTCGTCGATGTAGCATTCCACCGTCTTGTATAAGTGGTCTCTAAAGATGACGCTCATAGCTCTCTGATAAGTAGAGCCAGCATTTCTTAAACCGAAAGGCATAACGGTGTAGCAATATGTACCAATCGGTGTTCGGAATGATGTGTGCTTCTCGTCGTCATGGAACATCTTGATCTGGTTGTATCCTGAGAAGCCATCCATGAAGGACATACGTTCGAAGCCGCAGGTGTTATCGATCATAATATCTGTGATAGGGAGAGGGAATTCATCTTTAGGGCATGCCTCATTCATATTCCGGAAGTCAATGCATATTCGGATCTTTCCGTTCTTCTTAAGAATTGGTACGATGTTGGCTGTCCAGTCTGGATGCTGCTCTTCGCGAATGAAGCCACTGGCTATCAGTTTGTTAACCTCAGCTTCGATAGCATCCATAATATCCGGACGAAATCGTCTTTGCTGTTGTTTGACAGGTTTTGCATCCGGACGAATATTGAGTTTGTGGAGTACGATTTCGGGGTCCAATCCTGGCATATCTTCATAGCTCCAGGCGAACACATCGACATACTCTTTGACGAGTTGAGGCAGCGACTCTCGCTCTTCATCTGTAAGACTCTGGCTGATGAAGATCGGTTTTGGGGAGGCTTCATCACCAAGATTAACTTGTATGACCTCATCCTCAGTGGGAGGTTATCTTTACTCGAAATGCTTTTCCCATTGTTCATCTAGCTGTTGGGCCCACGACTCTAGCTCGAGAATTTTCGGAATGTCTTCATCTTCTTTATAAGCGTCGGCGAATGCCATGTTGACTGACAGGACTTGTCTGAATATGTCTTCGATGCTGGTATCCGAGTCAGAAGTTGGTAATCCGGTCGAATGTGAGTGTCAGTCGCATTCTTTATCTGAACTTTAAGGGGTTGTCGTGGGTGTTATATACCCTAATCCACATCGAGTCTTGCTATAGTAGTCCCGTAGTTTGCCAGCCGGGACCGAGGGCTTCAAAGGTAGTCGTCGTCCAGTACCGTAGTTCAAACCCGGTGTCGTTTCCAGGTTGTACCCCTATTTTGGCATGAGATATTTATATTGGGGGCTATAAAGATACAGAGGCAGTCTCCCGGCATCCGATCCAAGGTCAACTTCTTCTATGGTAAATGGATGCGGATCGTTCTTTCGGCCGAAGACGATTGGATGGTCTCCTCCTACGATTATTCGGTAAGCGTCTTCTGCTGGAGTAAGCTGGATTGTGGTGTAGACATTTGTCACTTATGTGTGCAGGTGAGTGCCTATACCGTGTTCCTTAGCGTACATTGTACAAAGCTTATTAAGCTCGAGGTAGTTCAAAGATAACCCTTTATTGATGAAGTAAGGTATCTTTTCTAGAGGGATTACATCATCTGAGGAGGAAACATCAGTGTAGACAGCTACATACTTGGCCAGCTCTGGTTTCTGTTGGACTACCCCCTGTGTGAATGAAGAATGAAAGGACGACCTGGGGAACTTGATCGTCAGCGGTTCAGCTGATGGTGCCGAACGTGGAGTTGTTGGCAGACTAGCGACCCCCAGTTTGGTACTCGCTGTGGGGCGAGGAGTGGCTGGTTCGCTGGAAGTGTCAGACCTTGTATCGGGGTGACGACCCTTCTTGGGAAGGCGTATCGTCAGTGGTTTGTCGGAGGGATTAAGCTTCTTCGTTTGGGGCTGGCCAACTCTTGGCAGTCTGATTGTTAGTGGCCTCATTGTGGATCTTGGCACTCGGCTAGACCTTGGCAGCCGGAGTATCATCTACTCTTCTTGTGCCGAGAGGCTGATTGCATCCTTACGCAGAGTGGCGGTAAGGGGTACAGACCTGCCCGGCTTGTGAGCTTGGAGGTGGAGCGTCAGAGGCTCTTCTTATCCTATGGCAGTCTCGGTACTAGCTTATACATCTCCTTCAACAAAATGCTTCTTCGATTTTTCGTACAGATAGGAGTCTGAGTAGTAAGATTCGACCCCTTTGAAGGGATCGATATCAGCAAATTTCGTCCTCACGAAGCCGTGTTTGTCGACATATTTGAAGCACAGGTGCAGCGTGGAAGGCACGATCATATAATCTTGTATCCATGGATGCCCCAAGAGAATGTTGTAAGAAGTGTCTGGTTCGATGACGTAGCAGGTGACTTCGGATTGGAGGTCGCCAAGTTGACACTTCAGACGAATCTTCCCAATAGGGTAGCTCCTACCCGAATTAAAACCGCTGATGGCGGTACTTGTAGGCGTCAGGCGATGCATTGGGATACGGAGATGATGTAGCAGACCCTTCGGGATAATGCTTATGGAAGAGCCGGGATCAATGTGCATCCGGTCCACCTTTACATCGCCGATGTATCCAGTGTGGTATAGTGGGCAATCGTAGATATTAGTTTTGATGAGCATGTCCTGCGGAGTGAAGACGATGTTGGGCATTGCTCCTGTGCAGGCGTTGTCTTCGAGATCTGCAGGCGGGTTTTCTCCCGTGAGGTTAACTTGAGCCAGGTATGCGTCGGCATTTTGGAGTGCATCGCTCAAAGCCGCACGAACATCCTTAGAGAGTCTCAGGAGCTCGTATAATGACAACATGGCCAGTGTATTGGCCAATTGTGCCAAGATGTCGAAGTTGTAGGGCCTCTCCAACCCCTGGGTTGCCTCTTTTTGGAAGGATTTATCGAAGCGAGTCTCCCTCGGCCTAGGCTTGTCGGTCGTCGAAGGCTGAGTCGGTCCCCGAGAATCGGTTGTAGCGGGCTGATGATCTTCAGCTGGGTTGTCAGCCACAGGCTGGGATTGTGCCCCAGATCGCGTGACGACGGCTGTAGCTTCTTCGATGTCTGCCGAGATTGTGCGGCAGGATCTGATTTTTCTATTCTTTTTCTTGCAGATAGAAGGCGATATAGGCCGAGTCACTTTCGATACCAAGCCTGGATGGATCCACAAGACCTCCCCTCGTGATGTGGTGAGGGGTACCAAACCAGCAGCCTGATCTCGGGGAGGTAGAAGATTAGTAATCTCCATTGTCGCTAGAGGGATGGGGACCACCCCGTCTTGAGTTTCCATCGGAGGGAAGCTGCCGAATTGTACCGACACCATATTGGCTGCCACTGTTACCTCTTCAAAATCGATGGCCAAAGCGTTCGAATCGATGAGGTTTTGGATGTACCGTTTCAGCTGGTAGCAGTCGTGTGTAGCATGATGGATGTAGCGATAATAATGGCAGTATTTTGGGTTCTCCATATCTGACGGTCGTGGTTTCCATCTTGGTGGAGGAAGCTTAATTCTGTCCCCTTGTATGAGCATATCCAAGATGGGCTTGACATGACAGTCTTCGAAGGAGTAAGTGATTTGAGGCCATTGTTTGTTTGTCGGCTTTGGCTCAGGTTTCTGTGCCGTGTCGGCCACCATAGCCTGCTTTCCCCTGCTGTCCCGATTGTTGGAGGTGCTACCACCATTATCGTTGTTGGGACACTTGCCCTTGTTCTCTCCGTCCGAGATATGCAATCCCAGTTGGCGAGCCTTCTTCAATCATTCTTCGGCGCTTATGGCGCTGATGATGAACGTCTTCCAGTCCTTGAATTGACTTTCGCCCATCCAGAGACTGATTGTTGAGAGAAGTCACTTTTGGTAAATTTCAATCAAGGAGGAATCTAGATTTCTAGAGGGCAACTTCATGGCAGTTTTGCAGAACCGCTCGAAGTAGTTCCTGGTTAGCTCTTTCTCCTCTTGGACGACGTCCATGAGGGTGGACATGGTGATGTCCTGCCCTACTTCATAGAATATTTCCAAGAACATGCGCTTGAAGCCTGTGAAGGAGTGGATGCAGTTGTCCGGCAGGTTGCGATACCAGTCGAAGGTGACTCCTTCCAATGCCCTGATGAATAATCGTGTAAGAATGGCATCATCATGTGGCAGATGGTCGATGGTGACCTCGAAGTAAGTGATGTATCGACTTGCCGATGTCTTGCCATCATAAGGATTGATATTGAACGACCTATATCTTGGTGGGAATGGAACATCCCTCTATGAAGCAGGGTATGGTTGCCGTATTCTGAGGTCTTGAGAGTTTTCTCGAGCGTGGAACATGGCTCGGAGCTCCTGGACCTCTTTTCTCGCTTCGCGTGCTTCGTCCACGGAAGTGGGGGCTGTTGTTTCTGGAGGATTGTTGTCCGGGTTTGGTGCCGTCGAATTCGAGTCCACATTGACCGCGGGACTCGTACTTGTTTGGCCAGGCGTCCCTCCTTGCAGAGTTCGAAGGGCTGCTTTAATCTCGTCTACGGACTTGACCAAAGCAAGCAATATGGCCTCGAGACTGTCGATGCGCTGGCTATCACTGCAACCACCTTGGTTGCTGTCTGTCATGAATACCGTCTTCTCATGAGGAGAGATAGACGGAGCTGTGGAGGAAGTGCCCTCTGAATCGTATCCCTGTAGTGAGAAATCATCGGGGTATGTGGGTATATTCCCTTCTGACTCAGATTCGGAAGGAATAGTACCCCCAGCCTCCGAGTTCGCCTCGTCATGGGAGTTGTGGACGTCGTCGAGGACGTCAAGGTTTGTTGTATCTGATGGGAGAGTTGTCTCTCCTTGCTCGTTTTCTTGGAACATTGGGTTGCTGTGGAGGCTCGGAGGGGTGCTACCCCCAGCCCCAGCAACCCTCTGTGACGAATCTTCCATTATCGCAGATTTTGTCTTAGAGCGAGTACCTTGGAAGACTCCGGTGGTGGGCACCCTCTTAGACGACAGTCTTTTGGTCGCAGTGGTTAAGAACTTCGGGCTGGGAATATTCGTCTTCATCCCCCTTCCATCAACAGGGACTTTTTGAGCAGAGTTGCAGGGGACGACGGGTAGTGCCTCGTCTTCTGAAGATGGCTGCTGCAGTCTTTGAAAGACAGACTGCCGGTCCTCTTGCATTATCGTGCTATTGCAGCAGCAATTGACAATAACTTGGGTGCAGTAACGTCCGTGGGAGGACTCTTTGCACCTCGATGCATCTTGTCTTTCCTTGCGTTTGTGGGGGATGGCCTCACGCAAGTCACTTGCTTTGCTGGCTCGGGAATTCCGGGCATGCGAGTGTGTAGGCCTCCCGCCTGCTCCATGATTCGAAGGTAGCTCGTATACTTACCTTCGCTCGTTACTGGGAGATGCCTGATGACTATCCCGCCCATTGGCTGCAGGGGGCAGGGTACGAGTAGCCTTATACAACTTTCCATTAGAGGCCCGCGTGATAATTAGCGGGATGCTCCGTTAGTCAGAGGTTGGGACAGCTGACTGGGCTTGGTGAGCCCGCGCTGCCCTAGACTTCTTCCTTTTAGCACTTACGGGTGCATAATAGGAAGAGTCCAAGTTGGATACTACATAGTCTGGCTTATCATCCAGAGAACCATCAGGGTCAGGACCGCATGAAAGACGGTCGAAGACTGATCGAGAGAAGCGTGGAACAGACGCTATGCGGCTAGGATCGGAAACCGTGCAGGCTGTCTGCATGCGGCTGTCTTTAGTTGTCAGATGAGTTGTTCTTGTGCGAATAGGAGTCACGACCGTGCAGGCTGGTCGCATGCGGTTGGCAATTATGGCCGCATGGGTTTTCTGTAAGCGATTGACTTCGGTAGCCGTATAAGTTTTATCCATGCGATTGGCAACTGTAGCCGCATAAGCGATGCGGCTGACAGATGTGGTCATGTGAGCTTTCTTCATGTGGCTGGCGGGTGTAGCCGTATGAGCTTTTTTTGTGCGGCTAGTACCCTTATGTTACTCGGATCGCATAGAGTTCCTCTTTGCCCCTGCAAGTCCAATATCATAGTATTTTCTTCTGCCCGACTTGGGGACAACAGAGTTGTCTAAGGTCTGAAGTAGGGCCGCATGAGAGTCTTTCTTGCCGTCTTGAGCAAAAGAGGGTATCTCTGCGAGAGCTTCAGTAGGAACGAAGGATCAGGGCCTCCACTCCTTGCGGGCCTTCTTTGTGCTGGCTCGCTTCTGGACTGGGCCAATGCTCTTGTTGGACAGCATTTCTTTGAACGCCTGTTGGTCGAACCGGGCGACCATCTTCTGTTGTGTGGAGCCAAGCTTGGCTGCATCTGACTGCGTCACCAACTCCTCATCCATGGAGAAGTTTGTCCCCAGCAGAGTCGCCATCATGTTTGCCATAAAATATAAAAGAGCAGAACTGTTTATGGGAGGACTGGACTTTTATATCACGTTACAAACTCGCTTGTACAAAGAAATCCTAGGGACAAAAACCTAGGTACAGCAATCTGAGTACAATAGAGGCTCGGGAAAGCGACGGCAGCTCTGCCTTACTCCTTAGACGATCGGACGTAGCCTTGGCTCCTGTAACGAGATGCTTGGCGTTGACGAAGAAATGCTCTTCTTGCTCTCCTCGTATTGCTCTTCTGGCTTCTCTCTCTATGGATTGATCTTTGTGTATTTTTCTCTCTGATTATTAGGGAAGCGTCCTTTTGTAAGGGAATGACACCTTGCTATTTATAATAATGGGGGGCATAATTAGGGTTTGTAATGATTGCCCATTCTCAAGGTGGCGGTGGCCTGGTAAATGATCAATCTGGGCTATTAATATTGAGCATGAAGGATCTGGGCCATTAATGAGGATTATGCCAAATTATGTCAGCAATTAATATTAATTGTAATAAATCCCCATCATGATGATTTGTTGATATCCGCAAATCTAAATGAATCAATTTAATTCATTCTATTGTCACGTGTCCCAAATTATTGGGATCCGACCCAAAATTTGATTATCTTTAGGACACGTGTCCTGTCATCGTTGTTGAGCCGCATGAGGAGTGTTCGTGTTTGGACCACATGAAGGTCGTCATGATTGAGCCGTATGAAAGATTTCATGACCGAGCCGCATGAATAGTCTCTATACTCGAGCCGCATGAAGGTTGTCATGACCGAGCCGCATGAATATGTTCATGATCGAGCCGCATGGAGGTCTTCATGACCGAGCTGTATGAGAGTCTTCATAGCCGAGCCGCATGAATTTCTTCATGGGCGAGCCACATGGGGGACCTTCATGATTGAACCGCATAGGTTCTTCTGCACTGGTCGCATGAACTCATTTAGACTGGCCGTATGAACTCATTTAGACTGGCCACATAAACTTGCATCGAAGCTGTGAGGATTTTCCCCAATTCCCTAGGAAGATACTGCTTTTACGTCAGTCATTATGACTACTTTTCGTCAGGGCTGTCAACTGTCAACTGTCAGCCGTCAGAGCATTAATTGTCGGCCGTCAAAGCATTAATTGTGTTTGAATGAACCTGGGTACAGCTGTTCTAAAAAAGACACGTGGCTTCCCTCTGCTGGCCGCATGGAGTCCACTCTGTTTTTGAGCCGCATGGGACTCTTTTAGCCGCGTGTGGCTCCTTGGCCGCATGGATCATTTTTTTTCTTTTTTTCCATGCTTCTACAGTAACCATTGCTGAGGGACTGTGGACTGGAATCTATAGAGAATCCAGCAAAGTTTTTGGTATTATACTGAGTGCAGACCAGGGATCGACAAGGATACGACCCACCCTCTTTGTGTCGACGTACCCAGTGAAATAAAGAGGTCGATCTTGCCGATTGTCCTCCAACAACAAGTCATCCTGGGTGAAGGTGATGTTCGGCATGATTTTCATCACAATATGACAATAAGGGCAAGCTACTAGCTCATCATCAGACTTCTTGAGATATATAAGACAAGCATCAACTTTTATCAAGGCTTCGCTTAGTGTTTTTTCAGTTTCCTTCGAGAGACAAAGGAGCTCAAAAATTGATAATATTGCCGTTAGTATTGGCCAGCTGAGCCAATAAGTCAAAGTTGTATGGTTTCTGAAGACCTTGTAATGGAGTTGACTTCTTCAGGTTCTTATCAAAGCAAACCTGCTGCTTTCCTTTATCAGCTGCTGGTGGAGCTGATATTGTAGGAGCATTAGGAGCAAGAGGAGGAGTGACAATTTCTTTCTCTTGACCATCTTGTTACTCTCTAAGGTAAAGTCTACCAGATCGAGTACCGGTCAAGGCTTCTTATTTGGGAGCAGGTGAGAGAGAGAAAGACTATGTTTTAGGTCTTTACTCGTACTTTGCTCTTGTAGGGCTTCTTTCTCTGGTTGGGAATCGTGTGATCTACCCCAAATCCCAGTCCAGGACGTGACCTGTTGTCTTGAAGTTGTAAGGATAAGGGTATCGAAGATCCTTTTCAATCATTCAAGCTCGGGGTTTTTGAAAGTCATATCCCATCTTCATTATTACCTCCCAAGATTACTGACTGTATCGATGGAATTTGGGCCGATAGGTGACTTCCGATATTGACGGAGTAGTCTATGAAGAAGACGCGGATCCTGCCGGAATGAAAGTAGTTTTCAAAAAAGGAATACATACATCAAGCAAGGAGTGCTCACTCGAAGTCATATTACAGGATTTGTACTTGGCTGACTTCTTTGATTTAAAAGAAAGGATAGATGTTTTCTGTACAAACTCACAGACGAGGTCCGGATGAAACCATATGATCTCGCGCTGGCGGGAGGTTGGCAATCTCCCGCCAGTGCGAGACAGTGGAACCAAACCGTCATTTCGGGCTGGCGGAAGGTTGGCAATCTCCATGGTTGCCTTCAAAATTGGGACAACACCATCGGGAACTAATCGAGGAGCGAAGTCTCTGAATTTTAAAGAGATGACATTAGTTGTCACTGTCTTCTCATCCGTTCGAAGGGTGATTGCTTTGGCATTGATCAGCTCATGGATCATTCCTTTGAGTATATAGCATGCTCTGGTTGGATGTCCCAGAAACCTGTGATACATGCAATATTTAGGAATATCAGTTTACCTACTTCATCTGGTTGTTTGATTTTCGGCAGCTGAGGTTTATTGCTTTTGATCAAGTAGTCAAAGATGCTCATGATATCGTCATCATCGAAGGAATACCATTCCTTTGGTCTATTCTCCATTAAAATCTTTTTATTGCAGTTTCAATTACAAACAAAACAATGTTACAATGTGGGACTTAGATGTAGTCCTAGGAGAACACTTTTGTTTATCTGGGTCCCTGTGTCGATGGAGAGAATGGTAATGCATTGACTCCATTGACGATCTGACGATGGTTCTTGGTTCTCTGAAGGTCTGAGTTGCTCTGGGTGCTGGAGTTTGCAGATGGGAAGAAGACGTTGAGTGTCTCTTCCGAGCATGGTGGATGATAACTCTGATGCCTTTTTCTGTCTGTGTACGTATATATATTATGTGGTCCATAGGAAGGAGATGATCCCTCTATTTATAATTTGCAGGCTGGCTGCTCATGCACGAATATGTAGGATGTGCCTATACGTAGGGACGCCACATGGTTGAAGCTGTGGGAGGCACATGGATGATGCAGCATCATTTGTGGGTTGAATCCTTCATGATGTATTATGGGTTGACACGTAGCAGGGGAGAGGATCTTTCAATTGCTGAGATCTTGGGTGATTACTACCCCTTCATAGGCTGAATTGAGTCAAAGGACATGTGGCACATGCCCGTTGCTCAAAGATCTTGGATTTGGTATAGAGTGATCTGATAGGATACGCCTGGGATTGGGCGCATGAGAAGACTTTGGCTCATAACATTCAGGAATCACGAACCAGTCTAGGTGCACGACTTTTGAGGCGCATGCGAGTCTTCAGACACATGGCTGCTGAGGCGCAAGCGAGTGGTTAGTCGGCCACATGGATCGTAACCGTCGGAGGAAAGTAATGATGATGCTGATGTCAGCGACGCTTCGTCATGTAAAAAGCTGCTAACTGTCCAGTCCTTGGGGGACGTGCTGCCAACTCTGTCACTTGAGTATTAATTGCTTGATAGATGACGAGCCAAAATGGGAACATGGGTCTATATTTAATTTAAGACACATGGATCTGTGCTTTGTTGGGCGCATCCATATGGGGTGATTGGAACTGACGGGCGCGTCTGTACGATACGCGGAGTTTGACCGGCGCATCCGTTTGCATGACGCGTCTTTATTGGTTCAAATTTTGTGTTCATTAAGTTCTTTAAATAGCCGTTTTGACTTGGCCGAATTCGAAGTGTCAGGTTCATCACCATAAATGCAAATTCATTGCACGGCATTCGGAGAGCCCGCCATTTGGCGCATGGGTTTGATTTGCCCGGCCTATAAATAGTGGCAATGAGAGAGTTTGCTTCTCGTTCTCTCACGTCTTTTCGAATAAACTTATTTGCTCGAGCACATTCTGTTGACGAGATGCTCCCAAGGGTGAAGATGCGACGACTTGTCTTCGTTCATGCACTTGAAGGTGACTGTTACATCCAAAAGTCGGAGTCGAGGGCTTATAAGGCAGGCGGAAGGTGTCTGTTGCAAGCAAAGATCCGGGTGCTCGAGCCTCGTCTCCGTTATGCTGGAAGAGCTGCATATCGGAATTGTGGTGCTCCCATCTTCATTGGGCTTTGGAGAGCTCTTCCTCCTGAAAGAGTTGGTGTTGCCCATTCTGGTTGTGTTGGAAGCTGCTCCTTTAGCCGCAGATCGGAGCTGCGGTGCTCTCCTCTTCCTTGGGATTTTTAGAGCTCTTCCTCCAGCTACGGTAGGGTTGATCGCCTACCCTTGTTCTGCTCAATAAATGCTTCATTGGTCGAAGCACTTGATCGGGTCGAAGTAGAACGCACATGCTGAGACTTCACGATGCGCATAACTGAGACATTGAAGAGACGCGCTTGGCTGAGACGCTGAAATGATACGCCTAACTGAGACGCTGAAGAGACATGCCTGACTGAGACGCTGAAGTGATACGCCTGACTGATGATGCACCTGGTGGAAGGCGCATGGCAGTTTGCTGCGCCTGATGTAGTCTTAGGATCTTTCTTTTTATAGAAATTCTCTTATGTAAAGCCTTTTTTTAGACATATAATAGACTTTTATATAAAAAATAAAAAATCCTTTTGATGTCTATACTTTTGCTGTCTTGCGGTGCCAAGTACTTCGTTTCAGTTCCCTGGCGCATGTAATATTTAGGCGCATAGGAATTTTGGCCTGTAGATACGCCTGAAATTCCATGCTTCTACAAGACCCCCTTCAAACTTTTCAAAACTTTCTGTCAAGTTTTGGAATACTTTTAATAAGAAGCAAGGTATGGTCTTCAATGGGGCGCATGACTGTTCGGACGCATGATTACTCCATGCATCAGTGATGGGGCGCATGCTCCTCTCAGTTAATGCAAATGATAACACTTCAAAATAATGAAAAAGATTAATGATTATCTTTTTGGATTTATTTGCAGTTATTATTTCGCAGAACCACAAGCGGTGGCTGACGTCACTCCTTATCGGTTTCCGCGTATGCCCAAGCCTATAAATATGCATTTTGATGGAGAGAGAGTTCTTCTTCTCTTTATTTTCTTATTCTTTAGAGTTCTTATTCCAAAAACCCTAAATTCTTTTCCTGAGATGGCTCTAAAACTCCTCGTGGTGGTGTTGGTCGAGGACGAGGCAAAGAGAAAGATCCTGTGGAGGCTGCTGTAGATGATGTCCCCAGGACGCCCGTCGACGTTCGGTCGACGGTGATTGGTGGGTTTCGTTGCTCTTTATCGTACCTTTCTACACTCGAGTAGGCTATTTTTAAAACTCACATACGCCGACGCGCATGGACCTTGGGTCCTGATGATGTGCTGAAGCTTCACTGCTGACGCGCATGGGTTTAGACCCTGATGATGCGCCGAAGCTTCTCTGCTGACGCGCATGGGTTTAGAACATGATGATGCATCGAAGCTTCACTGCTGACGCGCATGTGTTTAGACCCTGATGATGCGTTGAAGCTTCACTACTGACGTGCATGGGTTTAGACCCCGATTATGCGCCGAAGCTTCACTACTGACGTGTATGGGTTTAGACCCTGATGATGCGTCGAAGCTTCTTTTCAGATGCGCCTGAGCCATTGTTCTGTGTATGTGCTTCTGATAAGAGCGTAACTCTGAATTTTTGTTGTTCTAACATATCTGTGTTTTTTACTTCTTTTGTTGACCGCCAGTGTCGATGACCGTTCCACTCTTTAACGAAGTACTTCTAGATGCTTCTCTTTGCCAATTGGGGGTTGATTTCGACGAGGAGGTTATTAACCCCGCGAAGGCTACTATCCTACTGAATTAGCCTTCCGAGAGAATATTGCAAATACGGGATCAGTCGCCTATTTTTCTCCAGAGTATGATAGAGACCGGCAAACTGAAATTCCCTGAGTCCGAGGATACGACTTTCTTGAAAACTGCTTTTCTGTTTGGTGACCGCTTGACCTCCACCGAGGTGAAGGTACTGAAGATCAAGGAAGACCGGTTCTTCTCTGCGAAGGGCATGGTTCTGTACATGCGAAAGCTTGAACGTCAATTGCCGCTGACTGTCTTCTACCGTTTGGCTTCCAAGAGAAGGATGCCATGGGAACTTACTCATTCTCAAGGAGGGGCAATGGGGGGTACCCTTTCGATTGACGTTACTTCGAATCAAAGGGATACCTTGGCCGCCTCACGAGCCGGGACCTCGTTCAGTTGCCGAACTTTGTGTCCTGGGAGCCTTTATAGTGATGTCCCTAATGACACCTTTGCCTTTGTAGTGATGTATCTGAAAGGTGGTTTTAGGGTTGAAGATTGGTGTCACCACGTGCCAAAGTGGTACGAGCTGACCATTTTGGTTTTGTCGAAGTTCAAGGCTGAGCTTAAAGAGATTGGGCTGACTACCGCTATCCGTGCCACACAGGCAGGCGTGGACCTCAACAAGCATATGTTCCATGTACTCCTGGAAATGTTCAATACCCAAACTAGCACTTTCTTTACTCCGGTGGGGTAGTTGGGATTGGATCTCCATGAGATGTGCGAGGTGTCCAAGCTTCTCTGGGGCTCAGAACCGTATGAGGAATATTTTCCAACAAATGAAGAGATCCTTGTTCTGGAAGAGAAGGACCCGGAGATGATGGTTGTTTTCAAGGAGGTGGCGAGCCTTCATTATCTGATACAACGGAAGGACAAAGGCAAGTCACAGCCTCATGTGACTACTTGGAGGGATTATATCTTCAAGCAGGACCTGGCAGACTCTACGAAGATTCGATTTACGACTTTGCAGGGACTGAAGCCTGCGGAAGTAACTTCCAAAATGTGCCGACTAGGCAAGAAGGCTCCTCGTTCAAATGAGAGTGGCGAGGACGTATACAGTTGTTTCTGGCATTACGTGCACTGGATGTCGTCCAATGCAGTGTTGACTGCCTACTTGATGATATGGCTCCGGGACTATGTGTTCTCAGGTGGGTCAGGCTCTGTGGAGAGGGTGACCCGGAACCTCATTTTGCCAGCAGTGTAACTGGTTTTTGGTCGCCCTTTGGCTCTCCTCCCCGCGATGGTGTATAACCTGCTGCGGGGTTTAAGAGATTTTGCTGACGATGTGGCCCATAAGAGGGGCAAAAAAGACAACTTTCCCCGAGCTAAGCTACCATTCCATTATCTGATAGGATGGTTAATTCTGCATCACCCGAACATGATGAGTTCGGGTCCTGAAGATAATCATATTGAAGGTGACTCATTTATCCACTGCTTCTATAAGAGGAAGTGGCTGTACACCGGCGTCCCCGTCTGTAAGATAGTTTTGTCTTATCTCCAGGGTGGGAGATCGTCAAGGTCAGTCCCATCTTCAAAAATTTTGAGGCTGACCAAGATTTGGAAGACTCTGGTGAGGATGCGATCACTCTACCGAAATGGGGGTTTCGCTGGTTGCAGAGTATTCAGCCTTACCACTTGGCCTACTGCAACCAGAATAAGTGTTATCTGGAGCCGTATTTGCCGAGCCGGTTTGCTCGCCAGTTTGGTTACACCCAGCTAATGTTACGGAACCCCAGTAATAGTCTGGGGTTTGCTGGAAGTTTACTGGATGGAGCCCGGGGTTGGCAATATTACAATGCCGGGTGTACTGGGGTTCATTTCAATACACCAGTTCATAACCCTCGGCCACAGATCCTATATTCGGCTGTTAAGCTCTACTGCGCCATGAATACTGTGCCTCCTGAATATGACAGGGAGACTAGTTTTATCGTTGGAACTTAGTTAGAGGCTATGAAAAACATGTTGGCGGCGGCCCGGTCATATTGTCCACCAGACTTGGCAGGATATCGGGCTGCAACTGCAGCGTCAACAGAAAGCACTCAGAAAGATCCCCCAGCTTGGAAAAGGCGGGCTGACGCAGAAGTCGATTCGTCTGCACCAAAAAGTCCGAGAAAAGCGACGACTCCAAAGGTGGGAGCTACGGGAGTGCCGTTTGTAATGCCAATGGAATCAGTTCCTGCTGAGGTAAAGACGTCCCCCATATTCTGGCTCATTATGACATTTTTGTGACATGCTTTCTTTTTGTAGGAACCGCTGAAGAAAAAAAACTTGGGTTTTGAAACCGGGCGTCAGTAAACCGAAGGAGGTGGCGAGCTCTTCTGACGAGCGTATTACTCCGATTGTAACGTCTTCCGTGGAAGAGAATCCTGACAATATCGTTCCAGCGGAGATTATAGTATCTCCAGATTATGTTGGAAAGGAAGCTGAGGATGCAGTAGTTCCCAGGAGGGTGCAAGCCGCCGTGGGGGCTTCTAACATTGAGGATCCAGCAGATACGGGCTTCCAGATGAGGAAGTGGAGTGGAGTTCGTCCTCTTCAGATGACGTTCCTCCAGAGATGAGTAAGCTTGTTGCAAGAGCAACAGACATGGTTGAAATAGAGGAAAGGGTCGATTCCTCTCCTTGTCAAGATGAGGGGAGGTCGGCTACAGCATTGCCGAGCCCTACCCCAGACTCAACAGCGGAGGCTGAGGTGGCTGCCGACCGGAAGGTAGCAACAGATTATATCCCCGTCGAGGGATTCGTTGAGGAAGATGAGACTCATCCGTCGATCCTGACTCCAGGGGAGCCAAGTCAGGAAACAAGTGCTGATCTCGCTGCTTTGCCAGAGGGGGAAGGTCCCCTACGGCCTAATGATAGTGTGTTGGAGACGGAGGAGATAGCCCCTAACGTCGGTGGTCCCTCCAAGCTTGAGAAGGACAAGGGTTTGCTGGAACCCCCTATTGTTCCTTCTATTTGGGGTACGATATCATCGCCCCTCTCGGCTCCTTCCACTCTCTTGGCTCCTCGGGCCAGTGGCGAAGTTCAAGCCCCTGTTGAGGGAGAGTCCGTTGATGTCGAGGTTTCAGCCTCGCAGATTGAAGTCAGTGGGTCTTCTTCAGGCCTGCCGTCTATCACAGTACCTCCTGCAACTCCTTCCATGATGCCTCAAGTGCTGGCTGATACAGATGAGTACACTCAGTTTGTTGTTGAAGCAGTGTACAAGATGCTGTAGAAGGACGTATCAACGGTACTGAATGCAAATGGGAGTTTTGCGACAGCGAAAGCCATGGCGCTCTCTTCCATTGGTTTGATATTTTGCACCGTGGCCACGATCACATGGCTATAATTCTGGAGGAGTCGATGGTTGAGCTCGACCAGCGTCTTTCTGAACTGCAGAGTATCCAGCGGAATGACTTTTCCGCTCTGATAGAAGCAGAACAGAAGAAGTTGATAGCTGAGGTTGAGTCGTCTTATCAGGCCACGATGGCCATCTGGGACGGCGAGGTGGCCACTGCTGAGGCTGCAGTAGAGAGACTGTCTCAATCCACATAAGGGCAGTTGGAGTTGCGGGCCTCATTGGAGGCAAGTATAGTGGAGTTTACTGCCAGGATTCGCCTCTTAGAAGACCAAAGGGCCCAACTTATGTTAGATCTTGAGGGGGCCCAGGCTGAGCACATCTCATCCAAGGAGGAAGAGGCATTTGTTACTCGCCATATTCTTTCTCTGTCTCACCAACGGTAGGAGTTGGACGCCAAGCATGAGAACAATACTGCTCCAGAGGCTGTGGAGATGATGCGGTAGAAACCTGAACGCCGGGTCCTGGCGACTGCAGAGACTCGGGCCGCAGACTTTGTAAAACCCTTGAATTTCTACTAATTATTTTTATTAATATTTGTACGAATTTAAAATTTTGTATTGTACGTCGCGTAGTCGTATTTTACGTCGCGCATGAAATTTTGTTTTTCGAAATTGCTCGACGAGTGCGAACATGTGCGAGCGTACATATTTTTTTAGAAAAACATTTTTATCTATTTTACAGTTTCAAAATAATATATGTAATAATTTGTTTTAGCTATCATACCAACATTTCAAGCTCTCATTTTATTGTAAAAAGTCTTTTGTGAAAACCGTTATTATTAATATTTCATAAATATCTTATTAATTTATTTTAAATAAATAATATAATTTTCGAAATTAATATTATTAGTATTTTTGGAAAACATAATTTGAATTTATTACGGTAATTTAAATCATGATTTAAACTTATGTATTTATTTAAATAGTTAAATAATTGAAATTTGAATTATTGATTTGATTCTTAACTAAAGAAATTTAATTTGATTTTAATTGAATTTGGATTAGATTTGATTGATTTTAAATTAAATTGCAAGTTATCTATTTTTGGGTTTTAAATCTATTCCTAGTTCCTATCCAATTGGGAATTCCCACATCCTATAAATAGGCAGGTACTCCTCCAACTTTTCATTATTCATCCACCAAATTCCACAAACAAATTGTGCGTGCCTCGTGTCCGTGTTCCACCATCAAATTCTTATTCCAATTCATTTACAATTATATTATTTTCTTCCGTATCGGACACCCCCGACACAAATCAAATCCTAACCCTATCCCTAGCCCGATCTATCCCAACCCCGGTCGTTCCCGTCACCACCACCCTAGTCAGATCCCACCGGCCAACCACCACCACAACAGCCACCAGCTGACACCACCACCTCCGACGCACCACCACGACCTCCGTCATCCCAGCCATCATCGCCCTCAGCCTTGCCAAGCCGTAACACCTGCTCACCGGCCAACACGTCGAAGCCAGCATCTCCTTCCGGCCAAACCCAGCACCGACCAAACCTCATCACTGTCATGGTAAGCACCAACCGATCATCCGGCTACCCGTTCCTCCGCCCGACCGTCATCCACACCCCATCCAGCCTGACCACAACCATCTACCACCGGATTCAACTGATCCCGACCACCCCGAGAACTACCGCCACCCAGCCAAACAGGAACCCAAAAATAAAAATAAAAGAAGAAGAAGGAAAAACCCTATCGTCACCACCACCGTCACCGCCGTCACGGCCACCCCGGCCGCCGACAACTACCACCATCAGCATCACCGCGCCACTACCAGACCATCAATCCCTAAGAAAAACCACATAAATAAACCCTAACTAGACTCACCTGCCGCCATTGTCGCCTTCCGTCGGATCCGCCGCTGCCCGCGCGTCCCACGTGCTCCTCCACTGCGAGCTCTCCTCCGCAAGCGGCGCACCGCCGTCGCCACGCAACCCTCGCCGAGCCATGCCCTAGTCCTCGTCGCCCGCTCTCTCTCGCACCATGACCGCCGGCCATCAGCGTCGAGCGCACGAAAAACCTCTTCCCGATCTATCTCCGCCGACTTCCCCCAACCCTCTCCGACCATGCGCCACCGCCTCGAACCGCCTCCCACCGCCGAAATCCTCGTCGTCGTTCCTCCAATTCCTTCCTCAGCCCTTTCTTCTCTCCGCGCCGCCTCCACTTCCTCCTTCCGCTCACCGCTCCCTCACTCCCTGAGCCTCCGCCGACCGCCCCCTTTCACTCCGTCGGCCGCCTCGCCCAGCGTCGCCACGCGACCCTCTCTCTCTCTCGAACCCTCTTTTTCTCTATACTCTCTCTCTCCCTTACTGTGTTTTCGGAAGACTGAAAGGTTTGGTTGATAGTTATTTTTTCTTCTCATTTTATTATTATTATTATTATTAGTTATTAATATTATTATTTCTATTATTATTATTATTACTATTACTATTATTATTATTATTATTATTATTATTATTATTATTGTTGTTGTTGTTATTTTTATAATATGATTCTTTTGCTTTATTATTGTTTTTAGAAAACTAGTTATATACATATATATTTCACATGGTGTATAATAATAATAATAATTATTAGCATTTTTGTGAGATTAATATTAGTATTTTTGTTTGATTGCTAACACTATTACTTTTGAAGAGTCATACATATAATATAATATAGTTTTAAAATGTTATAAATATTCCTTGATTTTCAAAATAGTAAATAAAAATCATAGCCTTTACCAAAGTTTTATTTTTACAAAAATATGGGTTTAGTCTTAAATACTACTTTAACAAACTTAGAGTTTTTGCCGAAAACGGTTTTCTTGACTTTAAAGTACTTTTTGTATTTTTCCTATAAATATTTTGACTCGTACAAATTTGCTTTTAAGACTTATTAATATTTTCTAAAACTCGTATATATAAATATTTATTTTCTTTGATTCTCTCCTGTCCGTATCCAAGTCCTATTGTTCCTATTCCTTCGCCTAATCAGTGACTACCTTATGTCCACCCAAACTAAAATGACCCTTCTGGACCAAATAAAATTGTCCGTGCCACCATCCGAGGTCTCCATATATAGTTGTTGCACCGAAGTTGCAGTTTGTACCACCTTGATCATCGCAGCACACCAGGCGTACTACTAGGCAAGACACCTTGCCATTCGTTGTTTACTTATTTTAGCTCATATTTCATGCATTATTTATTTTTTTTATGCAAAATAAACTATGATACATGGCATAACTGTTAGAACTTACTGTTCATTTATATTTCCTACTGTGTATTATTTTTTCTTACTAATTAAACCTAGAATTAAGGGACCTCCTTGTGTGTTGCATTCATTGGCTTTGACACGTTGTAAACACGAAGTTGTGTGTCGTATGTAGGACACGGAAGTGCGTGATTAGCTGGCCACTAGTACGTACAAGCCGTGCAATAGGAAGAACCGCTAATAGAGGTTGCATGCTAGTTTGACTTAGCGATTATAGTGGTTTGTGTTGTGGACACAACACAGTAGGCATTGGGCGGGGAAGACAATTCCTTAGCGTATGGGCTTCGATACACTTTCCTTGTGACCCGGACTCTCCGCTGGAGATACGGGGTTGATGACCCATGATTACTGACGGCCACTGACGATTCTACGGAACATCATGCTCTTACTGATGGGGCCTCTAGTGCCCAAGGGGTGACTACGCCGATCCTATTCAGCCAGGGCCCATGCGTAGAAACGATTGTTCTTAACTATATATCATTTAGAATGGTAGGTTACCCTATCCGTTAGGTACGAGTACTTTTGGTTTGGGTACTTGTATCTGACCGTAGCTTGGAACAATAACTTGTCGCAGATTAGTTCGTCACATCTTGTCCTTGTTTGGTTGTAGGTGTGACTTACTACTTCGATGAGAAGGTATTGAACCTTGTTGGGGTCCGGATACCATATTGGATTCATAGCATGGGAAGATACGTTACCGTGAATTAATTTACCATCTCCTGTCCTTGTTTGGTTGGGGGGATGGTATGCTCGTTCAGTAGGTGCGTATTGGACTATGTTATAAATTCGAATGACTTATTTATTTGAGCAATATTTATTCAATTTATATGGCATGCTATGATGTGTCTTGTTACGTCCCTCTGAGGACCTGGTTGTCTTGCCAGGTGTGTGCTATTATCTTTCGAAGGTGTTCTTGCTCTAGCCGTGGTCTTTGCTACTTCTTCGAGGAAGATTACATTTGGATTATCTTCGCTTCGCTCGCCAAAATCAATCTTTGTACATCATGTATTTTTCTTTTTCTTATTGGTAGTGGATTTGTCTCCGCCCAACATATTGTATCAAGACAATTTATTCTCATTAATGACATCTTCTATTCATTTATTCTGTGTGGATGAGATTAGTTTTGGTTCTATTGCATTTTACAGTTTATGTATTTATACGAGGCTTCCATATATTGGAGTATACTTCGTATAAATACAGCTGCCATGTCTATATTCTTAGTCCTACGTATTTTGGGAATGGGGCGTTATATGTTTTTGTAGTGGCCCATGCAGGTCAAGATAAATTGTTTGGTTACTTTACCGTACCAAGCAAGCTTGCGAATAGGATTAGAAGTCTAGGATCTTATCCACATACTTGACCTCTTTCCTTGATTTTATCTACCGTTTGACTCATCAATTGCATCTTGCTTGCTTCCTTCCATCCCTATTCTTATCTTCCCTTCGTGCTTGCTAGAGATGGACCCTACTAGTTAGTTGTCCCAAAACACCATTAGTTTAATTCCTTAAGTTGGGTAGAATACCTTATGAACTAGCAACCCCTTTGTCCTTGCGACCTATCTTAGCAAGTCCACTTAGATTCTAGAATTTAGAAGACCTTAACCCATCTAGTCAACCAAGGACTTGGACAAGGAGACTATAGGACGACTGTATAGAGGCCAACACGTGATATGACTTAGAATTATTCTACCTTCTTTTAATCTTAATCTCTCGTGCCTATGCATTTACCATTTGACTAATGATGCTAATGTAGCTTAGTTTTTGCAAGCTTATTCTTTTATCAAGCTTGTTTCAAGACATATGTTATTTGGGCATGTCCACTAACATATGGTCTAATCAGAACCGGTGCATGATGGTCTGATCAACCGAGTGCACTTTGGTTCGCATTTTTCATGTATCAATCTATATGGATGCAATGTAGTTGAGCTTTTCCCTTAGAATTCCATCCACGACTGCCTTGACAATTCCTTTGAAATTATTCGATCGTCATTGAATCACGTAATTCGTATTCGATAACGCCTCCTTCGAACTCTAGATAGCTTTCGCCTTCACCTATTTAAGAAGGACAAATGCGCTGTACTTGAAGTTCCCCTAGCTATCCTATCTCTTGTGACCATTAACACTCAATGTGCCTATATCTTTGTCTTAACTACTCGTCCTTTCCCTCGATCCTAAATCCACAATCTTAACTTTCTAATCACTTGAAATTAAGAAGTGATTACAATCATCTCTTAATCATATCCTCAACCTAGACTACGACCATGTAAACTTCTTTAAACCCTTCTATCTCCCCTTGTGTCCTCTCAACCCCCTACTAATTCTTAATTTTGAGGACAAAATTCTTTTAAGTTGGTAGGATGTAAAATCCCTGAATTTCTACTAATTATTTTTATTAATATTTGTACGGATTTAAAATTTTGTATTGTACGTCGCGTAGTCGTATTTTACGTCGCGCACGAAATTTTGTTTTTGGAAATTGCTCGACGAGTGCGAACATGTGCGAGCGTACATATTTTTTTAGAAAAATATTTTTATCTATTTTATAGTTTCAAAATAATATATGTAATAATTTGTTTTAGTATCATACCAACATTTCAAGTCCCTCATTTTATTGTAAAAAGTCTTTTGTGAAAACCGTTATTATTAATATTTCATAAATATCTTATTAATTTATTTTAAATAAATAATGTAATTTTCGAAATTAATATTATTAGTATTTTTGGAAAACATAATTTGAATTTATTATGGCAATTTAAATCATGATTTGAACTTATGTATTTATTTAAATAGTTAAATAATTGAAATTTGAATTATTGATTTGATTTTTAACTAAGGGAATTTAATTTGATTTTAATTGGATTTGGATTAGATTTGATTGATTTTAAATTAAATTGCAAGTTATCTATTTTTGGGTTTTAAATCTATTCCTAGTTCCTATCCAATTGGGAATTCCCATATCCTATAATTAGGCAGGTACTCCTCCAACTTTTTATTATTCATCCACCAAATTCCACAAACAAATTGTGCGTGCCTCGTGTCCGTGTTCCACCATCAAATTCTTATTCCAATTCCTTTACAATTACATTATTTTCTTCTGTATCGGACACCCCCGACATAAATCAAATCCTAAGCCTATCCCTAGCCCGATCTATCACAAGCCCGGTCGTTCCCGTCACCACCACCCTAGTCAGATCCCACCGGCCAACCACTACCACAACAGCCACCCGCTGACACCACCACCTCCGACGCACGACCACGACCTCCGTCATCCCAGCCATCATCGCCCGCAGCCTTGCCAAGCCGCCACACCTGCTCACCGGCCAACACGTCGAAGCCAGCATCTCCTTCCGGCCAAACCCAGCACCGACCAAACCTCATCACCGTCATGGCAAGCACCAACCGATCGTCCGGCCACCCGTTCCTCCGCCCGACCGTCATCCATACCCCGCCCAGCCTGACCACAACCATCTACCACCGGATTCAACTGATCCCGACCACCCCGTGAACTACCGCCACCCAGCCAAACAGGAACACAAAAATAAAAATAAAAGAAGAAGAAGGAAAAACCCTATCGTCACCACCACCGTCACCGCCGTCACGGCCACCCCGGCCGCCGACAACCACCACCATCAGCATCACCGCGCCACTACCAGACCATCAATCCCCAAGAAAAACAACATAAATAAACCCTAACTAGACTCACCTGCCGCCATGGTCGCCTTCCGTCGGATCCGTCGCTGCCCGCGCGTCCGACGTGCTCCTCCACCGTGAGCTCTCCTCCGCAAGCGGTGCACCGCTGTCGCCGTGCAACCCTCGCCGAGCCATGCCCTAGTCCCCGTCGCCCGCTCTCTCTCGCACCATGACCGTCGACTATCTGCGCCGAGCGCGCGAAAACCCTCTTCCCGATCTATCTCCGCCGACTTCCCCCGATCCTCTCCGACCATGTGCCACCGCCTCGAACCGCCTCCCACCGCCGGAAGCCTCGTCGCCGTTCCTCCGCTTCCTTCCCCAGCCCTTTCTTCTCTCCGCGCCGCCTCCACTTCCTCCTTCCGCTCACCGCTCCCTCACTCCCTGAGCCTCCGCCGACCGCCCCCTTTCACTCCGTCGGCCGCCTCGCCCAGCGTCGCCACGCGACCCTCTCTCTCTCTCGAACCCTCTTTTTCTCTATACTCTCTCTCTCTCCCTTACTGTGTTTTCGGAAGACTGAAAGGTTTGGTTGATAGTTATTTTTTCTTCTCATTTCATTATTATTATTATTATTAATAGTTATTATCAGTTATTAATACTGTTATTTCTATTATTCTTATTATTATTATTATTATTATAAATATCATTATTATTATCATCATTATTATTATTATTATTATTATTGTTATTTTTATAATGTGATTCTTTTGCTTTATTATTGTTTTTAGAAAACTAGTTATATACATATATATTTCACATGGTGTATAATAATAATAATTATTATTAGCATTTTTGTGAGATTAATATTTGTATTTTGGTTTGATTGCTAACACTATTACTTTTGAAGAGTCATACATATAATATAATATAGTTTTAAAATGTTATAAATATTCCTTGATTTTCAAAATAGTAAATAAAAAGCATAGCCTTTACCAAAGTTTTATTTTTACAAAAATATGGGTTTAGTCTTAAATACTACTTTAACAAACTTAGAGTTTTTGCCGAAAACGGTTTTCTTGACTTTAAAGTACTTTTTGTATTTTTCCTATAAATATTTTGACTCGTGCAAATTTGCTTTTAGGACTTATTAATATTTTCTAAAACTCGTATATATAAATATTTATTTTCATTGATTCTCTCATGTCCGTATCCAAGTCCTATTGTTCCTATTCCTTCGCCCAATCGGTGACTACCTTATGTCCACCCAAACTAAATTGACCCTTCTGGACCCAATGAAACTGTCCGTGCCACCATCCGAGGTCTCCATGTATAGTTGTTGCACCGAATTCGCAGTTTGTACCACATTGATCATCGCAGCACACCAGGCATACTACCAGGCAAGACACCTTGCCATTCGCTGTTTACTTATTTTAGCTCATATTTCATGCATTATTTATTTTCTTTATGAAAAATAAACTGTGATACATGGTATAACTGTTAGAACTTACTGTTCATTTATATTTTCTGCTTTGTATTATTTTTTTCTTACAAATTAAACATAGTATTAAGGGACCTCCTTGTGTGTTGCATTCATTGGCCTTGACACGTTGTAAATACGAAGTTGTATGTCGCATGTAGGACACGGAAGTGCATGATTGGCTGGCCACCAGTACGTACAAGCCGTACGATAGGAATAACCGCTAATAGAGGTTGCATGCTAGTTTGACTTAGCGGTTATAGTGATTTGTGTTGTTGACACAACACAGTAGGCATTGGGCGGGGAGGACAATTCCTTAGCGTATGGGCTTCGATGCACTTCCCTTGTGACCCGGACTCTCCGCTGGAGATACAGGGTTGATGACCCATGATTACTGACGGCCACTGACGATTCTGCGGAACGTCATGCTCTTACTGATGGGGCCTCTGGTGCCCAAGGGGGGACTACGCCGATCCTATTCATCCAGGGCCTATGCGTAGGAAGGATTGTTCTTAACTACATATCTCTTAGAACGGTAGGTTACCCTATCCGTTAGGTACGAGTACTTTTGGTTTGGGTACTTGTATCTGACCGTAGCTTGGAACAATAACTTGTCGCGGATTAGTTCGTCACATCTTGTCCTTGTTTGGTTGTAGATGTGACTTACTACTTCGATGAGAAGGTATTGAACCTTGTTGGGGTCCGGATACCATATTGGATTCATAGCATGGGAAGATACGTTACCGTGAATTAGTTTACCATCTCCTTTCCTTGTTTGGTTGGGGGGATGGTACGCTCGTTCAGTAGGTGCATATTGGACTATGTTATAAATTCGAATGACTTATTTATTTGAGCAATATTTATTCAGTTTATATGGCATGCTATGATGTGTCTTGTTACGTCCCTCTGAGGACCTAGTTGTCTTGCCAGGTGTGTGCTATTGTCTTTCGCAGGTGTTCTAGCTCTAGCCGTGGTCTTTGCTATTTCTTCGAGGAAGATTGCATTTGGATTGTCTTCGCTTCGCTCGCCAAAATCAATCTTTGTACATCATGTATTTTTCTTTTTCTTGTTGGTAGTAGATTTATCTCCGCCCAACATATTGTATCAAGACAATTTATTCTCATTATATGACATCTTCTATTCATTTATTCTGTGTGGATTAGATTAGTTATGGTTCTACTGTATTTTACAACTTATGTATTTATACGAGGCTTCTATATATTGGAGTATACTTCGTATAAATACAACTGGCATGTCTATGTTCCTAGTCTTACGTATTTTGGGAATGGGGCGTTACAGACTTGAGGCATCGAATCAAAGTGCTGTCCGCCAATCCTAATGATGCCGAGGGATTTGTAGTCTTCTCTCTTTTTTTTTATATGCTGGGGATGTAATCCTTTACTTTTTATATGAAAAATAAAGAATTTTGTGGTGTGTTCATCGTTTGTTGTCATGAACCTATGATTTGTGTGGACCTATTATCTTTTGCGCACCTTGGTTGTTAGGTACAGATAATAAGTTTGAGAGAACCGACATGTTTGCTCAAAGGTAATATGGACGTGGCAAATATGGGGTTCAAATGGAAGAATCTTCCTACTCAGAGGTGTTATGGACGTGGTAGGCGTGACTCTGGAGAGATACGCGGAACTCCTCAGAGGTAATGTGCACATGGAAGTTCTGCGATCGATGTACGGCAACACAGGGGTTGTCTGTACGGGATGTTTACTCAGAGGTAATATGGACGTGGTAAACATGATGGGTAGCGTAGTCTTACGGAATGTAAGATTCTGCTTTGTAGGGAGTAGAGGAGCAACTCAGACGTAATGTGGACGTGGTTGTCCTTCTACTGGAGATAGAATGCAATCGAACAACTGGGTTCCGAAAGCATAGGATTTTTTTGAAAGGGAGGTGTATGTGAGCTCTGATGATCAGGTCCGCTGACTCCTTTGCTAGGTAGAAGTGGAAGTACATATCTGAAAGATGTCAAGATTAGTACTTCTTTAGGAACTTGCCATTGATGGGCATCATGAATAAGTCCCCGTTTGATCGGGCGAGGCGGTAAGTACCGTTTGAGTATACCGTCTCTATGATGAATGGTCCCTCCCATTTAGGCTCGAACATTCCTGGTATTTTGTTAGTAAAAACCATCGGTCTCCTGACTGCCAGAACCAGGTCGCCTACTTGGAAAGTTCTCTGCTTGACCTTCTTGTTGAAAGCCTGTGATATACAGGCTTGATAGAGTTTGATGCGCTGTTGAGCTATGAGACATTTTTCGTCAAGTGCCTCCAATTCTCGCAGATGGCGACATTGATTGTCTTCTTCTGTTAATTAGTTTGTGAGCGCCACACGGAGTGAGGGTATCTGAATCTAGAGAGGCAATACCGCTTCGTTCTCGTAGACTAAGGAGAATGGGGTATTGCCCGTCGGGGTCCATACCGTTGAACAGTAGGCCCAAAGACATTCGCCGAGCTTTTCATCCAAGTCGCGTTTGTTGGATGACACGACCTTTTTGAGTAAGTTGACGATAGTCATGTTAAATGCCTCGGCCAATCCGTTTGTTGTCGGATTGTAGGCGATTGACGCCACGTTCTGAATTCGATTCTTGTCACAGAATCTGCTGAAAACATGGCTGATGAACTGTGGACCGTTATCGTAGATAATCCTTCAAGGTTACCCAAAACGGTAGATAAGATGGTGCTTGATGAAGCTGACCACCCTGAAACTTTTCACTTTCGTTAGTGGAAATGCTTCTGCACATTTGGAGAAGTAGTCGGTGATGGCTAGGATGAAGCGGTGTCCCCTCGATGATGGAGGGGTGATCGGTCCTACAATATCCATGTCCCAAGCTTCGAAGGGCCAGAAGGCGACCGTAGGATGTAGTGGTTCTGACGGTGTATGGATGAAGTCGGCATGAAGCTTGCAAGCATGACACTTTTTGGTAGTCGACAGCGTCGGCTGCCATGGTTGGCCTGTAGTAACCCATGCGTCGTAGTCGATCCTGCAACTTAGGCCCAGGTTGATGAGCCCCGCAAGTTTCGTCATGAGCTTCTCGAAGGGCTTCGGCTGCTTCTTTGTTGGACAGGCATCGAAGGAGAAGTCCATCGTAGGAGCGTCGGTACAATATTTTAGTAGCTATATCGTAATAAAATAGAAGGAAATGTCTCCTGACTGAGACGGCTTCTTTCGGGTCTTCTGGAAGAATTCTGTAGACAGCGAAGTCGATGAACGGGAACCTCCAGTCTCGGACATTAGCACCAATACTGGTTGACATGGCATGTGCCATTTGGAAGCATAGGATATTTTTAGGACAGACCAAGTCTCGACCAACTACCGTGACGTAGTATTGAGTCCCGAGGGGTGCTGCCAATAAGGCTGCGAGGCCAGCCAGAGCGTCAGCCTCCAGGTTTTGTAACCGAGGTACGTGTTCTATGAAGAACTTGGTGAAGGTTGAAATAATCTTCAATGAAACTTCATGGTAAGGAACCATATCTTCATTGCGAACTTCGCATTGCCCTCTGATCTGGTTAGCGACGAGTTTTGAGTCGTCGTAAGCTTCTAAATGATCCACCCCCAGCTGTTGAGCCAGCTGAAGTCCCATGATGAGAGCATTGTACTCAGCAACATTGTTGGAGCACGACTTCGAAAGGGAGTAAGCATGCTGGATGACCAGCTGATCAGGGGAGACTAAAACTACCTCCACTTTGGCGATGATTTGGCCTTTGGGGCCTGTTCTTGGAGCGCCATTAAAAAATATCCGCCAGACGGAGCTTTTTTTATTGAAGTTTGATTCTTGGACCTCATCCGGGATGTCTTCATAGAGTCTGGAGGACTCTGGGATAGGGTGCGCGGCTAAAAAGTCGGCCAGAGCTTGACCCTTGACGGCTTTTTGTGGGACGAACACCATGTTGTACGGCGTCAACAGGATCGCCCATGTAGCTAGCCGGGAGTTCAATGATCCTGGCTTCGTCATGAGGACCCTGAGCAGATTGACTCGGAAGATGACATGAATTGTCCGGCCCGAGATATAATGGCAAGTCTTCTGGATGGTGAACACCAAAACCAAACACTCTTTTTCAACGGGTTGTACCGGTGTTCGGCCCCGATCAGTATCCTACCAAGGTAGTAGATAGCTTGCTCGTAGCCTGCATCGCTGTTCTGAGCCAGCAGAGCGCCGAGGGAATGATCAATGGCACGGACGTAGAGGAGAAATGGTTTGCCTGCGACGGGTGCCACTGGGACTGGCGGGCTCGTCAAGTAAGCCTTGATATCATCGAAAGCTTTTTGGCATTCCTTTGTCCAGACGTAGAGACCCCCTTCTTCATGAGCTGGATGAAGGGTTAACATTTTCCGGAAAGGTTTGCTATAAACCTTCGGATGTATGCAAGACAACCTTGCATACCTCGAAGTTCTCGGAGATTCCTTGGAGTGCCCATGTCAAGGATGGCTTTGGTCTTCTCGGGATCGACATGAATGCCTTTTGCCGTGATAATGAAGCCCAAGAACATTCTGCTAGAAACCCCAATAAAGGATTTAGCGGTGTTCATCTTGAGTTGATGCGCTCGCATGAGATCGAAGACTGTCTTCAGGTCTTGTAGGTGATCGCCTTTGAGACGGCTCTTGACTGCGATGTCATCAACATAGCTTTCCACTATTTTGTAAAGATGTTAATAGAAAATGGTACTCATAGCTCGTTGGTGTGTAGCACCAGCGTTCTTCAAGCCGAAGGGCATCACTGTGTAGCAGAAAACCCCCTTCGGAGTCCTGAATGACGTGTGTTTTGCGTCATCGGGATACATTTTGATCTGATTGTAGCCCGAGTACCCATCCATGAAAGATATGCACTCGAAGCCACATGTATTGTTGATCATCACGTCAGTGATTGAAAGCGAGAATTCATCCTTCGGGCAAGCAGTGTTGAGATCCCTGAAGTCGATAAAGACTCGTATCTTCCCATTCTTTTTGGTGACAGGGACAACATTGGCCACCCAATCTGGGTGTTATTCTTTACGGATAAACCTGCTGGTCAGGAGTTGGTCTACCTATTGATCGATAGCATTCATGATGTCAGGACAAAAATGTCGCTGTTGTTGCTTTATATGCTTGGCATCAGGTAAGATGTTAAGCCTATGCATCCGATCTGGGGATCAAGTCCCGGCATATCTTCGTAGCTCCAGGCGAAGACGTCGATATATTCTTCAGCCAGTTGGATTAAAGATTTCTGGTCTAGTCCCTTTAGACTCTTGTTGATGAAGATAGGTTTGGAAGAAGATCCATCCCCAAGGTCGATCCGCTCGACTTCATCTTCGGTAGGGGGTTCGCGTAATTCAAAATGAGACTCCCACTGCGCTCCTAGGCGTTGAGCCCAAGGTTCTTCCTCGAAGAATTTCGGCATTTGGTCTTCGCCTTTATATTCTTGAGATTGTACAGATGTCATGTTGACTGATAGCACCTTCTTGAAGACTAAGCCGATACTAGTATCAGAATCCCAAGTTGATGCTTCGGATGAATGAGAATGTTCTACTTCTTCTACCTCCGAACTCTTTGGAGTTGTCGGCGGTGTGACAGAGCCCACCCCCGTCGAGTTTGATGATAGTAGTCCTGCGGCTCTCCTTTAGGTGTTGGGAGCCGGAGAGGAAGACGTTGACCCTTGTCGTAGTTCAGGCCTTTGTTGCTTTTTAGATCGTAACCCATCTTTTGGATGAGGTACTTTGCCTTGTCCGTGTACCGATAGACTTGTATTCTGCCGGTATCTGGTTCTTGCTCGAGTGGCGGGAGGTCTTGATGGCGCTCGACTTTGCCAAAGATGATGGATTCTTCGTTTCGATTCCGTGGTAGAACTACGAAACAGACCCCTTGGGACGGGACTACTCGATTTACATGATTGACGGTCGTTATTTATGTTTACAACGACCGTAGAGCGTTATCTAACGTATACATGGCATTCCAATGTGGAAAACTTTAATAATTAAAAGATACTCTATTATTGATGAAACACAAGATTTTGTCCAGCGGGATTACATTGTCCAGAGAGGGTGCATCTACATCAGCAGATATGTACTCCCCTAGCTCTTCATTTATGAGTACTGGGGTTGGTTCGGAAGAGTCCACCGAAGCTTTGACCTTGGGGTCCGAGAGGGCTATGTGGGCCTTCTCCGGCAGCTTAGATGAGACGGATAATTGCGGAGGCTTGCTTTTAAGACGCACCGTCACAGGTGCCTCAACTGCGCCTTCAGTGATTTGTGCCTTTCCCTGTAGTTTTGCCACAAGGGGAGCCGATGTTCGAGGCGGCTTTCCCTTGAGCCATATCTTCAAGGAAGCTTCAGTAGGTGTTCTACCTAGAGAAGTTGGTGCTTTTCCAGGTACCTTGATGTTAATCGGAGGCAGCATCTGAGGCGGTTTCCCTTTCAGTCGAATTTTCAAAGGAGCGTCGGGAATCATCTCTGGCTCCATGTCCGACTCTGCTGCCGTATCTGCTTCATCGTCAGCATCATTTGCTTCCCCTTCGTCGGGCGACTTATACATGGTAAAATCAGTAAAGTAGGCTTCGACCCCCTTGAAAGGGTCAATGTCCGCGAACTCTGTCAGGATGATGTCGTTGGTGGACACATACTTCATACATTGGTGGAGTGTAGATGGCACCACCATGTACTCATACAGCCACGGACAACCTAGTAGGAGGTTGTAGTTGTCGTCAGCGTCCACGACATTGCAAGTGACCTCGGTTCAGAGGTTACCGATATGACATTTCAGTCGTATTTTACCCAGCGGTTCACTTTTGCTAGCATTGAAACCGCTGATTTTAATGTTGGAAGGCACCAGACGTACCTCAGGATCCCCAATGTTGAGAGCAACATCTTAGGGATAATGCTGAGGGAAGACCGTGGATCGATCTAAATTCGCTTCACCTTGACGGAACTGACATACCCCGTATAATACAATGGCCTGTTGTGACGGTTGTGCTTGAGCAACATGTCTTGTTGGGTGAAGGTTATATTGGGGATAACTTCATCCGTACAATGGCAGTGCGCACATGTGGTCGGGGTATCCTCAGGCTGCTTGACCTGACTGATGAAGGATTCAACATCCTTCAAGGCTTCAGAGGGAGATTCACGAGTGTCCTTGGAAAGACGAAGAAGCTCAAATAGAGATAGGTGGGCAGGAGTACTGGCAAGTTGTGCCAGTATGTCGATGTTGTGGGGCTTGGCAAGCCCAAAAGAATTCTGCTTTCGCAATGGCTTATCGAAACGGGCCTCTACATGCTTCTGTTTATTGGCTGCTAGAGGCCTGGATGGGCCCTCTTTCTGGGCATCAAGGACGGTGCAATGAGGCACCACCTCGACGGGAGCTTCATCAAGTTGGGCGTTCTGATGTGAACCCGTCTGTACAGGAAGTGCCTCTTCCCTAGAGGAAGAGACCATACGGCAAGACTTGATCCTCCTGTCCTTGGTTTTGGAGATAGAGCGTACCCCCGGTTGAGTGACTTTGGAGACGAGGTCAGGGTGAACCCATAAGACCTCTCCCCGGGGAATGGTGAGTGGGATAAGTCTACTCACATTGTCGCGAGTAGGTGGTAGGTTAACCACCTCCATTGTCGCCTTTGGGATGGGGACGACGCCATCTTGTGTTATGGTTGGCGGCAAGGTGCCAAATTGGAGTAACACCAGGTTGGCCGAGACTGTTTTCTCCTAGTAGTCGACGGAGATGACATCCGTATTGATCATGTACTGGATGTAGTTCTTGAGGACGTATCAGTCCTTAGTTGGATGTCCGACAAACCGATGGTAGTGACAGTACCTCGGATTGTCCACTATTCCAACCTCGTCAGGACGCTTTGGGTCCGGTAACTTGATCTTGTTACCCTGCTTCAATATCTCGAAGAGTTACAGGGTATCTTCATCGTTGAAAGAATAAACCTCCTTTGGCCTTGGTGCAAGTGGAGGCTTCTGAGTAGGTGCTAATGCATCTTTGGAGGCATTAACAGTCAATGCCAGCTTCCCCTTCGTCTCTCGTCCAGGGTTGTTGGCCGCAAGCTGTTTTCCCTTGTCCTCAAAGGCAGGGAAACTGACTCCCAGAAGACGAGTATTTGATGCCTTCTTTTCTGCTGCTTCAGCCTCGATGATCAATGAACTCCAGTCGGAAGGAGGAGTGGAGTTGAGCCAGAGTTTGACCGCAGACAGCATGTTCATGCTGCAGGAGGAGAGAAGTGCATGTTCTGGCATACCCGGGGGCAGTCTGAAGCAGGCTTGTCAGAACCGTTCGATGAATGCTTGAACTGTTTTCTTCTGACGTATCTTTATGAGGGACGCCATTGTCATGTCCTTCCCTCAGTCGTAGAAACGATCGAGGAAGAGACACGTCAAGTCGTCGAAAGAAGATATGGAGTGTCAGGAAGACTGTAGTACCAGTCGTAAGCCAACGCCCTGACAAATATGCTGGTGAGTAGTGCGTCTTCATTCGGGAGATGTCCCATTCAATACTGGAAGTACGTTAGATAGCGGCGTGCAGAGTCCTTTCCGTTGTATAGCGTCAACGTTTGTGGTTTATACTTGGAAGGATAAACCACTTTGTTCCATTCGAGGGGGTATGGTTGTGGAATCCCTATTTTTTGGCGCTTCTTCTGTCTGTTCTTGGACTCGAAGCGCTCACACAAGTCTCTGATCATCTCAACCACGTCTTCCGTGGAGCTGGGAGTCAAGAAAGGTGGTACAGCCTGGAGTTGAGCATTTGATGGCTCCGACGTCCGTGGTACTTCGCGGAGATCTGTATCCAAGGATACCCGTTGAAGGGTTACACTTGATTCTTTATTGGCCCCTGGGTCAAGACCGGTAGAAGGTGCCCTGGCCAAAGCTGACCGTATCTCAAATACTACTTGAGTCAGTGTTTGCATGGAGACAGAGAGGGTTTTGAATCCCCCTTCCAAAGTATCCATGCGCTGGACGAGGTCTGCTGGCGACGTATCTGACTTTTTATCACTTCCAGTCATGTATACTGTCATGACGTGGCTGGAAGAGGATGGATCAGTTGAAGCCTCTCTTTCAACCTCGCTCTCTTGTAGAGGAGTCGCTTCTCCAAGAGCTTCATCTTGACTACCCCCAGCTATGTTCTGGGGAATATCTTCGTCCTGGGGATGAAGATCGGCAAGGACTTGGCTACCCTAGATGTGCTCTGGAGGACGTCTTCGTCTTCAGGAGGACGATCAGCAAGGATTTGGCTACCCCCAGCTATGCTCTGGAGGACGTCTTCATCTTCAGAAGGAGGATCAACAAGGGCTTGACTGCCCCAGCTTCCTCCAAGATCTTCTTTCTCCCCCGAGTGCCTTCAAACACTCCAGAGGATGGAACAGTTGTCTTGGTTTTCCTCGGCTGGCTCTTGGATGAGGACGACATCGAGGAGTTGCCAGTCACCTTTCGGATTGACGAGGAGTTAGAGATTACGTTCCAAGAAGAAACCTTTAGTTCTGGCTCCTCTTCAATTGACACCTTCTTCCCAAGGTGACGTTGGAGGGGTGTTGATGATTGCAGCCGCTGGAACACCAACTACCTTGGTGGTACGACTACTATTTTGCAACAAAAGTTGATGGTGACTACAGCACAGGTGTGCCCTGTGACGGGTGCATTGTGCTTGTCATTCGACTCTCCTGGTCGGCACTTGTGAGTGATCACATTACGCAAATCATTGGAGGAGAGTTCCACCTTTTACCCCCATCAGGCACATGGTAAGGCCAAGCGCCGGGGTGATCAAGTGAGAGTGCCACCTTCACACCACCATCAGGCGCATGGCAAGGCCAAGCGTCGGGGAGGTCAGGTGAATGCTGCGCCCCCTGAACCAATACAGAAGATGTGCTCAGATCAGTAGTGGGGGTACAACATTTACAGTGACTTGAACCAGCCACAAACGCACATCCTATGTAGGCGCTGGGGTTCAAGACCACAGAGTTTGCATTGCTCGACTTGGTTGCGAACGCAACAGATACGCCCAAATGAGGCAAGGACTTTGAAGGTCGGCTCATTTCTGGCGCAGAAGCACCCGAGTCGACTTTATACATCTTACCAACAGCAGTGCGCATAATTGTGAGCGCATGCTTCTGGTTTGCTGCCGGCATAGCATGTTTGAGGTGCTTGGTCCGTGCTGCCTTGGACTTCTTCGTACCAGCCCGCTGGGGTGCATACTACTCAGAGTCCAAATTCTCCTCGCCACGACAGTGAGTGAGTCTGTCAAAGACAGAAGCCTTCTATGGCATATCAGAGTTACTATACAAGGCGTTAGATGCGTCCTTGCTCTGTCGGCGTATCATTCTTGTCTGTGAAGGAGATGTCTGGGGAATGTGGTCAGTACCATATTTTCTCGAGAGATGCGCTGCATCGATGGGCGGATCCTGGCTACTGAGGACATCAGCGAGAAGGGTGGACTACATCGGCGCATCCCCTTCAGTGGTGGTGCCAGGGGCCTCGACCTTGCACACCCAGACTTGGCGAGTCTTCTTCGGCTTTGGCAGTCACTTCGATGGACTTGCGCTGCCTTCAGAGATGAACTCCTCATACGCCTGTTGAATGAGGCGTACGACCAGCGTCTTGCGGGAGGAGCCTACCTTCACGTCGTCGAATTGCGACAGCTTTCTCGGTGGAGGAGAAAGAGGTCCCCAGCAGAGTCGCCAGCTTGTTTGCCATTAAAATCTTTTTATTGCAATTTTAATTACAAACATAACAGTATTACAATGTAGGACTTAGTTGTAGTCCTAGGAGAACACTTTTGTTTATTTGGATTCCTGTGTCGATGGAGCGAGTGGTAATGTGTTGACTCCGTTGACGTTCTGATGACGGTTCTCGGTTCTCTGATGGTCTGAGTTGCTCTGGTTTGTGTACATATGTATATTACATGGTCCGTAAGAAAGAGATGATCCCTCTATTTATAGTTTGCAGGCTGGCTGCTCATGCGCGCATATGTAGGATGCACCTATACGTCGGGATGCCACGTGGTTGAAGCTGCGGGAGTGTAATCCCCCTAAATTTCTACTATGATTTTTTAATCTATTTAAAACTTCGTATTTTATTTTATCTTCGTATCTATACGTCGCACAAGAGTCGCTTTGTCGTATTTACGTAGCGTGCGAAATTCGCGTTTCGTAATTTCTCGACGAGTGTGAATATGTGTCGAGGTACATATCTTAGAAAAATATTTTATTATAAATTTTATTTTTAGGAAAGGTACATGTTCAAATAATATGTGAAAAATATTTTTAATTTCTAAAAAGAGTTATTGTTCGCCGTTTAAAAAATGAGTGGTGATTTGAAAATGTTTGGTTTATATGAAATATTTCCAAAAGATTTATGAAAAGTAAAAATTTGCTTATGAATATATTTTGTTATTTATAAAAGCTAGATCATGAAATAATATTTAAGTATTTATAGTGATTTTTGAAATTAATTAATATCATATTTTAATATTTATGAAAAAGATATTTGGAGTCTTATTTTATTCAATATTTGATTAATTATGGTAATTTAAATTGGAAAAGATTTTGTTGACTGTATTTAAAAATAGTTTAAATTTAGAATAGAAATTATCTAGATTTAATTTGAATTGGATTGAGTTATGTTTTTAATTGGTTTAAATTAATAGGGGAATTATCTAATTGTGATTTAAATTATCACAATCCTTATCCAACTGGGAATTTCCACCTCCTATAAAAGGAGAGGTACTCCTCCATAAATCTCAACCTACAAACCACAAATTTCTCCAACACAGCGTGCATCGTGTCGGTGTCCTTTCCCAATCCACTATATTCTATATGGTACAAATACAGTATGCTCTCCGTATCGGACATGCCCCGACACACTGTTCCGACTACCATCAGGACACCCCTGTCCTCCCATTATTCACGACAACTCCCCGATACCAACCATCCCGACCCCTACGCCCTCGCCGCGATGGCCAAAAACACCCGCCATCAGCGAATCCCCGACAGCCCCCCCCACGGCATCATCATCACCAGAACCCCAACTTCTACGCCCGAAAAATCCGGCCATCCCCCAACCCGCTATCACCACAGACAATACTCCGACGTCCGTCACAGCACCACCATCACCTTCGTCGTCATCACCACTACACACCATCAAATGGAAAGAAGAAAGGAAAGGGGGAAGAACCCTTACCTCCGCTGCGCCGGCGAATACCGCCGAAGCCGCTGCGCCCCCTCCTCATCCTCCTCCTTCAGTTCTCCAGACCGCCACCGCGTCGTACAGCAGGACCTCCGCCATGCTCGCCGCAGTCGAGCTCCGTCTAGGATCCCGTGGCAGCACCTCTGCCAGGCCCGCGGATCCCGCAACCGACCTCGTCGCCGGGACGACGGCCGGATCCACACTGCCCGACGCATCAGCGTGACCGTCGTCGCCGCCTTATCAAGACTTCCCCGCCGCAGAGAGCCGGCAGCGCTCCGAGCGCCCGCCGGTAAAACCCTCCCTCCGGCAGTGTTTTCTGCTGGAGCCCGCGCCGCTCCTCAGCCCCTTTTGCCGCCGACCGTACCCGCCTCCACCAGGTCGCCGCCCTGTCTTTGCCCGTGCTCCGCCCGCCGCTCCGCCCTACGTCGGAGCTCGATTACCGAAACCCCACGGTGAAACCCCTTTCCTTTCTCTCCATCCGACGCCACCTCGAGTCGGGCGCCGCCCAGCGTCGTACGAACTCTCCGCGCCGCCGGCCACCGGCGCCGAAGCCCCGATCGCCCCCTCCGCCGAGGAGAGTCCCCATCTCTCACTCCCTTCCGCTTTCTCTCTCTTTACGAAATTGGGGGGGGGAGATGACTGAATAGTTAGGTTACTGAATAGTTAGGTTTTATTATAGTTAATATTATTATTCGTTTTATTATTAGTATTAATTTTTATTATATTATTATTGTTGTTATTTATTATTAACATTATCATTTCTGTTATTTGTATTATTATCATTATTATTATTATTATTATTATTATTATTATTATTGTTTTTATTATTATTCATTGGTATCATTATTACATATTTATTTTTCTTATTAATTATATATACATTTAATATTTTCAAAAAAAATTATTGGGAGTAGGCCTTGAGTCCTACACTTATTTTAACTGCGTATGGAAAGTTCTAAAATATGCTATTTTATTACGTATGCTATTTTAAAATATGGACTTTTGGAGTCTAAAATTTTGTTTGACAAAATTTAGTACACCTTAAAAAGGATTTCTAGTTTTCGAATATTGGCCAAGAATATTAAAATATAGTTTCCTACCTATATTTTTACTTTGGACAAGTTAGAGTTTTTGCCTAAAACAAATTTTTACGTTTTAAGTATTTTTCTAAAAATTACATTTAAATAACAATGGTAATTTTGAAATTTAAACTTATTTCTTTTGTATGTATTTTATCTAAATATCTTGGACTAATGAAATATATTTTTTCAAAGTATTATAAATATTTTTTTACAAAATATTATATGTATTTCTTCACACAAATTCCCTCAATTATCTTGATTGCGACTGATACTCTTTCCTATTTTCTCGTGACTCTCGGACCATTACACATCGAACATGGCCATTGGACAGAACATGACTTGCTCGATCTTCGTACCACTCCAGGAGACACCCCATGCAAGATACCTTGCCATTATACTATTTATATTCAGTCTGTATTTTTTTTATTACATATCACTGTTCATTTATTTTGTCTTGATTACTGCCTGCTCAGTGATATTAGTTGTACCTTGTTATTTACCTTTGATTGTATATGGACTTAGAGTTAAGGGACTACCACTATCTTAGTGCATTGCATAAACTTTGACACTGTTATGCCACGAGATGTGTGAGTTATGAGTAGCATATAGTCTACGGACTTGCGTGTTGGCTGATTATTGATGCGTGCTGGACGTGCGTTAGGTCTAACTTTCAATAGTTGTGTGATAGAAGACTTAACGGTTAGTAGTGTTACATGATCGTGGATGCGACATGATAGGTACATTGGGTGGGGAGAACATTTCCTTATCGTATGGGCTTCTATTGTACTTCCCTTGTATCCCGGAAGCTCCGCTGGAGATACGGGTATGAGCCTCTCAGGTTGGCCACTGTCGTTTTTGAACGTCATGCTCTCGGTCACTGGTGCCCAAGTGGGGACTATACCAGATCCCATTTACAGCCAGGGCCCATGCGACGAAAGGTTTGTTCTCACTGCATGTTCACTTTAGTTTGGTTAGATTACCTTATAGTATCTTGTCACTTTCTTTGATTGTGGCATATTTTATATTCAGTATTATATGGCATGTTGATGTATCTTGTTACATCCCTATGAGGACCTGGTTATCTCGCCAGGTGTGTGTTTCGTGATTTCTTACAGGTGCTCTAGCTAAGGCCATTCCTTCCTTCGTGGTGATTGCTCTTGGACTCGCCATTGTTCTCGCTTGCTAAATTCTTCCCTTGTATATTTTTCCATATTTAATTTGGTTGGTAGTGGACTTTGTCTCCACCCAACTATTATGTACATGACAAATTTGAAGTTACTTTTATATCATATTTATCTTTGTGGATGAGATTTAGTACCTTGGTTACTGTATTTTACAACTTTTGTATATATACGAGGGTCCATATACTTCGTATGTATACAGCTGGCATGATTACATTCTAGTCCTACGTATTTTGGGACTGGGCGTTACATGTTTTTGTGGTGGCCCATACAGGTCCAGTTTGTCGTTTCGATTACATAAATGTACCGAACAGGCCTGCCATATAGGATTAGAATTTAGAATCTCATCCACCTACATGACTTCCTCCCTTGACTTCAAATTCCGAACTCTCGTTCGACCTCCTTGATTTGCATCTTGCTTGACTCCTTCCACCGTAAATTCTTAGTTTCATGTTTACTAAGATGACTACACTAGTATATGCCCATAGGTTAAACACATGGCTAGATGGATTGCACTGACAATTAATATGCATGGAGATTTTATTTGAGTTGTAGAGGCATTTATTTTCCTAGAAATATGATTCTTAAGGATTAGTTAATTTCAAGTTGGGTAGTAGCGTATTACCGCCTCCACAGGATCGTTGGAATTTTATTTTGCTATTACAAGGTGGTATACACAAAAGGACAACTAGATTACGAAAACAAACTTATGATTTATGATTTTTAGAAATTATGAAATAGTTTATGATTTATTGGGATATGAAACCGATTTGGAAAATATCTTTAAATTGTGAGACTTGATTTACGATTAAGTTCAAGTTTGGGTTGAATATGTTAAAGTTTATCTCGAATTTATTACAGTGTTTTAAATTATAAGTTATGATTTGGTAATGACTAGATAATATGAAGGGTTTATGATTTACAGTTTGTTAGAGAGCTTGAGGTTTCAAATTGATTCTACGATTTACGAATTATAAGTATTAATTTTGAGCTTGAAGAGATAATGGTAAAAGTTTTGTTTGAAATATTTTTGGAAGATATGAAATCGACTTGAAGGAAAAATTTAAATATTGCTCATATGATCTATGATATATAAAGTTATTTAGATTTCGAGTTTAAAATCTTGATTATGGATATTTAAATTTTGAGAAAAAAACGGGGAGTAGTTGTGATTTATTGGAAGCTAGATATACACATTTGAAGGATATAGAATTAAATTCGGGAGTTATTTTAAATGTTTCATTTTGTAGTTTGAAATTCGACGGATAAACTTATTAAATGTTGAGTTTAATATTTTAGAGGAAAAAAATTTCGATTTGCGATACACAAGGGTTATTTTGAGATTGTTTAGGAATTTAAAATTTTGATTAAAGTTGACAGTCTAAGATAACTGAAAATTTTGGCGGAGTATCTTGGAAATTTATTGAGAAACTTTTGAGGAACTAAAAGATTTTTGGATTAGATCATATATTGGTAGAGGACCAAGAAGCAAACAAGGTCACCCTAGTGAGATAGAAGTATTCTACATTAGAATGCCATGACACCTATGATTATGATATTGCATATACACAAGTATAGTTAGTCATCGTCCAAACCGATAAACATATCTTTGACTCACCCGACCTTCCCTCAAATCTAGATCATTATTTGTGACCATCTAATTGTTTGAAACTTAGAAATGATTAGAGTCGTTCCCTTGACCATACCCTTATCTATGAGACTATTTTCTTTCTAGAAACCGTGTCTCTAACTTATCTTAACTTGATCGACGAGATTTTCTAATTATCTTATTTCGTGCTTTAACCTTTTAAATTTTTGCATTAATTAGTACCTTATGAAACCCACTTTCTATTTTTGATCATTCGGCGTTCCCTATCGTGACTTTGATATGTGGAGCAAAACACTAGACCTTTTCTTCCAACAAATTTTACATGCAAGACCTAGACGAGCTCACCTTCATGTAGGTATATGATGTCCCACTAAAACACGTTCCCTTGTACTCTATTTTTATGGTACAACTTTCGGGCCGTAAAGACTCAACTATAACCTATACCATGGTACCGAAATACTTTTGACTATATTTGGACTCGATCTCGACCCAAATTTTTGGCCCAATTATGATCTACTAAATCTGTTAAATGCTTACCCTTGTGTTTTATCTTGACTGCTTAACCCTTGTCATTTTATTTTCTTGTATTGATTTACTTAGACACATAACACCGTTCACACTCCGATATTAGCAACACTTACTTTTCTCCCTTCTAATTAAATTGCTTTCTCATACTTCACTATGATTTCTCCGTTGTTTATGCCACCTTGTTCCTTGTTCCCTTATGCGAAATGCAATTTGATCATGACAATCTTGAGTTAGTAAAAGCTAGATTGGAGAACCCCACAACATGGATAAATAATATAGTTGGTTAAGATAATTACGAGATTATGAGCTATAGGTGGAAAATAAATGGAAATGTGCAATAAATCCGAATCAATGAAGTAAGGAATGATATATTATGTTTTGACGAAACACCAAGGATAAATAGACTTCTCGGATTTTAAATTTTGTTTTAAGGTAACTACATATCGAGTGAAATTTTTCTAAAGTATTGATGGTTTAAGAACCAAATATATATAAAATTAAAGATACAAATTTTTGATAAAGACAATGTTGACGATACGACGATATTATTTTTTTCAGGATTACCAATTGTTGAAGAAAGAAACTGTTATACTTTGAATAAGTTCTAAAAAGATTATGAATATGAAGTTAAGATGAGCTTTCATCAAAAGAGGAGATTGTTGAATTCAAATTTTCGAGAGAGAGTAATGAATATTTTAGAAAATTTTCAAATATGATGATAAAAATTTTATGAAGGTATACTGCTAGTTTTCGAGATTATCGAACATTGAAGACGGACTTTATTTTTGATACCTATAGAGGCATCTTACATTGACCAATAAAATTGTAGTAAAGAGATTTTTCAATTTCTACTTGGGCCTATTGATTGAAGGTTTGGAATTTTAATAGAAAATTATAACTTGGGAAGATATACGTGAGCTAGTATAATAGAAGATTACGCTATTCAAATTAAGACTATTTGAAATTCTATGACGAGTTAGAGAAAATTAGAATACAATGAGAATCATATTGTTTTTGTTTAAGGGGACGTAGAACGATTTTTTTTAAAAGAGAACGATTTATGATAAGAGAGATTTCATGATTATTGACGATATCAAAGGATTAAGGAGTTTATTACCTGCTCATGAGGTTGTCCCTTTTTGAGGTTAATGTTAGGGATGATCGAGCTTAGTCATTGATCGATTGTCATATGCATGATCGTAATCTAAAACCATCAAAATTTTGTTCTAATCGATCAAATGACATATTGCCATTGAAATGTCGTTTCATTCTCGTCAAACAATTGATTGCCTTTTTATTCAATATAAATCAAATTCTTCTTATCGAGTATACTGCTTCTATCTCCTTCACCGTACCTATCCTAATTTTTCCTAAATTTCGAGGACGAAATTCTTTTCAGTTGGGTAGGATGTAATCCCCCTAAATTTCTACTACGATTTTTTTATCTATTTAAAACTTCGTATTTTATTTTATCTTCTTATCTATACGTCGCAAATGAGTCGCTTTGTCGTATTTACATAGCGTACGAAATTCGCGTTTCGTAATTTCTCGATGAGTGCGAATATGTGTCGAGGTACATATCTTAGAAAAATATTTTATTATAAATTTTATTTTTAGGAAAGGTACATGTTCAAATAATATGTGATAAATATTTTTAATTTCTAAAAAGAGTTATTGTTCGCCGTTTAAAAAATGAGTGGTGATTTGAAAATTTTTGGTTTATATGAAATATTTCCAAAAGATTTGTGAAAAGTAAAAATTTGCTTATGAATATATTTTGTTATTTATAAAAGCTAGATCATGAAATAATATTTAAGTATTTATAGTGATTTTCGAAATTAATTAATATCATAATTTAATATTTATGAAAAAGATATTTGGAATCTTGTTTTATTCAATATTTGATTAATTATGGTAATTTAAATTGGAAAAGATTTTGTTGACTGTATTTACAAATAGTTTAAATTTAGAATAGAAATTATCTAGATTTAATTTGAATTGGATTGAGTTATTTTTTTAATCGGTTTAAATTAATAGGGGAATTATCTAATTGGTATTTAAATCATCCCAATCCCTATCCAACTGGGAATTCCCACCTCCTATAAAAGGAGAGGTACTCCTCCATAAATCTCAACCCACAAATCACAAATTTCTCCAACACAGCGTGCATCGTGTCGGTGTCCTTTCCCAATCCACTATATTCTATATGGTACAAATACAGTATGCTCTCCGTGTCGGACATACCCCGACACACCGTTCCGACTAACATCAGGACACCCCTGTCCTCCCATTCTTCCCAACAACTCCCCGATACCAACCATCCCGACCCCTACGCCCTCGTCGCGACGGCCAAAACACCCGCCATCAGCGAATCCCCGACAGCCCCTCCACGGCTTCATCATCACCAGAGCCCCAACTTCCACGCCCGAAAAATCCGGCCATCCCCCTACCCACCATCACCACAGACAACACTCCGACGTCCGTCACAGAACCACCATCACCTTCGTCGTCATCACCACCACCCACCAGCAAATGGAAAGAAGAAAGGAAAGAGGGAAGAACCCTTACCTCCGCTACGCCGGCGAACACCGCCGAAGCCGCTGCGCCCCCTCCTCCTCCTCCTCCTTTAGTTCTCCAGACCGCCACCGCACCGTACAACAGGACCTCCGCCATGCTCGCCGCGGTCGAGCTCCGTCTAGTATCCCGTGGCAGCACCTCTGCCAGGCCCGTGGATCCCGCAACCGACCTCGTCGCCTGTACGACGGCCGGATCCATAACACCCGACGCATCAGCGTGACCGTCGTCGCCGCCTTATCAAGACTTCCCCGCCGTCAAGAGCCGGCAGCGCTCCGAGCGCCCGCCGGTAAAACCCTCCCTCCGGCAGTGTTTTCCGCTGGAGCCCGCGCCGCTCCTCAGCCCCTTTGCCGCCGGCCGTACCCGCCTCCACCAGGTCGCTGCCCTCTCTTTTCCCGTGCTCCACCCGCCACTCCGCCCTACGTCGGAGCCCGATTACCGAAACCCCACGGTGAAACCCCTTTCCCCTCTCTCCATCTGACGCTACCTCGAGTCGGGCGCCGCCCCGCGTCGTACGAACTCTCCGCGCTGCCGGCCACCGGCGCCGAAGCCCCGATCGCCCCCTCCGCCGAGGTGAGTCCCCATCTCTCACTCCCTTCCGCTCTCTCACTCTTTACGAAATTGGGCGGGGGGGGGATGACTGAATAGTTAGGTTTTATTATGGTTAATATTATTATTAGTTTTATTATTAGTATTAATTGTTATTATATTATTATTGTTACTATTTGTATTATTATTATTATTAACATTATCATTTCTGTTATTTGTATTATTATCATTATTATTATTATTATTGTTTTTATTATTATTCATTGGTATCATTATTACATATTTATTTTTGTTATTAATTATATATACATTTAATATTTTCAAAAAAAAAATTTTGGGAGTAGGCCTTGAGTCCTACACTTATTTTAACTGCGTATGGAAAGTTATAAAATATGCTATTTTATTACGTATGCTATTTTAAAATATGGACTTTTGGAGTCTAAAATTTTGTTTGCCAAAATTTAGTATCACCTTAAAAAGGATTTCTAGTTTTCGAATATTGGCCAAGAATATTAAAATATAGTTTACTACCTAAATTTTTACTTTGGACAACTTAGAGTTTTTGCCTAAAACAAATTTTTACGTTTTAAGTATTTTTCTAAAAATTACACTTAAATAACAATGGTAATTTTGAAATTTAAACTGATTTCTTTTGTATGTATTTTATCTAAATATCGTGGACTAATGAAATATATTTTTTCAAAGTATTATAAATATTTTTTTACAAAATATTATATGTATTTCTTCACACAAATTCCCTCAATTACCTTGATTGCGACTGATACTCTTTCCTATTTCCTCGTGACTCTCGGACCATTACACATCGAACATGGCCATTGAACAGAACATGACTTGCTCGATCTTCGTACCACTCCAGGAGACACCCCAGGCAAGATACCTTGTCATTATACTGTTTATATTCAGTCTGTATTTTTTTATTACATATCACTGTTCATTTATTTTTAGTCTTGATTACTGCCTGCTCAGTGATATTAGTTGTACCTTGTTATTTACCTTTGATTGCATATGGACTTAGAGTTAAGGGACTACCACTAGTTTAGTGGATTGCATAAACTTTGACACTGTTGTGCCACAAAATGTGTGAGTTATGAGTAGCATATAGTCTACGGACTTGCGTGTTGGCTGATCACTGATGCGTGCAGGACGTACATTAGGTCTAACTGTCAATAGTTGTGTGTTAGAAGACTTGACGGTTAGTAGTGTTACATGGTCATGGATGCGACATGATAGGTACATTGGGTGGGGAGAACATTTCCTTATCGTATGGGCTTCTATTGCACTTTCCTTGTAAACCGGAAGCTCCTCTGGAGATACGGGTATGAGCCTCTCAGGTTGGCCACTGTCGTTTTTGAACGTCATTCTCTCGGTCACTGGTGCCCAAGTGGGGACTATACCAGATCCTATTTACAGCCAGGGCCCATGCGACGAAAGGTTTGTTCTCACTGCATGTTCACTTTAGTTTGGTTAGATTACCTTATAGTGTCTTGTCACTTTCTTTGATTGTGGCATATTTTATATTCAGTATTATATGGCATGTTGATGTATCTTGTTACATCCCTATGAGGACCTGGTTATCTCGTCAGGTGTGTGTTTCGTGATTTCTTGCAGGTGCTCTAGCTAAGGCCATTCCTTCCTTCGTGGTGATAGCTCTAGGACTCGCCATTGTTCTCGCTTGCTAAATTCTTCCCTTGTATATTTTTCCATATTTAATTTGGTTGGTAGTGGACTTTGTCTCCACCCAACTATTGTGTACATGACAAATTCAAAGTTACTTTTATATCATATTTATCTTTGTGGATGAGATTTAGTACATTGGTTACTGCATTTTACAGCTTATGTATATATACGAGGGTCCATATACTTCGTATGTATACAGCTGGCATGATTACATTCTAGTCCTACGTATTTTGGGACTGGGGCGTTACAGGAAGGCACATGGATGATACACCATCATTTGTGGGTTGAATCCTTCATGTTGCATTTGTGGGTTGACACGTAGTAGGAGGGAGGATCTTTTAGTTGCTGAGATCTTGGGTGATTAACACCCCTTCATAGGCTGAATTGAGTCAAAGGACACATGGCACATGTCCGTTGCTTAAAGATCTCGGATTTGGTGTAGAGTGATCTGATAGGATGCGCCTGGGATTGGGCGCATGAGAAGACTTTGGCTCACAACCTTCATGAGTCATGAACCAGTCTGGGCATACAGCTTTTGAGGCGCATGCGAGTCTTCAGGCGCATGGATGCTGAGGCGCATGCGAGTGGTTGCTCGGCCACGTGGGTCGTAACCGTCGGAGGAAAGTAATGATGATGCTGATGTCAGCAACGCTTCATTTTCTGAAAAAGTAGCTAACTGTCCAGTCCTCGGGGGACGTGCTGCCAACTCTGTCAGTTGAGCATTAATTGCTTGATGGGTGACGAGCTGAAATAGGCGCACGGGTCCATATTTGATTTAGGATGCATGGATCTGTGCTTTGTTGGGCGCATCCATACGGGGCGCTTGGAACTAACGGGCGCGTCTATACGATGCGCGGTATCTGACCGGCGCATCCGTTTACATGACGCATCTTTATTGGTCCGACTTTGGTGTTCTTTAAGTGCTTTAAATAGCCGTTTTGACTTGGCAAAATTCGAAGCGTCAGGTTCATCACCATAAATGTAAATTTATTGCACGAGATTCGGAGAGCCCGCCACTTGGCGCATGGGTTTGATTTGCCCGGCCTATAAATAGTGGCAATGAGAGAGTTTGCTTCTCGTTCTCTCACGTCTTCCCGAATGAACTTATTTGCTCGAGCACATTCTGTTGACGAGATGCTCCCGAGGGTGAAGATGCGATGACTTGTCTTCATTCATGCACTTGAAGGTGACTGTTACATCCAAAAGTCGGAGTCGGGAGCTTCTCAGGCAGGCAAAAGGTGCCTGTTGCATCCAAAGATCGGGATGCTCGAGCCTCGTCTATGTTATGCTGGAAGAGCCGTAGATCGGAATTGTGGTGCTTCCATCTTTCTTGGGCTTTCGAGAGCTGCTCCTCCTACAAGAGTGGGTGTTGCCCATTCTGGTTGTGTTGGAAGCTGCTCCTTTAGCCGTGGATCGGAGCTACGGTGCTCTCCTCTTCCTTGGGCTTTAGAGAGCTCTTCCTCCAGCTAGGGTGGGGTTGATTGCCCACCCTTGTTCTGCTCAATAAATGCTTCACTAGTCGAAGCACATGATCGGGTAGAAGTAGAGCGCATATGCTGAGACTTTATGATGCACATAACTGAGATGCTAAAGAGATTCGCCTGGCTAAGACGCTGAAGTGATGCGCCTAACTGAGACGCTGAAGAGACACGCCTGACTGAATCGCTGAAGTAATGCGCCTGACTGATGATGAGCCTGGTGGGAGGCGCATGGCAGTTTGCTGTGCCTGGCTGTAGTCTTAGGATCTTTCTTTTTGTAGAAATTCTTCTATGTAAAGCCTTTTTTAGACATGTAATAGACTTTTATATAAAAAATAAAAAATCCTTTTGATGTCTATAATTTTGCTGTCTTGCTTTGCCAAGAACTTCGTTTGAGTTCCCTGGCGCATATAATGTTTAAGCGTATAGGAATTATGGCCTGTAGATGTGCCTGAAATTCCATGCTTCTACAGGGTCGTGATGCTGCCCTCTGAGGAGGTGTTGTCGGTGCTGACTGACCTATGTTGATAGCTAAAGCTTCTTTGCATTTGTGATTGTTTCGGTGACTAAAGCTTCTAGTAGCGGGATGCTTATCTTTGTCAAGATTAGGCATCGAAAATCTTAGTTGCTTGAACTTCTTAGCACTATCTTCGGCTGCTCTGGCACTTACTATAAAGGAACCACAATCTTGGAATTGTGTTGGTCCCGTCCATATGCTGACGATAAGTAACAAGTTGATTTGCATGTATCTATTGTCAATGCGTCTGGAGTACCTAGAGGCATTTTGAGTGCCTCTCGTCAGAAGTGCTTAATGAAATGTTAAGCTATTTTATTTGTTTTCTGTTTGATTTTAGTAAGGGCGGACATAGTCATGTCGTGAGTCATTTCATAACATCATTCCAAGAACATCTACTTCAATGTCGCGAAAGATGTAATACAACTATCAGGCAAGCTTTGGTGCCAGTCATAAGCGACCCCCGCTAGACATCCGACGAAGACTCTAGTAAGTGAGCATTATTTTGCTGAAGATGATCAGTCATCATCTCAAAATAATTGATATACTAATTTGGTGATGTGCTGCCGTCGAATAGCATTATAGTCGGAGGCTTGTATTTTGGTAGGAATGGAACTACCTTCTACTCTGCCGGATAGGGTTTGTCATGACCCGCACCCTTTATAGGGGCACGAAAAGTGGGTACGTCCAGCTTACGCCGTAGTGTCGGCGGTAGAACGCTGTCCTAGGTTACTATCTAATCAACAACTCACGCAATTATATAATGTACTTGTCAAATCTCAACTTCGAACGGAGGACAAGTATAGATATAATGAAATCTCAATCATAGTCTAAGCACGATAAGATAACACAAAAATTATAACTAAAGACTAAACAACAGCATATATAAACTACTAAATAATATATCTCAAACAAACTCAAATACAAACTCGTATCTCAGTTATTACAATTCAAGTTCTAAAAAATGAAAACTAAACCAAGTCTACTAGCTAGTCTCCCGATCACTCCTGAGTGTCGGGGCCATAGGTAGCTAAGCCATCTCCTGCTCCAAGGCAAGTAGGACAAATATCCTCAGCGCAAGCATCTGTAATATTTTTAACAGTTCTAGTCAGGACAGGAACGAGTACAATTCATCAAGAAATCTCAAGTAAATGACAGAGAACTATAAAGCAGTTATAGACACTTGTATTGATGAATATGGCAGTTTGTACGAGTAATGTTGTAGAGAGCAGTTAAGGTACAAGGAAAGTAAGGTAACTAAACAAGAAGAGAAACATAGCAATGAAGACTGTAAAATAAGATCTAGCTGAACTAGAGTAACATGATGAGTTTAGACAGTACAATATAAGTCGAGTGTAATCCCAATGTGAGTCTAATACAAGATGAGTCGAATGTGATTCTAATCCTTGTTCTAATAAGGTGATTCGAATAAGGTGATACGAATAGTGATTCGAATAGTAGTCAAACAATGATTCTAATAAATTCTCCAAGTGTGTTTTAAAATACTTAGATAGACATGTAAACGGCTATGGGTAAATCCGGCACATCGCACACCTGGTCAAGTGTGGGATGACTATCGTTTGAATATCATTCTCAGGGGGTGGCTCGAATAGTGGGAATGTTCACATGTCTAATCAAGTATTTCCTCGCCCATCTAATACAAATGAATCCAAAATTCGACACATCAATCGAATAAATGTCCAACCAGCACATGAAGATACGAATAGGTGGTTCGAATAGTGATTCGTATGGTGGTTCGAATAATAGAGGTAAGACGAGTAAGTATGTGTGTCATATACATGGATTCAGAAATAACAATATGTATTTGTAACTGAGAATCACATACAGCTAACTAGAACTGAAGTACAATAATTGATAAATAAATGAGAGAACTATTAGAGAATGTACTCGCCTGCTACTATGAAAAGAGTAGTGTAATATCAGATGTCTGCATCGGAGTCACAATATCCTAAAATAGAGCAGTACATGTTATAATATGTTTAAAATAAGACAAATAAAGTTTATGATGCAATCTACATGATTCTAAGTCAAATCTAGGTCAAAGTCAACTCTAAATCAAACCTGGTCAACTGTCTAGGTCAAACTAGGTCAACTCTGGGTCAACCAAGTCAACTAAGGTCAAGTCAACTATCTATGGTCAAAGGTCAAGGTTAACTTGGTCAATTCTATAATAAAGCTATTCATATAAGTTAACCATAATCCTACATTTAACTAATCCTATACTCTAACTCATATATCAAGTACCCCATATCTCTATACAATATTGACTCACCCCTAGTCATTCACAAGCCCTACATTACCCTATACATGTATATACCTATATATAATATACCACTCTATTCTAAGTAGCACCATCCTAGACATAAATAAGCCTATTAAACACAACCACATACATCTATCAACTGGCTAGTACAAGTCAAATCTAGCTAGACTAGCTAACTAATACTAATACCCAAGATGTAGGATAACCTCAGTATCCATGAACACCATCTACTAATATAAACATTGCCTACATAGGCACTTGGTAGCCCAGTGTATACATACAAGATACCCTTTACTAATCTGTCACAGTCTAAGTTTTCCTTGCATATTACATATATACTAGGACAGCTACACCCTAACTCTCATATATCCTTAACTATCAGTACAGAGAACTCCTCTCTTAGCCAAATCCCATTCCCTACATTTACCTCCTAATCTCATATCACCCTCACAACATCTAATACATATATAAAGCTAATTAAATATGTGAATGTGAACCATTCAGAGGCTGAAACAATTTACAAGTCAGTGTAAATTGGACTGAACAGATGAAATTGGACTGAACATTCAGTGAACATCAGAGGCTGAAACAATTGTATATAAACTGGACTGAACAGTTTACATGCCAATGTGAACCATTCAAGCATTCAGTGAATGAAGTTCCCAATTAACCCTTCAATTCCTCAGATTTATATGATGGGAATAACAGTTCAAGTTAAACCCAAACTTATCTATCTAACCCATGCACTAACTGGACTAACCACACTAACACATATCTCTAAAATAATACCTAGCCACAAACTCTGACACAAACCAACTAGACACCCCAAAACCCTATGCCAAACAGTGCAGACAGGGAATGAGAAGGTAAGAAGACATGTAAATTTGAAATCCATTTGAAATCTAGTCTTTAAGTTTGAAACCATTTCAACTTGAAACCCAACCTTGAAAATCAAATGAAACTGCCAATTTCGAATCAAAACATCTATAGTCCAATCAACCTGAAATAAATCATAAAAAAATAACTGAGAGTGACATCAGCTCACTGTTCTCAGGTTTTAAAACAATCTAAACTCAGGAATACACATTCAACATAAATCTCATTAAACAACCTATGAAATTTCAGAATTAACATTTAAATATTAACCAACTCAACTTATAACCAAATATAATTTTAACAAGAAACTAACATATATGTATACACCCTCTTTAAATCCCAAAACTAAATTAGCATTGAATTTCAGGAAGGGGTTCATAATAACTGACAGTTCATATATAAGAAAACAACTGAACACTTATTGATACATAGCTTCCAACCATTCGAAAACTCAATTTAACCATCGAAATTCACAAACAGATATATCAGTGTATATACCATGTGTCATGTGTCTAAGAAAAGCCATTCGTGTCTATTAGAGTGGACACGAAGTATCCAAACAGTGTTTAAACCCAAATGTCACTGTGTGACTGAACTGCGCAAAGGCAGCATCGTGCACAGGTACAATGCGATCTAGGGACTCGTGTGTCGACCCTCGAGCCTCGTGCTCGTGTCCAACCCTAGGGTAGGTATAGGGCTAGGGATACAAGTGCATGTATCGTATCTAATGTGTGTCGTGTCGCGTGTCCAGTCGAGTATCAGAGGACAGCTGTGCACGTGTGTGTGTGTTTGCAATTCCAGTACGGGTAGATTTTCTCTCAAACTACTCCATAGAATCGTCTCAAATTTCGTGTACAAGGTGTGAGTGATAGCCCGCACTGTTTGCCATGAAATATAAAAGAACAGAACAATTATCGGAGGATCGAACTTTTACTTCACGTTACAAACTCGCTTGTACAAAGAAAGCCTAGGGACGAAAACCTAGATACAACAGTCTAAGTACATTTATTTATTTTAGATTCTGGGGGGTGACGATAGAGGCTCGGGAAGGCGATGGAAGCCCTGTCTTACTCCTTGGACGATCGGTATGCAGCCTTGGCTCCTTGAAAAGATGGTTGGCATTGATGAAGAAATGCTCTCCTTGCTCTCCCCCTGTTGCTCTTCGGGCTTCTCTCTCTCTCTGGGTATATTCTCTCTGACAATTGGGGAGTCTCTCTGTATATACGTATTTCTCTCTCAAAAATGTATATCTTACAAGGGAATGGCACCTTGCTATTTATAATAGTGGGATGTGATCATTAGGGTTGCCAATGATTAGCTTTTGGAGATGGCGGCGGCTTGGGGATTGGTCCATCCTGGCCATTCATTTTGATTAGGATGAATCTGGGCCATTAGGTATAGATTACACCAAATCCCATGAGCAATTAATGCTGATTGGAATAAATCTTCCTTGTAATGATTTTCTGATATCTGCGAATAAATCAGATCTATTCTTCTGCCACGTGTCCCAGATTATTGGAATTTGACCCAATCTTTAATGGCAGCAAATCTGAGGAATTAATCGATTTAGGATATGTGTCCTAGGAGCTGCTGGGGGGTCTGGACTGCATGACTAATGAGCCGCAAATGAATGTGAGCCGCATATGGTTAAGCCCACGTGTCAGGGCCGCGTGGACAGTGGCCCTCACCTGAGCCCTCGAACCGTAGGGGGGGTAATTCTTGTGGGCCGTATAGGTACATATTCGCCCGGGCCACATGGACATGATCCTCTTGAACTGCATGAGAAGTCCTCGCTCGAGCCGCATGAGACTTTCATGGCCTGAGCCGCATAGGATGGATTTACTCTGAGCCGTATGGGAAGTCCTTTGCTCTAGCCGCATAAGGCTTCTATGGCCTGAGCCGCATAGGATTTATTCTGAGCCGCATGAGAAGTGAGCCACATACAAATGCCCACGTGGCAACGCCACGTGGCATTTTTATGGCTCTCGGGGGATTTGTGTCAGAGATTTCTTTCCTCTTCCCTATAGATTCATCATTTATGACAGAGTCATAATTACCTGCCTTGGGTGTCAGGGCTGTCAACTATTCAGAAGGGTCAGCCGTCATAGCAATTAATACAGCATGGGTGGAGGGGAGCACTATCAGGCCACGTGTCTTCTGAGCCGCATGTAATGCCCTGGGCCGTATAGCTTCCTATGTCGTATGACTCCCTGAGCCGTATGCATTTTCTGAGCCGTACGGATCTTTCCTGGCTGCATGAGTCATTTTCTTTAGTATTTTCCATGCTTCTACAGGACCCCCTTCAAAGTTTTCAATTTGTAAAATTTAAATACTTTGAATAAGAAGCATGGGCGTGTTACTCTAGCCGCATATAGAATTCTGACCGTATAGAAGTCTCGGCCGCATGAATTATTCAGCCGTATAAGTGACTCAGCCGCAGGAGAATGTTCAGCCGCATAGCTTCTTGTCACGCGTGCAGGTCTTTAATTGCCTCAAATTTGTTTCAGCGCCGTCTTTGTAGGAGGGAATTCGAAGAGTCAGCTCATTAAATCTTTCGGATTTGACGCTTTGGGTGAATCTTGGAGACGAAACCCAAGGAGTCGGTTGCACTCTTCATGAGTCGGTCGTTGGCCCACGTGTCCTCCTTCTCCCGTCTTCCTATAAATAGGAAGAGTTTGAAGAGCGAGAAGACTTCTTTATTTTCCTTCTTCTTCCTTAGACCTTCTCTATCTCGATCGCTCTTCTTTTGATAATTAATGGCTCCCAAGAAGACCGTGGCAGTGAAGGGCAAGAAGGCGGCCTCCACTTCTACCTCGGCTGCGGCTGCTACTCCGCCCGTCGCCGTACCTGATGTTCATCCTGACGTTCACCCCCCCATTATTGGTAAGGACAATACATGAGTTAAAGAACCCCAACCGCCATGGTTACGTCGCATACTTTATGCACGAGCCTTTGTAAATCGCATGTTCGCCCTATAGCTGAGCTGCGAGCCGCATAAGAGAACTACCGCGTCTGTATGCGTACCTTACTGGCGAAGCCGCATAAGTGAAGCTAAACCGCATAGACCTTTCATTGTACGGAGCCGCATGAGATTTCTGAGAGCTTCATGGGGCCGCATGGATGTCTTCTTGAGCCGCATGGTGTTTGAGAACCCCCAACCGGCTCTCTCTTGTTTTGTTTAACTTACCTTTCTCTGTTTGCTCTTCAGTGAACCTGCCGGTTAACGCCACTGGAGAACTCTTGGTGGGTAGCACTCAAGCCGCTCTCGGCTATAGGTATGACCATATTGTCCAGTATATGGCTGACCAGTTTCCGGGCGATGAGCCTACGATTAGGTTGAATGCCATCAAGAATCAGTCTTTTCACTTCCTTAATGCTATGATGAACTCCGGGAAATTTGTGTTGACACAAAGTCACAGTCAACCAAATATTGACTACATTGACTAAATAATATTTGTATTAATTTAACACGACACACAACGTCTGCATTCAGTTCAAGACAGATGACAGCTCAGTCTCCGGCTCTCAGTGTGTTTTGGAGTCTGTATTTTATAATTTCATTGAGTCTAGACTTGTGTACTCTGAGTCATGCTGAGCTCTTGGAACTTAGTCTATAACCTACCCAAAATCCCAAGCTCCACTGAACCAAAAAGTGCCCATTGGTCCCCTTAGAACCACTCTGTGCTCTGGAGACAGAGTTGGGGCCGAACTCTGCCTCCACACAGAGTTCGGGCCGAACTCTGTCCACTAGAAATCAGGAACCCTAATTTTAGGGTTAGCTGGTTGCTAGTTGTCCAACGGCCAAATTTTTGAATTTTTCTACCCGAATTCTGGCCGAATTCTGCCTATAAAAACACTATAAATAGGGCATAAATTCTCTCATTTCAATCCATCCAATCTTCTCTTCTCTTCTCTCTTATAGCTGAAATAAGCCATACCCTTCACATCTACTAGCCACAAGCCTCCTAAGTCTCGAGTGCTCAGCATCGCTCAGTTAGGATTCTTGTGCAAGAGTCAAAGAAGTCGCTTGGACAATTCCAAGCAAATTGCCACTGCGATCCTCTGTTAGAAGTTGACGTGCTCTTCTGAAGTAAAGGCACGGGTTGTAAACTACTATTTCACAAATAGTGGATTTAATCCTAAGCTAGAGTTCTCAGGCCTGGACTAGTCCTCCACGAGGGAAACCAGGTTAAAATTGCTGTGTTTGCGTATGCTCTTTTACTCTCCATTTATTTTCCGCACTTTACTCTAATTATTTTTTATTGGTGAAAGAGTTATTTTTAATTGGCTATTTTTCTACAAATACTCTATTCACCCCCCTCTAGAGTTGCCAAACTGTTCTTCAATTGGTATCAGAGCTCTGTTCTCTTTATAAGGACTAACATCCTAAGAGCTGATCCATGGCAACCACACAATCCTTGATTTCCAATCATGGTGAAGGTCAGTCCACTCATAGGCCTCCCCTAGTTGATGGAACTAACTATACATATTGGAAAACAAGGATGAGCTTCTATCTTAAGTCTCTAGACTTTGACCTGTGGACTGTCGTTACTGACGGTTACAAAAAGCCCGTCAGGATAGTTGTCGATGGTGACCTCGTTGAGAAACCACACGACAAATATTCTGTCGAGGAGAAGAAACAGGCAAGTCTAGATGCTAGGGCTATTAATGCTATCTTCTGTGCTGTAGACAGGAATGAGTTCAACAGGGTCTCCACATGCACCACTGCTCATGAAGTATGGAGACTTCTAGAAGTGATGCATGAGGGAACCACACAAGTCAAGGAATCTAAAATAAGTCGTCTCACTCAAGAATACGAAGCTTTCAAGATGAAGCCAAATGAGACGATCACTCAAATGTTTACAAGATTCCTCGACATCATCAATCCTCTATCCTCGCTTGGTAAGCAGTACTCAAACCACGAGAAGATTCGTAAGCTTCTTAGAGGGTTGCCAAAGATTTGGAACCCTAAGGTGACGGCCATCATAGAAGGAAACGATCTCACATCAATGTCAATAGAGACCTTGATGGGTAAACTCATGACTCACGAGCTTGACCTCAAGGACTTCGATGAGCCTGCTCCGAAGACCAGGGAGATCGCACTTAAAGCTCATCGACGAAGGGCCGATCACGATGAGACCGAAGACGATAACTCGGATGATGAAGACCAAGCTCTCATGGTTCGCAACTTCAGAAAATTCCTTCGCTTCAATCGAAGGAAGAAGGATTCACAAGAAGATGATGAAGAAGAGCCAACCTGTTACGGTTGTAAGAAGACTGGACATGTCCGAAAAGACTGCCCATTCTTGAAGAAGAGCAACCGCTATGAGAAGCCATACAAAAAGAACTCATCAAAGAAATATGCCAACACAGGAATTTGGCATGAAAGTGAAGCAAGTGACTCCGAGGAAGAAAAAGACTCTCCTCAAGATACAGCAAATGTGTGCCTAATGGCAACTTCAAACAAGGTATCTAACGAAACTCTAGATGACTTCTCTTTTGATGAACTTGGCGATGCTTTTACTGATTTACTCGATGATCACAAAAAGGTCATTGGTAAATACAAACATGCCAAGGATAAAATCAAAAGTCTTGAAGATGAGATACAAAGAATTTCTTTACTTCTTGATAATGTTAGAGACACGTCACCCACTGATGCCACTAATGAAGTATCTAAGCTTAAAATAAGCTTACATGATGCTGAAGCACATAATGAGCAACAAGCTCAAGAAATCACTACTCTCAACACATTCCTTGCTGAAGAAAAGAGTAGACACAAAATCTCTATAACTAAAATATATGGCTTAAATATTAAGGTTGATGAATTGCAAGCTGTTTCTAAGAGATTAGAAACCAAATTGGGTAAACAGGTGCTTCAACCTCAAACCCAATCACATGGGCACAACACCACTCATGCTAGTCAACCACGTCACTCTCATGCAGCACATAACCATGCTTTTATATACACAAACTTCCATAAACCACGTGCACGTAAGAATAATTCTCATTCAGCACACAATCCTCATGGTGCACATAGACAAGATCATCATGCTATGCCATATAGACAAGATCATCATGCCATGTCATATAGACAAAATCATCATGTTGTGCCACATAGACAAAACCATCATGCCATTTCACAATCACATGCCATGCCATATAGACAATATCAGCATGTCACACATAATAGACAACATCATCATGCCATGTCATATAGGCAAAATCATCATGCTATGCCATATAGACACCATCACCATGCCACTCATTCTATGCATAATCATCATAACCATGCTAACTCTTCACATCATCCTGTTGCTTACAGATATTATTCTCATGCTCCTAGTATAAATAAAAATGCTATCTGTACCTACTGTGGATCACATGGACACATCTCACCACAGTGCAGAGTTAGAAGACTGGTAGACAAAAAGATATATGCATGGTTTCCGAAAACTAACTTTTCAGGACCCTCAAGAACTCGGGTACCAAAGGTCACATCTACTCTTAATGTAGGTGGACCTTCCCTCCTCAACTGAAAGTAAGTGGATTCTCGATAGTGGATGCTCGCGACATATGACGGGAGACGCAAACCTTTTTGCATCACTATCGATGAAAAGAGAAGGATACGTATCCTTCGGTAACAATCTCAAAGGGCACATAATAGGTAATGGTATCATTGGTCATCCTCCTTCTCCTGTAATAAAGGATGTCTGCCTAGTGACCGAGTTAAAGCATAACCTGCTCAGCATTAGTCATCTTGCTGATCATGGTTATGATATTAACTTTGGACAAAACAAGTGCCTCATCTATGATAGGTCAACAGGAGACATTGCTTTTGAAGGGAAAAGAGAGGACAACATCTATATTTTCTATCTTTCTATAAATACTAACAATGCAGGTAGATGTCTATATGCCCACAAAGACGAACGACTACTTTGGCACCAGCGTCTTGGTCATGCCAACATGGATGCTATATCCAGGCTTTCTACCAAGAAGCTAGTGAGAGGATTGCCTGACATCACATTCAAAAAGGACACGGTATGTGCCGAATGTGAACTAAACAAGGCAACTAAATCCTCATTTCATTCTATCAACTCTGTAAGTACTACTAGACCCTTGCAACTACTTCATATGGATTTATTTGGTCCTAGTAGAATAGCTAGCCTTGGAGGCAAACTTTATGCATTTGTTATTGTTGATGATTTTTCGAGATTTACTTGGGTTTTCTTTCTTGTCAACAAGAGCGATGCTATTTCTGTCTTCAAAGTTTTTGTAAAGAAAGTTCAAAACGAAAAAGGCTACATGATTACTCGAATCCGAAGTGATCATGGAGGCGAATTCGTAAATTATGATTTTGAAAATTTTTGTAATGCAAATGGTTTTGATCATGAATTTTCCTGTCCTAGAACTCCTCAACAAAATGGTGTTGTGGAGCGGAAGAATAGGACTCTTGGCGATATGGCTAGAGTCATGTTAAATAAATTTTCTCTTCCGAAATATTTTTGGGCAGAGGCTGTAAGTACAGCATGCCACATTTTAAATAGGGTACTTATTCGTCCCATTACGAAGAAAACACCCTATGAGCTTTGGTTTGGGAGAACCCCCAATGTTTCTTATTTTAAAGTTTTTGGTTGCAGATGTTTTATCCTTAACACCAAAGACAACTTAGGCAAATTTGATGCCAAAGCTGACGATGGTATCTTTCTTGGTTATACCGCCAAGAGTAAGGGATATAGAGTTTTTAATAAACGCTCACTTATTGTGGAAGAGTCAACAAATGTGACTTTTGATGAAGACAACAGTGCAGTAAGTACTCTTGATGATGACGTTGATCCATCAACTTCTACTCCAATGAATACTTCAACCAAAACAGATTCTCTGGAGGGTTTGCCTAAGAAATTCTTTTTCAAACCTTCTCATCCAGAAAATTTAGTTATAGGAGAAGTTTCACGTGGAGTAACTACCAGATCATCACTAAGAGACTCTGTTGCTAGCACTGCCTTCATTTCACAAGTTGAGCCGAAAAACATTTCTGAAGCTTTTAATGATGAATTTTAGATTTCTGCTATGCAAGAAGAACTCAACCAATTCGAGAGAAGCCAAGTGTGGGAACTAGTTCCTAGACCGGCTAATCACTCTATAATTGGTACTAAATAGGTGTTTAGAAACAAAGTGAATGAAGATGGTTCAGTCACACGTAACAAAGCTCGTCTAGTAGCTCAAGGATACAACCAAGAGGAAGGTATCGACTACGATGAGACGTATGCTCCTGTTGCTAGACTAGAATCCATTCGGATGCTTTGTGCCTTTGCCAATCATCAGAACTTTAAATTATTTCAAATGGATGTAAAAAGTGCTTTCTTAAATGGCTTTATTAAGGAGGAAGTTTATGTCAAACAACCCCCTGGCTTTGAAAATCACAAATTTCCCGACCACGTGTTCAAGCTGAAGAAAGCTCTTTATGGCCTTAAACAAGCCCCCAGAGCTTGGTATAAAAGGCTAAGCAGCTTCTTGCTTGAGAAAGGTTTTTCAAAAGGGAAAATTGACACTACACTATTTATTAAATCTTTCAAAGACACTATTTTATTAATTCAGATTTATGTTGATGATATTATTTTTGGGTCTACTGATGAAACTCTTTGTCAAGAATTTGCCAAGTGTATGCAGACGGAATTTGAGATGAGCATGATGGGAGAGCTCAACTACTTTCTTGGTCTGCAAGTAAAACAACTGGCTAATGGAACTTTCATCTGTCAATCGAAGTATACCAAGGACATGCTGAAGAAATTCGATCTTGACAACATCAAACCAATCAGCACTCCAATGGCTACTTCAACCAAACTCGAACCAGATGAGAGCGGCAAACCCGTTGATCAACGTAAGTATCGAGGTATGATAGGCAGCTTACTTTATTTAACTGCTAGTCGCCCCGATATCATGTTTAGTATTTGCCTATGTGCTAGATATCAAGCAAATCCTAAGGAATCTCACATGACCGCGGTTAAGCGTATCTTTCGATACCTTAAGGGTACGGTTACATTGGGCCTATGGTATCCCAAGTCAACATCATTTGACCTCATCGGTTACTCTGATGCTGACTTTGCTGGATGCAAGGTCGACCGTAAAAGTACGAGCGGCACGTGTCATTTATTAGGAAAGGCTTTAGTCTCATGGTTTAGCAAGAAGCAGAACTCTGTCGCACTATCCACAACAGAAGCTGAATACATAGCAGCTGGGCGTTGTTGTGCACAAATTCTGTGGATGAAGCAAATCCTTGAAGACTATAAATTATCTTTTATGCATATTCCTATATTTTGTGACAATACCAGTGCCATCAATTTGACTAAGAACCCTGTCTGCCACTCACGCACTAAACACATTGAGATTAGACACCACTTTTTGCGTGATCATCAGCAAAATGGCACGATAAACTTAGAATTTATTGACACTGATCATCAGCTAGCAGATTTCTTTACTAAGCCATTATCCGAAGAGCACTTCAATTTCCTTTGTCGTGAACTCGGAATTTTGGATGAAGCAGTTATAAGTTGAGACTCACTTGCGTAAATATCGAGTATATTTTGATTCTTTTACGACGAATTTGTTATGGGTACAAGCCGAAAGGGTCCTTCTGACAACAAGGCGTAAAAGCCTAAGCGACACGGTGCACTAGTCCTCAGGACTACCGCTAGCTGGGATCCGGCCCCTGCAGCTAACCCATGGCAAATTTGAAATACTGAATTACAATATATTTCCTTGTTTATTATATGGTTTGTTTCGATTTATTATTGTCTAATTGATTTTTCTAAAGTTCATTCTGACCTTTGTGTACCTCTCTATGTACTTTATTGTTTTCATCAAACTTTTATCCTCAAAATCACTTTTGTTCAACCACTTAATCAATGTTTCTATCTTTTCAGCCTGCCTTTTGTTCTGGACCACTAATCCAGAACTCGGGCCGAACTCTGCCCATAACAGAGTTCGGGCCGAGTTCGGTCCCTAAGTTCCAGCGTCGGGATCTGGCTCTGCCGTTGGATCAATTTAGATCCTATGCTCCATATTTCATCCGACCAAAGACAAACCCCTATTTTATTTCAGGATTCCTTCTCTCTCCTTCACCATTGCCTCCTTCCTCACCTCTCCAAACTCTTTTCTCTAAACCCTAACCCTAGTTTTTGATCTAGAGTGCTCCATTGCTTCTCAAAATCAAGGGACAAGGGTTTCTCTTCATTCTCTTCCACTGTTTGGTATTGTTTTCAGGTATAACTCTCTCCTTCTATCATTTTCAAGTTCTCTTATTTCCTTGCCAATGGCTCCTCGCTTGCCCAATCGTGGGAAGAGGATCCGAACCGAGGGTGCCTCCTCTTCGAATCCTCCTCCTCCAATTGAGCAAGTAGTTGAACAACAACCCATTCATCCGTTGTTCAACCCGCCTAGTCCCCAAGACCCTAATACATATGACGAACGATTATTTGTGTCGCTAGACGCGTCTAATGCATGGTTTAGCAACTTTCGTACTCGTCCGATGTTCGGGGGACATCCGATAAATTTTACAATCTTTGCTCAATTTGAATCTCTGTTTCGTGATCTATGTTTGGATGCTTTAGTTGCCTCAAACTTTATCATCTACCGTAGCGCAATTCAAATGTTTTATTGCAATTTAACTTTCGATGCAACCCACATCTATTCCCGGGTTGCCGGTATTGATATAGTCTTCAATGATTCTGAGTTGGGGGATTTTCTTGATCTTGTTAATCTTGATGCTTGGGATAAACTTATGGAAGCACGTCAACTTCAATTTGTTGGCGATACTTCTCTTGAAGGATTCAAGGAGGAATTATGTGCCCCTAACATAAGTCCTCGCAAACTTATGGCCGAGCATCTCAACCCCTACTTCTATGAACTTCATCGAATGATTTTTAACACCATCTTACCAAAAGCTGGTTCAACTGATGAAGTTACCTACTTTGAGATCTCTGCTTTATATCACCTCCATTATCGTATCCCATTCAATCTTCCTAGGACAATGATGGATTGGATGATAAATTGTAGGAAGAAACCAAGGGCTTTGGTTTATCCTTTATACCTTCCTATGGTTTTTCGTGCATTAATCATTCCTATTTATGACTGTCAGTTCTTGCCTGCTCCTGCCTTCCTGTCCAAGGCACGTCGTACTCAGGCAGTTGTCGCCTCTCCTGAGGCTTCTGAGGACTCTGCTGATGAGGAGCCTGACGCCCCTTCTTTCGGTCAGGATGCACCTCCTCCACCTGCCACTCTTGAGTCCATTCAGACCATGCTCCGGGATCGTTTTGCTCTTGAGGACGATCGCTGGACACAGCTGGACTATCGTACCACTCTGCAGATGAGTGCTCTCGGCAACTCTCTGCATGATATACGGTACTCTCTGTCTCAGCATCTGCACATTCCCATGGAGAGGGATCCAGCGCGCGCGGGCCATCGCATTGATGATCCGTGGGTTATGCGTTACATGGATCCGGATGATGCTTTTGTGGACCCTCGTCGCTCCTTCCCTGGTCCTTCAGATACTCCAGGACCTTCTCGTGCTCCGTGATGGAGATTGGCTCGATCTGCTGCTGCCACTGCTGATGATCTTAGTTATCTTTTTGCTTTCAGCTATTTAGTTTCTTATGAGTTTATGTAGTTGGATTTATGTACTATGATTATGAACTTGACACTAGTTTTGGTGGATGACATTATACGTCCTTTATCATAGTTTTATTTTATGTCAGAGACTTAGTTTGTTTAGTATTTCACTGTTTCTTCTCTGTTTGGTGTGGTTGCATCACTATTCTTTGCTTATCCTGCACTTTATATATGCAGTTTATCTGATTCTTTATATTGCTAACTGCCAAAAGGGGGAGAATTATGTATATTTTCGTAGTTCTGTGCTTGTTTTTGCTTTTGGAAGATATTATCTATCAGGTCACAGGTTCTATGCATTATGTACGGGGGAGAGCTATTGCTTCTAGCTCGACACCGTTCACTGTTTACGGGGGAGCTATCTTCTTTTAGCTCAGGCATCGTTTATGGGGGAGCTGCATTACAATCAACTGTGTCCAGGTATGAATATTGAAATATACATATTATTTTGTCAATTATCAATATGGGGGAGATTGTTGACACAAAGTCACAGTCAACCAAATATTGACTACATTGACTAAATAATATTTGTATTAATTCAATACGACACACGACGTCTGCATTCAGTTCAAGACAGATGACAGCTTAGTCTCCGGCTCTCAGTGTGTTTTGGAGTCTGTATTTTATAATTTCATTGAGTCTAGACTTGTGTACTCTGAGTCATGCTGAGCTCTTGGAACTTAGTCTATAACCTACCCAAAATCCCAAGCTCTACTGAACCAAAAAGTGCCCACTGGTCCCCTTAGAACCACTCTGTGCTCTGGAGACAGAGTTCGGGCCGAACTCTGCCTCCACACAGAGTTCGGGCCGAACTCTGTCCCCTAGAAATCAGGAACCCTAATTTTAGGGTTAGCTGGTTGCTAGTTATCCAACGGCCAAATTTTTGAATTTTCCTACCCGAATTCTGGCCGAATTCTGCCTATAAAAACACTATAAATAGGGCATAAATTCTCTCATTTCAATCCATCCAATCTTCTCTTCTCTTCTCTCTTATAGCTGAAATAAGCCATACCCTTCCCATCTACTAGCCACAAGCCTCCTAAGTCTCGAGTGCTCAGCATCTCTCAGTTAGGATTCTTGTGCAAGAGTCGAAGAAGTCGCTTGGACAATTCCAAGCAAATCGCCATTGTGATCCTCTGTTAGAAGTTGACATGCTCTTCTGAAGTAAAGGCACGGGTTGTAAACTACTATTTCACAAATAGTGGATTTAATCCTGAGCTAGAGTTCTCAGGCCTGGACTAGTCCTCCACGAGGGAAACCAGGTTAAAATTGTTGTGTTTGCGTATGCTCTTTTACTCTCCATTTATTTTTCGCACTTTACTCTGATTATTTTTTATTGGTGAAAGAGTTATTTTTAATTGGCTATTTTTCTACAAATACTCTATTCACCCCCCTCTAGAGTTGCCAAACTGTTCTTCAATTTGAAGGGGAGTATTTAAAGGCTGCGTTCTTTTTTGGAGACGTCTTGACCATGGAGAACGATCATGTCCTGGAGGTGTCGGAGAACTGGAACTTTGTTTCTAACGGGATGGCGATTCGCATCCCTCAAATGGAGCGACACTTCCCACTATCTTGGTTTAATATGCTCCCGTTAGATCGGAAGATGGGGGAGACTTTAACCCCTACCAGAGGTGGGATGTTTGTGGGGAACATCCATTATAATAACAATATGAAGTCCGTGATTGCCGACAAAGTGCACACTAGTTGTTCTGTGACGGGGTTGGTCCCAGGTTCTTTCTTGAATGTGGCGGGCCCTAATTTCTCCTTTTCTACCGCCGACACTTTTATAAATCAGCTTGCCCGGAAAGGCTCCTATCCCGTTGGTCGGTTGACGTTCCCTGGTTGGCAGCACTCTGTTCCTTCATGGATCAATTTGTCTACTTGGATCTTGTAGAAGTATGAGGCCTTTTTGTACGAGATTGGCCTGTACCACCCTATCCGAGGTACCAGTCATGGCTTGTCCATAAACAAGAAACTGTTCATGTCTCTGCTGGAAATGTATAATTGCCGTACGGGGACCTTTTACACACCTGTGGGGGAGATGGGACTCGCGCTCCATGAGATGCACCCGGTCTCCAAGCTTCCTTGGGGGGACGAAGCGTTTGAAGCGTATACTCCCACTAATGAGGAACTCGAAGATCTGGAACGACGGTATCCTGGCTTTGTGGCCCTTTACCAGGAGATATTGTGCCATTATAACACATGTTATCAGATGACTCGAAAGGTTAGTAACCTGGAAGGGAATGCTCCCTTCACCAGAGATTGGGTGCACTATCTCTTCTCGACAGATGCCTTAGGTAGAGTCACCTCTCGTCGCCCTCGACCTCGGGAAGCGGTTGAGGACTCGGTGTCGTCGACTAAGGGAGTGGCCACTACCAGCGACAGATTCAGGAACCAGACTGATACTTTCGATTACTTTTACAGGATACTCAGGAGCTGTCTGAGATAGCGCTTCTGGCCGGATTTTTGATGATCTGGCTATGGAACTGTGTAGTTTCGGAAGGAGCCCGTTCCATTGAGAGAATTAGTTGTAACTTCATCCTTCCGGCTGTGAAGTTAGTTTTACGAATCAGGCTAGCTCTCCTCCCGGCCATGGTGTGCAGCATACACCGTGCCCTACGTACTTTCACATCCAAAATCATTGCTCACGACGTGACCAAGGATTTTGAACGAACTGAGTTGCCCTATCACTATTTGATGGGGTGGCTGCTGATATATTACCCGTCTTTGATGAGGCCGGGGTCTGAAGACGGTGTGACTGATGATGACGCACTTATCTTTCGCTATCGTGACGAGCCTTAGGAATGTGAAACCATGCGGGCTTGCCGGATGGCATTAGCGAGGGCAGATAAGTATCATATATTCGTATTCGTCCCTCGCTTTATTGCCAGGGACATAGACGTTGTACATAATGACGGTATCGCACCCCCACAGCTTTTGGATGGCCAGATGCTCTTATGGTTGCGTAACATCCGCCCCGCACATCTAGTGTACCGTAACCGCAATGCTGTTTTTCTGGAGCCTTATCTGCCTAGCAGGTTTGCCCGGCAGTTTGGATATAGCCAACTTTGTCTAGACAGCCCCAGTTCTGGTCTGGGTTATAAGGGTAGTCTTCTTGATGGTATCAGAGCCTGGCAATATTATGATTCGTTCCATACTCGCACCATTTTCTCGGTCCCTGCCATTAAGGAGTCGGTGGAGATCTTGTATATGATAGCGCTGTATCATGTCATGGCGAGCTAGGATTGCCTGTCCTTAAGTCCAATTCTGGACACAGGGGCAAAACGGTAATTTCAGGCAAAAATAATGTCCGCCGTTGGACCCGTTTTGCACCAAAAAGTGTGCCAGAGTCAACGGTCTCTAAAGTCATCAAACTACATGTCTACGGATCCAGTTTTCTGATATGAACCCAACCGTATGCCCAAAGTTGGATTCCGGTGGGTCGTGCACAAAATTGCCCGTTGAGTGGAACCGTGGGGCCCGCAAAACGGTGATTTTGTCAACGATCTCAGAATTGGACCAAACTTGGCATACAGGACCAGAAAAATGATACGGTTCTGGTGGCATAAGTTTTGTCTCGATCTGACGAACGTGCACAAAGTAATTGAGAAATTTGCAACGTGCACGATACGGTAAATTTCGACAGATACGCATCAAATTAGTCGCGCACACGCGACCAATTTAAATTTCGTCAAAGCCCACACGACCACGAAGCCGTTACGCAGCTTTCGATGCTTTCGGTTCGTGACCACGTCGTCCGGATTGGCGGGACGCACGTCGTGTGGAGCGATTTTCTAGTTTTTTACTATTTTGAAAACGGGTTTTTCTCGGTTTTTGGATTCGAATAACTCTGCCAATACTTGACGAATTCAGGAACTACAAAAAGGATTTTAATCCTGTATATGTTGTCTAGGTCTGCCTTCAGGTATATTCTTGGATTCGTTCATCTGCCGTCCCAGAAACGACTTCCAAATGGGGTTCTACGAATAGTTTCAATACTCTGTTTTCAACAGATTTCTCTCGACTTCAAGTCAATTTCTCCTAGGTTTCTATTACGATCTATTCTAATCTAATTAATGGATTGTAAAGTCGGTTGGTTTGGGATCATACCACAAAAGACGGTTTGGCGAACGGTCGAGTGTGCATCGAGGAATCACGTCACGAACACAGGCTGGTGCTGCTGCGGTTCCTCTGCTTGTGCACAGTTCCTGTCGCGCGCGCGGCTTTCGTGTCGCCGTCCGGCGGTGGCGCGCCCGCCTTGAGGTCGGGGCTGGCTGCCTGGGTGTGGTGGCGCACGAAGTTATTAGGGTTTTGCTGCTGTATGTTCTCTCGATACTCTCTCTATCTCTGTTTCTCTCTAAACTCTCGGGTTCTCTCGGTTGGAGTTGAGCCCTATATAGCTCGGGCTGGGAATTATTTCAGTTGCTATGAGTATGCTGGGGTTTGACTCAAGTGGGCTGGCCTGGGTTGGTGTTGGGCCGGTTGGTAGATGGGTATTAATTGTTTTTCTTTTTCTTTTTATTTTTCTTTATTCAAGCAATTAATATATATTCACTCATGTATATATACGTATTTACACATATTTACACACCTATAATATTTACCTATATATACTCACCTATATATATATATATATACATATACAATACGTATATACGTATATACAACAGTAAAATATAACATTTATTTATAAGCTTATATAATCAATTTTATATACCTATATCTTATATCCATACATATATACATATATTTATGTATATATACACCCTGTGTTGATACGTACCTATATACATAATTGAATACTCCATAGCGCAACATGTATATATAATTCGTTTGGAAAACGAATATTAACGATAATGATAATAATAATAATAATAAACCAATAATAATGATAATAATAATGATAAAAATAATAATACTAATAATGATAAAAATAATAATATTAATATTAATAACAAAAATGAATAAACCAATAATATGTATAGTGTATCATTTTACACCATCTTTCTTTGGCCCTAAAAACCTTACAAATTATTCCAAAACACCAATAAATACATATAATTTACATATAACAATATTTAGAAAATAATTGCCAATTCCTAAAATAAATAGGAAAATATTTGTACACAAGTAAAATGTCTACATGGTCGTCTTTGGTCCACTACATACCTGCATGGGCTTAGAATTGGTTTGGGTCCGGTTCGGGCTGACTGGGTACAACCGGGCCATCTAAAAATCAATATATTAAATAATAACTATTTAAATAACTTAAAATGAATCCTTTCATATCTTGGCCTGGTTTTCCTAGTTAGAGCACATCTATGGCTGGGTCTTCCCTACCAGGACTAATACACTGGTCAAAGCACGCTACTGCACTATGAGTGTCATGGTTCCTAGTCACCTTGTACTCTAAATTTTGTCATGATTAAAATCATCTACCATAATAATTAACTAAATAATCATTTATAAAACAATCTAAAAATCACCCTTCAAATTAAAATAAAAAATAATTTCAGAAATTCCGGGAAGGGAGGCTACATAAGCACCACCCCGGTACCAGAATTACTTGGGGTAGCGTTTGTTTGAAGGTGCATAACGTCCAAAATAATAGTGTTTGGAAGAGGCTGTGATCCAGGACGGGTGTTGATGGGCCTGAAACCTGCTGCGTGTTCTTGGGTTGGAATTGGATTCACAGCCAGTGGAACAGTATGTTGTGTCATAATCATCGTATGCATGCTCGTAACCATGTCAGCCATGGCTTTTAGGTTGGCCTCTAGAGCAATAATTCTTTGTTATTGGCTAGCCGAACTGGAAGCGTCTTGCTCTTCGTTCGTAACGTAGACAAATACTTCTATGGACGTTGAGGATGAGCTAGGGGACAAGATAATTCGATCAGAGTCTTCGCTATCGACATTAAAGTCTGGTAAATTGCTACCCCAATATTATGAGTGGGAAGATTCCTTTGACCGAGGAGATTTATGTTTCTTGATCGTGTGTTCTGGTAAACACCTTCACCAGAATCATGGAGTCGATCAAGGTGTTGTTAACTGGGCATGCGGGATGAGTTACATCTTGGACGTCTTCCACCCCCATTACCATAAGACATCATGTTAACTGAGGAAGATAGTAATTCATCTTCGTCCACCATGATCAATTCAGGAGCCCGAGTGTAATTCGTGGTCAAAAATAGACTGTTTGGCTGCTTGAGAGCAGCACTTGATTACAATCTCATGATGCTGAGTACATTGATGTTCCTAATGTGGAGCTATAGTTGCATGAAGTGGGCCTACAGTCTTCGGCTTTTGTACAAGAATTTTGCGAAGATCAGTTACATTGACAGGGGAAGAAGAAGAAGAAGGCACATATTCCTTGATTATATTAGGAATATGGTTTCTTTTTCAAAGATTTTGTTTTTCCTGAGTGTACAAGGAAGTGCTGAGTTCATTGGCATAAGTGAGGGGGTTCTTAGAAGCCTTCATTAAACGTAGGTTGGCGTTTGGCGCAGATTGTTTTCGATTTGTCTGATATGCCACATGACGTGATAGAAGGAGTTCTGCTTTGCATTTGTTAAGATAAGCATGCAGATCAGTGTCATGCGCCGCTTGTTTGTTAGTTTGGGACACCATCAATTTTTCTTGCTTTGATCATGATGTGCAGGGTAGGAAGATTCTGGCGCAGGCTAGTTTGATGTGGAGTGGGCAGTATGCCCTGTTGCTCTGTGCATACTGTCCCAGCACGTTTGGTGCAGCACGAATGGACAGCAGGAAGTAAACTTTAAGCATAACTTACTTTCTTGGCATTGATTTGATCATCTCTGCCAGAAAAAGTAGAGTTTCTACTTAGATGTGTTCTGGCATCGATTGCCGCAGAGGATCAATCAGATGGATTTTTCATCGAGTCCAGGACAGGGGAAGAGTAGGAAGTGGACACAGTGCACTTTCCCTTGTTCTGCACAAAGGCAGTGATGGCTGCACTCTCCACCAAGTTTATAACTAGGAAGGAGTGGGGAATGGCCGTAGAGCGCTTTTTCTTATTTCGCAGCAACTATGATTGACGCGTCTTCCACCAAGTTTACAACTGGGGAAGAGTGAGGGATGGTTATATGGCGCTTTCCCTTATTTTGTGCAGGAATAGTGATTGGTGCGCCTATGGACATTGGAGTCCAGATGGCGCGAGTCTTCCTGTCTTTAGAGACAACAATAGATGCGCATTTGGCACCCTGGCACAAACTATTACTTAGTAGGCTATTTGGTCAACTTGGACGACCAAAGTCATCTGCGTCGTGCCGACCGACGCAACATTGCATTGAGTTGTCACTTTCTCGTCAAAGGAGAAAGTCGTCCCCAGCAGAGTCACCATTTTGTTTGCAAAAACAAAAGTTTTCCGAGAAAACTAGATTACAAACTAAGAAAGAAACTACAAGTGTACAATTTGAATCTGGAAAAGTACAACTGTAGGAATCTTATCATAAGACGATCACTTTATCCCTTAGATGATGTAATGTCGGAGGAGAAAGCCTTGAACCTTCCTTCTGGAGGGACGAAGAATTGTCGAGAATTCTTGTCAAGAACCTATAATCATTAGTCGTCCTGAAGGAATGATTTTGAACTCTATTTATAGAGTTTTAGGATAATTGTTAAGTAGTTAACCTGATTGGTGCATGGCGCTGGTTGGGCACCATCATCCATATGCACGAACGGTTGGCTTAACTTCATGTGACGTGTCGCACTCTGTGAGGGAGATGCGCTTGGTCGTGGGCAGTGTCGCATATACATTCTTCAAGATTAGAGGCATGAGTGCCACATCATTTGCTTCTGGATGATAGTTGACTGATTGGCGTCAATTGATGAATAGCTCATATTGTCATTGGGCGCTGTAAACCCCCAAGATTTTCTAATTATTTTAGTGATTTTAAAAAATTATTTTTAATATATTATTTAGCATTAAAGAGTTAATTGGTATATAAGAGTTTATTTATAGATATTAAAAATATATATATGTTATATGTGTGATTGTGTGCTTGATATTTTAAGTGCTACTAAATATAGTCTATAATAATTATTATAAAGATTTTTGTTACTCAATTACAAATTATAGGAATTTTATGGGATTATATATATATATATATATATATATATATATATATATATATATATATATATATATGGAGAGAGAGAGATAGAGAGAGTAGTAAAAAAATGTAGTGGTGGTCGGCCCAGGTGGGGGACCGACCACATAATGGAGAAAAGGAAAGGAAAAAGGAAAAAAAGAAAGGAAAAAAAGAGAAAATATATATTAACAACTAACCCCCCATGTGGGCGGGTCCCACATCCCTATTTCCCTACTGCGTGTAGCAACAACCCGCCCGAAGGGAAAACCAACCCGTGGGAATCTATTAATTCCTAAACCCATAGGTATTAGGTTTTGTCACAATTCGTTATATATATAACTTTTTCCACAAGCGTCAAAACCTAATCTTCCAAAACGAAAGTTGAGGCTGATCATACCCTCTTCGCCTACGAATTTGTTTCACTAGCGACGGAGCTTTGTGTGCGACGAACGGAGCATCAGAAGTCAGCCCCTCGTCACCCACGGAGCAGTTTTCCCACTCAAGGTATCCTACTTCCCTACGACGTAATTTTTTACTCGTAGCACCGATTTTTGATCCGTAAGATTTTCTGGAAAGTAGACTTGACCCTATTCGAGATCCTCCAGGTGGATTTCGAAAACAACCCATCGACTTGCTCGAAACATCGAGACGAAGTTGAACAAAAATCTGTTTTCTGTAATACTAAAAACTGTTTTAAAATGACAACTTGTCGGCCAATTTTCTTGCTGTACGGTAAAGTACTGTAGGAAATAATTGAAAACAGTAAAAGACAACATAACCGAGATCGCAATACATCTTCTAGATCGTCGTTTCGATTAGCGTGTAAAAAGTAGATTGATGTTGAAGTTGAGGAAAAACCTGTGTTTAATTATATTAATTTTCTAAATTTTGTCGGATATGGCGTGCGCCCGACAAACTGGGCGATGTGGTCATGCGCTATATGAATCAAAAAGCGCGTATGGACGTTGTCGATGTGTGGGAACTGACGGAACTCAGTTTCTTCGTGTGTGCGCGACGAAATCAGTCTGTATCCGTTGAGATACCCCTGTATCGGCATTTTGCAAACTTCATCCTAACTTCGTGTACAGTCGTCAATTCGAGACGAAACTTGTGCCAAAAGGACCGGATCGAAATTCTGGTCATGTGTGCCAAGTTTGGTTCGATTATGAGAAGGTCGAATCGGAATCCCTTTTTGGCGGGCCTGCGACCCACTCAAACGGGCAATTTTCTACACGGCTCATCGAAATCCAAAACTGGACATACCGTTGAGTTCCTCTACTCAAACTGAATCTGTAGACATGTAGTTTGATGACTTTAGAGACCATAGACTTTGGCACGCATTTCAGTGCAAAAGCGGGTCCAACGGCGGATATCGTTTTGACCCAAAATTACGATTTTGCCCCGGTTCCAGAATTAGACTTTTGGACAGGCGTTTCCTTGGTATATCTTTTTCATCGAGTGCATTTTTGATGTTTGTTTCAGCGTTCGGAGTTGTTTGGAGATTGTGACATTTTTTAGCTGACATTGTGATTATCTGGACTTGCCACTTTGTACCATCAGGCAAGATACCTTTCCACCTTACTCTGTGATTATTATACTTCTTATTTTCAGTTGTTATTTTCAGCATTTCTTGTTTCTTGATATTTAAACTGTGCGTCCAAGTCACAGTTGGGTGCAAGCGACTCTATCGATCGTTTTTCTTGCTTTATTTATTTCTCTTGCATTGACTTAGTCTAGTGACCACCCATTGATGTTGAGGTATTGGTATATCTCATACGACCTTGACACTTGTTGTATCACGTGATGTGAGTCACATGTAGGACACGTATCCGCGTAGTCTGCTGGCCACCGATACGTATGGAGCTTACGACGGATAGGGGTAACTGCCAATATAGTTGCATGATAGAAGACTTGGCAGTTACTAGAGGTACATGTCAGTCATGGAGATGATGATACTAGGCATTGGGTGGAGAGAACAATATCTGACGTATGAGCTTCGATTGTACTTTCCTTGTAACCCGGAAGCTCCGCTGGAGATACGGGTATGTTTAGCCTCCCAGGTTTGCCATTGTCATTCTTGGAACGTCATGAGCTTGGTCACTGGTGCCCTAGAGGGGACTATTCTCGATACTATATTCAGCCAGGGCTCATGCTTCGAAGGATTTTATCTCAACTGAATGTTCATAGTAGAATGGTCAGGAAACCGATTGCATGCATATCCTTTTCTCTTATTATATTATCACAGTTTATATAGCATGGTGTTTTCTTGTATCTTGTTATGTCCTCTGAGGACCTGGTTATCTCTCCAGGGTTAGACGATTTTCCATAGGAGTACGAAGCGACATTGGAGCTATCCTACATCGATGATGAGGCAGTCATTGCTGATTTCTAGACTATTTCTTATCTGAGACAGTTGTAGACATTGTTATTTTTACATCTCATTTCTTTCTATTTGCTGAGGTTGGACTCTGATCTTGTGAGACTATTTTCATAGCTGTTTGTAGTAAGCATGTTCACCCGGCTATCTTTTGATACTCTTATTTATATTTGGACTCTATTATCTTCTGTGTTGAGTTGTGATGAGATTAGATTATATATTACTGGCCTGTGGTTATTTTATTTAGCTTATGTGCATATTTGAGGATTCCATATATTGGAGTATTCTTCGTATATGTGCAGCTGGCATGTTCACATGCTTGGTCCTATGTATTTAGGGACTGGGGCATTACATGTTTTTGTGGTAGCCCATGCTGGTCAACATTAATATTGTTGGGTTACATGACTGTGCCCAACAAGCCTACATATAGGAATATGAATATCTCATCCAGAACTACTACTACCTCTTGACTTCCAATCTTTTCGAAACTTCCTTAATTTTTCGATTTACTTCATATCTAATCTTCCTAATAAAAATTTACTTCATATCTAATCTTCCTAATATCAACTTATCTTCCTCGTGCCAACAGTATGCATTTAAGAAGCGGACACACTTCTGCCTTGGCCCTCACATCTGGTGAAGAGGCTACTCCGTTGGGACAGAATCCTCCCATGACTCCAGTGATACCATACCAGCCAGGACAATCGCAGCCTACTACGACACTGACGATGGAGTACCCGGAGATCGCAGTATCCCCAGGTAGCTAGGATGGGCAGACCACTACCATGCCACCGGAAGGTAATGTTCCACTACCTCCACTACCACCATTCCTTCAGCAGTTTCCTCCACAGCCGGGACCTCAGATGCCTCCACCACCGACTGATGGGAGCCCTACTTCACAGTTTATGTACGCCATGATGCAGGCTCAGTGGCAGCAGACTGAGCTGATGAGACAGACGATGATGGCAGTCTTAGCTAGACCTCCACCACCACCTCTGGTATCAGCACCGGCACCGGCTTCGCATCCTAACGAAGGATCTATCAAGAATTTTACAGATATGAACCCCAAGGCCTTTAGAGGAACAGAGAAGCCATTAGAGGTGTCACAGTGGCTTATTAGTACAGAAAAGCTACTGAAGGCATCCCAGTTGCCAGCTCGAGATTGGATGACAGCAGTGGACCTACTATTAGAAGATAATACTCACCACTGGTGGAAGACGGAAGAGAGACGATTAGGCACTGGGATCACATGGAAGCAGTTCTATGATGCATTTTATGAGAGGTTCTTCCCTATTCATGTCAGAGATGGTCTCTATGAGCAGTTCTTTTATCTGAAGCAAGGGAATATGACAGTTGTCACGACCCGCACCCGCCGTGAGGGTACGAGTACGTAAAAGCGCCCAGCCTACACCGCAGTGTCGGCGGTAGAATGCTGTTCTAGGTCATGAACTATAACTAGCTAACATGTAATACTCTCCAAAAGGAGTCCAACACAGAGGTACAACTCAATCACAACTAAGGTAGAATGTAGCACGAATGGAAACAGATAAGAAACTCCTCAACTGAGGCACGACAGAAGAATAACAATCTCAACATCTACCAGTCCAATATCTCTAAGAATATACAACTCTGGAAATAAAACAACAGCTATACATGAGAAGAGAACAGGTTAAGCTATCTACACTAAGCAAGGGTGCCATCCTCAGTAGCTGCCTGAACCTCCCCAGGAGTCCAGGTCGCGAGTGTCATCTAGGCAAGCTCCAAAGTAAGGGGTGCAGGGTTCCTCATCATCATCTGTAAAATTTTCAACAGGTCCAGTCAGGACGGGAGCGAGCACAATACATCTCACGCAGATCATAACAGGTTAGAAAATATAAACGTGCAAGAGAGTACGATACATGAAATTGAAAGATGATACATGATGTAAACAGGAAGAGAACTGTAATAGAAATATCTACTATAAGTAGAGAGCTACCAGTGACTAGTGATTTAGAGTACAAAGTCGACATGTGAACGGCTTGATTTGCACATGGCTATACTAAAGAGGTGTACATGGCTATTCTACTTTGGAATTGTTCACATGACTATTTATACTCCTCCAAACCCCAATCAATACACAAGGATCCAGACAGGTTATGTTACGCACATGATTTTCACATGAAGCCCATAGATGGGTATACATGAAGTATTCACGAGGCTCAGAGAACTGAGTGCACATGAATTCCACACGAAGGCCCACGAAGGGTGCACATGAAGTATAGGTTATACATGAGAATCATTGGAAACACGACCGATCATGGTAGCACATGAGAGTACACAAGCAAGCACGAACGAGCATGAAGCACATGATAAACATGGATAACATGAGAGCGAGGAATACACGATGTACATGAAACACATGGCACAATGTATCCGATGCTCCCGAGGGGGATAACATCTCAAGCAAGGATCCATATAGTATCAATCCGTGATAATGTCGTGACAGCAACAAATAAGGTAAACTAGAGCAGGAATATAATTCTAAGCAAGTTATGAAATGATCAGAGAATGTACTCGCCTGGTATCTGAATAGCTGTGAATATGTACTGTCCGAGATGAGGTACCTGGCTCCTAGTTAGAGCAGCACAAGTCAAGATGTATACAGAGGGTGATATATGAAATGTACAATGCATCTACATGCTGTCTAGGTCAAACTAGACTAATAGTCAACCCTCAGTCAACTGCACTAGTCAAACTAGGTCAACTAGGCCACTCCTAGCCCAAACAAGTCTAACAAGTCTCACTAGACCTAACCAAGCCTAGGCTAGCACTCACATACCATCACAATGCCATACAAGCTATCAAACCAACAATTCACATATTCATGCATGCTAATTATATAGGCAAAATGCATATATCTATAATACATTATATTTATCACACAAGGTTAAATATTATATATGTATACGTATATTTATAGAGATATAGAGAGGTGGTTTAAGGCATACATTGGGGTTTCCTTGAGTGTTGCCTATAGCATTCTACATTCATAACATGCATTCATACATACCCTTCCTATATGCAACTTGCATACATCAAGTAGGGTGTATGCATATCATAAAGGAAGATCAACATGTAAGCCTATATACATGCATTCATTCATACATATCATTCATGTATATATATACATTACAAAATATATATATGCATAACAAATTTGCATTCATGCCTACATACATATTCACATACATTCATATAGCCTAATGTAAATCATGGCTAAACAACCAATTTCAGTTCACAGAGTGTTCCCAAAATGACAAAGTGCAAGGTAGAGGGTAGTGTTAGTGTTCAGGTCTCAGTTTTAGGCAATGGAAGTGTCAACCTAGGTGAGGGTGTGAGGAAAACAGTTTTGAGTATCAATGTGTACATATACATGAAAGGCAATCTGAGGGATGTGTGTGTATGAGGGTAAGCATTGATTGGAATACTAACATGTATGCCTACATTACCTAGTAAATCCTAAGAACAGGATTATGAAGTCTATCAACATTTAAAACTTATATTCATGCATCTAAACCTAAACCTAATAACTAACAAACCTCTATTAACTAAACTACCCATATACACATATATATCTCAAAACATTATATATACATATATAAAGAGAGGGGGCACATGAATTCAAATGTGTGGGTCATGAGCCATGAGAAAGTGTGTGATACATGGCATGAGGGTTTGTGAGTGATTCAGAAATCAGTAAGTATATTAGGACAACCAATGAGGGGAAACATGTGTGATATGGTATGTGATATATGTGAAAACAGTGTAGACATATAACTCTGGAAAAAACAGTACACATTTGCCAATAGGAAAACAGGTAGTGAATTCAGTTAAAGGGAAATCAGTCCATTATATTAACAGTGAGATACCTATAATTAACGGTGAATGAATCATAGAAGTAAGTGGGACTTAACTCCCAGGTTAAGGTCAATAACAATAGTTCAAGAATGAAGAAAAACTGGAACACAATACTATAGTTTAACTGGAATCTATTTCAGTCCAATGCAAATAATTCCCAGGTTAAAAACAGAAATCATATTGAATCAATGAGGGAACAGTTAACCAATCTAGTAATAGGTTCAACCATTCTCAGATTTCAAATGTTCAGGTGATTGTATGAACATACAACATTGTGGTGTAATGTGTTTCTAATCTCAGGAAAATCCCATCCTCAGTTAAGAGAAGGAATTCTCAGGTTTTAAGGATGAATCATTCACTGAAATAATTAAAAAGGAAATCAATTTCAGTGACATTTACACACAAGAATGGTTTAACTAGTCCCTGGTTTTCAAAGTACTGGAATCACCAACAAATCTCAGGTTTTCAAGGGCTATAATTAGCATTACAATTCAGTTTAAAACTATCATAATTTCCAGATTAACATATAGGTATATTACATTGACAGGAAACCAACCAAGGTGACAGTTTAACATATCATCATTCAATAAACAACCCAAAAACTGATTCCAATGGCCAAATGCTCAAACCAGTCATAATTTAGCATGTACACTACTCTTTAAACATGTTGGTAGGTCCTGATTAGCATCCTATCATCGTAAAACAGGAACAAAATGTAATCAAACACTCAAAATACATTCAGCCATGTTGAGTATCAGTGAAATGACAGTGTTCAATAGGAAATTCAATTTTCGAATTCAAATCACAACTAATTAACCAACAAAGGGTTGGTACAATGTGTCATGCATGTGAGGGTACTATAGAGTGTATTCGTGTCCAAGAATTGGACACGAATCGTGTCCAAACAAACACGTGTACACAGACACTGACAGTGTACGAACAATCGTCGTGCACGTGTGCACGCATGTCCCGCGCGTGACACAGGCCACGTGGTGACACGTGGCCTTGCATACACGTGCACCAGGGGTAGAGCTAACCCTAGGATCGCCTGCACAGTGTCCACGACACGTGTCGTGTCCGATACGAACGCGTATCAGTGAGCCGCTGTCGTGCGTGTGCACACAGTGCGTGACCCGTACGTGTGCGATATCTTCGCGTGTAGTGAACCATATGCTTCCAAATTTTGGGAGCATACTGTCAGTGAGTGCCCCAACAAATCTACAAAAATTCGTGTCCAAACGTGATGTGTCGTGTCCTGTAGGGACCCCGAGCAGCAGGGGATCCAATCCCGAGCGCGTGCGAGCGTGTCCCCGTATCCAAACTGACACGACACCACACCAATATCACCTCAGTCCATAAGAAATAGGTAAGCGACAACAAAAATAGCAATTTCATTCAAAAGGATTTCGTAAATGACCCAAAAAGTTCCTTTGAGGTATTTACACAAACACATTCCTAGGGATACTGACACGTGTCCAAATAGGACACGAAACTTATGATACCTGACACGAAACCTATACAGACACTTAGGGGACTCCTAGGGTTTCCTAACCATGAAGAAAAATCAAAAATCCATGGAGAAACGAAAAAGTTACCTATTGTGTTCCTTCACAAGGAAAAGCCCCAAAAATGAGATCTCCTCAAGCTAGCCAATGGCTCCAAATTGTATCAATCCTGAGAATAGCCTCCACCAACAGTAGGGGGACACTAATTAGGTTACAATGGAAGAAGTTTCAATGAAAATGGATTAATATTGAATAAACTATGAAGGATTTTCAATAGAGAGCAAACCTTTCATTTGAAAAAAATGGAGGGATGAATAAAGAGGAGGCACAAACTTTGAGAGGGATTTTATAGCAAGGAGGGGGAGTCCCTAGGCTGGTCATAATGTTAGGGTTAGGGTTTTGGGATTCAATCTAAGGGCTCTCATCCCATCTAGCATATTCAATGGTCAAAATCAAGGTCCCCCTTTAATCAAGTTGCAACCTAGTCATTCTAACTAGTCATGACTAACCATGACCAACTCAATTTCTAACTTAGTCTAACCATGACTAACTAGGACTAACCTAGGTTAGCTCAATTCTAGGTTAGGGCTAAACAATCACATGGCAATTAATTAAATAATATTAAACCACACCATTTAATATAATATACATTAAATTCCAAATAATTTTAATAAATTCAATTAAATTTAAGATAACCAAATTACCCTCAAGCTAAAAGTACTAAACAAATCTCTACCCATATGGTTAGGCTCTAGGGCAGACAGTCACTACGGCTCACTGGCAAAACACTTAAAATCACAAGTCATGATTTAAATAGTTTTAAAAATTATTAAAAATCACAAAAAATCATATTAAAAATTTAAATACCATAATTAAATATATTAAATACAAAATTTCAAAATTACCCTCATCTGGAAAACTGGGTGTTACAATCCTACCCACCTTATAAAAATTTTGTCCTCGAAATTAAGATGGTAGCAGTCTCTCTAGGTCAGACACCCCACAATCAAAGTCTCACTCATACCGTCAGATAATCATATGCGTCTGTCCAAAATCATGATACTCAGAATCTTCGTCGTACTAGTGAGCAAGGCTACGATAATCACAGAGTCCTCGACTAAGGCACATACCTCTAGAATCATGGTATTTAAAATTTTTGCATTGCCGCATGCTTGGCAGCAAAAACCTTAAATTCCCACACCCGAGAAATACGTCCTAAATCTGACTATATGTCCTCACTATGCCAGCTAAACACGACCATCGAAGATTCTCAATTCCACAACCAAGGTGACCTAGCCCATATGATTTATCCCAGAAGAAAAAAACTATCATAACACAAGAACAACAGGACATAATTGATAATCAACAAGGAACAGAAGAATCGAAATTTCAAGGCAGTTATAAGAGGCAACTGCAGAAATGGAATCAAGGAACGGAACCTGCAACTAGATCTCCAACGGCCTGAGCATCCTCGACTGTCCTGGCAAAAGATCGTCCCCGCTGGCCTCCCCTGGCCTGCTGCTGATGCTGTATGTACCTCTGCTGCTGAGTTGGTAAGGGTAATCCCGTCTGCTGGTCTACCGGAGCCCTAGCTCCTGCTCCCTGAGCTGTCTGTCCTGATGACTCGGGACACTCTCTCAGACGATGATCGGATCCTCCGCAAAGCAAACATCTGCCCAACCTCTTCCGACATTCGCTCCAGCCATGCCCTGGTCTCTTACAGAAGGGACAAACAATAACTAGCTGCTGTTCCGGGGCCTGCTGCTGAATCTGTGGCTGCTGCATCTGCTGAAAGGGTACACGGTCCTGAAACTGCCGCTGCTGAAGGTAGACCCTCGGCTGCTGATACTGCTGCTGAAATTACGGAGGTAGCATCTGCTGCGGATACTGCTGCTGACTCTGCAATTGGGGCACCTGCTGCTGAATCTGTAGGTGGGGCCTCTTGGCTGGGCCCGCACTACCACTGGCTCCCTGAGTATCTAGCCTCCTCTTCTCCTTCAGTCCAAGATCGTCCTCCGCCGTCATGGCTCCTACTAGAATCTGCTCGAAAGTGGCGTCGCGGTCGCTCTTGGTATATGACTTGATTTCCTTGATCAAACCCCTGCAGAACTTCCTCGCCTTCCAACCTCGGTAAGATCCTCGATGAATCTGCTCAAACGGCTGAACTCTCCAGCATACTCCTCAACGGTCTGGTTCCCCTGAACCAAACTCTCGAACTGCGCCTCTAGAGCACGGAGAGCTGTATCAGGAAAGAATTTCTCCTTGAATAGTTTCTTGAATGCTGCCCAAGTCTGACCGACTGTACAAACCCTCGGGTCCGTCTGGTACCAGGTACGGGCCAAGTCCTGCATCTGACTGGCGGCTACCTCGATCTGCAATCTTGCTGGTATCTGTGCTAATCTGAATATCTCTTCAATGTGCTCTATCCAATCGTCAGCGTATATGATGCCCTCTGTACCCTTGAAATCTCGGGGTCCCATCTTTTTGAAGGATTGGATGTCTGGAGTCCTCGGCTGATACGGCTGCATCTGACCTCCCTGTGGCTGAGCAGCCACTAGCTCTACTGTCGTCCTGACTAACTGATGAGTATCCTGCATGCTCTGTCGGATATCAGCAGACTAGCGAGTATCTGTCGCTGAGACTCCAAGAACTGCTGAAAAAGGGCAAACATCTGAGCCGCATCTACTGTCCCTGAAGGTAACTGCTGCTGGTACAGATCTGGGATGACGGGAGAAGACCTCCGGACAGGTGGAGGTGCACTCCCAAAAGCTACAGAAGCTCCTATATGAGCAGAAATAGGGGGTACTGTGGTCCCAGCATCCACAATCAGGTGAGGGGTGGTAGGCCTGTCACCAGCGTCTGCCGAGCCAGAGCGATGCGATCGTGTCTCAATCACCATCCTGGAGACAGATCAAACAAGGAATCAATACTGAGATAGAAACGATAGTTCAAGGGAGGACAGTTATTCAAGGAGTATCAGAAATTTAGATAGCAGGAATTCAGTTAGAGTTTTTCCTAATGTGATTGAGTACCTCAAAATAACTCCTAATCCTACTGCAGGCTGTAGTGGTACTCTAGTTCGAATACCACTACACAAACTAGACCTGCATGGGCCACCACTAAAAACGTGTCATGACCCGCACCCGCCGTGAGGGTACGAGTACGTAACAGCGCCCATACTACGCCGCAGTGTCGGCGGTAGAACGCTGTTCTAGGTCATGAACTATAACTAGCTAACATGTAATACTCTCCAAAAGGAGTCCAACACAGAGGTACAACTCAATCACAACTAAGGTAGAATGTAGCACAAATGGAAATAGATAAGAAACTCCTCAACTGAGGCACGACAGAAGAATAACAATCTCAACATCTACCAGTCCAATATATCTAAGAATATACAACTCTGGAAATAAAACAATAGCTATACATGAGAAGAGAACAGGCTAAGCTATCTACACTAAGCAAGGGTGCCATCCTCAGTAGCTGCCTGAACCTCCCCAGGAGTCCAGGTCGCGAGTGTCATCTAGGCAAGCTCCAAAGTAAGGGGTGCAGGGTTCCTCATCATCATCTGTAAAATTTTCAACAGGTCCAGTCAGGACGGGAGCGAGCACAATACATCTCACGCAGATCATAACAGGTTAGAAAATATAAATGTGCAAGAGAGTACGATACATGAAACTGAAAGAAGATACATGATGTAAACAGGAAGAGAACTGTAATAGAAATATCTACTATAAGTAGAGAGCTACCAGTGACTAGTAATTTATAGTACAAAGTCGACATGTGAACGGCTTGATTTGCACATGGCTATACTAAAGAGGTGTACATGGCTATTCTACTTTGGAATTGTTCACATGACTATTTATACTCCCCCAAACCCCAATCAATACACAAGGATCCAGATAGGTTATGTTACGCACATGATTTTTATATGAAGCCCATAGATGGGTATACATGAAGTATTCACGAGGCTCAAAGAACTGAGTGCACATAAATTCCACACGAAGGCCCACGAAAGGTGCACATGAAGTATAGGTTATACATGAGATTCATGGGAAATACGACCGATCATGGTAGCACATGAGAGTACACAAACAAGCACGAACGAGCATGAAGCACATGATAAACATGGATAACATGAGAGCGAGGAATACACGATGTACATGAAACACATGGCACAATGTATCCGATGCTCCCGAGGGGGATAACATCTCAAGCAAGGATCCATATAGTATCAATCCATGATAATATTGTGACAGCAACAAATAAGGTAAACTAGAGCAGGAATATAATTCTAAGCAAGTTATGAAATGATCAGAGAATGTACTCGCCTGGTATCTGAATAGCTGTGAATATGTACTGTCCGAGATGAGGTACCTGGCTCCTAGTTAGAGCAACACAAGTTAAGATGTATACAGAGGGTGATATTTGAAATGTATAATGCATCTACATGTTGTCTAGGTCAAACTAGACTAATATTCAACCCTCGGTCAACTCTGGTCAACTGCACTAGTCAAACTAGGTCAACTAGGCCACTCCTAGCCCAAACAAGTCTAACAAGTCTCACTAGACCTAACCAAGCCTAGGCTAGCACTCACATACCATCACAATGCTATACAAACTATCAAACCTACAATTCACATATTCATGCATGCTAATTATATAGGCAAAATGCATATATCTATAATACATTATATTTATCACACAAGGTTAAATATTATATATGTATACGTATATTTATAGAGATATAGAGAGGGGGTTTAAGGCATACATTGGGGTTTCCTTGAGTGTTGCCTATAGCATTCTAGATTCATAACATGCATTCATACATACCCTTCCTATATGCAACTTGCATACATCAAGTAGGGTGTATGCATATCATAAAGGAAGATCAACATGTAAGCCTATATACATGCATTCATTCATACATATCATTCATGCATATATATACATTACAAAATATATATATGCATAACAAATTTGCATTCATGCCTACATACATATTCACATACATTCATATAGCCTAATGTAAAGCATGGCTAAACAACCAATTTCAGTTCACAGAGTGTTCCCAAAATGACAAAGTGCAAGGTAGAGGGTAGGGTTAGTGTTCAGGTCTCAGTTTTAGGCAATGGAAGTGTCAACCTAGGTGAGGGTGTGAGGAAAACAGTTTTGAGTATCAATGTGTACATATACATGAAAGGCAATGTGAGGGATGTGTGTGTATGAGGGTAAGCATTGATTGGAAAACTAACATGTATGCCTACATTACCTAGTAAATCCTAAGAACAGGATTATGAAGTCTATCAACATTTGAAACTTATATTCATGCATCTAAACCCAAACCTAATAACTAACAAACCTCTATTAACTAAACTACCCATATACACATATATCTCTCAAAACATTATATATACATATATAAAGAGGGAGGGGCACATGAATTCAAATGTGTGGGTCATGAGCCATGAGAAAGTGTGTGATATATGGCATGAGGGTTTGTGAGTGATTCTGAAATCAGTAAGTATATTAGGACAACCAATGAGGGGAAACATGTGTGATATGGTATGTGATATATGTGAAAACAGTGTAGACATATAACTCTGGAAAAAACAGTGCACATTTGCCAATAGGAAAACAGGGAGTGAATTCAGTTAAAGGGAAATCAGTCCATTATATTAACAGTGAGTTACCTATAGTTAACAGTGAATGAATCATAGAAGTAAGTGGGACTTAACTCCCAGGTTAAGGTCAATAACAATAGTTCAAGAATGAAGAAAAACTGGAACACAATACTATAGTTTAACTGGAATCTATTTCAGTCCAATGCAAATAATTCCTAGGTTAAAAACAGAAATCATATTGAATCAATGAGGGAACAGTTAACCAATCTAGTAATAGGTTCAACCATTCTCAGATTTCAAATGTTCAGGTGATTGTGTGAACATACAACATTGTGGTGTAATGTGTTTCTAATCTCAGAAAAATCCCATCCTGAGTTAAGAGAAGGAATTCTCAGGTTTTAAGGATGAATCATTCACTGAAATAATTAAAAAGGAAATCAATTTCAGTGACATTTACACACAGGAATGGTTTAACTAGTCCCTGGTTTTCAAAGTACTGGAATCACCAACAAATCTCAGGTTTTCAAGGGCTATAATTAGCATTACAATTCAGTTTAAAACTATCATAATTTCCAGATTAACATATAGGTATATTACATTGACAGGAAACCAACCAAGGTGACAGTTTAACATATCATCATTCAATAAACAACCCAAAAACTGATTCCAATGGCCAAAAGCTCAAACCAGTCATAATTTAGCATGTACACTACTCTTTAAACATGTTGGTATGTCCTGATTAGCATCCTATCATCGTAAAACAGGAACAAAATGTAATCAAACACAGAAAATACATTCAGCCATGTTGAGTATCAGTGAAATGATAGTGTTCAATAGGAAATTCAATTTTCGAATTCAAATCACATCTAATTAACCAACAAAGGGTTGGTACAATGTGTCATGCATGTGAGGGTACTATAGAGTGCATTCGTGTCCAAAAATTGGACACGAATTGTGTCCAAACAAACACGTGTACACAGACACTGACAGTGCACGAACAATTGTCGTGCACGTGTGCACGCATGTCCCGCGCATGACACAGGCCACGTGGTGACACGTGGCCTTGCATACACGTACACCAGGGGTAGAGCTAACCCTAGGACCGCCTGCACAGTGTCCACGACACGTGTCGTGTCCGATACGAACGCGTATCAGTGAGCCGCTGTCGTGCGTGTGCACACAGTGCGTGACCCGTGCGCGTGCGATATCTTCGCGTGTAGTGAACCATATGCTCCAAAATTTTGGGAGCATAGTGTCAGTGAGTGCCCCAACAACTCCACAAAAATTCGTGTCCAAACGTGATGTGTCGTGTCCTGTAGGGACCCCGAGCAGCAGGGGATCCAATCCCGTGCGCGCGCGAGCGTGTCCTCGTGTCCAAACTGATACGACACCACACCAATATCACCTCAGTCCATAAGAAATAGGTAAGCGACAACAAAAATAGCAATTTCATTCAAAAGGATTTCATAAATGACCCAAAAAGTTCCTTTGAGGTATTTACACAAACACATTCCTAGGGATACTGACACGTGTCCAAATAGGACACGAAACTTATGATACCTGACACGAAACCTATACAGACACTTAGGGGACTCCTAGGGTTTCCTAACCATGAAGAAAAATCAAAAATCTATGAAGAAACGAGAAAGTTACCTATTGTGTTCCTTCACAAGGAAAAGCCCCAAAAATGAGATCTCCTCAAGCTAGCCAATGGCTCCAAATTGTATCAATCCTGAGAATAGCCTCCACCAACAGTAGGGGGACACTAATTAGGTTACAATGGAAGAAGTTTCAATGAAAATGGATTAATATTGAATAAACTATGAAGGATTTTCAATAGAGAGCAAACCTTTTCTTAGAAAAAAATGGAGGGATGAATAAAGATGAGGCACAAACTTTGAGAGGGATTTTATAGCAAGGAGGGGAAGTCCCTAGGCTGGTCATAATGTTAGGGTTAGGGTTTTGGGATTCAATCTAAGGGCTCTCATCCCATCTAGCATATTCAATGGTCAAAATCAAGGTCCCCCTTTAATCAAGTTGCAACCTAGTCATTCTAACTAGTCATGACTAACCATGACCAACTCAATTTCTAACTTAGTCTAACCATGACTAACTAGGACTAACCTAGGTTAGGTCAATTCTAGGTTAGGGCTAAACAATCACATGACAATTAATTAAATAATATTAAACCACACCATTTAATATAATATACATTAAATTCCAAATAATTTTAATAAATTCAATTAAATTTAAGATAACCAAATTACCCTCAAACTAAAAGTACTAAACAAATCTCTACCCACATGGTTAGGCTCTAGGGCAGACAGTCACTACGGCTCACTAGCAAAACACTTAAAATCATAAGTCATGATTTAAATAGTTTTAAAAATTATTAAAAATAACCAAAAATCGTATTAAAAATTTAAAAACCATAATTAAATATATTAAATACAAAATTTCAAAATTATCCTCATCTGGAAAATTGGGTGTTACAACAGTTGATGAGTATGACTCAGAGTTCAATCGCCTAAGTCGATTTGGTGCAGGATTGACTCCGACAGAATTAGAGAAGGCAAGAAGATTTCACTAGGGGCTTACACCAAAGCTCAAGTCTTATATGACTACCCAGTCTCGAGTCTCCCATTCAGCTGTCTTGGAAGAAGCTCGTGCTAAGGAGATTCTTCGTAAGGAACAGCAGCAGACATCGAGACATCATACACCAGCAGTTACACCAGCCCGAGCTACTCAGGGTGGACCAATCAGGAGGACCACAGGACAGAACCAGCAGAGGACTACTCCCTACCAGAAGCCCACTTGCCACTATTATGGGAAGCATGGTCATATCAGAGATGACTGTCGACTTCGTTTGGGTTTATGTATGAGATATGGATCAGGACAGCACTTGGCCAGAGATTGTCCTGAGTAGCAGGCACTAGTTCATGCACATCAGGCCCAGAAGCCCACAACACCAGCACCTCGTCCACCCTTACCACTACAGACAGCTCAGTACCACAAGGCCAGAGCTCAAGGCCCAGGACAGAATCATAGAAATACATTCTCTCTAGCTGTTAAAAATATAGAGACATAGGCAGAGGTCATAGCAGGTATGGTTTTAGTTGCATCTTTTTTTGCTATTATATTATTTGATACTGGAGCCACACATTCATTCGTAGCCACTAGTTTTGCCACAAGATACAGCATTCCCATCACACCCTTAGCTAAGAATGTTAGAATCCTCACTGGAGGAGGAGTTGTACCTGTTAGTGGCATTTTTAGACTTTGTCCTGTAGTGATAAGTGGCAGGGAGGTGATGGCACGACTTCTTGTATTCCCTATGCCGACATTTGATGTGGTTCTTGGAATAGACTGGTTGAGCCCGCATTTCGCTCTCATAGACTGCCATTAGGGCAGTATTATCTTTAGACCACTGAAGGCGGCAGAGTTTGAGTTCACCAAAGAAGACGGAGAGAGTTGTGATGCACCCGCATCGGAGTCTCATATGATGATGCATGATACCCCTCAGTACCCTATTATCACCGAGTTCGAGGATGTATTCCCAGAGGAATTGCCAGGACTGCCACCTGACCGAGACATTGAGTTTACTATTGAGCTTACACTAGGAGCCGAGCCTATCTCATCTCGAGTATATTGTCTGGCACCCAAGGAGTTGGTAGAGATGAAGACGCAGATTGATGACTTATTAGAGAAGGGATTTATTTGTGCCAGTACGTCACCGTGGGGAGCACTCGTATTTTTTGTGCCTAAAAAAGACGGGACAGCGCGCATGTGCATCGACTACAGAACATTGAATACAATGACGGTGAAGAACAAGTATCCCTTGCCGTGTATAGACGATCTATTTGATCAGCTAAATGGAGCAAAAGTATTCTCCAAGATTGACTTACGATCGCGCTATCACCAATTGAAGGTTCAGAAGGAAGACATTACAAAGACGGCTTTTAGATCAAAGCATGGATACTACGAGTTCTTGGTCATGCCTTTCGGGTTGACCAATGCTCTTGCAGTCTTCATGAATTTGATGAACAAGATCTTTCACCAGTACTTGGACAAATTTGTAGTAGTCTTTATAGATGATATCTTTATTTACTCCAAGAGTCAAGAGGAGCATGTGCAGCATTTACGGATAGTGTTGGGAACATTGAGGAATGAACGACTTTTCGCGAAGCTTAGCAAGTGTGATTTCTTCCTCGAGGAGGTATCATTTCTTGGTCATATTATTATGGGCGATTGTATATCGGTAGACCCATAGAAGATCACAGCACTCAAATCATGGCCCGCTCCCACATCAGCTTGGACTTGCGGGTTACTACCGACGGTTCGTAGAAGATTTATCTCGAATAGTGGGGCCTATGACTCGATTAATTTACAAGAATCAGGAATTTGTATGGACAGACGAGTATCAAGCCGCTTTTGACGAGTTGAAGAAGCGATTGACCACAGCACCGATCTTGACACTACCATTGGGCCCGGAAGGATTTGAGATCTACAATGACGCATCCGGGAAGGGATTAGGATGCGTATTGATGCAGCACGGTCGGGTAGTAGCATACGCATCACAATAGTTGAGAGTGAACGAGAAGAATTATCCGACCCATGATCTAGAGCTCGTAACAGTTATCTTTGCTTTGAAGCTATGGAGACACTACTTGTACGACAGAATCTTGGGAACCTGTTCCCAAGCCCATTGATCATCTGGTCATTGGTACCCGCTGGGTTTTCCGAAATAAACTCAATGAGAATATTTTAGTCACTCGTAACAAGGCCCGACCCGTAGCTCAAGGATACAACCAAGAGGAAGGTATCGACTACGATGAAACCTATTCCCCAGTTGCGAGATTAGAATCCATTTGCATGTTATGTGCATTTGCATGTTTTGGTAATTTTAAACTTTTTTCAAATGGACGTAAAAAGTGCATTTTTTAACGGTTTTATAAAAAAAAGTTTATGTAGTTCAAAATCCAGGATTTGTTGATTTCAAAAACCCTAACTATGTTTTCAAGTTGAAGAAATCCTTATACGGCCTGAAACAAGCCCCTCGTGCTTGGTACAATCGTTTAAGCTCTTTTCTAGTTGATAATGATGTTTCAAAAGGTAAGGTTGACACTATACTGTTTATAAAATCTTAAAAGAATATCTTCTTTTAATTAAAGTTTATGTTAATGATATTATCTTTGGATCTACTGATTAGTCTCTATGTCAAGAATTTTCAAAGTGTATGCAGAATGAGTTTGAGATGAGCATGATGGGAGAACTCAAATTCTTTCTTGTACTACAAATCAAACAAACTAACAATAGGACGTTCATTAATCAAGCCAAGTACACAAAAGATCAACGAAAGAAGTTTGATCTGGAAGCCATCAAACCACTTGGCACTCTGATGGCAACTTCAACCAAGCTTCATATTGATAAGCAAGGCAAACTTGTCGACATACGTAAGTATCGAGGTATGGTTGGTAGTTTACTTTATTTAACTGCTAGTCGCCATGATATAATGTTTAGTATTTGCTTGTGTGCACATTTTCAAGCTAACCCTACGGAATCACACTTATGCGCAGTTAAGCGTATCTTTCGATACCTTAAAGGTATTTCTTCTGTCGACTTATGGTATCCCAAAACCACATCATTGGACTTAATCGGTTACTCGAATGATGATTTTGCTGGATGCAAAGTAGATAGAAAAAGTACTAGCGGTACGTATCATTTCCTAGGTAAGGTTCTAGTCTCTTGGTTCAGCAAGAAACAAAATTATGTCACATTATCAACTACTGATACTGAGAATATTGCTGCATGACGTTGCTGTGCACAAAGTTTGTGGATGAACTAAACCTTAGAAGACTTTGGTTTAAATTAGACACACATACCCATTTTCTGTAACAACACTAGTATTATTAACCTGACTAAGAATCCTGTACGTCATTCTCAGACTAAGCATATTGAGATTTGACATCACTTTATTAGAGACTATCAAACAAATGGAGATGTAAACCTAGAATATGTAGACACATAGAAACAATTGGCTGACATCTTTATAAAACCATTAGCAGAAGATCGTTTCAGTTATTTATGTCGAGAATTAGGAATTTTAGATGTCAATAATATTAATTAATTCTATTTTATTAATTATTTTTCAATATGCAAAAACTGTTTTCGAGACAAGCCTACAAAAGGTCTGCCTTTCACTATGACTAGGTCGAAGCAAAACAGTACTTAAGCGTTCTCTTGTGAACCTCCATTAGCTGGGACAGTACCCTTACAGCTAATCTGAGATAGTAGCTGTGTAACGAAATCTAATTCATAAAAAATATTAATTATATTAATTGAAATATAAAATAACTAAACTTGGAATTAATTAATTAAAAAGGATTGGCGAATACAAAGTGACACTTCATTTTTTTTTACAAAAATACCACAACAGAATTGCAGGCAAACTCGTACCAAATTGGGCTCGAGTTCTATTGGTGTCGGGTGTTTTAAGTCAGAACCGAAAGTGGCCACCTTCTATTCATCACCTTCCTCCTCCAAACAGAGCAGAGTCGTACAGACGAGCTCTAAACCCTCGCTTCTTCCACCATTGTTTTCTCTCAAATCTTTTAGAGTTTTCCATCCAATTTTGGATTCGTGCATGAAATCTCCTTCTCTTACATATACTCAATTTTTAGAAAGTATAATTTCTTTCTTTTCTCTATTTCAATTTCTTAAAATTTCTATATTTCTTATAAATTATGCCTAGAATCTTCAATCCTTTCAAAAGAAAGAAGACGACGACTATCAAAGAAGCCTCCTCTTCAGATCCTATCCAAGGAACGCTCTTTTCGCCCGTCCAAATAGACGATGGGGCGTTCAACGAGTTTTCATCGAAACTCTTGAACAATTCTTATTGTGGTATGCCGATTTCTTAGTTAACAACATATGCCCCGACGTACCGATCAAGTGGAATCTTTTTGTCACATAAAACTTACTTTGAAGCATTAGGATTGCACAATCTTGTCACTCATTCTTTATCTATTACTACTAATGCTATTTGGCTATTTTATTGTAATTTCACCTTAGCTAATGACACTTTTGAAGTTACGTGTAGGCAACTCTAGAGGGGGTTGAATAGAGTTTGCATCAAAAATAACCATTAAAAAATTAACTCTATGCCAAGTCCAGAAGAACTACCAAAAGAATATATAATCAGAGTAGTAATACAGAAATTAAGACAGATCAGAAGAGCATACATAAACACAATGATATAACCTGGTTTCCCTCGTGGAGGGCTAGTCCAAGTCAGAGAACTCTCGCTTAGGATTGAAGTCCACTATTTGTGAAATAGGGTACACACGTGCCTTCACTCAGAAGAGCACGCCAACTTTTTACAACTTTGCAGAGGCAAAACTTAGAATTGTCGAAGTGACTTCTTTTCAACTCTTGCACAAAAACTTCTAGTTGAATCGCACTGAGCACCTTGGGTCTTAGGAAGTTTTTGTGGCTAGTAGATTGGAAGAGTAAGGCTTAGAATGAATAAGGCTTAGATGATTGAGAATGAGAGATGATTTGAAATGAGAGAAATCAAGCCCTATATATTCTAGTCAGGGGAGGCAGAATTCGGCTAGAATTCTGTCCCAAATATTCTAAAATTTGAACGTTGGACAACTTGTAGCATGGTGTTCCTAAAAATTAGGTTCCTAAAATTTAGGGGATAGAGTTCGGCCCGAGTTCTGCCTAAGGCAGAGTTCGGCCTAAATTCTGTCTACCTTGTGCCAGAAAGTCTATATGGGCTAGATTAGTTTGGTTTGGTTCAGAAATTGTTTTGTTTTGTATGGTGGAGCTAGGAGAAGTAAGTCTAGGGGTTGAGATGACTCAGGACGACTCAACGTACATGTTCCTAGATTCAATAAATTAAAAAATTACAGACCGAGTACAAGTATGTTTGCAATGTTATAGCTTTGTCGATGACGTCTGTCTTGAACTTGATGTATCGTATTGGATCATATCATATATTATTTGGTTAATTCTCTAAATTTGGTTGACTGTGATCCAGTTTGGGTCAACAGTCTCCCCTATTTTGATAATTGACAAAATGATATTTGTATGTTCTCAATATTCATACTGGACACATGTTGAATGAGATAGAATAATTTGCACGTATGAAGTGGCTCCCCGTAAATAGAAATGTCGGCTCCCTCGCAAATAGATATTTCATTTCCGTCCTGGTACAAAGTTCTTATCCAAGCACAACACAATTCATAATATCATATCCGATATCACATCAAATATCTACTATTCTTCCCCTTTGTCACTTAGCAAAATATAGCATAGCTCCCCGTAAAGAGATAAAAGATAGACAAAGTGAAGAGAGCAATCACACAACTTTAACCATAACCAAATTTTAATAGAGACAACTAGCATTGTTGATAATCCAAAAGAAAGAAACTCGCAGTCATACATATGAAGTGAAATAAAAGAATAGTAGAAATAGTACTAAAGTCATGGAATGACAATCTACAAAGCATAACTAAAAATCATCAACAGCATCAGCAAGTAGGAGACCACAGCCATCACGGAGCATGAGAATGGGATGAACCGGTCGAATCGTACTTGCTGCAAGAGCGACGAGGATCAACAAACGCAGCATCAAGATCCAGATACCGCATGGCCCAAGGGTCATCTATCCGGCAGCCTTCGCGAGAAGGGTCCCGATCCGTAGGAAACGACATATTGGATTGTCGTGCCATGTTGTACTGGATATCATGAAGAGTGTTGCTGATGGAGCTCATCTGAAGAGTGGTCCGATAATCGAACCGAGTATAGCGATCGTCTTCCAACCGGAAGTGGTCAAGCAACATATTTCTGATGGAGTCGAGGGTGGCTGGTGGCTCAGGCTGAGGGGCATCAGAGTCAGAAGACTCTTCCTCTGCAGGAGCAGGAGAAACAGGTGCAAGAGCAGTCCTACGAGCCTTAAATAGATAGGTAGGAGCTGCTAGAAACTGTCACTCATCTAAAGGAATATGTAAGACAGCAAAGACCATATGAAGATACATAGCATAAACAAGTGATTTTGGCTTCTTCCTTGCACGAATCATCCAGTCCATCATCGTGGGTAGAAAATTGAAACGGATGGTGAAGTATAGATAATATAGTGTCGTAATCTCATGGTAACTGACTTCATAAATAGATCCAGCTTTGGTCATGATGGAAGAGAAAATGAGGTGAAGAAGTTCATAGAAGTGGTTGTTGAGATACTTGGCACGAAGTTTACGAGGGCGAGTATTGGGTGCACACATTATATCCTTAAAGCCTTCTAGTGTTATATCGCCAGCAAATTGGAATTCACGAACATCGAAAATGCCCTCCCTAGAATTGGGGTCAGGGAGTTCTAAATATTCAGCCAAGGCAAAGTCATCGAACACAATGTCGATGTCGGTGACCAGAGAATAGATTTTATGACCGTCATGGGTCATGTTGCAATAGAACATTTGAATATCATTGAGATAAATAAGTGAAGATGTGGACACAAGTTCATGAAGACATAGATCCTTAAAATTAGGATCAAATTCAAAAAATATGGTAAAATTGATGGGATGTCCCAACACAATAATACGTGAGCAAAAATCAGAATACCACTCGTTAGAGGCTTCTAACGAAACGAACATGTGCTCGTTGTAAGTGTTGGCATTGGGAGGAGGAGGTGGGTTGAACAATGGGTAAGGTAGATTGACATTAGGAGGAAAAGGAGGAGAAGGAGGATTGGATGATGAAGCCTCACTCCGAATCCACTTTCCTCTATTGAAAAGTCTAGGTGCCATTGATAAAAGCTAATGAAATAGAGATAGAGAACTACAAGAGATATACCATTAGGGATCAGTGATGTGGATGGAAAAGAATCACCCAAATGCTTTAAAACTTGAGCTTGGAGAGGAGAAAGCACCAAAATAGATATTTCTAGGGTTTAGATTTTGGAGAAATATGGTTGGAGAGAGGTGGAAGATGATGCCAATGAAGAGAGAGATGAAAAATTCATGATTTTATCAAATAAGGCCGGCTTCTATAGTTGAAAACTTGTCTTGATCAAGGCAGATCCAACGGCAGAGTACGGCCCAAGTTTTGCCAAAGGAAGAGTTCGGCCCGAGTTCATCCAAAGGCAGAGTTCGGCCCGGGCTCTGTTCTGGTGTGTCAAGAGCTTTAAAAGATTGAGGATGGTCACCAAAAGAGAAAAGATTGTCTAGAATAAAAAAATAGATTTTATAAGCCATAAAGTAAATGAAACATGCAACAAACTTTGTGAATCATTGATTAGTACATGTCAATTGCCTCAGGTTAGCTGTAGGGGCCGGATCTCAACTAGTGGTAGTTCGAAGACACTAGGCACCGTGACGCTTAGGCTTTTATACCTTGTTGTCAGAAGGGCCCTTTCGGCATGTACCCAAAACAATGCAACATGTATGAATTCTGATTTAACAAGTTAGTGGGTTGGTAAAATTTATTGTATGACATTTTCATCCTAGATTCCTAATTCTCGACGAAGAAAGTTGAAATGCTCCTCGACAAGTGGTTTAGTGAAAAAGTCTACTAGCTGATGATCAGTATCAATAAACTCTAGATTAATAGTGCCTTGAAATTGATGATCTCTAAGAAAGTGTTGTTGAATTTCTATATGCTTAGTGCGTGAGTGACATATTGGGTTCTTTGTCAGGTTAATAGCACTAGTATTATCATAGAATATAGGAATGTGCTTAAAAGATAAATTATAGTCCACTAGGGTTTGCTTTATCCATAAAATCTGAGCACAATAACGTCCTGCAGCTATGTATTCAGCTTTTGTTGTAGATAGTGCGATCGAGTTTTGCCTTTTGCTAAACCAAGAGATGAAAGCTTTGCCTAATAAATTATGGGCGACTTTACATCCAGCAAAATCGGCATCTGAATAACCAATCAAGTCAAAGGATATGGTTTTAGGATACCACAACCCCACTATAACAATGTCTTTAAGGAATCGAAAGATACGCTTAACTGTGGTCATGTGTGATTCCTTAGGGTTGGCTTGATAACGAGCCCATAGGAAAACATGATATCAGGACGACTAGAAGTTAAATAGAGTAGACTACCAAGCATACCTCGATACTTACGTTGATCGACTGGTTTTTCGCTTTCATCAGGTTCTAATTTAGTTATAGTAGCCATCGGAGTACTGATTGGTTTGATGTTGTCAAGATCAAATTTCTTCAGCATGTCCTTTATATACTTTGATTGGCTGATGAAGACTCCTTGGAGTTTTATTTGACTTGCAAACCAAGGAAGTAATTAAGCTCTCCTGTCATGCTCATCTCGAACTCGTTCTGCATACACTTGGCAAATTCTTGGCATAATACCTCATTAGTAGACCCAAAGATGATGTCATCTACATAAATTTGCACTAATAGAATTATGTCATCAATTGATTTTATAAAGAGTGTCGTATCAATCTTCCCTTTTGAAAAGCCATTTTCAAGTAAGAAAGTGCTTAGGCGTTCGAACCAAGCTCGAAGGGCTTGTTTGAGGTCGTAAAGAGCTTTCTTAAGCTTGAAAACATGATTAGAAAACATATAGTTTTCAAAACCAGGTGGTTGCTTTATGAAAACTTCTTCTTTAATAAAACCATTTAGAAAAGCACTTTTAACATCCATTTGAAAGAGTTTGAAATTTTGAAATTTTGCAAAGGCACAAAGAATACGGATTGATTTAAGTCGTACAACAGGAGCATACGTCTCATCGTAGTCGATACCTTCCTCTTGGTTGTATCCTTGAGCTACGAGACATACTTTGTTGCGTGTGACTGAACAGTCCTCATTAACTTTGTTACGAAAGACCCATCGAGTACCAATGATCGAATGATCAGCAGGTTTAGGAACAAGTTTCCAAACCTGATTTCTTTCGAATTGGTTGAGTTCTTCTTGCATTGCAGATATCCCAAATTTACCATAAAAAGCTTCTAAAATGTTTTTGGGTTCTATTTGAGAAATAAAAACAGTGCTAGCTATATAGCCTCTAGCAGATGAACGAGTACTTACTCCTTTTTATACCTCTCCTATTACCATATTTTTCGGAGGTTCTGGTGTGAAGCAGAACTTCTTTGGTAATCTATCCAAAGAACTGGTTCCAGATGTTGTACTCGCAGGGGTAGGAGTTATTAGTTTGATGTGGACATCATTATCGTCATCAAGAATAGCTGCTGAACTATTGTTCTCATCAAAAGTAATATTAGCAAATTCTTTAACAATCATGGAGCATTGTTGAACACTCTATTTCCTTTACTCTTGGCAGCATAACCAATAAAAATACCTTCGTCAGCTTTGGCATCAAACTTGCCTAAGTTGTCGTTGGTATTCAGGATAAAGCAGCGACAACTGAACACTCAAAAATAAGAAATAGTTGGTGCTCTACCAAACCAAAGTTCACAGGGAGTTTTCTTCGAAATAGGTCAAATCAAAACCCTATTCAAGACATGGCATGTTGTAGTTACAGCTTCTGTCCAAAAATATTTCGAAAGTAAAAATTGATTCAACATGACTCTGGCCATATCGCCAAGAGTTCTATTCTTCCGCTCCACAACACCATTTTGTTGGGGAGTTCTAGGACACAGAAATTCATGATTAAAACCATTTGAATCACAAAACTTTTCAAAATCAAAATTTTCGAATTCACCAACATGGTCACTTCGAATTCAAGTAATCATGAAGCCTTTTTCGTTTTGAACCTTTTTAGCATAAATTTTGAAGACAAAAATAGTATCACTTTTGTTCGAAAGAAAGAAAACCCAAGTAAATCGAGAAAAGTCATCAACAATCACAAGGCGTAGAGTTTTCCACCAAGATTGGCTACTATACTAGGACTGAACAAATCCATATGAAGAAGTTGCAAGGGTCTAGTAGTACTTACAGAGTTGATGGATTTAAACGAGGATTTAGTCACCTTATTTTTCTCACATTTGGCACATACCGTATCCTTTTTGAATGTGATATCCGGTAGTCCTCTTACTAGCTTCTTGGTTGACAGTCTTGACATGGTATCCATGTTTGCATGTCCAAGACGCATATGCCATAGTAGTCTTTCATCCTTGTGAGTGTAAAGGCATCTTCATGCATTGTTAGTATCTTTCGAGAGAGAGATTATATAGATGTTATCTTCCCTGATCCTTTCAAAAATGATGTCTCCAGTTGATCTATCATATATAGAGCATTTAGTTTTTCCAAAGTTAATATCATATCCATGGTCAATAAGATGACTATTGCTGAATAAGTTATGCTTTAACTCTGCTACTGAACATACATATTTAATGACATGAGAGGGAGGATTACCAATAGTACCGTTACCTATGATATAACCTTTCAGATTATTGTCGAAGGATACGTATCCTTCCCTTTTCATCGATAGTGTTGCGAACAGATTTGCATTTCCAGTCATGTGTCACGATCAACCACTATCGATAATCCATTTGCTTCTAGAGGATGAAGGAAGGTCCACCTACAGTACGAGTAGATGTGACCATTGGTACCCAAATTCTTGAGGGTCCTGAAAGGTTAGTCTTTGGTACCCATGTATATTGTTTTAAATTAACTAATCTTCTAATTCTACACTGTGGTGAATTGTGTCCATGTTTACCACAGTAGTGACATGTAGCATGTATATTAATGTTAGGTGTAGGATAATAGTGATGTCTATGTGTTTGTCATGCTGCATGTGTGTTTATGAAAGCATGTCTGTGTGTGCCATGTGTATGCGTGGGTGCTTATCGTACTGCATATGAATATGTGTACATAAAGGCATGTTCGTGTGCAACATGAGTATATATGTCTTTCTTGTGATGCATATTCTTGTGTTGAGCAATCTTTTGTCTTATGTACGTGTTGTGACTGTGAGATTGGGTTTGAGGCTGAACAACTTGTTTCCCCTGTCTTATGTCTAATCATTTAGAGGCAATGTACATGTCATCATGCTTTGCAGTTAAGGCATCAATTCTTGCAACAACAATATTATACTTCTTTTTCTCGTATAAGAGTTCTTTATTGAGTGCTGTAATATTATGTATTTGTTTCTTAATATGAGATTCGGCATCGTGTAAGCTTAATTTAAGCTTGGATACCTCCTTAGTATTCTCCATGGGTGGTGTGTCTCTAACATTATCAAGCAAGCATGAAAGTCTATAAATCTCAACTTCATGGGTCTTGATCTTATCCTTTGATGTTTATAACTGCTATGTAACTTTTTTTGATCTTCAAGTAAGTCACTAAAGGCATCTCCAAGTTCATCAAAAGTAAAGTCATCAAGTGGATCATTTGTTACCTTTTCGGACGTTGCCATTAAGCAGAAATTTGTAGTATCTTGGGGAGAGTCCTCTTCTTCTTTTGAATCACTGGCTTCGCTTTCGTGCCAGATGCTTGTGTTGGCATACTTTCGAGATGATGGCTTCTTGTATGATCTTTTATATCGACTCCCTTTTTTTGCTGCAAGGTAGTCTTTCTTGACATGCCCCGTCTTCTTATAGCTGAAACAGATAGGCTCTTCATCGTCATCTTTATGTTGTTCCTTCTTGCTTGGGTTGAAATATAGAAACTTCTTGAATTTGTGAACCATGTGCACTTGGTTATCACAATCGGAGTCATCATTGTATGTTTCTTCTGGAGCAGCCTTTCGGCGATGAGCCCTTAGAGCGATTTATTTCTCCTTTGGAGCCGTTTCTTCAAAGTCCTTGAGGTCGAGCCCATGCGTCATTATTTTTCCCACTAGAATTTTCAGAGACATGGTGGTGAGATAATTGCCTTCGATGATTTCCATGGCTTTGGGGTTCCAGTTCTTCATTAATCCTCTTAGCACCTTGTGTATCTTATCATGGTTGGAGTAGTCCTTACCGAGGGAAGAAATAGGGTTGACGATGTCGAGGAACCTAGTGTCATTTGTTTGATCGTCTCATTGGGCTTCATCTTGAATGCTACATAGTCCTGTATTAGCCGACTGATTTTCGATTCCTTGACTTGTGTAGTTCCTTCATGAGTCACTTCTAGAAGCTTCCATACTTTATGGGAAGTGAAACACGTAGATACCTTGTTGAATTTGGTCCTATCTATAGCACAGAAGAGAGCATTAATAGCCCTATATCTAGACTAGCCTCTTTTTTTTCTTGATCAGTGTATTTGTCCTAAGGTTTCTCTATGAGATTCCCCTCAACAACAATTCTAGCAGGTTTCTTATAGCTATCTCTGACTATAGTCCATAAGTCAAAGTCTAGAGATTTCAGATAGAAACTCAATCGTGTCTTCCAGTAGGTATAGTTGGTTCCATCAAATAAGGGTGGCCTATTAGTGGATTGGCCTTCACTATAGTTGGTAAAGATAGGTTGTGTGGTTGCCATGGATCAGCTCTAGAATATTAATCCTTGTAACACCCCGGTCCCAACGTACATAGGACCAAGCACGTGAACATGCCAGCTGCACATGTACGAAGAATACTCTAATATATGGAATTCCCATACATGGGCATAAGCTGTAAATAAAATAATCACAGGCCAGAATAATATAATCTAATCTCATCATAGCTCAACACAGAAGATGATAGAGTCCAAATAATAAATAAGTGTATCAAAAGGTAGCCGGTTGAACATGCTCACTCCAAACAACTATGAAAATAGTCTAACAAGATCGGAGTCCAACATCCGAAAAATAGAAAGAAAAGAGATGTAAAAATAATGTCCACTAATGTCTCAAATAAAGAATAGACTACAAGTTAGTAGAAACTTTCTCGACATCGATATAAGCTGAATCCAATGCCGCTCCGTACTCCTGCAAAAAGTTGTCTAATCCTGGAGAGATAACCAGGTCCTCAGAGGGACGTAGCAAGATACAAAAAAACACCATGCCATATAAACAGTGATAATATAATAGAAAGAGAGGATGCATGCAATCGGGATTCCTGACCAATCTACTATGAATATGCAGTTTTGAGAAACAATCCTTCGACGCATGAGCCCTGGCTGTAAATTGGATCGACATAGTTGCCGTAAAGGGCACCAGGGGCCTACGTCAATAACGTCTAAAGATCGTCAGAGGGCATCATGTGCAAGGGGCTACGTCCATAATGCTCTGGAAAGCGTCAGAGGGCACCTGGGGCCTGCATCTCAGGAGGAGCGCACAAGTAATTAGGGAAGTACAATGAAGCCCATACATCAGGTATTGTTCTTCCTACCCAATGCCAAGTATCATCATCTTCATGACTGATATGAACCTCTAGTAACCGCCAAGTCTTCTAACATGCAATTCTATTGTTAGTTACTCTATCCGTCGCACGCTCCATACGTATCGATGGCCAGCCGACTACACGGGTACGTGTCCTACATGTGACTCACAACACATGGTAAAGCAAGTGTCAAGGCCGTATAAGATATACTAATACCTCATCATCAGTGGCTGGTCACTAGACTAAGTCAATGCAAGAGAAATAAATAAAAGCGAGAAAAATGACCGATAGAGTGGTTTGCACCCAAGTGTGACTTGGACGCACAGTTTGCTAATAACAACAAAAAAATGTTGAAAATAACAACTGAAAATAAGAATATGTAAGTCATAGAGTAAGGTAGCATGGTATCTTGCCTGATGGTGCAAAGTGGCAAGTCTAGGAAATCACAATGTCAGCCAAGAAATGTCACATTCTCCAAACAACTTCGGACGCTGAAACAAACATCAAAAATGTACTCGGTGTAAACGATATACCTAGGAAATGCCTGTCCAAAGGTCAAGTTCTAAAAAAGGGGCAAAATCGTAATTTCGGATCAAAATGATGTCCGCCTTTAGATCCGCTTTGCACCGAAACGCGTGCCAAAGTCTACGGTCTCTAAAGTCGTCAAACTACATGTCTATGAATTCAGTTTGAGGAGGGAAACTCAATAGTATATCTGGTTGTGGATTTCGATGAGCTGCGTACAAAATCGTTCGGTTGAGTGGGTCGCGGGCCCATCAAAAAGGTGTTCCTGTCGACCTTCAAAAAATCGAATCAAACTTGGCAAATAGAAACAAAATTTTGATTTTGACCTGTTGGCACAAGTTTTGTCTCGATTTCACGATTGTACACGAAGTTAGTGCGAAGTTTGTAAATTGGTGATACGGGGTATCTTGACGGATACGAACTGATTTCATCGCGCACACACGACGAAACTGAGTTTCGTCAGTTTCCACACGTCAGCAACGTCCATATGCGCCTTTCGATGTATATAGCTCGTGACCACAATGCCTGGATTGTCGTGACGCACACCGTATCGAGAAAATTTCAGAATTTTATATAAGCTTAATACAATTTTCCTCCAACTTCAACATCAATTTACTTTTTACACGTTAATCGAAACGACGATCCCAATGATGCGTTGTGATCTCGGTTATGTTGTCTTTTAATATTTTTAATTTGTTTCTACAAGTTTTTAATGTACAGCAAGAAAATTGGTCGACAAGTTATCGTTTAGAATTGGTTTTAACAGTCCAGAAAATCTAAATTTTTTGCTAACTTCGGTTCGATTTTTTGAACCAGTTAGATGGTTATTTCGAAATCCATCTGGAGGATCTTGAAGAGGGTCGAGTCTACTTTCCAGAAAACCTTACGGATCGAAAATTGGTGTTACGAGTAAAATGTTACGTCATCGGGAAGTAGGATACCTTCAGTGGAAAAACTGCTCCGTGGATGACAACGGGTTGACTTTCGATGCTCCGTTTGTCGCGCACACAACTCTGTTGCTGGTGAAACAAACTCGTAGACGAAGAGGGTATGTTCTACCGTAATTTTCCTTTTGGGAGTCTAGGGTTTTGAGGTCTGTGGAGGAAGTTATATATATAACAAGTTGGGTGCAAAACCTATTACTACTAGGCTTATTAATAACCCAAAATAGGCTTTTCCTACGAACCCGTCGCGTTGGGTGCTCACATTAATGCTGCTACAGCAGCTAAGGGAGAGGAGGGGCCACCTATTTTAAGTGGGTGGGTGAATTTGTTTTGTTTTTTTCTTTTCTTTTTCATTTCTTTTTTTCTTATTCTTTATTAAAAATTCTTTTAAAAAAATCTATTTCTCTATTCTATTTAAAAATATATTTTCTATTTTTATATTTTTCTACTATTACTCTATTTAAATAACTAAATTTTATTTTTATTTTTTATTTCTAATTAAAAGCTCTTTTCAATAATTCAACATTTTAGATATATTTATATACTCATATATTCCCACATATATGTATATATAAATATATACACCTTAATAAACCAACACATACATATATACATATAATATAACATATAAACTTACACCCATACTATGCATTAACTTAAGTATTTGCTATTACTATTCTTTTACACTCCTAATATTATGCATACATGTATTTTAGCACCAATTTCTACACAAAACTATAATTAAATAATTTAATGAATTAGGGGGATTTTCATCCTACCCAACTTAAAGAAATTTTATCCTCGAAATTTGACTATGTTAGGGGTCGAATGCAATGTTATGCAATGCAAAAAGCAATAAAGACTATCATGTGCAAGGCATACCTCGGTTGTCAAACAAATACGGGTAACGATTTCGAACGTCGTCATCGTGTTCCCAAGTAGACTCTCATGGCGAGTGATACTTTCAAGCCACGCGTACTAATGGAATATATTGATTCCGCAACACCTTCACTCGACGATCAAGAATGCCTACCGGTTGCTCTTCGTATGACAAGCTCGGTCCAACTATGATCTCGGAGTGATCAAGCACATGGTTGTCGTCCGCCACATACCTCCTCAGCTGAGATACATGGAATACATCATGCACTCCCTCTAGCGACAGTGGCAAGGCCAATCAATAGGCAACCTCTCCAACACGTTCCAATACATCGAAAGGCCCGATGTACCTTGGACTCAATTTTCTACGTCCTTCGAATCGAATCGAATCCTGCCTCTCGTGGGGATATCTTCAAGAACACATGGTCGCCCTCTTTGAACTCCAAGGGTCGGCGACGATTATCTGCCCACTACTTCTGACGATCCTCTGCTGCTCGCAGGTGGCCCTGAATTTTCTTCACTGTCTCTACTGTGATCAAGACTAACTCGGGACCCAATAGTTGTCGCTCTCCGATGTCGCTCCAACAAACAAGAGACTGACACTTCCTACCATACAACGCTTCAAACGGAGCCATCTGTATGCTCGCATGATAGCTATTGTTATAGGAAAACTCAACAAGATGAAGATGGTCCTCCCATGATCCGCCAAAGTCAAGTATGCACGCTCTTAACATATCCTCTAGCGTCTGAATGGTACGCTCCAACTGGCCGTCTGTTTGTGGATGGTACGTCGTGCTAAACTTCAACCGTGTGCCCAAACTCTCTTGTATGCTCCTCCAAAAGTTTGAGGTGAATGTCGAGTCAGGATCTGACACAATACTAACAGGCACACCGTGTAATCTCACAATCTGCTCCATATACATCTCTGCCAATACCTCTGTCGACTGGACCACTCTAAAATGTAAGAAATGGGCTGACTTTGTCAGTCTATTAACAATCACCAATACAGTGTCACGTCCCCTAGGACTCCGAGGAAAACTCGTGACGAAACTCATAGTAATGTGCTCCCACTTCCACTCAGGATTGGATAGCAGTTGCAACAGAACAGCTGACTTTTGGTGCTCCGCCTTCACTTGTTGACATGCCAAGCACTTGGCAACGAAACGAGCTATCTCTCGTTTCATTCCGTGCCACCAATAATACTGTCGTAAGTCGCGGTACATCTTGGTTCCTCCGGGATGAATAAAATAAGTCGAACTGTGAGCCTCTGCCATCAGCTCTTGCCATAGCTCTTCATTGGGAACATAAATGCGATCACCACATTGCAATGTCCCATCGTGATGAATCTTCAATCATGTCTGCTCTCCTGCTTCAGTCCTCTCTCTGAGCCGTCGAAATCTATCATCAGTGGGCAATGCTGCCTTGATACGCTCTACCAATGATGATTGCACTTGGAGGTTGGCTAATACGCCATCTGCTCCGGGCAATACTACCTCAATACCAAGCTGCTGCAAGTCTCTAATCAACTCCTTCTGTGCAGTCAAGAAGTGTGTCATGGGCTTACGGCTTAACGCGTCTGCCACGACATTAGCCTTGCCCGGATGATAATGTAGCTCGATCTCGTAATCCTTCATCAACTCCAACCAATGTCGCTGTCGCATATTCAACTCTTTTTGTGTGAACACGTATTTGAGGCTCTTATGATCAGTGTAGATATCAACCTTCTCGCCGTACAAGTAGTGTCACCATAGCTTCAAGGCAAAGATAACCAATGCGAGCTCTAGCTCGTGGGTCGGATAATTCTTCTCGTGCACTCTCAACTGTTTCGATGCATACGCTACCACATGACCATGCTGCACGAATACGTATCCAAATCCATTCCAGGATGCGTCACTGTAGATCATAAATCCTCCCGGGCCCGATGGTAGTGTCAAGATCGGTACTGTGGTCAATCGCGAGCTCTAGCTCGTGGGTCGAATAATTTTTCTCGTGCACTCTCAACTGTTTCGATGCATATGCTACCACATGACCATGCTGCACCAATACGTATCCAAATCCATTCCAGGATGCGTCACTGTAGATCATAAATCCTCCCGGGCCCGATGGTAGTGTCAAGATCGGTACTGTGGTCAATCGCTTCTTCAACTCGTCAAAAGCGGCTTAACACTCGTCTGTCCATACAAACTACTGATCCTAACAAGTTAATCGAGTCATAGTCTCCGCTATTCGAGAGAAATCTTCTACGAACTGTCGCTAGTAACCCACAAGTCCGAGGAAACTTCTTACCTCCGAAGCTGATGTGGGAGCGGGCCATGATTTGACTGTTGTGATCTTCTCTAGGTCCACTGATATACCCTCACCCATAACAATATGACCAAGAAATGATACCTCTTTGAGAAAGAAATCACACTTGCTGCGCTTCGCAAAAAGTCGTTCATTCCTCAATGTTTTCAAAACTATCCGTAGATGCAGCTCATGCTCCTCTTGACTCTTGGAGTAAATCAAGATATTATCTATAAAGACTACTACAAATTTTTCCAAGTAATGGTGAAAGATCTTGTTCATTAAATTCATGAAGACTGCGGGAGCATTGGTCAAACCGAAAGGCATGACCAAGAACTCGTAGTGTCCATACCTTGATCAAAATGCCGTCTTCAGAATGTCTTTCCGAACCTTCAATTGGTGATAGCCCGATTGTAAGTCAATCCTGGAGAATACTTTTTCTCTACTCAGTTGATCAAATACATCGTCTATACGCGACAATGGATACTTGTTCTTTACCGTTACTGTATTTAAAGCTCTGTAATAACTGCACATGCGGACTGCCCCGTTTTTCTTAGGCACAAAAAGAACGGGTGCTCTCCATAGTGATGCACTGGCACGAATAAAGCCCTTCTCCAGTAAGTCATCAGTCTGTGTCTTCATCTCTACCAACTTCTTGGGTGCCAGATGATATACTCGAGATGAAATAGGCTCGGCTCCGGGAATAAGCTCAATAGAAAACTCAATGTCTCGGTCAGGTGGCAGTCCTGGCAATTCCTCGGGGAATACATCCTCGAACTCGGTGATGATAGGGTGCTGACGGGTATCCTGTATCATCATGTGAGTCCCCGACGTGGGTGCATCACAACTCTCTTCGTCTTCTTTGGTGAACTCAAACTATGCCGCATTCGATAGTCTAAAGACAATACTGCCCCTGTGGCAGTCTATGAGAGCGAAATGGTGGCTCATCCAGTTCATTCCAAGAACCACGTCAAATATTGGCATAGAGAATACAAGAAGTCATGCTCTCATCTCTTTACCACTTATTACTACAGGACAAAGTCTACAAACACTACTAACGGGTATAACTCCTCTTCCAGTGAGGATTCTAACATTCTTAGCTAAGGGTGTGATAGGAATGCTGTGTCTAGTAGCAAAACTAGTGGCTATAAATGAATGAGTGGCTCCAGTGTCAAACAATGTAATGGCAGGAAATGAAGCAACTAAAACCATACCTGTTATGACCTCTGCCTCTGTCTCTATATCCTCAATAGCAAGTGAGAATACTTGCTCATAATTCTGTCCTGGGCCCTAAGCTCTGGCCTTGTTGTACTGTACGCCTTGGGGAGGCAATGGTGGGCGAGGTGCTCCTGCTATGGGCCATGGTATTAGAAGAGCTGGGGATGTAGGCCTCGATTTCTGCCGATTATGTACTATCGCCTGTTGCTCCGGATAGTCCTTTAGCATGTGCTGGTTGGATCCACATCTCAAGCACAATCCAAGGCGAGTCCTGCAGTCATTCTGTAGATGTCCTTGCTTTCTGCAGTAATGGAAAACAGGCTTCTGATAAGGTGAGGGCCTCTGCTGGTACTGTCATGTGGGCATCCTGATAGGTCCTCCCTGAGTAGCTCGGGCTAGTGTAACTGCTGGGGTATAGCGTCTCGACGTCTGCTGCTGCTCCTTGCGAAGAATCTTCTGAGCACGAGCTTCTTCCAAGACAGTTGAATGGAAGACTCGAGACTGGGTAGTCGTATAAGACTTGAGCTCTGGTGCAAGTCCCTGGTGAAATCTCTTTCCCTTCTCAAACTCTGTCGGAATCAATCTCGCACCAAATTTACTCAGGCGATTGAACTCTGAGTCATACTCATCAACTGTCATATTCCTTTGCTTCAGATGAAGGAACTGGTCATAGAGACCATCTCGAACATGAATAGGAAAGAATTTCTTATAGAATGCATCATAGAACTGCTTCCAGGTGATCCTAGTGCCTAGTCGTCTCTCCTCCGCCCACCAGTGGTGAGCATTATCTTCTAACAGTAGGTCCACTGTTGTCATCCAATCTCGAGCTGGCAACTGGGATGCCTTCAGTAGCTTCTCTGTACTAATAACCTACTTTGACGCATCTAGTGGCTTTTTCGTTCCCCTAAAGGCCTTAGGGTTCATATCTGTGAAAATCTTGATAGAGACTTCATATGGATGCAGAGCCGGTGCTGGTGCTGGTACTGGAGGTGGTGGTGGAGGTCTAGCCAATGAAGACATCATTGTCTATCTCATTAGCTCAGTATGCTGTCACTAAGCCTGCATCATGGCGTAAATAAACTAGGAAGTAGGGCTCCCATCAGTTGGTGGTGGAAGCATCTGAGGTCCCGACTGTGGTGGAAACTGCTGAAGGAATGGTAGTGGTGGAGGCTATGGTACATTCCCTTCTGATGGTATGGTAGTGGTTTGCCCAGCCAGGCTGACTGGGCGTGCTGCGATCTCTGGGTGTACCGTCATCGATGTCGTAGTCGGCTGCGACTGTCCTGGCTGGTATGGTGTCACTGGAGTCATTGGAGGATTATGTCCCTCCGGAGTAGCCTCTTCCACAGATGTAAGGGCCAAGGCAGAAGTGCGTCCGCTTCTTAGATTCATATTGTTGGCACGAGAAAGATATGATAATATTAGAAAAGATTAGATATGAGGTAAATTAAATATTCAAGAAAGTTTCGAAAACGTTGGAAGTCAAGGAGATAGTAGTTCTGGATGAGATACTATTCCTATCCCTATATGCAGGCTTGTTGGGCAAAGTCATGTAACCCAACAATATATACGTAGGCCTGCATGGGCCACCACAAAAACATGTAACGCCCCGGTCCCAAAGTATATAGGACCATGCACATGAACGTGCCAGATGCACATGTACGAAGAATACTCCAATTATGGAATCCCCATATATGCGCATAACCTGTAAATAAAACAATCACATGCCAGAATAATATAATCTAATCTCATCACAGCTCAACATAGAAGATGATAGTCCAAATATTAAATAAGTATATCAAAAGGTTGCCTGGTGAACATGCTCACTCCAAACAGCTATGAAAATAGTTTCATAAGATCAGAGTCCAACCTCCGCAAATTAGAAAGAAAAAAGATATAAAAAATAATGTCCACTAATGTCTCAAATAAAAAATAGACTAGAAATCAGTAGGAACTGTCTCGTCCTCGATAAAAGCTGAATCCAATGCCCCTCCGTACTCCTACCGAAAGTCGTCTATTCCTGGAAAGATAACCAGGTCCTCAGAGGGACGTAGCAAGATACAACAAAACACCATGCCATATAAACTGTGATAATATAATAGAAAGAGAGGATGCATGGAATCGAGATTCCTAAACAATCTACTGTGAATATGCAGTTTTGAGAAACAATCCTTCGACGCATGAGCCCAGGCTGTATATGGGATCGACATAGTTCCCATAAAGGGCACCAGGGGCCTACGTCTATATCGTCTGAAGATCGTCAGAGGGCATCATGTGCAAGGGGCTATGTCCATAACGCTCTGAAAAGCGTCAGAGGGCACCTGGGGCCTGGGTCTCCGGAGGAGCGCACAGGTAATCGGGGAAGTGCAAAGAAGCCCATACGTCAGGTATTGTTCTCCCCACCCAATTCCTCGTATCATCGTCTCCATAACTAATATGAACCTCTAGTAACCGCCAAATCTTCTGACATGCAATTCTATTGGCAGTTACTCCTATCTGTCGTACGCTCCATACGTATCGGTGGCCAGCCGAATACGCGAGTACGTGTCCTACAAGTGACTCACAACACGTGGTAAAGCAAGTGTCAAGGTCGTATGAGATATACAAATACCTCATCATTAATGGGTGGTCGCTAGACTAAGTCAATGCAAAAAAAATAAATAAAAGCAAGAAAAACGACTGATAGAGTCACTTGCACCCAAGTATGACCTGGACGCACAGTTTGATAATAACAACAAATAAAATGCTAAAAATAACAACTGAAAATAAGAATATATAGGTCACAGTGTAAGGTGGCAAGGCATCTTGCCTGATAGTACAAAATAACAAGTCCAGAAAATCACAATGTCAACCAAGAAATGTCACAATCTCCAAACAACTTTAGACACTGAAACAAACATCAAAAACGTACTCGGTGTAAAAGATATACCTAGGAAACACCAGTCCAATGGTTAAATTCTGGAATAGGGATAAAATCGTAATTTCGGATCAAAATAATGTTCGTCGTTGGACCCGCTTTGCACCAAAATGCATGCCAAAGTCTATGGTCTCTAAAGTCGTTAAACTATAAGTCTACGAATTCAGTTTGAGGAGAGAAAGTCAATGGTATGTCCAGTTTTGGATTCCGATGAGCCATGTACAAAATTGCCCGTTTGAGTGGGTCATGGGCCAACCAAAAAGGGGTTCCGGTCGACCTTCTCAGAATCGAACCAAACTTGGCACACATGACCAAAATTTTGATTCAGACCTATTAGCACAAGTTTTGTCTCAATTTGATGACTGTACACGAAGTTAGGGTGAAGTTTGCAAATTGGCGATACGGGGGTATCTTGACGGATATGGACTGATTTCGTCGCGCACATACGATGAAAATAAGTTCCGTCAGTTCCCACACATCCGCAACGTCCATACGTGCCTTTCAATGCATATAGCGTGCGACCACATCGCCCTGTTTGTCAATACGCACGCCGTATCGAGAAAATTTTAGAATTTTATATAACCTTAACACAGTTTTTTTCTCCAACTTCAACATCAATTTACTTTTTACACGTTAATCGAAACAACAATCCCGAAGATGCGTTGCGATCTCGGTTATGTTGTCTCTTTCTGTTTTCAATTAGTTTCTACAAGTTTTTAATGTACAGCAAAAAAATTGGCTGACAAGTTGTCGTTTAGAATTGGTTTTAACAGTCTAAAAAATCTGAATTTTTTGCTAACTTCGGTTCGATTTTTCGAACCAGTTAGAAGGTTATGTCGAAATCCATCTAAAGGATCTCAAAGAGGGTCGAGTCTACTTTCCAGAAAATCTTACGAATCAAAAATCGGTGTTACGAGTAAAAAGTTACGTCATCAGGATGTAGCGTACCTTGAGTGGGAAAACTGCTTCGTAGATGACGAAGGGATGACTTTCGATGCTCCGTTCGTCGTGCACACAACTCCGTTGCTGGTGAAACGAACTTGTAGACGAAGAGGGTATGTTCTGCCGCAATTTTCGTTTTGGGAGTCTAGGGTTTTGAGGTCTGTGGAGGAAGTTATATATATAACAAGTTGGGTGCAAAACCTATTACTGCTAGGCTTATTAATAACCCATAACAGGCTTTGCCCACGAACCCGTCGGGTTGGGTGCTCACGTTAATGCTGCTACAGTAACTAAGGGAGAGGGGAGCCCGCGCCCACTTTAAGTGGGTGGGTGAATTTGTTTTATTTTTTTTCTTTTCTTTCTCATTTTTTTTCTTTTCTTATTCTTTATTAGAAATTCTTATAAAAAAAACTATTTCTCTATTCTATTTTAAAATCTATTTTCAATTTTTCTATTATTACTCTATTTAAATAACTAAATTTTATTTATTATTTCTAATTAGAAACTTTTTTCAATAATTCAATATTTTAGATATATTTATATACACATATATTCCCACATATATGTATATATAAATATATACACCTTAATAAATCAACAGAGACACACATACATATATACATATAATATAACATATAAACTTACACCCATACTATGCATTAACTTAAGTATTCGCTATTACTATTATTTCACACTCCTAATATTATGCATACATGTATTTTAGCACCAATTTCAACACAAAACTAAAATTAAATAATTTAATAAATTGGGGAGTTTACAATCATTTATCAAGAGAACCTGGCTCTGATACCAATTGAAGCTACGTATAGGCAACTCTAGAGGGGGGTGAATAGAGTTTGTGTCAAAAATAACTAATTTAAAAATTAACTCTATGCCATGTCCAGAAGCAACTACCAAAAGAATATATAATCAGAGTAGTAATGCAGAAGTTAAGAGAGATTAGAAGAGCATACGCAAACACAACGATATAACATAGTTTCCATCGTGGATGACTAGTCCAGGCCTGAGAACTCTCGCTCAGGATTGAAATCTACTATTTATGAAATAGGGTATACATGTACCTTTACTTAGAAGAGCACGCCAACTTCTTACAACTTCGCAGAGACAAAACATGGAATTGTCCAAGTTACTTCTTTTCAACTCTTGCACAGAAACTTTGAGCTGAATCACACTGAGAACCTTGGGGCTTAGGAATGTTTTGTGGCTAGTAGATTAGAAGAGTAAGGCTTAGAATGAATAAGGCTTAGAAGATTGAGAGTGAGAGATGATTTAAATTGAGAGGAATCAAGCCCTATATAAACAAGTCATTGTAGAAGCATGAAAAATATGGGGTTCATGCGGATTACAAATTACCGCATAGGTACTTTGGGCCAAACAGGTCCGCATGAAGGAAAGCCGCATGACTGTTCAAAGACATATGCGGCCGTCGACAAACAACTGTTGAAGGAAAATATGCGTCCAAAGAGGAGCAGTGCGACTGATAAAGCTGACAAGTCCTGGCAAAAAATGACAGTTCTGACACTTCGACAAGAAAGATAAGACGTGAGACATCGCCTCAAAGCAGGATTCATACGCCTCCATACGGCCAAAAGAGTGTCATCTAAGCCGCATGAAACTTATGCGGCTCAGACTTATGCGGCCCCAAAGTTTCCAAACTTCATGCAGCCAGGAGTAACTGTGATCCAAGTCACATGCATGAGTCTCATGTGACCCCGCATGATCGAAGACTGAGAAAGCTATACGCAACGGGACACGTGGCAATCTGGCCAATTCCTTAACTACCAAGATTTGTTGCAACAAAATCCCATTAAATCACAGATGGCAGCCCAAGAGCGGGTCTTCACGTGCTAATCAGCCACGTGGCCGCAAGCCATCTATGTGGCTCAAAATATATCTTATTATAAATAGGAGGGTGCTACACCCCGGCAAAAGGCTTGCAACCTTCAAGAAAAAAAAGCAATATCTTCACGAGCTAGAGACTGCATCAGATAGTCCATGGAGTAAGGTAGAGTTGATAGCACTTTCCCGAGCCTCCACCGTCATCCCCCAGAATCAAAACTAAACAATTGTACTTAGATTATTTCCTTGGATTTTTTTCTAGACTCTTCTTTGTATAAAAGAGTTTACAATCAATTTTAGTGTTATGTAATACTTGTCGTTGATTTTTTGTGGCAAACACGATGGCGACTCTGCTGGGGATATCCTTCTCTTCCGATGAGAAGTTGGTGACGCCATCTGACGCATCCAAGCTCAGCTCTACACAGCAGATGCTTGTGGTTCGTTTTGACCAACAAGCCTTCGAAGAATTGCTCTCTGAAGGGAGCGCTAGCCCATCTCGGAAGCGAGCCAACTTGAAGAGGAATCGCAAGGCGTCGGTGCACAAAACTGTTGCCCCCGACCAAGTTCTCGAAGAAGCTCCTTCTGCAGCCCAAGACATTGACCAGAACTATCCTGCGACTTTATTTCGACCGCAGAGGACCCCACTGTCCCCAAATTCAGCAGAGAAAAACACTACGATTCTGAGTTTTTGGAGGCACAAGGGAAATCCATGCAGACAAAGAAGATGCCGCAAAGAGGAGGTGGGCAGTTTGTCCATGCAACAGCCAACTCTGGCCGCAGGCAGACAACTCATGCGGCAGCCAACTCTGGCCGCAGGTAGACAACTCATGCGGCAGCCAACTCTCACCACAGAAAGATGATCCATGCGGCAGCCAGCTCTAGCCGCAAGAAGATGGTCTATGCGACGACCAATCCTGCCCTAAGACATGACGTCTCATACGGCCCTGTCAGAAGCTCTGTGTTCGACTGCCTCTCATCCGGGCCCGATGCCATACGGCCCACTGAGGATGCGAGATGTATTATTATTGACTCCTTTTACTATGTGCCTTCGGGTGCTAAATCAAAAAAGTCTAGGGCAGTACGGGCCCAACCAGCCCAGTCAACTGTCCAAGTTGCTAACTGTCAGTGGACCCTGTTGATTATTACACGGGCTCCTGACGGAAAATTGTACATAACCACCCGCGTCCAGTCCCCCAGGACTAACGGACAGGGTGGGTCTTTAAAGTCTCCCTTTAAAGATCCAGAGCAAGTGCTTTTACTAGCCACGGATCAGGGAGCAAGCATGATGCCTAAGCACTCGTGCGCTCGGGATTCCCGAGTTCACAAGTTTGGTGCAAAGGTAGAGCAACTTCCTACCGACTTACGTGACATGATTACTCACAAACGCAAGACGGCAACATCGGCATACAATGGGTCCCTCTCAGGGAATCGTTGCACCCAAGTCATCATCAACTGCTGCTGTGACAAATCAGCAGCGCCTGAAGATCGGCAGTTAGTTTTCCAGCGATTGCAGCAGCCAGCACCTGTCAGACAAGTCCAAATTCCAGGGAACGAAGTGTTTCCTTTCACCTCCTATAATTCAACTCAAAAAGTTTGCCCTGGCAAGGGAGAAAAGAAGACAGGCTCATCCAGCCCGGCCATCTCGGCCAGTATTGAAAGGAGACCCTCATCTGGGGGGTTCCCATCAACCACAGGGGGCGTCTATCTTGGCACTCAATCCAAAAAGAAGCTTCCGGCACTCGTGGGTGCACCTTTGGCCTCTTTGAGAGCAGATGAAGCTGGGGGTAGCAGCCCCCTCAATATATGCGACAACCTGGTGTACCAAGAGTACACACAGGGGGTAGAGATCCCCCAGAACTCTGCAACAGAATTAGATTTCCATTAGGGCCACCAACCTCACCAAGACTATGTGGCTTCCTGAACATGGGGTAGCACCCCTTTCGAGTCGGAGGAAGATGATATTCTGACATTCCCTGACGATTTCTCTATACAAGGGTACGACACAGAGAGTACCTTTGCCACAATCCCCTCCACATCTACCCATGTGAGAATAGTTTTTATGACTAACAACAATCATGAAGTACCTTCCGACCGACAACGGCTAGAAGTGCTGGAAGCTATGCTCCTGTCCTTGGTCAAGTCTGTGGACGAGATCAAAGCTGCCTTGCCAGCTCAACCAGCAAGAACGCCGGACAAACAAGCTTAGGACCCACGGTCAACGCGTACTCCAACACGACCGCCCCTCCTTTCGGAGATGATCCCGTTGCACCATCCATTCCTTCAACTGCAGATGAAGCCAAGGAGGCAAAGAGGGAAGTCCATGAGCTTCGAGCGATGTTCAATGCCCGAGACTCCTCTCGGGATCTCAGAATATGGCAGCCATATCCCGTCACATAGAGGGATGTACCTTTTCTACTATGGTACAAGCCATTCCATATCAATTCTTATGATGGAAAGACCTCTGCTAGTTGGTACATGACTTACTTTGAAGTCACCACTGACCACTTGCCGTATAGTGACGCCATCCTCATGCGATTATTCATCGAGGCATTGGAGGGGATCGCGTTCGACTGGTAGCGCAACCTTTCCGATAATTGTATCTATTCTTTTGATGGCTTCAAGCACATATTCCTGGAGAGATTCTACGAAGTGGGGTATAATATGACGATGTCATCTCTCATGGACGTCGTTCAGGGAGAGAGGAAGCTGACAAGGAACTATATCGAGCGGTTCCGCCAAACCGCAATGAGATTGCCCCAGGGCAATCCCGAGAGCTCCTTGATTGAAATCTGCCAGAAGAAGATGCTCCCTGCAATTAGCATCTGGATGGGTGACAATCAGTTCAGAGATTGGACGACCTTCATCATAAGTGCAACCAATACAGAGGCAAAATTGAAGAAGGCTCGCCAGCTGAGATTACACATCCCAAACGGAGAAGATAAGGGCAGGCATCCTGGTTCCACCTCCAGTAATAACAACAGTGACGCCACCACCAACCGAGACAATAAGGGCAAACAGGCCACGGTCACTGATGCGACTCAGAAGCCCGAACAAAATCAGGCGAAAGGTCTGTGGCCCAAGATCAACTACTCATTCTAAGATAGTCATGTCAAACCTATCTTCGATATGCTCTTTCAAGGGGGTAGGATCCAGCTACCACCACAAAGGCGCGAGCCCCGAGAAGCAAAAATGGAGGACCCAAAGTATTGTCACTTCCACCGCTATGTCCATCATGCCACCCAAGATTGCTTCCAATTGAAGTGGTACATTCAGAGTCTTATCGACTCCAAATCTCTGTCGATAGACTTTGAAGAGGTTACCATGGCAGCAAACATGGTATCTATTCGGTTTGGCGACTTCCTTCCAACAAGAACTCCAGACGGGGTAATACCTGTCCCCCGGGCAACGATAGAGGTTACTAATCTTTCACCCGCCCGGAGCCAGACATCTGGATTGGTACCCCTCACTGCATCGTGAGGAGAGATCATGAAGGGTGCATCCAGACTTGGTGCCCGAAGTTATCCAGGGGGTGTCATCTCATACCAACAAAAAAAGGGCAAGAAGTCTAGAGGATGCCACATAATTTTAGCTGAAGCTGAAGAAGCTGTAGATGTTGTTACCCGGTCTAGAGCACAAGTCCAGCCCGTACGGGATAGTCCAGATGAAGATCCTCAGCCAACAACGTTGCCTCCCTCTGATGTTCCAAGGCCATCTCAGCCTCCACTGGCGGATAAGTCCAAGACAAGGGAGACCCGCTTTGATATGCCACTCCGCAATGATATACCTCAGGGACTGGAGAGACCTTTCAACTTCGACATATTAGCACAATTGGCTAATATGCCAGCAAAGTTGTCGCTATACGAGCTCCTAAGGCTCTCCAAGGATCTTCGTGTCACATTAAGCGAAGCACTCCAGAATGTTGATGCCTACTTAGCTCAGGTCAAGCCTCCAGGGGAAGACCCGCCAACAGATCTACAGGGCAGCGATAGCACAGATGGAATGCCCAGCATCGTATTTACTCCGTAGGACATATTGATTAAGACCAATTTGCATGATCGCCCCTTGTACTTTACTGGATACATAGGCGACATCCCGGTGGATCGGATGCATGTCGACCCGGGCTCGTCAATAAGCATCATCCCGAGAAGCTTGCTCTAACTCCTTAGCATCACTATGCACTGGATAGCAGCAACCAACACTGCCATTTGCGGTTTTAACTCAGGAAGAAGCTATCCCTTAGGGAAGATCCGACTGAAGTACCGGATTGGTGACCTAAAGACGGAGGTTACCGGCTACGTCATTGAGTAGACACACCTTACAATATCCTCTTGGGGCACCAGTGGATACATGACTATATGATCGTGGCATCCACCCTCCACCAGTGCTTCAAGTATGTCAATAGACACGGCTTCGTAAGGACCGAATTCGCCGACATCGATCCCATCATAAGGGTTGAGTCTTATTATTCTTCAGAGGCTTGTTTATACGAAGAATCCAAGAAGTACATCATTAACAAACTGGAGACCATCACAGGGCCAAAGTAACCCTTGATAATTCACCTCCAGACTCATAAATTAGGCAAAGCAGCACCCCTTGTCGTAACCTTGCATGAAGAGGTGCCTGGTTCTCTTGTTCAAGTTGCAGAGTCAAAACCAATGGTCAGCCGACTCCCAAATTCAAATGCCAAAGCCCATCACGGGACCGATGGTGATCCAGTTACCAAAATCCATCCGAAGACCATCGGAAGACATAGAATCCCGTGCCGAGGTAGTTGTCACCCTTCTTCCCAAGACGAGCAGGCAACTAAAAGCCGATCCGACATACTCAAGCAAGCCAATAATTCAAGTTCGACCCTTGGTGGTCAAGTTGCCCAAGACGGCATCCCAACCTTTGGGATCATAAGGGTAGCCAAAGTGGACGTATAACTCGTCGAATACATGGTGGCATAGACGGAGTTCCTTATCTCATCAAGAAGAGGCTGCCGGTAAAAAAAAAAAGGATACCTCTGAACTTACACTCTGTTCTTCCTCCTCCCTCCTGAGGGTACTCGCATTGCATCTCTACGAGTAACAAGTCATGTGTATTGATACCTCTGAACTTTCATTTTGATGTTTCGACCACCATATATCACACCCGTATCACCCCTGTGGGGTTTCATTTCAAAATCTATTTCTCGTACCACCAGTGCGCAGAAAGGTAATAGGTCCATAAAACTTATCCTAATCTATTGCTCGCACCATCAGTGCACAAAAAGGGTAATAGGTCCATAAAATTCCTGCGACGAGAAAAACAAACACGTCCATATTACCTCTGAATTGTTTTCCCACCCATCATTGACCAATCACCCAATACATAAGAACTTCCACGTTGATAGCACCTCTGAGTTGTTTTGTGTATCCCCATATGGCCTACTCCTACCACATCCTCATTACCTCTGAGTAGGAAGGCTATACTTCAAACACATATTTACCACGTCCTCATTAACTCTGAGCAAATATGTCGGTCTTCTCTTCACTTGTTATCAGTACTCGCCTCGCTAGTACAAAAAAATGGTAATAAGTCCCCAAAAATTATCATAATCTATTACTCGCACCATCGGTGTATCAAAGAGTAGTAGGTCCACAAAATATCTTTCAAATCTATTTGCTCGCATTTCCAAAAATGTACCAAAGGGCAATAGGTCCACAAAAAAGTCCCCAGGGGATATTCTTCAATCAAAATGCCATTACAACTTCATCAGAGCAGAGTGAACGTATTATGCTCTATCAAAAAAAAGAGCAAAGTCCACTACTCATCAGCGACACACAACTTGCTAAGGATGCCCTCCAGCTGTGAAGTTGAGCGCTCAATTCTCAGTTTTACTCGGCGTTCAACTTCCTGGGATAACCTCTCAGTGTCCTCCAGATGCGCATGAGCTTGCCAATTTTCTTCCAATCACTTCAGTACTCCCTCTAAAGCAGCAGAGGCTCGGGTGACTTCATTAGTCTCCTTCCAGATCTTCTTACTCTCCTAACGAGTGGCTTGGAGCTCAGTCTCCAGAGATGTTAACCTAGCCTGGAGCTGGAGGAGCTGCTCATTAGTTTCGTCCATAGCACGAGTAATGGTCTCCTCGTGAGTCAAGAAAATCTCTCCCTTCCGGCTCAGCTTGTCATACTTAAGGGACAACTCCTGGAGGTCCTTCTCCAAGGAGGTCTTGGTTGTCTTCTTGAACAGCCTTCACCTTTTCTATGGCTGATACAAGAAAAGCACGCTCCTGCTCCACCATGGCAGACACATCGATTTGCCACAGTTTTTGCAACTTGATTAGGCACTGATTAGCCTCTGGCAGCTTGTACTCTAAAAGGACATCCACCCCTTCTCCTCCCGAAAGCATCTTCAGCAGGGCAATCTGGCCTTGGGCGCAGTGGTGGGCTACGACAAATGAAGTCCCTCTCCTCAAAGCAGCCTCGATCCCCTATTTCAAATGGCGATAAAAGCTCTCGACAACGTCCCTTGACGACTCGTCCAAATTCTCCAGAGAGGACGGCGTCGACATGATAGCACCTAAGGAAGCTAAAGGCTTCTAGGAATGAGGTACACTTGAGCTCAAAGATCCTGTTATAAGGGAAACAAACTTCGAGCGACAAGACTCCAGCACAGCATTAATCTTCTTTTCCGTATCTCGGAGGAGCTGAAGGCTGGGCAGGGCAGAAGGTTCATGTTCCGGGGAAGAGGCAGTTCTAACAGATCCCGCATGCGCTAAAGAGGTGGAAGGAGCCGGGATGTCTGTGCTCAACACAGTAGAAGGCCCCTTAACTTGAGCCGGTAGGGGAGAAAGAATATTCCTTACTCATACCAGGTTAGCCCCTGGATCCTCTGCTATTTTCTCCTCCGCATCCACATCCACCACCGGTAGCGGCGAGGCAGGTCCTGCACGTCCAGCATAACCAACAATCAGCTTGACACGAAGAAGATGGAGTTGAAACAAAAAATTTCCTCATTGTTAATAATGTGTTATAGCTTACCAAAGGAGAAAGGCAAAGGCTGAGGCTCAGCCGGAGTTGTCTTAGCTCCTCTCACCGTTTCCACAACTCCAGTTGGGTCAGTGGTGGCACCTGAACCATCAAGGCTTATCCTTTCCGTCCCTGTTGCTCCAGGTACAGACGTAATATCAGCACCAGCCTGTGAGGACCCCGTAACTTCAGGGTCGGGACCCAAAGAGGAAATCGCATGGGAGGCATCTGGTGATAAAAAGTTTGTCTCCTCCGATGCTTGTAAAAGAGAGCCTTCAGATGACATCGCAAGGACAACATTGGGACTTGTCGTGAAAGAACTTACCCTCATATCAACTTTGGTGCCACTACCCGTTTCCCCGATACCCAGCCTATGGAACCTAGCCGCAATTCGCTTATGAAATCGAGGTCTACCAGCGACAAGAGGTTCAGGTCTACTTTTTATACATGGAGGATTCGACACAGGTAAAGACACATGTATAGCCAAAGGACTTGTAGAGGGCAGGAGACCCTCAAAGTCATCTTCCTCCTCCTCCGTGCTGTCAAAGTCAGAATCAGAAACTTTTCTCTTTTCCTTCCTCGTCCTTTTTCGAGAGTCCCTCAGTCGCTCCTCCAATTTTCTACCGACAATAAAACTGGTACAAGGATCAAAGTCGTTGGGAGGCACATTCACAGATATGTGACGAAGAGCCGCCATGTATGCCATACGCCCCAAAGTCTCGGCATCAGGTAAGACGAAGTTGGCCTGGGTATCCAAATATATAGTGTCACGCTCGAATACCATCCAAGACACTCCCTTCGAAACCCAAGCAAGGTTAGGAGTATCCAAATATATTTGGCTATACCCAAATTGTCGAGAATGCCGGCTAGATAGGTATGGCTCCAGGTATACAACATTGAGGTTACGGTGCACCAGATGGGAGGGACGGATAATCTGCAACCAGCGAAATACTTTTTCAGATAAAGACTCGGGCGCAACAGCACTATCAAGGTGAATGTGTCCCATCTCCTCCTCGATAAAAGACGGGACCGACACAAAAAATGAGTATCTATTGTCACGACCCGCACCCATCGTGAGGGTACGAATACGTAACAGTACCCAGCCTACGCCGAAGTGTCGGTGGTAGAACGATGTTCTAGTTCATGAACTATGACTAACTAACATGAATATACTCTCCAAAAAGGAGGCCAACACAGAGGTACGACTCAATGACAATCTAAGGTAGAATGTAGCACGATAGAAATAGATAAAAAATCCTCAACTGAGGTACAGCAAAAAGAAATAACAAAGTCTCAACATCTCTAAAATATACAACTCTAAAAATAAGACAACAGCTAATATAAAAAGAAAGAACAGTCTAAGCTATCTATTTATACTATACAAGGTATCATCCTCAGCAGCTGCCTGAACCTCCCCAGGGGTCCAGGTCGTAAGTGTCATCTAGGCAAGCTCCAAAGTAAGGGGTGCAGGGTTCCTCATCATCCTCTGTAAAATTTTCAACAGGTCCATTCAGGACGGAAGCGAGCACAATACATATCAACAGTTCATAGCAGGTTAGAAAATATAATCATGCAGTAAAGTAAGATATAGATACTGAAGAAATACAGTATGTAAACAGAGAGAGAGAGAGAGAGAACAGTAATAGAAATATCTACTATAAGTAAAGAGCCACCAGTGACTAGTGATTTAGAGTACAAAGTCGACATGTGAACGACTTGATTTGCACATGGCTATACTAAAGAGGCGTACATGGCTATTCTACTTTGGAATTGTTCACATGGCTATTTATACTCCCCCTTACCCCCAATTAATACTCAAAGATCCAACCAGGTTATGTTATGATTCCATGTAACAGCCCCCGAAGGGTGGTACATAGTAGTCCCATAAGTGGAGATTCTGGGAAACCTAATAAATGGGATAAGGATTCAAAGAAGACTCTGTGATCATATGAGTATATGTCACACGTGATCAAAGAACCAAAGAAGCATAGTGATATGCCATGTAAGTAAAACGTACAGAACATGTAGTACCCGATGCTCCCTGAAGGGATAACATCTCAAGAAGGGATCCACATAGTACTAATCCGTGTGACCAACGTGACAGTATCAAGTAAAGTAATTTAATGCAGGAAATAATACTAAGCAGGATATGAAATGATCAGAGAATGTACTCGCCTCGTATCTGAATGTCTGAAGTAAATGTACTGTCCGAGATGAGATACCTGACTCCTAGTTAGAGCAACACAAGTCAAGATGTATACAGAGGATGATAAAAGTAGTCTAAAATGCATCTGCATGCTGTCTAGGTCAAATTAGGCTAAAGTCGACACTTGGTCAACCTTAGGCAAATATGAAGTCAACTAGTCAATCTAGTCTAGGTTTAGCCAAACTAGGCCTAGCCAACCTATGCCAATACTCTATCAACCAAAACCAAATAGATATCAATATCATCTTTATATCCTATATTCAATTCAATACAAATAAGTATATATAACATTTAGCATACATACATACATACATACATACATACATACATACATACATACATACATACATACATACATATATATATATATATATATATATATATATATATATATATATATATATATACATGGCATTCATATACACCTAGCAAATTATTACATGTCATGGTTCAATTACATATACTAGTCACATATCTACATATCATACAAGTTATGTATATCACAATAGCATATAAACCTATTAATAAGTCAATCACATAATCTATACACACTATATATTGTATACATACTTACAAGCATATATAGATATAGAAAGAGGGAAAGAAAAGAGCAATAATGTGAGTGAATGAGTGTTTTGTGTTACAAGGAGTGATAAGGCATGTACTTCAAGGTGAACTGTGAGTGTCAATTGCACATGGGGTAGGAGGGAAAGGTTAATTTAGTTCAATTTATCATGGCATAAACAACATTTATATATATTAGAGATAGATTGGGCTAGGTTGCAATGTAGTGTGGTCTTGACAGTGTAATGTGTCAAGGTATGAAGGAAATGTGAAAACTCAGATTTAGATGACAGTTTGGGTGTGTGTCAAAGCATAGGCTAGGGTGTGTGTCAATGTGTGTGATAATGACAGTTAGATTAGATAGGATTCTCATGTAAGATAGGAATCAGTAGGGTATTGTGTTCTCAAAAAATAGTGGAATGTGAATGTCAATGGAAGTCAGTTTACATGTGTGTGTCTCAGGTTTTACTCGTGTGTGTCTCGAATTCTCAGGTTTTTGTGAGTGATTGAACTTATTCTCGGATTCAGTCGTCCTGTAACCTTCGTTTTCAGGTTTTCTAAAGAAAAAATGTGTATGTGGCGTATATATATTCAGTTTCCAGGGAAAAATGCATACATACATTACACAACCATGCATCCATTGATCTCAGGACATATCTCAACCATTCAAGCCTAAACACCACTCAGAATCAAATCTGAACTTTAAATGCAAGGAAACCTAAACTCGATAACCCAAATAAACAAACAATCAAACCAATTCTCAGTTTACATATTAAACCTAACATTCAATCAAATTTCAGTTTTAAGTAGAAAGGAAACCCAGATCATGAGGAAGAAAGGGAAGTCAATGCATGGTGTGTGTGCTCAGATCAATGTGACAGTTAGTATCATGACTATCAATTAACAAATAAATCCCAGACATTTAATCCATATGATTCAACCTTCAAAAAGTTAAGGATAGGAACTCAAGGACAGTTGAAAACAATAAAATTAATTGACAGTAAATCTATCCAACCCCATTCCATTGACAGTTTGATATTGAACTCAAACTCGATTTAATTCTTCAATGAAACCTATCGCAATGTGGCTAATACACTCGTGTAAGGATCAAAACATGGAACTAAATCATGAGATAAGTTTTTAAAAAAGAAATGAAATCAATTTGACAGTTAAAAGGGAAAAATGAATCATTTAACTAATGTATCAGTCATATTCAGAACAGCCCCATTTCTATGTTCGAATTCCACTACCAAGTGCAAAACCAAATCTAACATGTAAAATCAATCTAACAGGTACTAATACGTATGTCCAGGATCCAATATGACAATTTAATCATTAATCAAACAGTTTGAAATGGAATTTAAACTCAAGAAATTAGAAACTGAATGCATGTATCAGTTGCAATGAGAATTTCGAATTCGAACAAACAAAACACATTAATGTTATAAACTAAGAGTTGGTAATTAATCAAGCGTGTGTACACCTGTCTTGGGGTGTCTTTGTGTCCAGGAAACTGGACACAAATCGTGTCCAATCAATAAAACATCCTAATATACAGAACCAGGCACAGCCGTGTCGTGCGGTAAGGACGAAGCCTCGTGCTCGCGACACAGAGCAACTCGGGTCCCGTGCTTGTGCATAAGTGTTCGCTAGGGATAGGTCTAGTTGTCCATCACCCTGAATCGGGTCGGGGACATGTCGTGTCCGAACCACAGGTGCGTATTATACGCGATTTCCCGCGCGTGTGCACTCATTGTCAAATCTGTGCGCGTGCGATTTCTCAGCGTGTAGTAAACCATATGCTCCCAAATTATGGGAGCATAGTGTCAGTGATAGCCCCAACCTTCCCACAAAATTTTGTGTCCCGACATGTTCCATACAGTAAAATATTGTGCCCGAGATGCAGGACACTGTACGCTGTCCAGAACAGCAAGTTCGTGTCCCCGTGTGGACATGACACAGCACGAAAACCATAGATCAATGACACGAAATCAAACACTACACCTAGAACTAAAAATTCATTCAAAGACATTTCAAAAATAATAATAAAAACATGAGTGTGGCATTTCATCAAACACCTACACACATAACATGATATGTGTCCGATACGGACACCAAATAGATATGAATCGACACAAAACTAATACCTACGGCTAGGGGACACCTAGGGCTTCCTATCCATACAATGAAAACGAAAATCTATGGAAGGAATAGGAAGTTACCTATATGTGCAATTTGCATGAATAAGCTTCAAAAAGGGGGTTTTTTTCTTGATGGCCAAGTGCTCCAAATTGGTCCAAACCTGAGATTTCTCTCCATGGACATGAAATAGAGCTGGATTAGGAACTAATGCAAAAGACTAGAATAAAAAAGGAATTAAATTGAATAATCTATGGGTTGGGGAAGAATGGATAACCCTCTTTCTTTAAAACTTGGAGAAATAAATAAAAGAGGCAAGAACAAATGGAAGAGACATTAAATAGGGTGTAAAACCCTAGGTTGGCTGCCGTGGGTGGGCTTGTTGGGGTTTGGGCTTAAGTCATGGGCCTATGGTTCAATTCACAAGTCATTAAATCACAAGTCATGCATTAAACCATAAGTCATGACTTAATTTCACTAAATCTAATCCGGCCCCTCATTCTAAAACCAATCTCTAATGACTAAAATGGTTTAACTCGAGTTAGGCTAGGGTTACCATAGCTAGGGTTAGGTTCTAGGCTAGTCTACAAGTCTCAAACTAATCAAAACTAACATAACACATAGCAATATTTAATTAATATTAAATTCACAGAAATTCCTATAAATCATAATAAATTCAAATAAATCCTAAAATGACCAAAATACCCTCTAGGCTAAAATGTACTAATTAAACATCCTAATCACATGGCTAGGCTCCAGGGCAGACAGTCTCTACGGTTACACTAGCCAAACACCAAAATCATAAGCCATAATTTAAATAGTTTAAAATAATTAAAAACCACTAAAAATCATAATATGAAATAAATATCAATAAATAATAATTATAATTTCAAAATTACCCTCATCTGGAAACTGGGTGTTACATCTATCCACCCGCGCGAGAGCGACTCGGCAGTCAGAAAAGCTGGTACAGTTCCAAGGTATGTTGCGATAGTGGTAGATAAAGGCATCGTCACTTGTCGCATCGCCTTTCGGACCAGGTCACAAAAGAGAGGGGAAATGCATCAACAGCCACCCCATTAAATAATGATACGACTGCTCGATTCTATTGAAGGGTTTCGTATGATCACGAGCGATAACTTTCGACGTAAAGGAGCGAAGACCCCTGTGGATGCTGCATACCATAGCAGGAAGCAGAGCCAACTTTCTCCCAAAAACTAGCTTCATCGCTGGAAGGATCAGGTTGCGGCTAATCCTTTCAATCGCATCAGAACCCGTCGAAACGACGCAAACCCTTAACCATATCATCAGGTATCCGGCCAAGACAGTCTTAGCAGATAGAGGTTGGGTATCATGATAATAATAGCTATAAGTATCACTCAGGCTCCCAAATTTTTCACCAGCAGCACGGAATCTCTTAGTACTTGGCACCTGAGCATCCACCTGCTCCGGAGATTGAGGGCTCCTAACAGCAACTCGACTAGACGCACTAAGGTTAAAAAGATAGCCCATCCAAGCCGTGATATGAGGAAGGCTCCCTTATGAAATATCATCCTTCTTCTTAGATATTTGTTGACAGGTGCTATGGTGACAGAGCAATTCCTGATATACAGCTAGGAACCTAGGGTATCGCCATTCTAATTCTTCGAATTCTTTGTTTGTCGGGATATACTCCTCGTAAGCCTCATCGCCCAGGGCAATCTGGACACACCATGCATCGCATGAAAAGCAAGCCCCATCTCTCCAGTTGGAGTGAATAAGGTCCCCGTTTGGCAGTTGTACATTTCAAGCAATGCCATAAATAATTTTGGGTTCATAAACAAGCCATAGCAGGACCCCCTAATGGTGTAATATAGGCCAATCTGTCATAGGATGCCCTCATACTTCGCAAGGATCCAAGAAGTCAGGTTAACCCATGGAGGGAAACGATGCTGCCAGTTAAGTAAGGACAATCTTCCTGCAGGGTATGATCCTTTGCGGGCAATTTGATTCAAAAAGGTGTCAGCTTCAGAGAAAAACATATTGGGCTTCAGCTCGTTGATGAGACTGCCAGGGGCCAGCCCAATAATGGAGTAGCTCATTGATTCACTTACTGTGACCACTGACCTCGTGGGATTGTTAAAACGGATATGGCCTACAAAGATTTTTTGCTGATCCAGAGTTAGAGAGCTCGACATCTTCCTCTCAAAAGGTACCATATTGAAACCAGATAAGGGAAAGTAATGCTCCATCAAGGGTATGTGAATTGCCTCCCCCTGAAAATAAAAGTCCCAACTCTCAAGAGTCTCTATGATGCTCGGATCTGAAACAGCCATGGCATCCCTGAATAAAAACATAGGCTTCGGATGAATGCCATTCAGTTACCCGGAGTTCATTATGCTAAGTAAGAAAAAGAAAGACTGGTTTCTGATCTCCCTTAACCGGTCTTCAGGTTGATTTCGGTTAATCTACGTCAACACACGTTCGACTATCTAGTCAAAATTTATACCCGACACAAATTGAGCATATCCTTTCAAGAGTTCTCCCGAGGGAGCTAAGGGCAAGTCCACTGCAAAAGACAAAGAAGAAGTAAAAATTAGAAGTTTATCCTTTCAACCTAGCCAAAAATAAGACCAATACGGCATGGGACGCATGCGGCACAGTCGGGGGACACTTAGGCCGATCAATCAAAAAAGGTGCTCATGCGGCTCAGTCATGAGATACTTATACGGCTCAGTCACAAAGTGTTCATGCAACTCGTTAATGAGGTACTTATGCGGCTTGGACTCGAAATACTCCTGCGGCTCGAGATATAAAACACCCATACGGCTCAATCAGGAGACACTTATTCGGCACAACTATGCAGTATTTATGTGGATCAGACCTTGGTCATTTACACAGTACTTATGCGACTCAGCTTATATGGCCCTATCATATAGAACACATGTGGTTCAACTGAAATAGGGAACGCATCGACCAAAGCTTATTGCACATAAAGCGATATAGCACGGGCCCGCGCATAAAAACATACGACATGGCCATCGTCTTCCTACTGTCCTTACCTTTGATGGTAGGGTACACGTCGGAGTGAGTGGAAGAAGAGTCCGTCGCTCTTGATGTAGAAGCAAGCCCCTTTTCTTTTGCCGCAGTAGACTTGGAAGCTTTGGGAGCCATTGAAGAAAGGAAGACAAAGATAAAAGAGGAGGTAAAAAAAGAAAATTTTCTCTTCAAAATCCCTCATATTTATAGAGTTTCCAGAAAGGGTGCTGCTTCGATTCTCGAGATCATTAAAGATAATGATGACGTTTGGGGATTTTATCCCTAGTAACCGTCCGCTTTATCTGTCACGCCCCAGAACCAGAATACTGGAGAGCGGGGGCAGACGTAGCCAGCTACGTATATGATATGGAATCTATCTCGGTATACGGTCACGGCTGTCTAGATACATGAGGGTTTATCTACAAGCCAGCAGTCTCTTAAGGTTATGAACAAGCCTATTGTCTCAATCACAAGCAAGTAAGTAAAAGTTACAAGATGTATGATCATTAAAGACACAATAGTAAGGCGTCCCAAACATCACATATTCAGCTGATCATGAAGCTAGTCATTACAAAATGTCAAGACTAGCAAGAGTTTAGTCATACATGATCAACCCTAGGATTTGTTAATCATGTTACAGCCCGTAGGCAGACAGTAAGTAAAGTTCAACCGAGCTAACAGGTGCTCGTCGGCTAAACGCCTCAAAAAAATATTTTTACAATAAAGTGGGAGATCAAAAATAAACCCACTCGTTGCCAGGGTTCCGTCTAGTAGCCACCATCTGGCTGGAAGGTCGGTAGATCCTCTGGAGCTGCACCGAAATCTAGCCACACAAAACCTGCTGGGTTAGACCCCAGAAAGAGCAAGTGACACAAAGAAAGCTTCACTTAGGAACTAAAACCAGCAATCAGCACAAGAGTAATAAAGTAGTAAAATAAGACAGGGTTAAGAAAAGCATCACAGGGTGATATACGATGAGATAACCATGGAACTATTCAGATAGCCAGGTTACAACCCGTAAACCAAACAAGGACCGGGGTTGTAACCCTTCGTCTGAACCGAACTTGGAATTCTCACCATTTATCGGTAAAATAAATACAAGCATTCTGGTCATTCAATAATCCGGATCAGGGCAAGACTAGACTGGTTAGACTCCATCCAATCATTTCATGGCCAAGCAAGAATTACGGTTTGATACTTTAACTAACTAGGGTTGTCACTAGCCTAATTAGTAACAAGATGCAGTGAGATTATTCTATAGCCACAAGCCCTGCAGACCATCCAGGTTACCCGGGTTAAGAGATTTAGAGTTGAATTCAGGTGGGTACATCATCCAGGAAACGAACGTACCCTTAGGTAACTTAAAGGGTGCAACACATGACAGTGTGCTGGAAATGTGCCCTACTCGACGGCAGGCTACAGATCCCAAGGCGTGCCCAGGTAACGGGATTACATGTAGCTGGGGAATCTCGTCATGACTAATGTATTAATCTAGTTATTAGCCTTAGTCCATTTTAGTAGGTACTCCTGATCGTGGTACTAAGGAGTCCCTGTCCTAGACATGATGCAAGACAGGACTGGTTTATTTGTACAAGCACAATCGATCACGGTGTCCAGATTAATTATACAGGTCATGTCATGTCAGGTAGCCGTCGTAACAGCTTATCAAGATATATCATGTCAGGTTATCATGTCAAGTATACTTTGTCAGGAGTGTGCCACGATGGGCCACTATCATGTCAGGTTATCATATCAGGAGTGCACCACTACGGGTCACTATCACGTCATGCTCAATTATCAATTCCAAACATATCAAATGAATTCATGATTTCAAGTTCAGGACAAAACCAAATCTAACATGTAATATCTAATAAAATATCAATACACAGGACTATAGGAGAGCCATGCGGCTAAGGCATATGCGGCCAGAAATGATCTCATACGGCTGGAAGAGAACAGTCCATGCGGCTGAATTGATATGGGTTCATGCGGCTCAAAATCCGAGTTCACGCGGCTCGGATAAATCGGTCTCAAGGCAGCACGGGCACGCGGCGCATGCGGCTGCAGAAGCTTATGCGGTCAGGAAGGGAGGAATCTTATGCGGCTGGGGAGCACAGGGAGCCTGCGGCTTAGAGTAATGGGGAGCAGTCTATGCGGCTCAAATGGTCCCTGCGGCTCAAGGTAGATGGGCCTCATGCGGCTAGCGGAAGAGTGGGCTTCATGTCATGACCCGCACCCGCTTTTCGGATACGAAATGTGTCCAAGCCCAGCCTACGCCGCAGTATCGGCGGTAGTACGCTGTCTAATACCAGTTACGACAATCTAGATTCACATGGTAAACTAAATCTCATCCATAGGAATAATCATGTAACAGTCAAGATCAATGAACTGAAATAATAATGAATAAATTGAATATCAAGATTCACTATCACGTCCGGTGGACACAAATCCACTACCAATAGACGGAAGAAAAAATAGAAGAATACATGGAGTAACTAACTGAATAAAAACTGCTAATCTAGACCACCTCAAGTGCAAGCGATGCGATCTGATGCTGGCTCAACCCTCTGGTCTGCTACTAACTCAACCTCGGCTAACCTGAAGAGATCATCAGGTCCTCAGAGGACTAGCAAGATACATAAAAATGAGCCTTTCTAACAGTTTATTATGCATGGAGAAAGATACAGAATAAATAAGTAAAACTGAGCAATGAATAAAGCACGAATCTATACAATGTCTACACGAAAATAAACTGCTAAACAAGGACTAGAGAAACTCAGGTCAAGATGTCAACGGATAACCGAAACGAATACTCAAACCCTAGTCCCTAGCGTGGACTCGCAGGTTGGAACTACTAATCCTCGTCCCTAGCGTGGACTCGCAGATTAGCATCACCCTCGTCCCTAGCGTGGACTCGCAGGTGTAACCCTATGCTGCTAACCCTCGTCCCTAGTGTGGACTCGCAGGCTAGCATCTACTACTAACCCTCGTCCCTAGTGTGGACTCGCAGGCTAGCATCTACTACTAACACTCGTCCCTAGTGTGGACTCGCAGGCTAGCATCATCCTCGCTCCTAGCGTGAGCTCGCAGGTGTGAAACTTATACTACTCTGACTGAACCAAAACATAGGCTAATCCTATATAGGTGTGTGGACAGGTCCATATAGTAGATAATATAACTGAACATGTATTGATATGCAGGACACTCTACTGGATATTAAGGAATGCCCAACAAATGTATAGGACAATGCAATATAGGTGGAAGGCAACTCTTTAAAGAATGCAGACCATATATAGTATCACTGATACATGGATTTTTAAGGGGAGGTTCAGATGGAATGCCTACTGACCAATGAAACAAGATATTGAAATCTCTGTACCTGAACAGATCACCTTACAATTTCAATGGGCAAAACAAAATGGACTGTGCACTAACCAGTGGATACACTATGCAGGACATTTAGAGGGTGAGTTTGATATGGAAGGTTACTAAATAGACACGAGCACAGCTGCCATGTCAAGTACCTCACTCATGAAAGAAGCCATGGTATTTAAGAGGATTGTCCAAGGCTGTGTCTTATTGCACCAGATTTGCCATTGCTGCCTCTAACCTGTACAATTTCCAATTTGACATGACTTTTCATGAGTCTCTAGTTAAATAACTGATACTCGACCAGGAGTAACCTACACAACCTGCCCTCCTGAATAAATAACCTATATTATCTATGTACACAACTGACAGGATATAGACACCATCATGTACATAGTATTACCACCCAATGCACAATTTTTTATTGATATAGCTACATCACCACTTGGGTATAGCAATGTCAAGCCACAAGGAAACAAACATGACTGATATGACAAGTGTGCTGTTCCTGCAGTAATTGAATAGAGGACTGGTGACTTGATACTCAATTTCCCAAATACTCTAACCTGCACTCTCCTTAGAACACCCTACTGTTCCATCTATTGACCAGGGCCTTGTTATGTTACCTGTGAACAGTCAGAAACTTGCATAGTACCTAGCCTAGGCCTGATACCTATATCTACCTGTTAGGTTTCATAGCCTATGGGGCATCCTCCTCTGTTATTAAGATACATCTAGGAAACCAAGGTACTAAGATGTATTCAATGTACACCTAACTTGACCGTGGCCATAACCATCATGGTTGTTCAAGGACCTCTTGGCCAAGGGGGTCTACTGGCAACTGCTCCTATCCTATCTATCAAAGGGCGCTCTAAATACTGCTGGAAGCATGGTACACATTTGCAAGGTGTTGAAACAGCCCTTTCCTCCATATACAATTATCTGGGGTTGCTTCCAAATGGTTGTACAATAATCTTTCTACAGGACAGAAGCTAAATTCCAGTCCACATTGTCAATAACTGAGTGACTACAAGTTATAGCCAAACTTCTCGCATGAATGTTTCTTGATCATCATAGAGCCTAAGAACTTTGCCATCATTTGCAATTTACCATCAGATAAACTATCAACTTAAGCCTAAGCCTGGTTGAAATATTTGCATAGCTTTGCAGCTGCTACTCCCTGTATTACCCCTTAAGCCCAGGTACCCAGTTTAACATTTACCTGCTAGGCATTGAGTGCTAGCATTTAGACTTGTAACACCCTGTTTTCAGAATTTAGGGATTTTTGAAAAATTATTATTTTTATTATTTAATAATGGTGATTAGGGCATGATATGGTTTATAGTGTTTATTAGTGTGTTTAAACTATTTTCTAAGTCATGCTAAGTCATGACTTATGACTTTGTGATTTTGGTTAGTGTAACTTAGTGTAAACCCTAGTTTTCTCTAACCTAGAAGTTGCCATGACCATGAGAGCTTAGCCATAGGCTTAGAACATCAAATTAGTGGTTTTTGACCAAAAGGGTATTTTGGTAATTTTCTAGACTTTATTTGTGATATTGTGATTTTTAATATTATTAAATTCTTGGTGGATCTCATGATTAGTCCCTAACCTATCCTACCCTAAACTAGAAGTTAGCCACTAACCTAGAATCATTAGGATGATGTTTTGGTCATGGGATAAAGGTTTAAATATCTAGGTTTGACTTTAAGGATATTTTCCTTAAAACATGCAAAATATCACAACCCCTTTTACCAAAAGTCCATGACTTAGACTAGAAGGAAGGGCTAGGACACCCCCCCCCCATGCTTGGCCGGCCAAGGGGCACCCCCCTAGCTTGTGCACCCTCTATATAACCCCTTGTGTTCATCCATGAATTAATTTACATGAAATTAATTCCTAGAAAATCACATTTTTTTCAAACACCCATATCTTGATCATTCTTGATCCAAATTGACTCTAGTCTCTTGCATTGGGACCCTACAACACCAAGGAAGCTAAGGGAGGCTAGCAATCAAGAATTTGGAGGCTTTTGTCATCATCAAGTTGAAGAACAACACCCCCCTCTTCTTTGAATTTCCTTGAAATTCACCAATAGGTAAATTTCCACAAACCTAGTTAAATTCCTATTTTTTCTTTCATAGATGCATTCATATAGGGATAACAATATTGTGGGTAAAGTTTGGTAAGATTTTGATGTGTTTTGGTGTCGTGTTGGACACGTATCCTACTAGTCTAGAACCCTAATTTTACTCACTGTTTGAGCACTGTCATTGTGTATTTTGATCACTGTTTTTCCAAACTCTTTGAACAAAAACCTAGCCTAGCTAACCCTAACCCTAATCCTATGTCACTGGACACAATTTGACCTTGTGTCGTGTCCAAGAATGGACACACAAGCTCTCGGGACACAGGGCAGTACACAGGAATTGTGTCCTGCTGCCACAGTGTCCCCACGCACTGTAGAAGCCACGTGGACACGCCAAAATTGGCACAGAGCACGGGGCAATGACTGACAGGTCATCCCCAAAGTTTGGGATGACCTCGTGTCGTGTCGGACACAGAATCGACCCCGCAAGGGTCGTTCTAAACACTGTGTACACACGCACAGACACTGTACCTTGAACGTGTCGTGTCCACTGTACACGACACGTGGACACTTGCTACTGACATGGACACGAAGCCTGTATGTAGGCGAACACATTGGACACAACCACGTGGTGTCACGTGTCCCGTGTCGCGAGCACGAGACACGCGAAAACGCGACGACACAGTCTGAAACACGTAATTTGGGGCTTCTGATACGTGTGTCGTGTCCCCTCTACACGACACGTGGACACGTATCAGGCCCATGGACACGAAGCCCAACCCTAGGCGCACCTTCGGGCACGAGCACGAGGCCTGTGTCGCTTTGTGTCGTGTCCTAGACTAAATTTGAATTTACACTGTAACAGTGTACACTGGTTTACCCGTGTGACTTTAAATCCTTGTGGACACGTCGTGTCGTGTCGTGACACAGTGTCAGGCTGCTAGGGACCTAGCCTAACCTAGGGGCTTTAGTTACCAACCAAGTTTGGGTCATCTTAGGTCATTTTGATTGATGTTTGAGCTAACCCAAGTTGGGTTTTCACTGTCCAATTTCCAGTTTTCTGGAAATTCCAGATTTTCGCAAAATCGATTTTTGAATCGATTTTGCTATTGATTTTTGCATTGTATTAGTGTATTTTAATGTGTATATGTGTAGTATATGTATATTTGAGGGTGTGGGTCGAATTTGAGGGGATTTGGTATTGTGTGGGTTAAGTTATACATATATATACCTATGTGTGTATATATGTATTGTGTGTGTGTGTGTTTTGGATGGGTTTGGGTTCAGGAATTCCTGGAACCCCCCCTGTTTCACTCAGTCTCTCACTCTCTCTCTCTCACTGTCTCACTCTCTCTCTCTCTCATTCAGTCTCTCTCTCTTTCTTCCCTCTCTATATATATTATATATATATGGGTTTATATATATATAGGTATATATATATATATTGATATATATATATATATATATATTTGTATTAGTTTTCATATAGTGATTATATATATATATATATGTATGTGGGTTGTATTGTATATAGTATCCATATATGGGTATATGGGTAGTAGATAGATATATATCTATATATAGATATATACATATATATATATGATTCTAGTATAGGTTTATGTGAAACCTATGACATTAGCCTATGGCTTGGGACTAACCCTAACGACCCAAAACCCATTGTTGACCCTTGTTGACTGAAAGTTGACCAAGTCAACTTTAGGTCAAAGTTGACCTAGTTCACCTAGAAATGACTAGGAATGACCTAAATCAACTAGTTTGACTAGTTGACTAAAACCCTAACTAGTTTGACTAGTATTAACTTAACTTTGACTAGTTTGACTTTAGAGTTGACTTTTGACCAGATTGACCTAGAATCATGTAGTTTGCATAGTAGACTTCATATTTACTATTTAGAATACATTGTGACTTGTGTTGCTCTGATCAGGAGCCAGACACCTCTCCTCAGACTGCATATTCTCTACAGACATTCATACAGCAGGCGAGTACATTCTCTGACCGTTTCATACTTGTTCAGGCTTTACTTCTCGCTCTAGATTACTTTACTTGTTGCTGTCACGTTGGTAACACGGATTGGTACTATATGGATCTTTACATGAGATGTTATCCCCCTCGGGAGCATCGGGTACTTCATGTTATGTGTGTTTCACTATCATCATGTACTCCTATGCTTCCATTATTCATGTGCACTCATGTGATCATGTACTCTCATGTTTACTGAGCTCTCATGTATACTATCATGTGCACCCTTTCATGGGCCCCATGTGATATCATGTACAATAACGTAACCTGTATAGATCCTTGTGTATTGATTGGGGTACGGGGGAGTAAAAGTGGTCATGTGAATAATTCCAAAGTAGTGTAATCATGTGCAAACTCAGTAGTGTAATCATGTGCAAATTCTAGCCATTCACATGCCTATCTTGTGCTCTACATCACTAGTCACTACAGTTCTCTATATACAGTAGATATTTCATTACAGCTATCTCTTTTACAGCGTATATTTCCTTTCAGCAGTTCATGTATCTTACTCTATTGCCTGTATCGTATTTCCTAACATGATATGCACTGTGTGAGATGTTTTGTGCTCGTTCCCGTCCTGATTGGACCTGTTGAAAATATTACAGAGGATGAGGAGGAGGCCCTGGTATCTACCTATTACGGAGCAGGACTAGATGATACTTATGTTATGGACCCTCAGCAGGATCCACCTGCAGCTGAGGAGGATGTTCCAGTAGTCTAGACCAGTTTAGTTTAGGCAGTCTTTTCTATATCTTTTTGTCTCACATCTGAGTTGTATTTTGAGATGTTGAGTTATGTAGACTCTTAGACTATTTGTATTATGAGTTGACATTCTGGATGTTATGTATCTTAGACACTTAGTCTTATTTCATCTATTCTACTGTTCTCTTGAGTTACTATCTATCTATCTGTTCTTCATTCTTCTACCTTAGATGTGATTGAGACAGCATATTGTTATATCACCTCCATTCGGAGAGTATATACTGTACAGGTACTTTGGTATTATTAGATGATTGACCTAGGACAGCGTTCTACCGCCGATACTGCGGCGTAGGCTGGGCGTTGTTACGTTCTCGTACCCTGACAGTGGGTGCGGGTCGTGACAAGACTGATACTATAGGCTACTCAAAATGCACTCGATCACCTATGGTACCCATCAAGACTATGCTTCCGATACCAGGTGATGCAAGTTATCTCATGGAGTCCAAAGGACAAAGAGATGGAACTTACTCCTCTAATGCTCACTGTCTAACAGGAAAATGTCCCCTGTCTAACTGGACTCAAAACTTGGTTTTATACATACCTGTCCTTCCAATGATCTCTGCCTAGGACCTAGGTTACTAAGGTCTGTGTTGTCATTATCGAGTTGGTACAAAGGAAGGTCAAATCTTATGAAGATCTATTAGATACCAAGAGACATCTAATCAGGATAGTTCCTGATATCAATCTCGTACACCCCATCTGAACAGAGGATTTCCCATATCACCTCCTTGTTACTTCTACCATCCCTTTAGCTTTCTTAGACATTACCACAAACACTTCTACTGCCATGGACTCATGTACAAACAAATTTTGTTTATAGAATCAAAAAATATGGTAAGGGAAAGGAAGGAGTTACCTGGTCAAATTGTGGTCCTTCCCGAGCCCTCTGTTCAGCTGCTTCACAAGTCGGGGCGCAAATAGAACTAGGGTTTGGGGTCGGCTACCACCTCCATCTATTTATACAACTTGTTGATAATCCTTGGTTGATGGGAGATAGGATTCGCAGGATTTCAACTGATCTATTTGTTTCAAATTCGATTTGAATTCGTATTCAAAGCTGAGGTTGCGGTTTAAAGGAATTTGAATTCAGTCAATTTCATAAAGGTCCCTGTCTTTTGTGAAATTTCCCTGTGGGTCCTCTCCTCGTTTAACATGTAATAAATCCTTAAATCACATCAATATATATATGTAAGGCAATGAGAAAAATAAGAGACAAATAAAAATCAATTTAAAATTTTACCAAATTCGAAAAATTGGTCAAGGGGTTGACAACTCTACCCCCCTTAAACAAATTTCGTCCTCGAAATTTAAGGAGCTGGTGATCCACAAGAGCAAGTAGTCTAAAGCAACTGCCAGAATTTCAATTGTTCATAATCAAATCTAATATGGCCTATCCATGATACTGCCAATATCTACTGAAAGTTCCCGCCATTCGCTCCGTGTGGTGTTGCCGCCTCTTCCGTGATCATGGCAAAGGCTCGTCCTCCTCCTGCGGTTGGTAGTGGTGGGGCACTTGCGTTCTTCTTCGGGCAATTGTGAGACAAGTGTTGGACACAAGTCCAACACAACCCTAATTTGCTGCGACAATTTTCTTGAGTGTGGCCTTTCTTCGAGCAATGTTGGCAGATGGGAATGTCTTGGACTTGGCGTGGGGCTGCTTGTTGTTGCTGCTGATGCTGCTGCGCTGGTGTCTTCCCTGAAATATTGGGACGTTTTGCCGGTGTAGTTTGGTTGCTGCCTCCTACGAGTGCGTCTCGATTCCTCTTCGGCTTGCGACTCAGTTCTTCTTCTACAGCTTGGGCGACTTCTAGAATCTCCTCGTAAGTGGCGGCTCGACTGGTGGCGATGGCTAGACGAATCTCGTGAGACAGTCCTTTCCTGAATCGTCGCGCCTTGTCTTTCGGGGTGCTGACCAAGTTCTCCGCGAAGCGGCTGAGGTGAGAAAACTCCGATGTGCACTCGTCGACAGTGTGGTTGCCTTGCTCTAGATGCTCGAACTGACTCACCAACGCCTCTCGTGCTACGTATGGATAGAACTTCTTCTTGAACAATCGCTTGAACTCCTCCCATGTTACGTTTGGAGCAGAAAAGCGGGGCTCGCCTTGGTACCATGTCCGTGCGATGTCGAAAAGTTGTCCACTGACTGACTCAATCTTCAAATCTTCTGGAATTCGAGCCATCTTCAGATACCTCTCTACGTTCTCCAGCCATTCGTCGGCGTAGACGATCCCCTCTGTCCTATAGAATGGCATGGGACTAAAGTCCATAAAGTGTTTGGGATTCCCCGGGCGCTGTCGGGGAGCATCCTTCTGCTGGAGAACTTCTCGCAAAGTATCGCGAATGATGTTGGCCTGTTGTTGCATAAGTCCCAGCATGGTAATATTGTCCAGGGCTGGTGGCGGAGGCAGAGCATGTGCTGGATACATCATCGGGACTGGATACATCACCGACGATGGGTGCATGGCAAATGCAGGATGCACTGTTGGTGCTGGGTGCATGGCTGGTACCGGACATGGAACTCCTGGTGGTAGGACAGATGCTGGTGGCAGGCCGGGTACTGGTGGTGGAGTCTGCGGAAGAAACTGTGGTGGTGGTGGAATATCGCCTCTATTGAATCTCGAGAGCTGCGGCTGATTTCCCATGTGAGTGAGCTGGCCTCCTTGGGTTGGCGGGGTCATGTAGGTGAAAAAGTCTCCTGTAGTCGGTGGAGTGTTCAATGCAGTATTCCTGTCTTGAGAGTTCATCTTAACTGTAACAAGAGCAAACACTTTAGCCGTTTGAAGAGAATTTCAAGCATGATGCAAGTCAAGGATTCAATGAAATCAAAGATAGAAGTCAAACAAGAAGGCAAGACATGTGGATGAGGTTCTAAGCGTTTAATCCTATTCGCAGGCTCACGACGGCACAGTGACGTAACCGAAGTGATTAACGTAGACCTGCATGGGCCACCAAAAAAACTTGTCACGACCCGCACCCGCTTTTCGGATACGAAACGTGTCCAAGCCCAGCCTACGTCGCAGTGTCGGCGGTAGTACGCTGTCTAATACCAGTCACGACAATCTAGATTCATATGGTAAACTAAATCTCATCCACAGGAATAATCATGTCACAGTCAAGATCAATGAACTGAAATAATAATGAATAAACTGAATATCAAGAATCACTGTCACGTCCGGTGGACACAAATCCACTACCAATAGACGGAAGAAAAAATAGAAGAATACATGGAGTAACTAACTGAATAAAAACTGCTAATCTAGACCACCTCAAGTGCAAGCGATGCGATCTGATGCTGGCTCAACCCTCTGGTCTGCTACTAACTCAACCTCGGCTAACCTGAAGAGATCATCAGGTCCTCAGAGGACTAGCAAGATACATAAAAACGAGCCTTTCTAACATTTTATTATGCATGAAGAAAGATACAGAATAAACAAGTAAAACTGAGCAATGAATAAAGCACGAATCTATACAATGTCTACACGAAAATAAACTGCTGAACAAGGACTAGAGAAACTCATGTCAAGATGTCAACGGATAACCGAAACGAATACTCAAACCCTCGTCCCTAGCGTGGACTCGCAGGTTTGAACTACTAATCCTCGTCCCTAGCGTGGACTCGCAGATTAGCATCCCCCTCGTCCCTAGCGTGGACTCGCAGGTGTAACCCTATACTGCTAACCCTCGTCCCTAGTGTGGACTCGCAGGCTAGCATCTACTACTAACCCTCGTCCCTAGTGTGGACTCGCAGGCTAGCATCTACTACTAACCCTCGTCCCTAGTGTGGACTCGCAGGCTAGCATCACCCTCGCTCCTAGCATGAGCTCGCAGGTGTAAAACATATACTACTCTGACTGAACCAAAACATAGGCTAATCCTATATAGGTGTATGGACAGGTCCATATAGTATATAATATAACTGAACATGTATTAATATGCAGGACACTCTACTGGACATTAAGGAATGCCCAATAAATGTATAGGACAATGCAATATAGGTGGAAGGCAACTCTTTAAAGAATGCAGACCACATATAGTATCACTGATACATGGATTTTCAAGGGGAGGTTCAGATGGAATGCATACTGACCAATGAAACAAGATATTGAAATCTCTGTACCTGAATAGATCACCATACAATTTCATTGGGCAAAACAAAATGGACTGTGCACTAACCAGTGGATACACTATGCAGGACATTTAGAGGGTGAGTTTGATGTGGAAGGTTACTAAAGAGACTCGAGCACAGCTGCCATGTCAAGTACCTCACTCAAGAAAGAAGCCATGGTATTTAAGAGGATTGTCCAAGGCTGTGTCTTATTGCACCAGATTTGCCATTGCTGCCTCTAACCTGTACAATTTCCAATTTGACATGACTTTTCATGAGTCTCTAGTTAAATAACTGATACTCGACCAGGAGTAACCTACACAACCTGCCCTCCTGAATAAATAACCTATATTATCTATGTACACAACTGACAGGATATAGACACCATCATGTACATAGTATTACCACCCAATGCATAATTTCTTATTGATATAGCTACATCACCACTTGGGTATAGCAATGTCAAGCCACAAGGAAACAAATATGACTGATATGACAAGTGTGATGTTCCTGCAGTAATTGAATAGAGGACTGGTGACTTGATACTCAATTTCCCAAATACTCTAACCTGCACTCTCCTTAGAACACCCTACTGTTCCTTCTATTGACCAGGGCCTTGTTATGTTACCTGTGAACAGTCAGAAACTTGCATACTACCTAGCCTAGGCCTGATACCTATACCTACCTGTTAGGTTTCATAGCCTATGGGGCATCCTCCTCTGTTATTAAGATATATCTAGGAAACCAAGGTACTAAGATGTATTCAATGTACACCTAACTTGACCGTGGCCATAACCATCATGGTTGTTCAAGGACCTCTTGGCCAAGGGGGTCTACTGGCAACTGCTCCTATCCTATCTATCAAAGGGCGCTCTAAATACTGCTGAAAGCATGGTACACATTTGCAAGGTGTTGAAACAGCCCTTTCCTCCATATACAATTATTTGGGGTTGCTTCCAAATGGTTGTACAACAATCTTTCTACAGGACAGAAGCTAAATTCCAGTCCACATTGTCAATAACTGAGTGACTACAAGTTATAGCCAAACTTCTCGCATGAATGTTTCTTGATCATCATAGAGCCTAAGAACTTTGCCATCATTTGCAATTTACCATCAGATAAACTATCAACTTAAGCCCAAGCCTGGTTGAAATATTTGCATAGCTTTGCAGCTGCTACTCCCTGTATTACCCCTTAAGACCAGGTACCCAGTTTAACATTTACCTGCTAGGCATTGGGTGCTAGCATTTAGACTGATACTATAGGCTACTCAAAATGCACTCGATCACCTATGGTACCCATCAAGACTATGCTCCCGATACCAGGTGATGCAATTTATCTCATGGAGTCCAAAGGACAAAGAGATGGAACTTACTCCTCTAATGCTCACTGTCCAACAGGAAAATGTCCTATGTCTAACTGGACTCAAAACTTGGTTTTATACATACCTGTCCTTCCAATGATCTCTGCCTAGGACCTAGGTTACTAGGGTCTGTGTTGTCATTGTCGAGTTGGTACAAAAGAAGGTCAAATCTTATGAAGATCTATTAGATACCAAGAGACATCTAATCAGGATAGTTCCTGATATCAATCTCGTACACCCCATCTGAACAGAGGATTTCCCATATCACCTCCTTGTTACTTCTACTATCCCTTTAGCTTTCTTAGACATTACCACAAACACTTCTACTGCCATGGACTCATGTACAAACAAATTTTGTTTATAGAATCAAAAAATATGGTAAGGGAAAGGAAGGAGTTACCTGCTCAAATTGTGGTCCTTCCCGAGCCCTCTGTTCAGCTGCTTCACAGGTCGGGGCGCAAATAGAACTAGGGTTTGGGGTCGGCTACCACCTCCATCTATTTATACAACTTGTTGATAATCCTTGGTTGATGGGAGATAGGATTCGCAGGATTTCAACTGATCTATTTGTTTCAAATTCGATTTGAATTCGTATTCAAAGCTGAGGTTGCGGTTTAAAGGAATTTGAATTCAGTCAATTTCATAAAGGTCCCTGTCTTTTATGAAATTTCCCTGTGGGTCCTCTCCTCATTTAACATGTAATAAATCCTTAAATCACATCAATATATATATGTAAGGCAATGAGAAAAATAAGAGACAAATAAAAATCAATTTAAAATTTTACCAAATTCGAAAAATTGGTCAAGGGGTTGACACTTCATGCGGCTAGGAGGAAGTAAGTTCATGCGGCTAGGGAATGATGGGCGCATATGCAGCTCGGGAGCAAGGCCTTATGCGGCCAGACAGGTTATACGCCTATGCGGCCAGGATATGAAGGGGTGCATGCGGCTCGGTTAGAAGCTCATGCGGCCAGGTCAGTTCAAAAGCTCATGCGGCTAAGAAGGAGTACAAGTTTATGCGGCCAGGAGATGCAAGGGTGTTAGGGTTATATACTAAAAGCATCACCTTTTGTAGTAACCTTATTTCCTTAAATTTTGAATGAGAATCATATGGACAAATGTTTGCATATTGTATTTGTTGCAAGTGTTAATGCAAATGTCTGATATTCTATATTGTAGATAATATGGTGTGTGGTGTCATACAGAAGATCATATTATCAGTTTCCTATGGAGTATAAAAATAGTTCACAACCTAGATGGACTTGGACAATCTATTGGAAAGGTTGTAGTATAATATGGTATTAGTCTATCTTGACTATAGGTTTACACTAGTACACTTTGTGTGTATTGAACATGACCACTTGAGGTTGTTCTCTTTGTACTGACTACATAAGTGAACAAACACCTCTGTTATTATGGATGCTTCTACTCTTAATTCGGGTATAATAACGGACATGTATCTGCAATGTGCATTACTTTGACTCATAAAAGAGTGAGATTCATTATGGATCAACAACCTCTATGAATTGGGTAATAACATTGTATGTATGATGGGCTGTTGATTATAAATGGAATCCATGTCCCGATACATCGGGTTGATGATGTCCTCTTAAGGAGCTCATAAGGATTGTCATGTAAACCCTGCAGGTGGATTATATCCGACATGACAAATAAAGTTGAGCGGTACTACTTAAGGATAAAAGATGTCGAATCAATATAGTTGTCAGTAACTTAATTTGATCGACGGACATACGATATCTTAACATGGGAAGCCAAACGAGCATATAATAAAAGGAGCCCATAAACATAATTTGGGATTAGGGAGGTAGTGCAACAATAGCTCATTAGTGGACCGAGCTATTGTTAATGGGCCTGGATTGTGTGTTCGGGCTGAACACGGAATATCCAGATCCGTTAGGAGGCCTAACCCTAATTTCTCCTCATGGTCCCTGCCGTAGCCTATATATATCCTCTATTCTCTGGCCGCTAGATTAATGATTAAAAATCTGAAATTTTCTCTAAATTCGTGATTCACGTAAGGAGAGAAAGAGAGTGTTGCCAAGAAGAAGAAAAGGTTGGGAGATCGTTGCCCACACGACGTCCAACTCGAGGAAGGAATACGTGCAGTAGATCTTGGGGTCGTCCGCTCGAGATTGCCAGGAATTATTTGTCTCCTTTCCGCCGCAGGTATAATTCGTGAACCCTAGTTTCTGCCTATGAAGGGTTAGAACACGTATTTGATTAACTTTCTATCGATCAATACGCACACCAAAGGAAGGGTCCTGGGAATCCCCAGTTCCATCAAAGGGCGCATATGCGGCTAAGTGGAGAAAAGCCCATGCAGCTGGGAGAACACTTGCCGCATAAAATGTTCATGCGGTCAAGTCAAGTACTGTTCTTCTTCTCCAAATTTATGAGAAGGAGAACACCAAGGAGCCATGGCCACCAAGCTGCATAGAACCTTCATCCGGAGTCCAAATTCGAACTTCCATTGGTCAAAATGGGGCAGAATGAAATGCTCTACAACATGGAACCATCAAAACTCGAAAATAACAAGATTAAGTATTCAAAACTCAAGAATTCTGAAAATAAAATAGACTTAGATCTACAAGAATCTAGCCATGGAAAGTAAAAATGTCGAGTACTAAAGTAAGTTAAAATGCTGTAAGGAAGAGAATGAAGCAATAAAATTGGAGTTCCTCCATGAAGCAAGTTGCACTTGCCTAGACCTCTCTCTCCCTCTCTCTGGTAGGTGATGTAGTAAATGGAAGAAGAAGAAGAGTAATGAAGAGAGAGAATGGAAGAATGGGTTAATAAATGGTAGTGGTGGTGGTAGGTAGGGGGTTCACCCTTGGTTCATAATGAACCAATAGCAATCCCAAACCGAACCAAGCCAACCCGAACCAAGAATAACCAAGCCATGAAGGAAGAGCTAAGCAAGGAAACATGCAATACAAGAATAAATACGTACACGTATTCCAAAAATACGCAATACGAACCACAGGCATTACATTATCTCAAAAAAGAAGAACCCAAATCCGAAATCGAATCAAGAACATTAAATGATTTATTCTGCGACTCAGGATCTCCCTCTGGCTTAATATTTTTCTGCGACTCAAGATCTCTTTTCAATTCTAAAAAACTTCCTACAACTTGAAGACTCCCTATGGCTTGACATATTTTCATGCTTCTCATTCAAAGTATTCCAAATTTGTAATTTGAAAACTTTGAAGGGGGTCTTATAGAAGCATAAAAAATATGGGATTCATGGGGATTACAAATTGCCGCATAGGTACTTTGGGCCAAATAGGTCCGTATGAAGGAAAGTCGTATGACTGTTCAAAGACATATACGGCCCGTCGACAAACATCTGTAGAAGGAAAATATGCGTCCAAAGAGGAGCAGTTCGACCGATAAAGCTGACAAGTCCTAGGACATGAGACGTCGTCCAAAAACAGGGTTCGTACGACTCCATGCGGCCAAAAGAGTGTCATCTAAGCCACATGAAACTTATGCGGCTCAGACTTATACGGCCCCAAAGTTTCCAAACATCATGTAGCCAGGAGTAACTTTGATCCAAGCAGCATGCATGAGTCTCACGTGACCCCGCATGATCAAAGATTGAGAAAGCTATACGTAATGGGACACGTGGCAATCTGACCAATTCCTTAACTACCAAGATTTGCTGTAACAAAATTCCAACAAATCGATAGATGGCAGCCCAAGAGCGGGTCTTCGCATGCTAATCAGCCACGTAGCCGTAAGCCGTCTATGCGGCTCAAAATACATCTTATGATAAATAGCAGGGTGCCACACCCCTGCAAAAGGCTGGCAACCTTCAAAAAAAAAAGCAATATCTTCACGAGCTAGAGACCGCATCAGATAGTCCAGGGAGTAAGGCAGAGTTGATAGCACTTTCCCGAGCCTCCACCGTCACCCCCCAGAATCAAAACTAAACAATTGTACTTAGATTGTTTCATAGGATTTCTTTCTAGGCTCTTCTTTGTACAAGCGAGTTTGCAATCAATTTCAGTGTTCTGTAATACCTGTCGTTGATTTTTTTATGGCAAACAGTCATGGGAGGCAAAATTTAGCTAGAATTTTGTCCTCAATATTCAAAAATTTGAACGTTGGACAGCTTGTAGCATGGTGTTCCAAAAAATTAGGTTCCTAAAATTTAGGAGGCAGAGTCCGGCCCGAGTTCTATCTACCATGGGCCAAAAAGTCTATATGGCCTAGATTGGTTTGGTTTGGTTCAGGGATTATTTTGTTTTGAATGGTAGAGCTTGGAGAAGTTAGTCTAGGGGATAAGATGATTCAGTGCGACTCAACGTACATGTTCCTAGACTCAATAAATTAAAAAATTACAGACTGAGCACAAGTACATTTGCAATACGGCTGTCTTAAACTTGATGGGTCGTATTGGATCATATCATATATTATTTTATTAATTCTCTAAATTAGGTTGACTGTGAACTAGTTTGTCTCAACAACTTTCACAGTTAAGAGCCGTGTTGCTGGCATTAAAATTCAATTTGATGATAACGACCTAGCGAAGATACTAAATATTCTAAATATTGGTGCTCCGCTAAACGATATCCATGAATTTGAATTTCCAGGAGACACGACTTTAAACAGTTTTAAGAACCAAATTTGTGCTCCTAATCAAGTCCATATCAAAAAGCTTAAAGCTGCTAATTTGAACTTACTCTTTTATGAATTACATCGCATTGTCTATTCTACTATTCTGCTAAATTCCACATCCAAGGACAATGTGACCACCCTTAAAATGTCTACTCTATATCATATTCATAATGGGATTCCTTTTTCTGTCTCTAAGATGATTATCCAGATGATGGGTCGATGTAATAAAAGGAACAGAAATCTTGCTTACGTGATGATTCTTTCAATCATCTTTCACAACTTTGAGATCGACTTATCCACTTGTGCTCGTAACTCTGAGCCCAAGTACCATCATCTCTCTCATCGCAGCATAAATATTCCTCTTACTGCACCTCCTTCACCTCCTCAGGATTACCCTATGACTTTTGAGGGTCTCCACCAGCACTTATTTGATATGTAGCGTGCTCAGCTGGATGAGCACAACTTTTTGTGAGCGTTTGTCACTGACACATTGAGGGACCGCGAGTTCCGAGATGCTAGTCTGTTTTAGGCTCTTGCAAACTCCTTTTTATGGATCTGCGCTTTGCCCAGACTGGTCAGTATGCCAGTTCTCTTCCATAATATCCCACAGTTTTTGGCTACCGCTATGAGGATGAGGCGGTTCGTCACTTCTTTGAGCTCGATAATGGTTATAAATAGTATCGTAGTTCTGGTGCTACTCCACACCCTTCTCACGGAGCTGGCACTTCTGGAGCTGGTCTCTTTGGATATGGTAGCGATGCTGATCGCGATGATGATGACTCTGTTTATAGTTGAGGATTTTTTATCTAGACATTACTGTGTTTTATCTAGATGATATCTGATTAGACTCTACATTTGTCTATGTATGCTTGGAAATGCTTCGACATTCTAAGATAGTACTTTATTTTTTAGCACTTCTTTGCTGAGTTGATGTATTTCAAACTCGTATTACTATGTATTTTTATTTTAGTGTGTATTGTTCTCTTTTATTCTTAGTATGCACTTCTTATTTTATGCACATTATCTATATTAGTTTATGCTTCCTTCATAAAACTGCCAGTAAAATTTATGTTATTCTTTATATATTCTCTGTATTTCTTCAACGTTCGTCCCTTAAGCATGAATTATGGGGGAGCCGCTCTCTTTGTAATTATTTGCTAAGTGACTATGGAGGAGAAAATGGATCTAACATCTATTTCAGGAAATGAGGAGACAGTACAGTACATCTACACAGTACAGAACAATACCTCCAAAGTTTGATTATTTTTCAAATCAAGATCGAGATGCTATATCTCGATCAAGGTTTGTCAATTATCAAAATAGAGGAGATTATTGGCCCATTGGTGATGGTCAAACATAATTTTAATAATTGATCCCACCCTGTCTCTATATAAGGGCTACTTCGACGATTGCTGAGAACTGCTACTGCTACCATTCAAGACTTGGAGCCGTTTTGCCATTGAGCCTGTATTTTCAATATCAATGTATTTTTATCAATTTATTGAGTCTATGAATATAGTGTACACCAAGTCGTACTGGTAAATAGGCTATCTCAAAATATTTTAAAAATATCCCTTCGTTTTAAAAATAAGCCCATTTACAAAAGCTCCTAACTGCTTGACTTCTCAAAATCCTAAAACTAAATTTATAAAACCCTAACCAACTAATTCTAGACCAACATAATTCGGAGCCCAAATTTGGTCCTAATTCGATTAATGGAATGTTGGAATTTTGAACCCAGTCTTCCCGCAGTTACAGATGCAACGGCTATTTTTCGAGATTCTTTCAAAGAATTCTGCCCGAATTCTGCCCTAAGCTTACTACGTTCTTCAAAGGTGTTCTTAGCCTTTCATTTTCAAATCCTAAGCCAGTTATAATTCTCTAGTCAATTTGTCAGTGCGATACGGTCTAGAATTTTTAGAGTGATTGTAATCAGAGGCTTGATTGAAGAAAGACACTTCACAATTGAAGTTGGTCGAGTACTTCAGATCAAAGCTCACATTGTAGAAGTTGTAAGAACTTCGCATGAATACTTGCGACATTTTTCCATAGTGGATTTAAACTGAAAGTTGGAGTTCTTCCGACTAGATTAGTCCTCACAAGAGTGAAACCAGTATTGTAAGTCCTAAAAATCAAGTTGCATCCATCAAATAGGAAGAGAAGTCTAAATTGCGTACCCTTCAAATGAACTGCGCTGGAGACAGATTGCGCTACAAATAAAATGCACAAGGCTGAACTACGCTAACGTCCGAGCGCGCTATGCTGACGTGGCAACACCATCATTACCTGACAAGAAGATCAAATCTTCTGACAGTTTGACAGCCCGAAAAGCGAGGAGTTTGTTCGTTTCCTGTATAGCACGGCGCTCGAGAATAGCTGTACAGTCCAGCGCAGTCTGCCATTCCAACCTGAGCGCAGTATGCTAGTCCAACCTCGGCACAGTTTGACCAAGTCCGAATCCTAGCGCTATCTATTGACTAGAAGGAAGCGCAGTCTGAAGCTAGTGCTATTCATGTGGCACGATCCATCAAACTTGTTGAAGATAACTGACATTTATTATGTGGCTTATATGCCATCAATTGCTCGCCACGTGGCAACCGCCTGCACACAACCAAGCACATTTTAATCAAACAATGCCACGCGTCTGAGTACGGTTAGCCCACGATCGAGCAACTGCCCAATGGCCAGCACGGTTTTTAGTCTGCGTAGTTTGTCTCCAGCGCAATCCATTGTGCGTAATCCAGAATAACTGCAAAATAGTTATTTCAAAACTCTATAAATAGAGTTTCAAGTTCTTCATTATGGAGATTAGATCATTACTCAAGATCATCAGAGATCAGGAGTTCTTGTCCAATTGCTGCTGCATTCTTCAGACGCTATCGTCTTCAAAGTTCACATCGTCCAAGAGATAAAGCGATCGTATTCAGATCGGATTCCTATAGTTGTACTTTCCCAGAATTCATTATACTCTTGTACTATTCTTTAAAGTTTATGAAATAAATGACTTTTGTTTTTGCAAACAAAATGGCGACTCTGTTGGGGACGACTTTCTCCTCCGACGAGGAAGTGACAACTCAATGTGACGCTGCGTCTACCGGAAAGATATAGAAGACGCTGGTTATGAAGTTCAACCAGACTGCCTACGAAGCGATGAACAACTCTGGGGCTACTCTGCGCACTGTGACTTCTGCCAAGAGCAAGGTCCATTCAAAGTGGATCCCGAAGTACTCTGCGCAGCCTGTTGTTTCTGATAGGAGGCCAGTATCCACTTATGCTACTGCACAATCCAATACCCTCTCTGCTAAAGTGCAATCTAGAGCTCCTACAGCCCATACGCAGCACACTACTCCTCTTGCCATAGCGTAATCTACAACTTATGCTGCTATGGCAAAATCTAAGACCCCTCTCCCTCTGGCGCAGTTGGCGACCTCAATCCCTCTTGCGCAATCCACCACTCCTTCAACCAGAGTGCGCAACTTAAGCCCTCTATAGCCAAGGCTTCACTTGCTGCTTCTGCCAGAACACAGGTTGCACCTCCTGCTTGTCCTATGGCCAAGGAGCCCTCTGTCATCATCTCCAGATGGCAAGTTGCTGCCTCTTCTGTTCCTGCGCAACCCACAGGGGGTAGTCTTTTGACTATTCTTCCTCCATCTCAGCACAAACAGAAAGGCCCTTTGGTCTTTTTTCAATCTTCCATAGTCCAAAACCTGGAAAGTAACAGAGGGAAACGCTCTTTAGCCAACCCTTCTTCATAAAATAAAGGAAAAGGCCCTTTGGTCTTTTCTCAGTCTTCTCCAATTTTTAACTCAGAAGATCCATTTGAACGTGCCTTGGCAACAAACAATACAAAAACTCTTTCAAACAAGGGTTCTTCTTTCCCTAATAAAGAGAAGAATATTGTTCAGAGAGGCATTTTGCCTACTCCAATAGCACACTTCCAAGATCTCCCAACTCTTCAGATATCCCGCTCAAAGCAGGGGAAATTGCTAGTATCTCAGACAGAAGCTCCTGGGGGTGAATTTGCCGATCTGCGAACTTATCTTAATAAACGCAAGCAACCAATGCCGAAAGTGACCTTGCATCAAAAGGATACTTCCAGGAGGAAAATTCCTGACACCTATGCCAACGAGTTGAGTACTTCTCTGTATACTCACGGGACAAATCATCTGAAGAATCGGAATCATGTTCCGAACGTCGTCAAAGAATATATCCCTGACCTTCGGGAGCACCTCAAGCAAAAGCGGAACAACACCTCAACATCTCTAATTCAACCTGTCACGACCCGATCCCAAATAATTGGGTCGAACCAGATCATGCCCAGCCTGTACCGTTGTTGAGACGGCGGCAGTAAGCTGTTCCAGTAGCAGGTAACCATACAACAACACTATATTTGTCATAACTCAACATCGGGAAATGAAACTTTATTTAAACTTGAAAATTTAAATACAAATGGGAATATGTTCTGAAATGAAACAACAGAATGAAAATGACAACAATGTAGAGAAGGGAAATCTATCTATCAGCCGGATCATTGGCCTCAGTCCCAACGTCCTCCAATGGGGACTCTGGCAGCACTACTGGGTACAGAACAGGGTCGTAGTAGCTGCTGATTAACAGCTCAGCATCCTCAATGTCCCCTAAAAATGTATCTCCAGTCAGGAGGGAGCAAAGTACAATTAATGCTAATTTAACTGTTAAATTAAATAATGGAATCATGCAGTTCTAAACAGTTTAAATATGAAGAGTTTTCAGCAGTAAAACAGTGTGATTTGAACAGGCAATGAAATATGACCGGCTTGGGTTTGTTACAGTAAAGGATAGGGGATTTGTTACAGTATGGTCATACTCATTACCCTATTCTCCCAGTCCCCAGTAGTTACAGTGCTCTCAGAGAGAGTTTCGTGTTTGCATCGTGGTTTAAACTTGTAGTAAAGCGATTAATTAAATAACTGTAAACTAACACAAACTATACTTGTCTCAAAGGATTTGACTGGAGAGGTAGAAGACTTCGAGACAGGAAATCAGAATCGTCCTCGAATTCCTACATTCGAGAAATTGACTCAGATTCCAGGTTTATCAATCTAGCTACGCTAGTTGAAATCTCTATTTGTGTCCTAATCCAATTATAATTCTTTTAATTAACAAAACACGAAAACACGATTATTTGTGCGTTGATTTAGTACTAGGGAAAAAGATCGTTTTAAACTTTTGAATTCGGAAAACTTCGTCGATACCAGATTAATTATTAAAACTTGGTATTTTCATAATTTATAAATATAAAGCTAATTTTCTTATTTAGTGAGAAATACATGATTTTTAATTAAATAAAAACTGATAGATTTTAGGTGAGAAAATCTTAATTATTTTTATACAAAAATACTTTTTATTTAATTTTACTCGTTTAATATAAAAACTCGCAAAACCAGAAATAACAAAAAAATCTAAGCTACCAAATACAGTTACAGACCACAGCCAGCTGGACTTATGCCCATTACAATTTATTTACAAAAATTGAAATAAGATAAAACTACCGTTAGTCCTAAACTTTAAATATGAATAAAATATGATCATAATTAAATAGTAAAAATAAAGATAAAATATAGAGTCTCAGATATGGTCCAATCCTCAACTGGGCTAATGCCTCAACGTCCCGGTGAAGCCTGTTTCGTTTGCACTTAGCCGGGTCCATTGACCGATACGATCGTCACCCAAATCCAAATATTAAATAAAATTCTGAAATTCGTTTTAAATTCATTTTTAAAATAATCTAGAATTTACGGAAAAATCTGGCAGCATCTCCTCTATTTTTGGTCAACCCAAAAACTGGGAAATAGCGCCGATACTTTTCCGTAAATTCCAAACCAGGGAAACCCAAATATGTATATATATAATAATCCACAACCAATCCACAGAATAATCGGAACGACCCGAATAATTTTCGGAAGTCCGATTCCAACCCAAAAACTCACAGAACGCTACCGAAAAAATTCGGAAAGCCAAAACATACCAAAAACCAATTCCCGAAATATACTGGAAATCCAAAATAATCCACAGAACCTTTCCGAAGGTTCCGAAAAAAATACGACGTCGCTAAAACCGAATTCCCAAAGGAATCGGAGACCATTTCTCATCATAGACCATATAAAAAAGAGACGGGACAGGGGTTATACCTCAGGTTGCTCGGCTAGAGCTCTCAGATGAAAATAATAGAAAGAATTGGAGATCCGGACAGCAAAATAATCCCGGGACAGCGTCCAAACTGAAATCCATCTTCTGGTCGGAAACAGAAAGTCCCAGAAGGCGGATCGGGGCGCTGGACAACAGCGAACAGCAGCAATGCTGCCACAGAACAGCGAATCAGGGCGCAGGGTCGCGGCTGCGGGATCCGCTGGGGTCGGTCGGAGGCAGCGGCCAGGGGCTCGGCCAGATGTGTTTTGGCCAGAGGGGCGCGAGGGCACGGGATTGGCCGCACGAGGGGGCGCGAGGCCGGAGGGCTCGCCGAAGGGAGTTAAGGAGAGGAGAGTTGAACAAGTGGGAGAGGAGTGTGCTGGTCCTCGTGACCAGCACAAGGAAAAATATATATTTTTTAATTAAACCAAAGTTCAGATTTAAACAGGAAGGGGTTCAGATCTGGGTTCGGGCTCAGGCTTGGGTCTGGGTTCGAACTCGAAAATCCTTGTTATTAATTTTAAAATAATTTTAACACTCAAAAAAATAATAATAATAATAATAATAATAATAATTAGAAATACTAATAATAATAATTCACAGAAAATGGGTTTCATAATCTTCCCTCCTTAGAAAATTTTGTCCTCGAAATTTAAAAGCAAGGTTAGGGATTACCTTAAGTCTCAAACAGGTATGGGTACTGCTCCCGCATCTGGTCTTCTCGCTCCCAGGTCGACTCGCCCGGTGAGTTGTGTCACCACATCACTCTGACTATTGGCGTCACGGTGTTCCTGGTCCTCTTCTCGTCTCGGTCCAATATCGCCACTGGCTTCTCTGGCACTGTGAGGCTGGGTCCAATCTCCAGCTCTGAATGGTCCAAGATATGGCTCGGGTCCGGGATGTAGTGTCTCAGCTGTGAGACATGGAAGACGTTGTGGACGCCTTCGAGACTTGGGGGTAGAGCTACCCGATAAGCCACTTCTCCAATCCTGCTAAGTACTTCAAATGGACCAATGTACCTGGGGCTTAACTTTCCTGCTCTGCCGAAATGGATTGTTCCTCTGGTAGGCGAGATCTTCACAAACACACTGTCGCCTTCCTTAAACTCCAAAGGCCGTCTGCTGCAATTGGCCCAATGCTTCTGTCTGTCTTGGGCTATCCGGAGCTTGTCTCTGATCATTCTTACCTTCTCTGCTGCTTCGGTCACCATCTCAGGTCCAAGCAACACTCGTTCTCCGACGTCGTCCCAGGCAAGTGGAGTGCGGCAACGACGTCCATAGATTGCCTCGAACGGTGTCATCCCGATGCTAGCTTGGTAGCTGTTGTTGTAAGAGAACTCTACCAAGTGCAAATGGTCTTCCCAAGACCCTCCAAATTTCAGGACGCAGGATCTCAGCATATCTTCTAGCGTCTGGATTGTTCTATCCAATTGCCCGTCAGTCTGAGGGTGGTAGGCGGTACTGAACTTCAGTTGGGTTCCCAAGCTGTCATGCAAACTCTTCCAAAAGTGAGAGATAAATCTAGTATTTTTGTCAGATACGATACTTACCGGAACTCCATGAATCCGGTAGATGTGCCGCATGTACAGTGCTGCCAACTTCTCAGTAGATAAACCAACCTTGAAGGGGATAAAGTGAGCTGACTTCGTCAGTCGGTCCACAATAACCCAAATGGCATCCTTCCCTCCTTGGGATCGAGGTAGTCCCGATACAAAATCCATCGTTACGTGCTCCCATTTCTACTCCAGAATGTCAAACGGCTGCAATAATCCTGCTGGTCTCTGTCTGCTGGCTTTAACTTGCTGACAAATTAAACATCTAGCCACATACCTGATACGTCCTTCTTCATTCCGTACCACCATACTATAGTCCGTATATCCCGGTACATTTTGTTGGCTCCTGGATGTATGGAATATTACGACTGGTGCGCTTCTTGCATCAGCTCGTTCCTCAGTTTGTCAGTTGGTACGCAAAGCCTCGTACCATTCTTCAATGCTCCGTCGTTGGCGATTGAGAATCCTTCAAGTGTTCTTGCCAACACTTGGTCTCTAAGTTTGTAAATCGTCTCGTCTTAGAATTATGTCTCCTTGATCCTGTCCATAAGACTCGAACGCACTTGCAACTGCATCAATTATGATTCCTCTCCTGGTACGATGGCTTCTCTTCCAAGTTTCTTTATCTCCTCCTCGGGCAGTACAATTTCCAATCCAAGCTTCTCCATGTCCTCCAGCAAATGGCGCTCCTTGGTCAAGAACATCGCCATCGGGTATCGACTAAGTGCATCTACAACAACATTAGCCTTACCCGGATGATACTGCAGATTGATATCAAAATCCTTCATCAACTCCAGCCATCGTCTTTGTCTCATGTTCAGCTCCTTCTGAGTGAAAGCATATTTCAGACTTTTGTGGTCCGTAAATATTTCCACTCTCTCTCCATACAGGTAGTGCTTCCATAGCTTCAAAGCAAAAATCATCGCTGCAAGCACCAAATCATGTGTGGGGTAGTTCTTCTCATGAGTCCGTAATTGTCTAGATGCATAGGCAATTACCTTCCTGTATTGTTGAAGAACGCAACCCAGTACTTTTCCGGAAGCATCACTATAGATAGAGAAACCGCCGGTACCTGCGGGTAGCGCAAGTATCGGCGCCCTTGTAAGCCTCTTCTTCAGTTCCTCAAAAGTTGACTGGCACGCTTCAGACCATATGAACTCTTCATTCTTCCTGGTAAGCTTCGTCATTGGCTCCGCAATCTTGGAGAAATCCTTCATGAACTTCCGGTAGTAGCCAGCTAGTCCCAAAAAGCTCCTGATCTCTACAACCGAGCTTGGTGCAGTCCACTTCTCAATAGCAGCTATCTTCTTTGGATCCACCGAAATTCCTTTTTCTGTGACAACTTGGCCCAAAAATTCCACTTTGTCTAAAAAGAATTCGCATTTGGATAGCTTACCATAGAGCTTCTCCTTCCTCAAGGTACTCAGCACTTTCCTCAAGTGCTCTTCATGCTCTTCCTCCGTCTTCGAGTAGATCAGTATGTCATCGATGAAAACAACAACAAACTGATCCAGATATTCATGGAAAACCTTGTTCATGAGGTTCATGAATACCGCAGGAGCATTTGTCAGTCCAAACGGCATGACCAAGAATTCAAATTGTCGATACTTGGTGTTGAACGCCGTCTTGGGAATATCCTCCTTCCTGACCTTGATTTGATGGTAGCCTGATCTGAGATCTATCTTTGAAAATACCTTGGCTCTACTCAGTTGATCAAACAGGTCGTCGATCCGGGGCAGGGGGTACTTGTTCTTGATAGTGATGTTGTTCGGCGCCCGGTAGTCGATGCACATCCGTACAGTTCCATCTTTCTTGGGCACGAACAAAACTGGTGCTCCCCAGGGTGAAGCCCCGTCTCTGATAAATCCTTGTGCCTTCAGCTCGTCGATCTGATCCTTCATCTCCTTGGCCTCCTTGGGGTTGACTCTGTAGCATCTTCGAGAAATAGGGAAAGAGCCGGGTACTAGATCGATGGTGAATTCCACATCTCGATTTGGCGGCAATCCTGGAAGACTATCTGGAAAGACGTCCATAAATTCCACAATGATAGGGTGAGGAGGCCCGGGTTCTTCGGTAATTGAGGAGTAGGAAATACTCTTCATATCTTCCGGAGCCCGAGAGATTTCAAACTCCGGTTCTCCTAGTGGGCTAAAGATTACACAACCTCGGTGATAATCTATCAGCGCATGTTGTTCACTTAACCAGTCCATCCCTAGGACTATATCATAGTTGGGCAGGGCATCACTAGTAAAGGTGTTGAGAACTGATGGCCATAGATGGTTATGGAACAATTATAAGCTTCAGTAATGGGTATAGGTCCACCACCGGTCATAACTCTACTAATCACCTTACTAAGTCCCGAATCTATGTGGTGTGCAGATATAAACTTTGATGATATAAAACTATGTGATGCACCCGAGTCAAATAATGCTAGAGCAGGATGTGAAAACACATAAATGGAACCTGTGATGACATCTGCGGTGGGTTTCTGCTCTAGCTCTTGCTCATCAGCTGCTAGGGCAAAAGCTCGCCCGGTCTTCTGCTGGTGTTGTCCAAATTATTGTTGCTGAGTAGGTAGGGGAGCTCTTTGCCGGTTGGTTCCGGTCCGATAGGCTGACATGGGACAGTCTTTCACTTTGTGGGTGGCAGACCCACAGACTAGGCAGTGTCCTAGCATATTCCTGCAGATGTTCGACTGATGCCCTGGCCTCTTGCAATAGTCATAGACAGGGATCTGCTTCTGGTGTGCTCTGTCATTGGTTCTCGCTTGATGATGATGCTGCTGGTGGTGCGAGGGCCTATTGCTGTTGTTGTTGGGCCTCTTCTGATTACCCTGGAAGTTGCTAGTTCCAGGGTACTCCCTCTTGGATCGAGAAGGCTGGCTCTTCTCCACGTCTTGAGCTCGGATCAGGATCCTCTTATAAGTCTTTGCGCCACCTGTGATCACAGGGGTGCGAATCTCTTCTCGTAAGTCGTACCTGAATTGCTCAGCACGATCCTTGGGGTCAGCTACCAGGTTCTGGGCAAAGTGTCTTAGTCGGCCAAATACTGTCGCATACTTGCTGACCGTCATGCTTCCCTGCTTTAAGTCCTGGAATTGCCTTTCCATTTCCCGCAACTCCGATGTCGGGAAGAACTTCCTGCGGAACAGCTTCTTGAAGGTGTCCCAGTCGAGCTGCTTGTCCTGGAGTTGGGGTTCATTTCGATACCAGGTGCTCGCCACATCCTGTAGTTGGAGTCCTACAGCTTCAGTCTTGAGGTCCTCTGGGACTCGAGCGACGCTCAAGAGACGCTCCATATGGTCTAGCCATTCATCGGCGAAGATGATACCCTCGGTTCCTTTGAAAGGTCGAGGGTCTTGCTTCTTAAAGCTTTCTATATCTCCAACATTCATGCAATAATACGCCTCTAATCAAAAGAATGGCCTTAATGAAATATAACTTAACTCCTGAATTATGCTTACCTTGGCAGGTCGTGGCTTTGATGAAGTGGTTCTTCCTCTCTCGAGCGCAGCCATAGACACATTGTGGGCATTCTCCATGCCTTCTCTCATAATCACGGTCTGCTCGCGATGGGCTTCAGCTTGGGCAGCAGTCTGCTCTCTGTGGGCTTCTGCTTGAGCTCTCTGTGCTTCAAGCACTCCTCGTAGCATTCCCACTAGGTCAGTAGGATCCACGGGTACTGGTGGGGCAGCTGATGCGGGCACTACCGCAGGGATCTGCGGCTCAGCCCGAGGAAGTGTCGGTTCCGCCGTTTGTGCTGTGGAAGCGTAAACGGGCCGGGGAGCTGGTACAGCATGGGGACGGTCTGTCAGCTGCAAGGGAGGTAGGTCTCGACGTGCTTGAAGAGGGGTGTGATTAGTTGATGACACCTCATCGTCAGCAGGGACGGATCGGGTAGTCTTTCCTTTGGCCATGATCTGGAAGGTTTAGGGTACATACATAAGCAAGGTATCCTACCAGTCTATAATCAAACAAAAATATTTATTTATATAATTTGGTCCTATGTCGTGACAAATCAATGTTCTAGTGTTCTAATTGTTTCTAGGTATGTTTTTCCAAGTTGTTATAGGACCTGCATGGGCCACCACTAAAAACATGTCACGACCCGATCCCAAATAATTGGGTCGAACCGGATCATGCCCAGCCTGCACCATTGTTGAGACGGCGGCAGTAAGCTGTTCCAGTAGCAGGTAACCGTACAACAACACTACATTTGTCACAACTCAACATCGGGAAATATAACTTTATTTAAACTTGAAAATTTAAATACAAATGGAAAAATGTTCTGAAATGAAACAACAGAATGAAAATGACAACAATGCAGAGAAAGGAAATCTATCTATCAGCCGGATCATCGGCCTCACTCCCAACGTCCTCCAATGGGGACTCTGGAAGCACTACTGGGTACAGGACAGGGTCGTAGTAGCTGCTGATTAACAGCTCAGCATCCTCAATGTCCCCTAAAAATGTATCTCCAGTCAGGAGGGAACAAAGTACAATTCATGCTAATTTAACAGTTAAATTAAATAATAGAATCATGCAGTTCTAAACAGTTTAAATATGAACAGTTTTCAGCAGTAAAACAGTATGATTTGAACAGGTAATAAAATATGACCGGCTTGGGTTTGTTACAGTAAAGGATAGGGGATTTGTTACAGTATGGTCATACTCATTACCCTATTCCTCCAGTCCCCAGTAGTTACAGTGCTCTCAGAGAGAGTTTCGTGTTTGCATCGTGGTTTAAACTTGCAGTAAAGCGATTAATTAAATAACTGTAAACTAACACAAATTATACTTGCCTCAAAGGATTTGACTGGAGAGGTAGAAGACTTCGAGACAGGAAATCAGAATCGTCCTCGAATTCCTACATTCGAGAAATTGACTCAGATTCCAGGTTTACCAATCTAGCTACGTTAGTTGAAATCTCTATTTGTGTCCTAATCCAATTTTAATTCTTTTAATTAACAAAACACGAAAACATGATTATTTGTGCGTTGATTTAGTACAAGGGAAAAATCTTAATTATTTTTATACGAAAATACTTTTTATTTAATTTTACTCGTTTAATACAAAAACTCGCAAAACCAGAAATAACAAAAAAATCTAAGCTACCAAATACAGTTACAGACCACAGCCAGCTGGGCTTATGCCCATTACAATTTATTTACATAAATTGAAATAAGACAAAACTGTCGTTAGTCCTAAACTTTAAATATGAATAAAATATGATCAGAATTAAATAGTAAAAATAAAAATAAAATATAGAGTCACAGATATGGTCTAATCCGTAACTGGGCTAATGCCTCAACGTCCGGGCGAAGCCGGTTTCTTTTGTACTTAGCCGGTTCCATTGATCGATACGATCGTCACCCAATTCCAAATATTAAATAAAATTCTGAAATCCGTTTTAAATTTATTTTTAAAATAATCTAGAATTTACGAAAAAATCCGGCAGCATATCCTCTGTTTTTGGTCAACCCAAAAACTGGAAAATAGTGCCGATACTTTCCTGCAAATCCTAAACCAGGGAAACCCAAATATGTATATATATAATAATCCACAACCAATCCACAGAATAATCGGAACGACCCGAATAATTTTTGGAAGTCCGATTCCAACCCAAAAACTCACAGAACGCTAACGAAAAAATCCGGAAAGCCAAAATATACCAAAAACCAATTCCCGAAATATTCCGAAAATCCAAAATAATCCAAAGAACCTTTCCGAAGGTTCCGAAAAAGAATACGACGTCGCTAAAACCGAATTCCCAAGGGCTTTGGGGACCATTTCTTATCATAGACCATATGAAAAAGAGACGGGACAGGGGTTATACCTCAGGTTGCTCGGCTAGAGCTCTCCGATGAAAATAATAGAAAGAATTTGAGATCCGGACAGCAAAATAATCCCGGGACAGTGTCCAAACTGAAATCCAGCTTCTGGTCAGAAACAGAAAGTCCCAGAAGGTGGATCGGGGCGCTGGACAGCAGTGAACAGCAGCAACACTGCCACAGAACGGCGAATCAGGGCGCAGGGTCGTGGCTGCGGGATCCGGCGGGGTCGGCCGGAGGCAGCGGCCAGGGGCTCGGCCGAAGGGGCTTCGGCCAGAGGGGCACGAGGGCGCGGGGTTGGCCGCGCGAGGGGGCGCGAGGCCGGAGGGCTCGCCGAAGGGAGTTAAGGAAAGGGGAGTTCAACGAGTGGGAGAGGAGTGTGCTGGTCCTCGTGACCAGCACAAGAAAAAATATATATATATATTTTTAATTAAACCAAAGTTCAGATTTAAACAGGAAGGGGTTCAGATCTGGGTTCGGGCTCAGGCCTGGGTCTGGGTTCGAACTCGAAAATCCTTGTTATTAATTTCAAAATAATTTTAACACTCAAGAAAATCATAATAATAATAATAATAATAATAATTAGAAATACTAATAATAATAATTCACAGAAAATGGGTTTCACACAACCACTGGAACACCATTATAATCACAAGGTGGTTATTAAGTGTTGTTGCCAGACGACAAAATGATCTGTCTTCGATCGTTTAACTTCTGAACCAATGTCAGAAGACGAAGACAAGGTGCTCTATGCCTCTGTAAACATGGCTTCCCGAGACACTGGGGTAGGAAGTGTTCAAAGCATGGCAAAGCCCGTAAGCCCAGTCAACGATATCAAGAATTACTCCATGAATCTTCTTAAGGGGTATTCCGACACACCCGATCCCGTAGTCGAGATCCAGTCGGTCATAGGAATCATCTCCAAGATCCTTCTGGTCACTTCTCCGTTTTTTATTCAGGAGGCAATTCTTTCTCTGATTACGATACATATAGCGAAAGCTCTGAGCAGACAGTATCTTCTACTGCACCCAGAGAAGTGTCAGCTTATGTTGTTACTGAAGATCCAGACACTTCTAGTTCGGCAAGTCAAGAACAAGAAATCGCCGCACTGGAAGATAAAATGAAGGCTATGGCTGAAATGATCACAAGCATGCATATTGTTATCATAGCTCAAAATACAGTATCACCGACTGCACCTACTATAAATCCCGAGATTATAGCATCATCGGTGCCGGTCAATACATGTATGGGGGTACCGTCTCCTCCTGTAGCCTCAATACCTATTCAAGTTACACCCAGTCATTCAGGGGCTGGGGGTAGTGCTTACCATGATGTTCCTCCTCCTAACCCTATAAGCCAGCCTATTACTTCTCCATCCTCAGGTGATGCCAATGAGGCTATAAAACTACTACGTAATCAGTTCGAGGCCTTCAAAGAGAAAGACAGTCTACAGAGGTTGGGGATCAAACAACCTTATCCGGTAGAATGAAAGGAAGTCCCATTCCCTCCAAAGTACAAGATTCCTACAATCATGTTGTTTGACGGCAGCACTTCTCCGAGTCAGTTTATTAACCATTTCGAGGTAATGACTGTCCAGCTCCAGCCAAGTGATGCTCTTCTTACCAGAGTCTTTGTCGGTTGTTTAGCTGGCACAATATATGATTGGTACCGTAGCCTGCCTGGCGGTTCTATCACTTCATTTGTCGGGCTCAAGCAAATGTTCTTGGAATGATTCTACGAGGTTATCAACGATCTGACTATATCCGCCCTCAACAAGATCAAACAAAGACATAATGAAACTACTAAGAGTTTCATTAAACGATTCCGCCGAGAAGCACACAAAATACCTCCTGGAATCCCATCTGTTGTAACGATAGACACTTATAAGTCAAACTTGTTGCCTATCATCAGCATGTGGACGGGGTCAATACAGTTCCAGGACTGGCCGTCATTCATTGTTAATGCTAAAGCAGCTAAAGTTAGTGCTGAGAAGTTCAAATAGTTGGGGGTACACATGTCTAACCCTGATCGAGATGAACCTTCTGCATCCGATAGCGGTAATTGCCAGAATAATTGTAAGGGCAAAGAAACCTTGAACATCAAACTCAAGAGCAAGGAATCTTTAGCCGTTAACGTGGCTCAACCTACATCTACTTCTACTCCTTCTGTACCTACACCAAAGGAACCTCGCCCAAAAGTAGAGTATTCCTTTGATGAAAATGATACAACGAGCATCTTCGACTGTTTGCTGAAGAGCAATAAATTGCAACTTCCCGACCCGAACAAGCCTGATGAAGTCGGTAAGACTGACCACCCAAAGTATTGTGTTTATCACAGGTTCATAGGACATTCTACTCGGGCATGCTATGTGCTCAAAGGCAAGATTCAAAAGTTGGTCAACGCTGGTGCCATCACTCTTTAACAGGATAAAAAGACTGTTACAGCCAATATGATTTCTGTACAGTTCGGTAATTTTTCGCTACAAGTGGTGCAGAGCGGTATCATCCCCATTCCCAGGGCCACTCTGGAGATTAAAAATCTTCCTCCTCCCCGAAGTGAAGGTCTTATCCCCTTATCCATTGATAATGGCGAGATAATATAGATTCATCCTGATCTTGTTTCAGATTTTGAAGTCCCTTCTTCCTCCAAGCAGAAAGAACGCTCTAAGGGCAAGACAAAGAGCTGCAATATGGTGTCTTTTGACCCCATAGTTGAAGAAGAGATCCTATTGGGCACCAGGTCAGGGAAAACCTATCTATGGGAGCATCCCAAAACTCAGAAAGATCCTGCTTCATCTTCTGAGGTTGTTCCAGAGCAGCCTGTCTCTACAGAGGGCATCCTTTCTACATCATTACCGATTGTGGAACCAGCCCTTCCTAAACCGACAATAGCCGACAAATGCAAACAACAAGTCCGCTTCGACAAAGTTTTGAAGAAGTCTACACCTTCTGGACTTGAAAATCCATATAACTTTGATATATTGGCTCAATTAGCCAACACACCAGCCAGGCTATCCATTTTCGAGCTCTTACGCCTCTCTAAAGAGACTCGAGAAACACCGAGTGAGGCTTTGATATAGGCAGACACTTGCCTAACTCTTCTCAAGAAACCTGAGTCAGAACCTGTCTCTTGTCTCCATTGTCACAATGTGCTGAAATTAATTCCAAACATCACCTTCACACAAGATGATATGTTGATGGAAGACAATCGACAGGACCGTCCTCTCTACTTTACAGGATAAGTTGACACCATAAAGGTTGATCGTATTCTGATAGATCCAGGGTCAGCACTCAGCATCATGCCGAAGACGATGTTGGATGCTCTAAAGATTCCAGTGCATAGCCTCTTCGGCACTATCACCACTATCCTGGGATTCAACCAGGGAAGAAGTGAACCTTTATGCAAGATACGCTTAAAGCTCTAAATTGGCAATCTTCTGGGGAGACCATTCCTTCATGAACACAATAATGTTCCTTCTACTCTCCATCAATGCTTCAAATACGTTGATGACAAAGGAGAAGTCGAAAAAGAAGTTTCGGATCTCTACCCGTTTAAAGGCGTTAAAGTAGAAGAGTTTATGAAGGTAGTTTTGGCCATGGATGGTGAGGAAGAATAAGGAGCAGTGTCCAATGACGCTCTCATCATACCTATCAAAGGACGTGTTTCTCATCCTCAATCCTCCAAACCACTGGCCATTCATCTGCCAGCCCAGAAGATATCAATTGGTGATGGTCAAGATAAAAGGGAGCTCACCTCTTCTGAGTCGCTGGTTATCGACTTACGTCGTAATAAGGATAAAAAGAACCTCACCTCTTCTGAGCCACTGGTTATCAACTTATGTCGTAACAAAGATAAAAGGGAGCTCACCTCTTTTGAGCCGCTTGTTATCGACCTTCATCGCAATAAGCCTAAACCTCCTTGCTCTTCTGTTCCTCCTCTTGTAATCGATCTGACCAAGCCGGCTAAGGCTAAAGGTCCTGTTATAAATATGGATGTACAAATCAATTAAAAAGCATCTACTTTCCAGTATACTGATGTCATTTATCATACTAAATGCTATTTGGATATGCTAGACAACTTTCAGTCATTTACAATAGGGGTCGTATAATCCCTTCAGACGGAAGTATAATTTGAACATCCAGATGACTCATATTTTGTTGTCCCTTCTCGAAAGAGAGGTGAGAGTCCAATACTTTTTAGAAAAGGGCCAGAACAAAAATTTAGCTATACGGATGATAGCAAAAATAACGATATAGGACGTCTCCAACTTCGTCGTTATAGTCAACAATCAAAAGATACCATTCAAAAGATAGGTTATGACTTCAAGAATGGCCTCAATTATGGCAAGGGTAGACGAACTCTTATCCGTACGGTTGTTCCGAAAGAAAAATTAGAGATGTACTATAGCATGGCGAAAAGAGGTCTCGGATATACTTCACCTCCGGTCTTATCTCCAGAAGTCTCTGAATCCAATAATGAGGAACGCTCTAACTCTTTTAATTCCAGATCATGGGATTCCGATACCAGTATCGGTCAAGTTCATCGATTGATCGTATCTTCTAACATGGTCTTCGCTCAACTCCCAGAAGGCTATGATGAAGAATAGAAGATGGATACCCAATAGGAACTCCGATTCGAACAACGAGAACCTCCTATCGAAGATCAATTGGTTCAAATTGATGTAGGAGAAAACGGGTCACCTCGTCCAATATTCATCAGCAAGAACCTCCCAGAGGTAGATAAGCAAGAATTAATTCTTCTTATTCGAGAATACATTGATATCTTTGCTTGGAATTATAAAGATATGCCAGGTTTAGATCCCAAATTTGCTACTCATAAACTGAATATTTTACCCAATGCAAAGCTAGTTAAACAACAGCAAAGACGATTCAAGCCAGAAATGATGGACGCAATTGATGATGAAGTCAAAAAGCTCATAGCTTATGGCTTTATTCGAGAAGAACAACATCCAGATTGGGTTGCCAACGTTGTTCCAGTCTTGAAGAAAACTGGCAATGTTTGAGTTTGTATCGACTTTCGGGATCTTAATGAAGCTTGTCCAAAGGATGAATTTCCTCTCCATATTACAAATGTCATGATCGACAATACTTGTGGGATTGAAAGGATATCCTTCATGGATGGATTCTCTTGATATAATCAGATTCGAATGAACCCTGAAGATGAAAAACATACTTCTTTCTGCACCCCTCACGGAGTCTATTGTTACACTATGATGCCATTTGGTCTCAAGAACGCTAGTGCAACTTACCAACGAGCTATGAGTACCATATTTCGAGATCATCTGTGCAAGACTGTCGAATGCTATGTCGACAATATTGCTATCAAGAGTCGTCTAAAGGAAGATCAAATCTAAGATTTAAGAACTATCTTCAATCTAATGCGCCAATATTAGTTAAAACTGAATCCCACCAAGTCATTCTTGGGTGTCTCTAGTGGTAAATTTCTCGGCTTCGTCATTACCTCTAAAGGTATACACGTGGATCCCGAGAAGATCAAAGTCATTCAAGAGATGCGTCCTCTACGCAACTTAAAAGAGCTACGAGGATTCCAAGGTCGACTTGCGTACATCAGGAGGTTCATTTCAAATCTGTCTGGACGATGTAGACCGACTACTCAATTAATGAAAAAGGGTGTATCTTTCGTTTGGACCGAAGAATGTCAACAAGCATTAGATGATATAAAGTGGTATTTGATGAACCCACCAGTCTTAGTGCCGCCAATCTCAGGCATACCATTTTTAATGTATGTCCATGCTATGGATCATTCATTGGGTGCTTTACTTGCCCAGAAGAACAAAGAAGGCCATGAACAAGCCATCTACTATCTTAGTCATACTATGATCGGTGCTGAATACCGTTATAGTCCGGTTGAGAAAGAATGCCTAGCTCTTATGTTCGTTGTTCAAAAGACTCGACATTGTATTATTGGCCAAACCATTCACGTCATTTCCCGAGTTAATCCTCTTCGGGTACTAATGAAGAAGCCCAACACACTCAATTCTCGACTGGCTATATGGGCCATTCTGCTAGCCCAATACGACATGGTTTATGTTCCACAAAAGTCTGTTAAGGGTCAAGCACTGGCTGACTTTTTAGCAGCTCATCCTGTTCCGGAGACATCTAAGCTTTATGACGAAATTCTAGATAAAATATTGGAATCAAACATGATCTCTGAAGAATTTCCTACTTGGCGTCTGTTCTTCGAGGAAGCATCCCGGATCGGACGAAATGGGACCATTGTTGCAGGAGTTGGAATTGTTCTAGTCTCTCCAGAAGGATTAGCTATTCAAAGAACTTATTCCTTAGATCAACCATGCTCAAATAATATGGCTGAATACAATGCCTTGCTCATTGGACTCCAATTAGCGAAACAGTTGGAAGTCGAATATCTTGAAGTCTATGGCGATTCTAAACTGGTTGTCAATCAAGTTAGAGGAACATACGAAGTTCGCCATCAAGATCTAGTGCCCTATCATGAAGATGCAATTTACATGGCTATATCATTCAAGACTTTCTTCATTGAATATGTCCGACGAGCTTGCAACACTGAGGCAGATGCTTTAGCTAATCTCGCAGCAGTCTTAGCAATTCCCGTTAAAAGACAATAAGTGTTTGTTGTTGCCAACAGAGAGTTGTTCTGCATTGAAAACAATCGCAACATTGAGTTCAGTAATTTCGTCGAAGTCAATGTTATCAATGAAGATTGGAGAGCTCCTTTCATCGACTTCGTAGTTCATGACATACTTCCTGAAGATCCTAAAGAGGCTACGAGTATTCGTAGATGATCTCTTCGATTCTACTACAATCAGACTACTATGACTCTCTATCGGCGGATTTATGACGGCCTACTCTTGTGCTGTCTTGCTGGTGATGAAGCAAAACAGGTATTGCGTGAAGCTCATGATGGTGTCTGCGGAGCACATCAACCCGGCCCTAAGTTACAAGATCGTATCCGACGAATGGGTTACTACTGGCACTCTATGGTGTCTGATGCCATCGAATATGCAAAGAAATGTCGAGCTTGTCAAATTCATGCGGATTTCATCCATCAACCGTTGGAATTCCTTCATCCGACTGCTGCTTCCTGGCCTTTTGAAGCTTGGGGCATGGATATTATAGGTCCTATCAATCCTCCTTCTTCTAAAGGACATCGGTTTATACTAGCAATAACTGATTATTTCTCCAAGTGGGCTGAAGCTATACCTTTGGCTGAAGTCAAAACCAGAAGCGTCATCAACTTGTCAAACACCACGTTATCTATAGGTTTGGTGTGTCTCGACGAATCATTCAAGACAACGGACCTCAGTTCATCAGTCAAAAGTTCACCAGGTTCTATGACCATCATCGGATTGATAATGTCGCTTCTATAGCTTACAACCCGGCAGATAATGGCTTGGCTTAAGCCTTCAACAAGATTATTATCAAGCTTCTTAAGAAGTTTGTGTCTACTAACAAACGAAACTGGAGTAAAAAGCTCGGAGAATGTCTATGGACCTACTGTACTACGATCCGCAACCCTACAGGTTGTACACCCTTCTTTCTGGTGTATGGTTGTGAAGTAGTTCTACCTCTGGAACCTCAAATTCCTTCTTTGAGAATTGCCATCGCTAATGAACTTACTACAGAGAACAATGATCTTCTTTGACTTCAAGAACTGGAGGCACTCGACGAGAAGCGGCTATTGGCTCAACAATATATTGAATTATATCAAGCCCGTATTTCGAAGACTTTTACTCGCAAAGTTAAAATCTGAGCCTTTCAAAAAGGAGAACTCGTTCTAACAGTCAGACGTCCTATGACTATGACTCACATGAGCAAAGGCAAGTTCGATGCGAAATGGGAAGGGCCTTATATAGTGAGTAAAGTCTTCTCAAATGGAGCCTATCAACTCATAGAGCTGGACGGTCGAGTGGCAATGATGCCTATCAATGGCAAATTTCTTAAAAAGTACTATGTATGAATGTAAAAGGGATTTCTTGTAAATATGACAAGATAGTTCATAAATAAATTTTGATTTTATTTCATCATAAACGATGTTATATAATATCAAGGACGAGAATCACTATCGTCCTTCTTAAAGATAGGACGAGGACCACTACCGTTATTTTCAAAAATATAGTCGGCAAAAGAGCCGAGGACATCCTTGCTCGATTTTACTAGAAACGTGCAAGCGGCCATCCTCATAGCCTCTTCTTCTTCAGTCTTCCCTGGCTCAACTAGGAAGTCCAAGATACCCCATGATGGCTTGGATGCAGACGAACCTTCTCCTGCCTCCGTCTGCTTTGGTTGGGTAGGCTCGTCTAGACGTTCCTCAATAACTTCTTCGACCTTCGGGATGATCTCAGCCTTCTTGGATGCATCTCCAGACGATATTTTGTGTTACAATTGAAACTGATCACTCCATCTAAGTTTCTGTTATATTTATAGGCAGAGATTCTTGAGACAGTCGATTACGCGAACCGAAGCGACAGATTCATCACAACGTTCATTTCATTTATTACGACGGTTCATCCATTCATTCCATTCACTCGACGGTTCATCCGTTCATCCCATTCATCTGATGATTCATCCGTTCATTCCATTCATTTGACGGTTCACTCGTTCATTTCATTTTATCTGACGGTTCATCATTTCATTCCATTCATATGATGGTTCATCCGTTCATCCCGACGATTCATTTCGTTCATACATTCTGACGATTCATCCGTTCATCCATATCAATAACTTGTCATATATTTATTACCTCTGATTAAGTTGTCTACCGAAATAATGATATTCAAAAAGAAAATATATTCTGCCATGTCCACATTACCTCTGAGCAGATATAATGAATATAATTATTTTCTAAATCAAGAAATATATCATGTCGTGAACCTCTGAATATATTTTTTATCGCTATTATTTATATCCGTAACGGGATATGCAACAAATAATAGATCCACAAAATAGTGTCTTTTTATTGATCAAGATAAAAGACGTTGCAAAAAGACATATCACAAAGAAGAAAATACAAAAGATTTTCTTTCACTCAGTCGGTGGGGTCATCAGATTAGCTATCTGCTACTTTAAGGTTTGGAGTTGTTCTTCACGAGAATCCAGCACCCGCTTTCTAGCCTCTGCCCTTCCAGATACAGCGTCAAATGTTGGCAAGGTCACTAGTCGACGGGTGATTTTATCTTCATGTAATTTGACAAACACATTCTTCTTATGGGTCAGAGTGTCCAATTGCTGAACTACAGCTTGATGCTGTGTGGTCTCTTCTTCAAGCGTAAGTTGAACGATTCTCAACTCTTCTTGAAGTCGAGCAAATTCTGCCTTCAGATCAGCAATCTTTTTTTCTTTCTTCCCAGTAGTAGATGCTACTATATCCATCTGAGAATCATACTTTGAAGACTTCGTGGCGAAAGTGTCCAAGAAAGTCTTAAAATCAGCTTTCATGACCTCAGCTTCTCGAGTCATCCTTTCGAACTCGGCATTCACCAGTGGCTCTACCTCCCCTCGGTTAAGATCTTTGTAAATCTTGATTGATTCCTCCAGCTCATCCAGCATATGTTCAAGGTAAGCAGCCTGAGCTTCATCAGCTTGAGCTCGGATATCGCCGATCAGATAAGAAGTTGGACTTCTGACAGTGATGAAATCAACATTTTCTTTTTCCATTATCCTTTCTACTAAAGGTCCCAAGGAACTGAAGAAGAAATTGATAAAGGAACCAACTACAAATTTATTGGTAGCTACTACACTAGGTGTAGCAGTTATTCCTACAGAAGCTTCAGCAGCAAACGCTTGTGAAGGTGGAAGTTCGGCTTTTTGAACATCGGCCGTAGCCTCTTTTGATAAAGGAGCCATTGTAGAGCTAGTTGCCCCTCCTAGATGTTCTTCTGCAAAATAAAGTAAACATCATCAGTTTGTTGTCACTAAGGACTATCAGAAAAAAGATCCAAATGAAGACAAGCTTACCAAAACTGGTTTTAGTGACAAGATTGTCATTTAATGAAGTAGGCTGGAGCCTCACAAAAGTATATTCAGACATTACTGCCTGACTACTTCCCGCTTCGGAGCCGCCTGATACATGACGGCTACCGCAGGCTGTCACCTCTGTCTGCACTATGTCAGTGCATACCGAAAGAATCAGAGAAGGATGAATTTCTGCATGAATGAAAGTTAAAACATCAGTTATCTGATCTATAAATGAAGATTACCAAAATTAGTCAATACCTCTTTGATCGGTGATAACAGCTTCCTCCGGTGCTACTTCATTAGCAGCACTCTTCTCTTGGGATGCATGGACAGCAGCATCCTCTTTTGGATTGTCATTAACATCATCTGCCGATGTTTTCTCATCATCTGCCCCTCCTCTTGTGCTTCCTCATCATCACTTGCATTAACGGGATCTATGTCATGGAAGCCGAAATCATATCCATCCAGAGCCTCGATCATCAGTCGATCTTCTTCAGCACAACGCGATATTGGGGTATCTGGAAGATGAGCAGCTTCCATTGCAAGTGTGGGAGATGGCAATACTTCGACAAATGATTCTGACTCATTGATTGGGGTCGGAGTTGCGGTTGCTTCTTTTTCTGCAGCCTCATCTTTCACTTCCGCGGTCTCTTCTCTTGTGTCTGCGACCTTGTCCCTTATCTCTGCACTGGTAGCTCCTTCTTGTGTATCTGTCACCTGCCTAGGCTCAGGAGCAGGCGTAGGTGAAGACATCATAACCCCGGTAGCAGCACTTATCAGGGCAGATGCATGGATAGGTTTTGAGGGAGTGGTCACTTTCTTTCTGAAAGCTATTTTCTTCCTGCGTAGAGGTTCTTCTGGGCTCTCTACGTCTGCAGCGTGTGTTTGTCTTTGGATGGAAGTCGGGGTTGTCGCTTATTCTCTTTGAATTGACTCAGCCTGTTGTCGAGACTGCGATCGAGTAGTGACTCTTTCCGAAGAGTCTACAGCGGTCTTCTTCTTAGAGACAGGAGAAGATGGTTCTTCTGCCTTCCTCTTCTTCTCCTTGATCGGAGATCTCACAACTTTCAAAGAAATACGCAGCGGTTCGTAGACTTCTTCAGGGAAGTTGGCTTTCCTCGAAGCTTCTAGAGGCGCATCAGCCGACTCGTGTTCTTCATCACTACCAGGAGGCAACAAAACAGGTGCTCCTTTTCTAAATCGTGTCACCGTCGAAAAGCTGTCTGTTAAACTGAAATTCTGAGCAAAAGTGTTTGCTGATGTATAAAACAGAGAATAAGTATACAACATGTGCGGGCCACGGTCGTTCCTTGTTGGCATCAAAAACATTGTCTTTGTGTCACGGGTATTGTAATAAGCCCAAGCCAGGGCTCCATCAATCAAATAACCTTTTTCCTATAGGCATGTGATGGCATTGCCTACATGGAAATGGTCCTAGACGAATTGGCGTGCAAAACTGCTTAGGTGATAAGGTTCAATATAACATTCATCTTCGAACCGGTATACTAGATGTGATGGCCGAATCGTCCTCAGCCAATCGAAGGTAGTACGGCCTAGCGGTGGCACTCTCACCGAGTCGATCATGTTTGTCGATACATATTCATAACCGACTGGAGGTGGAACACAGTAGAATTTCCATCATTTACCCAGATTCAAGACTCGCCTGCAGTCTTTCAGAGTGGTATAGATCCACTTACATCAAGAATATCTTCTTAGAAAATTGCCGCTCACGGCTCCCATAGCAGGGTTCATTAAGGAGGGATGGTATAGAAGTAGCCATCTAAATAGATATGTATACGGCAGTTCTAACCGAAGAAAATATCCCTTTTTATCTTTTCCTCGAATCAACGAAGAGACGGAGGCCGACGTTCATCCTGCATGTCATTGCTGACAACAAATCCATCATGTAGCCGAAAACTAGACGGACGGCAGCAAACAGTACACCGTGATGGAAGCGGTCAACTACCCTAGCCCCAGGAACCACATATCATCGTAGCCAGTAAGTAAGGAAACTTGCCAGTTGGGCTTCCTTCGATATGGGCCTGTAACCCATCCTCATATAGCTTTCGACGATGTCTCCTTTCTTGAAAGGAGGATACTGGAGATCATCCTCAATTTTGATATCTATATCGTTGTGCATCCCCATCAACTCTATTACTTTGCTATTGTTAAGCGGTTTGAAGAAGTTGGGATTACAGTTTTCATGTTTTTTTGTCTTCTTCTTAATAATATGGTTTAGGAAAGATATGGCAACCACTTGGTCGAATAGTAATTCCGGTCGTGCCACTCTTATAGTATAGAGAACAAATCTTTTAATGGGAGAGTAGCTCTTCAAAAACATCTACCATACTGGCGTTCTCCTGGCGCAGTCTGTCTAACTCATCATTTGTTGGGACAAACTCTTCGTAGGGGATATCCCCCATTGGCAAGCCAGAGATGTATTTTATCTAATGCAAGGCTAATCCCACTTCTCCGTGCGGCGTCATGAAAGTTCCAGTCCTATAATCACTACTAAAATTTGTCAATTCAGCGACGCGTAAAGACGTCGCTAAAAAGCAAAAAAACGTCGCTAATTTCTATTAGCGACATCTTTAGCAACGTTTTCAAGTAGTCGGGATTAACCTAGTCGCTAAACAAGAAAACGTCGCCATACGTCGCTATTGCGATCAGCTTTAGCAACGTGGACACGTCGCTAATATAGCGACTGCCAGCGACATAAAACGTCATAATATACCGACGTAAACTAGCGACGTTGAGCGACTCTGTCTCGCATCGATGCTGACCTGGCTTGAGAGCGATATGGTGACGTTCTGCGACTTTTCTACGTCGCTACATTACCGACGTTTATCGACGATAAGCGACAATTTTCCTTACAGTTAGCGACGTAGTTAGCGACGTTTATTTCGTCGCTGACCGTTGGCAATCGTCGCTGAACGTCGCTAATATTAAAAAAATAATAAATAAAATACAGCATTTACAGCATTTCCTGTAGCATTTGCAGCATCCCCCACACCATTTGTTACAGCAACAACGTTGTGTATCATGAACACAGTATCAAACAACACAGATACACACAATCACGAACACGTTTGAAACACAATCTCATCAATCAACACAGATATATGAAAATTTGTAACAACAATGTCCAACATAATGGTCCACAACTTAACTTCCAAGTATGGGAAGGAATGTCTCAGAACACAACCCAAAATTCATTCTAGCATACATTAGTGTGAATCATCTATGTTTGGTACATATGGTGTAGTATATGTTCTTATCGTATGTAGTATCTGAAGAATGTAACAAAATCAAGATGAACTCACATAATGTAATACTAAGACATCATCTACTACTATATAAGATATAGTGATAGGTTGTCGTATCATCATTGCCGAAGGATGAGGGTCGGAGGGCAGTCAACTTTATCTACGGCTACATAGTTTCTGCCTCGCCAGTCGAATGGCTGCAGGGACTATGTCCTGATCACCATGTCGTGTCGTAGATTAATACAAATGGAGCTGGAGCCAAAATACAGAAACCAAAATATGATATCCACCTCAAGTGTAGAGTCGGAGGAGAAGATCTTTTCCACCCTCTCCCTCCCTCACGCTATCAACGTCACAACTTTTCCACCTCATGTTCTGATCAAGCATTTTCCTTCTCCTCTCCTCCACCATGGCTCTGAACCTATCTGCTCCTCCCTACTTCCCTTCTTCTTATTTAACTCTCTCAACCACATATGATATCCAGCTCAAGTGTAGAGTCGGAGGAGAAGAAGTGGACATGAAGAGGAGGGGGAAGCAGCACAGCCGGCGGCATGACCCGGAGGAAGTATAGAGGTTTTCTTCAACATACGTAGGAGAACAATAAGGATATATCTTTTCACAACGTATCATCTTGTCAAAGACCCTTAATGTGACAACCATGTTACCACGGTGTCGGAAAACTAACATTTTATAATTTTATAAGCCGTGTGTTTTGACATAATCCTCCAACCGAATTTCAGTTCTATGTAATAATGCAAGATTACGACATAGGAGGAAAGAGTTGGAAGGATTATGTAAAAATACACGGCTTAGAAAATTATGACATGTTAGTCTTCCGACACCACGGTAACATGGTTGTCACATTAAGGATCTTTGGCAAGATGACATATTGTGAAAAGATATATCCTTATAGTTCTCCTACGTATGTTGAAGAAAACCTCTGTACCTCCTCCGGGTCATGCCGCCGGCTGTGCTGCTTCCCCTCCTCTTCCTGTCCACTTCTTCTCCCCCGACTCTACACTTGAGCTGGATATCATATGTGCCTGAGAGAGTCAAATAAGAAGAATGGAAGTAGGAAGGAGCAGATGGGTCCATAGCCATGGTGGAGGAGAGGAGAAGGCAAAACTGAATCAGCATTGTCTTCCGGATCGTCCTCATCAAGGCATAACGGGCTGCTCAACGTGCCCAGCTTCTTCAACTTCTCGCTGGCTGCAGAGTCGAAATGGGAACGGGTCCTTTTTGCCGGCCCGGAGATCTGACTCGCACTCGTGGCCGCGCTACCGATTTCCTCTCCTCCTCTGATACGGGTCATAAGAGAAGAAATTTCGTACCTCTTCTTCACATAAACATCATTGTCGCCTTGTACTCGAGCCTAGCCTCCTCGTCTGTGACGCTATCCAACTTCTCGGAGTCATCGGAGAAGAAGTCGAATGAGTCGGCGGTGATAGCAGATGATTGCAAGACAGGGAGAAAAAAGACAGGCGAAGAAGAGGACGATACGAGTCAAACGGGAGATTCGAGTGACAATGTAGGCACCGAGAATTCGGATAGCATCACAAACGAGGAGGCTCGAGTACAAGACGGCAATAATGTTTATGTGAAGAAGAGGTACGAAATTTCTTTTCTTATGACCCGCGTCAGAGAAGGAGAGGAAACCAGTAGCACGGCGACGAGTGCGAGTCAGAGCTCCGGATCGACAAAGAGGACCCGTTCCCATTTCGACTCTGTAGCCAGCGAGAAGTTGAAGAAGCTGGGCACGCTGAGCAGCCCGTTATGCCTTGATGAGGACGATCCAGAAGACAATGATGATTCAGTTTTGCCTTCCATGGATGGTATTGATTCTGTAGATCCGTGTATAAAAGAGGAAGAGATTGGGAGTATAGTAGACCCGGAGGGAAATAAGAGATTGGAAGCTGGGTCAATATCCAAGAAGCGAAAGAGAGTCGAGGATTCTGATAGGTTATCGTATCATCATTGCCGAGGGATGAGGGTCGGAGGACAGTCAACTTTATCTACGGCTATATAGTTTCTGCCTCGCCAGTTGAATGGCTGCAGGGACTATGTCCTGATCACCATGTCGTACCATAGATTAATGCAAATAGAGCTAGAGCCAAAATACAGAAACCAAAATATAAAATACAGAAACCAAAATACAAAATACAGAAACCAAAATACAAAATACAGAAACCAAAATACTAAATACAGAAACCAAAATACAAAATACAGAAACCAAAATACAAAATATAGAATCCAAAATAGGACCCTCTGTGAGAACGGATGGCTCAGAACACAACCCAACCGGAGAGGATACTCTGAGAGATCCATCTGAGAGGGACGTATATTCTGAGAGATCACCTTTACAAGAATTATATCAGTAGTGGGATCGAGTGTTGGAGGAGATATTATCAAAGTATACGTCCTACTTAGATGGGTCTCTCACCGTTACTATTTTTTTCGACAGCATGGTGGATGTGCTCCGTCCACAGATTCTTGCTCCGAGCCAAAACTTTGTCCCGGAGCTCAAGTGGACATCCTTGGTGTAGAGATCGAGTGAGAGGTTCCTGACAGCATGGTGGTCTCCTTTGTTAAAGTATCCGTGCTAGTCTCATAACCAATGTGGGATGAGCACGGATACTTTAACAAAGGAGGCCACCATGCTGTCAAGAACCTCTCACTCGAGCTCTACACCAAAGATGTCCACTTGAGCTCCGGGACAAAGTTTTGGCTCGGAGCAAGAATCTGTGGACGGAGCACATCCACCATGCTGTCAGGAAAAATTAGTAACGGTGAGAGATCCATCTGAGTAGGACGTATACTTTGATAATATCTCCTCCAACGCTCGATCCCACTACTGATATAATTCTTGTAAAGGTGATCTCTGAGAGTATACGTCCCTCTCAGATGGATCTCTCAGATTACTCTCTCCGGTTGGGTTGTCGTATTATCATTGCCGAGGGATGAGGGTCGGAGGACAGTCGACTTTATCTACGGATACATAGTTTCTGCCTCGCCAGTCGAATGGCTGCAGGGACTATGTCCTGATCACCATGTCGTAGTCCAATATAATCTAGAGATTGACATAGTACTAATTCATATATGTAGTCCAATACAAAAACAACCCAATACAAATAGTCCAATACAAATAAGTACTAATAGCTAATGAGAACCACGCTGCTCACGCAAACGCTCAGTGATACGTTTACGCAACCACCTCGAAAAAGCGATATTTTTGGCACGAGGAGAGCTATCGTCCATTGCAAGGATTGCATGAAGAGTCCTCTCGGTCTCACTAGCTACCGGTGCTAGATGAATAGAACTCCCGGTCTCACTAGCAACCGGTGCCACTTCCTCCTTAACTGTAGGAGGAGCCACCACAGCATTCACTGTTTCCCTCAAACGACGTGCCGCTCCTCAGGTCATGGGTGCCATCTGGTAAGCAAGCTAATATAATTGTAACTTAAGCAAGCTAACTAAAGGAACCATCATGTAATTTGAGTACATTTTTGAAAGCAGATAAAGTACAATAAATTCGATTTTTTGCCAAGTAGCAGAACGGATGGCTCAGAACACAACCCTAAAATTCATTCTAGCATACATTAGTGTGAATCATCTATGTTTTGTACATATGGTGTAGTATATGTTCTTATCGTATGTAGTATCTGAAGAATGTAACAGAATGAAGATGAACTCACATAATGTAATACTAAGACGTCATCTACTACTATATATATAAGATATAGTGATAGGTTGTCGTATCATCATTGCCGAGGGATGAGGGACGGAGGACAGTCAACTTTATCTACGGCTACATAGTTTTCTACCTCGTCAGTCGAATGGCTGCAGGGACTATGTCATGATCACGATGTCATACCGTAGATTTAGGATTTAAAATATGGTATTCAGGTCAACTTAATTCGGTCAAAGGGTACTGAACAAAAAGTCTAATTATCCCATATTTCAGTAATGTCAGTAAGCTAAATCATACTCAACTGTCGAGAATACTTAGGAGAAAACTCATTCACAGGATTAGTATATCCATCCGTTGTGACATAGCTGAAATTTTATAGGGCTCGATAATAATTATTAGTCAATTTATTCATCATTTCAAAACCCTGAAAATGCCCAAAAAAACTCCAAGTATCAGTAAATAGGGCTCGAACCCTAAATTAGAATTCGAATCCACCCAAAACATCAAATTGACAGTTGATATGCCCAAAAATGAGATTTTTCAGTATATAGGTGTCACACTGTGAATCTCGTGTCCACACAGTGGGACACGACGTGTCCAAACCAACAAAATAGGTGTTACACGAACTAGAAGCGAGTTCATGCTCTCGTGTCCCCCGCAACGAGTCCACTGTCAGTCTCCTGTCCCCCGCAGCGAGTCCACGCTCTCGTGGACATCAAATTGACAGTTGATATGCCCAAAAAAATGAGATTTTTCAGTATATAGGTATCACACTGTGAATCTCGTGTCCACACAGTGGGACACGACGTGTCCAAACCAAAAAATAGGTGTCACACGAACTAGAAGCGAGTCCACGCTCTCGTGTCCCCCGCAACGAGTCTACTATCAGTCTCGTGTCCCCTACAGCGAGTCCACGCTCTCGTGGACACGAACTAGAAGCGAGAGAGAGAGCTAGAAGACAAGGAGAAACTGGAGAGGAGCTACCAGAGGAAGGAGGAGGAGGAGAAGGAGGAGAAGAAGGAGCTACCTGAGGAAGGAGGAGGGAAGAAGGAGGAGGCCGGAGGAGGGAGATCGCCGGAGGACCGAAGGAGCGCCGCGAAGGAGGAGGGAAATCGCCGGAGGAGCGTCACGGAGAAGGAGCATGCCCAAATTTGGGGGGAAAATTTTGTGAAATGATCGAAAAGGAAACCCTTGCTGGCTATATGAAATGTTTAGCGACGTCCGCATAGGACGTCGCTAAACGTCGCTGATATATAATAAATAGCGACGCAACTTAAAATGCGTCGCAAAACGTCACTATATCAGCGACGAGTACCGACGAACTTGCGACGCACTACCCCATTTAACAAAATATAGACGCTAGACGTCCCTATTAGTCGCTGTTGGCGACAAACAGCGACGTCTTTTATTAACGTCGCTAAAACCCCAAACATTAGCGACAAAATTTCAAGGATTCGCTAAATACGTCGCTGATTTGACTTATTTTGGTGGTGAATTATCTCTCTCCGCCAACGCAAGGAATAGATGTGGATTAGGGGGAAAGCCATAAACAGTGGCGTACACTGCTTGATACAAATCAATTTCTTTGAGCTGATCTTCAAATTGAACCAATATCCAATTGGCCACACAGATCCACCTTTTATTGTCCGGGTTCACAAGACCTGTCAACCGCATATCTTGGTCCGGATACCTTCTTTCCACCTTCGTAAACTCATTTGCGAATATTAGAGTTCTTACTGGTAGCAACAAAGAAGAATCTTCTAACGGAATGCAACCGGGTTTTAGTCCTCTTAGTAGGGAGCTATGTCGCTCAGAAGAACTATAGAATATATCCTTATGGTCTGGCCCATTCTTAACATAGATATTACCCACTCGGGCCTGCTGCAGCGGAGTTATGTCCCATTCCATTCTTCTGGGATAGCTTGCAAAAGCATATCTGGACAGAGGGAGACATCTGGAGATCTCTGTCAAATATATCGTCTTCTAGCCCATTTGGAAGATTCTCTGCTCCATGCGAGGCCTTGGCTGAGGATTCCTATCAAAAGCCTCACCAAACAAAAACAAAGGTTTCTTGTGGTTGACAGTATTGGCAGTCTGAAGAGGTTGTCCGTTCATCAGACACAATAAAGTATTATTATCTTGCACAACCTAGACAGATTGCCAGGATGACGGTAAAGCATATTGAGGAAAGGAGACATGTAAGAGACCTTCCTTGAATTCTGATTCAGACAAAGATCCTGTAAGAACCTCGTAGTTGAGATCGTCTATGAGGTTGACTGCATCAATAAAGAGACAAAGATCAGTATATGCAAAAGAAATTAAAAACTTCTTTATCAAACTGCACTGAGTGGAACAATCTGTCCGATTGTGCTAGCACAGCCTACGTGCACAAGACATCAGTTTGCACCAGACTACTTGCACAAGACATCAGTTTGTGCTAGCACAACCGACTAGTGTAAAATGTCAGTTTGCACATGGATGTGCAAATCGATGGATTGCGCTGAACATTTTGTCAGCGCTTTCCAACCGATTATGCAAAGATACAGTTTTCATAAAAATAAAAACTGTTGTACAGGCAGCCAACACCCTAAACAGGGTGGCACAAATGGTTGAGAATACCATCAATCTCTAAAAAGAGAGAGGTATGAAGGTTCGAAAACATCAAAAACCCTAAACAGGGTTTCGATCATGGTTCGTAATCACCTCAAAGAGCTGGATGGCCCGTCTCGTGATGAGATACTCGTGGTGCAACACGAGTTGAAGGTTCGGCAGGGACCTTTCCCTTTTTCAGTGGCCGATCGCTTGGGCACCATTGATGTCGACGACGAGAGGAGGAAGAATAAGTCGGAGTAGGAGAGGAGTTTTTTTCTCTTGAGAAATCGAAAGCAAGTAAAGATTAAAAGAATAGAAGATGAAACTATTCATAGTTTTCTCACAGAAGCATAACAGTCGCCTCCGATTGCACCGTGAAAGAGGGAGCTAATTTCTCCAAACGTACAACCAAAGTGCAACTTGATTTCAAATTCAAAATTCGAAGTATTTCAAAACTTTGAATATTTTCAAATTTCAAAAACATTGAAGAGGGTCTTGTAAGTCCTAAAAATCAAGTTGCATCCATCAAATAGGCAGAGAAGTCTAAATTATGCACCCTTCAAATGAACTGCGCTGAAGAAAAATTGCGCTACAAATCAAACGTGCAAGGCTGAACTGCGCTAACGTCCGAGCGCGCTACGCTGATATGGCAACGACATCATTACCTAACAAGAAGATCAAATCTTTTGATAGCCTGACAGCCTAAAAAATGAGGAGTCTGTTCGTTTCCTGTGCAGCACGACACTCGAGAACAGCTGTACAGTCCAGCGCAGTCTGCCATTCCAACCTGAGCGCAGTATGCTAGTCCAACCTCAGCGCTGTTTAACCAAGTCCGAATCCTAGCGCTATCCATTGACTAGAAGGAAGCGCAGTCTGAAGCTAGCACTATTCAAGTGGCGCGATCCATCAAACTTGTTGAAGATAACTGACATTTATTACGTGGCTTACATGCCATCAATTGCTCCCCACATGGCAACTGCCTGCACACGACCAAGCACATTTCAATCATACAATGCTACACGTCTGAGTACGGTTAGCCCACGATCGAGCAACTGCCTAATGGCCAGCACAGTTTTCAGTCTGCGCAGTATGTCTCCAGCGCAATCCATTGTGCGCAATCCAGAATAACTACAAAATAGTTATTTTTAGAACTCTATAAATAGAGTTTCAAGTTCTTCATTATGGAGATCAGATCATTATTCAAGATCATCAAAGATCAGGAGTTCTTGTCCAAGTGCTGCTGCATTCTTCAGAGGCTATCGTCTTCAAAGTTCACATCGTCCAAGGGATAAAGTGATCGTCTTTAGATCGGATTCCTATAGTTGTACTTTCCTAGAATTTATTGTACTCTTGTACTATTCTTTAAAGTTTGTGAAATAAAAGACTTTTGTTTTTGCAAACAAGTATACATCCTTGTGTTTGCATTTGCTCTCTCCTTTTTACTTTTACATTTACATATATGTTATATATTCTATGATCTTGTTGCTAATAATTTTTAATAGCTATTTTTTCACTGCCTACTCTATTCACCCCCTCTCAAGTATAGCACTTTACATCTCGTTCCTACAAGTATATGCACTTAGCTACGAAGAAACACATAATGCATGTTAATGGAAATTAAAGAAATTGTGTCATAGTTCTCACTCGCCTTGCCATATTTTCATTGAGCTGACGCTCACATTACCATCTACCTAATCTAGGGTCTTAGCTTAATCAATATTCTACAACAACACCGGTTCATGGAATGTGATTATTCAATCTTTTTCCCACATCTTTGATATCATACGTTCTTTCGGGTCATAACTCAAACTTACCTACTGCCCAGTTCTCGGGTTATATTATTTGTGTTACCATCTATTCATCGAGCTGAGGCTCGATATACCCACCGCCCAAACATTTGGAACTTTTGCTTCACTTGTCATGTATTTTATTGTACTACACAGATTTTTAAGATGGTGACTATAAGCCCCCTAATTTTTGGATACTATTTTAAATTTTATTTTATTTATTTAATATAGTTATTTATATTTCAAACTAGATTTTATATTAATATGATTATAGATGTACTTTTTGTAGCTTTAATTTTTGGAGCACGAGACATGCCAGTCATCCGAAACGTCCTTCATGAGTTTTAAAGTAGACAAGTTGACCTTCAATTTGATATATCATGTCCCATCTAAACTTGCACCACCACTTTTCTGGTTAGAGTATTTCAGTAATTGTGTGATAATTTGAATTTTTATTATTTTATTATTAAATTGATTAGTGTTTAGTCCTTGATTAGTGTTTTTGGTAGTAGCAGATGTTTTAACCATAGATGACCTTGATTAGAAGACTAACAATGTGATTAGAAACTTATTTGGCTAATTAGATTTCAATTTGGAGCACTAGTCCTAATTGGGAAACAAATTGACTTATTTTAAGGCTATTTCAATACATAGCTTTGGGCTTTTTGCTATTGGACTTTCCTTGGACTTTAGTTGCATAGTAGCCCATCACAAAACCTAACCTAGATACACCCCTTAGCTGTCCAAATAGCAGCCCCCCCTCTTCATGCGCATATGAGTAGTAGCCTCCTATTTGCAAAAACCTTAGAAATTGCCTTCTCCTCCAAATAGCCTATTTTTCACGTTTTTCATCCAAATCCTTCCAAGTGAAGTGCGTTGCGATTGTTGGTAGGAGAGGAACCTGCTGGAGACTTGCTAGCGAGGGATCAGAGGTATTGGACCGGAGGAAATCAGCATCCACGCGTTTGGAGGCTCGTTTCATTGAGATATTGACTCTTAATAAGTAAACCCCTCTAAACACTTGTTAATCCCAATTTTTCTTTGTAGATGCATCCATATAGGGACCCCAGACCCGTGCATGAAGTTTGGTAGTTTTTTGTATTCGTTCGATAGGCATATTTGACACGTGTTGGTTCATTAGAACACGTGTTCGACGAAATGCCGCTTAGAACTGAAAGTTGGTATTTTGTGATTATGTCTCCACAAATTTATTGCTGTGATTGTTTTAGATAATTTTTGCGAAGACAGATCTCGATTTGACACGTTTTTAGTGTCCAAATCGGACACGGACACGCGTGCACGAGTCCCGTACACAGACCCGTGCATGCCTTGTTGTCCGAGTGTCATAACTCGACGCACAGGACTCTGTTACAAGTGAAATTTCATGTACGCGTGGGGCAAACCTCTGCCCATGTGCTTCGAAAATTTTACGACATTTTGTGGATCGTGTGCGAAGAAATCCAATGCGCACGGTTCAGCCAACACTGTACACAAGGCCAAAAATTGTCGCTGACACGACCTTCGTTTGCGGACACGACACGACGAGGACTCGAACCAGTAGCATGGACACGTAGCCTTAGACCTAGGCTAGCCTTAGACTCGACCATATGGTATGACGTGGATCGTGTCTCGAGCTACAGACGTCGACACACGCCAACGAGGCCACGCACGCGTAAGTACAACCTCTATAGTCTGAGTGTCATAACTCGACGCACAGGATATGGTGGGGGCAACCTCTGCCCATGTGCTCTAAAAATTTCACGAGATTTTGTTGAGTATTCGCGAAGTTATCGCATCTGCAATGATTCGGCTGATACCGTGCACGTGCGTACGTGCCCGTGCGATATGCACTTCATTGACACGATACAGACACGGGTTTGACCCTGTGAGTTCCCGAGAACGTCATACACGTATACACCTTCGTGTTTGCCAAGTTTCGCGGGTTCTAGTTGTGTATTTTGCGTTTTGGGTATCGACTTGGTTTGGGTATTTATGTTGGGTATGTTTGTGAAGTGATTTTTAGTTAAAATCAAGATTTTTGAGTTGAACTTAGATTTATGAGTTAGAGCTGAGGTTTAGCATAGATTCTGACTGATATCTATATTTAGACCATGTTTACTTTCATCTATAAATAATCTATGAGTTATATATATATTTTCCTCTTTGTTCATATATATATATATATATATATATATATATATATATATATATATATATATATATATATATATATATATATATTTTATATATGTATATATATATATATATAAAGTGAAAATATATATATATATATATATATAAAGTGAAAAAAATATATATATATATATAAAGTGAAAAAAAAATATATATATATAAAGTGAAAATATATATATATATATATATATATAAAGTGTATATATGTATTTATATATAATATGTAATTGTCCTCAGATTTATAACCTCACAGCAGCCCCTCACTACGCAACACACATACACACACACATGCCTCTTCTTTCCCTTGTGTTATATATATATATATATATATATATATATATATATATATATATATATAAGAGATGGGGAAGCAGCAGCGGCTGGGTGGTCTCCGCCCCTCGGAGGAACCCCCATTGCTCGCCGTCCCTCCCACGCCCCTGGCCGGGTGGTGTTTCTGGCCCGCGGCCTCCCTTGGCCGGGCCGCGCTCCTGGGGATCTTCTTTCACCTCGGAGCCCCCATCTTCCCTCGCCCTCCCCGCCCCCCCCCCCCCCCGGTCGGCCAGGGCCCGCTTGGCCGGACTTCCAGTCGAGCGGCTCCCCCTTTCCATTCCACCTCCTCCCCCACCCCCCACGGTGCCGCTGCCGCCGAAGTCGGCACCACAGGGCACGGCGCTGGGCGTCTACCCCGCCGCCCGCCCCCCCGGATCCCTCCCCCGGACCTCAGCCGGAGCCTAGCCTCCCTTCGCCTAGACCTCCCACCTTCCCGGCGTTTTCCCTCGCCACTCCTCTCTCGTGGTCGGCGGCGTCCCCCATATCCGCCACTCTCTCTTGGCCGCCGTCTCCCCCCCGGCTCCCCTCTCGCCGTTCCCCCCCTCCCGGTGGCGCACCCCCAGGAAGAGGCGGCCGCCTTCCTCACCATCCTCTCCCGGTGGCGCCCTCCCTCTCCCACTGCTCCAGGAGCGTTCCTCGCCTCACCCCCTCCAGCACCGCCGGACGACGACGTCTCGTTGGCCCCCGCCTCCGCCTCTTCCCTCCCAGCATCGTCGGACGTCGTCTCGTTGCCCCCCCTGCTACGAGTTATGCCGTTACTCCCACCGTGTGCGGGAGGACCCCTAGTGCCGGTGGTAGGCTTATGGTCGCCCGGTGGTCGTCGTGCCCCGTCGGCGGACCGCTCTCGTTCTCCGCTCTCATCCTCCCTGTCTTTCTCCTTGCTCTGGGACGGCCCGCCCGCCGGAGCCCAGCCCCCGCTTGCTCTCCCCGCCCTCCTTCCCCTCGCCGGCGCGCTTCTTCCCTCCCGGGTGGTAGTCGCATGCCGTCGACCGGCTTGCGTCTGCGCTCCCTCGCGCTCGTCCGACCGACCTTGCCGGAGCCCCACCCCCCTCCTCCGGGCCAGCCCCTGCTTTTGCCCTCCACCCTCCTCGGTCTTCCCGCCAGCAACCCAGCACGCGGGGGGGGGGCGAGGTCCTCGTTTCCCGCCCACATCGGGCCACGCATCCCAGCCTTAGGCTGGGTGCCTCTAGGGCCTCGTGCCCACATCAGCCAACCCCCCTTGGGCTCGGGCCCATTCACGAGGGGCTGAACCGTTTTGAATTTCAAATCTTCATATTTGAAAAAAAAATGGATTACCCTCCTTTTTCCCAAAAAAAAACCTCGTGCACCGCTCGCTTCGGGAGGGGTTCCCCCAGGGCCTCGCGCCACACGGTCCTGACAGCTGCCTTGTTTGAATATTTTGGAAATTTCTTTTTGTCAAATTTCGTAATGGTTATAATTTTCTGCATGTTTTTTCTACCTGTTGCTCAGGGCCCTTTTGTCTTAGGCCCAGTAACCATCTGTAACGCTCTTCATGAGCTAATTTAAGCTTTCAATAAAATGCTTTTTTGTTAAAAAAATAATAAAATAATAAAAATAATATATATATATATATATATATATATATATATATATATATATATATATAATAAAAATAAATATATATATATATGTGTGTGTGTGTGTGTGTGTGTGTGTGTGTGTGTGTGTGTGTGTGTGTATGTATATATATCCTATTGTAAATATTTTGAATGTAAATGTGTATATATATACTATTGTTGCTATAGGATATAGCCAGGGTTTTGTGAGTTTAGTTAGAAATGACCAAATAAGCCTAACTTGGCATAGTTGACTAGTGAGTTGACCAAGTTGACAAAAGTCAACATTGGGTCAAACTTGATCCATATCGACTAAAATGGACTTAGAATAACTAGATAACTTGAGTTTGACCTAAAATTTGGTAAATGACTAATTGACTTATAGTTGACCAGGTTTGACCAGAGTTGACCAAGGGATGACTTTGACCTAGAAGGACCTAGAATCATTTAGAATGCATTGTAGACTTTATCTACTCCATATTAGACACTTTGTAACCTATGTTTGATTTAAATAGGACTTTGTGACTTCAGTTTGGACTTATATTCTCATCAGACATTCGGGATACTAGGCGAGTACATTCTCTGATAGTTCTTTCATTTCTTGTCGATTTCTATATTTCAGTTCTAGTCAGTTCTATTTGATTCTCTGTTACAAACACGGATTGATAATTCTAGAATTCATATAAATGACATACATATCTTACTTGCCTAGCCTCTATTACAAGAACCACTACAAAAAACACCTACAAGCACCTTCATGTTCTGCCTAGATTTGTTCTCGATTTACGTGTCGTGTTATGGATTCACCCATATTTGTCGGGCGGGAAAATACCTGAGTAGACATGTAAACATTTCCAAATACTTGAACCACCTCCCTGTGAATTATACAAGAACGATAGCCATTCCTCACCTGATTAGTGTGTTATGTGCCGGATTACCCTTAGTCGTTTACATGTCGATCTCAGTTATTTTAAAACACACTATGAGTATTGTTAAGAATCTTTAGTAGAACCACCACAAAAATATTTATTAGAATCATCACAAGAACTAATACAAGAATCACCCTACTAGAATCATTGAATGGAATCACACTTGACGTATATTGTGATAGAATTGGGGATTCCCAGGAACCTTCCTTTGGTGTGCGTATTGATCGATAGAAAGTTAAACAGATCTAATACGTGTTCTAACCCTTCATAGGCGGAAACTAGGGTTCACAAATTATACTTGCGGTGGAAAGGAGACAAGTAATTCCTGGCAATCTCGAGCGGACGACCCCAAGATCTTCTGCACGTATTCCTTCCTCGAGTTGGACGTCGTGTGGGCGACGATCTCCCAACCTTTTCTTCTTCTTGGCAGCCCTCTCTTTCTTTCCTTACGTGAATCACGAATTTAGAGAAAATTTTAGATTTCTGATCAGTAATCTGGCGGCCAGAGAATAGAGGATATATATTGGCTTCGGCAGGGACCATGAAGAAAAATTAGGGTTAGGCCTCCTAACGGATCTGGATATCCCATGTTCAGTCCGAACACACAATCCAGGCTCATTAACAATAGCTCGGTCCACTAATGAGCTATTGTTGCACTACCTCCCTAATCCCAAATTATATTTGTGGTCTCCTTTTATTATATGCTTGTTTGGCTCCCATGTTAAGATATCGTATGTCTGTCGATCAAATTAAGTTACTGACAACTATATTGATTCAACATCTTTTATCCTTAAGTAGTACCCCTCAACTTTATTTGTCATATCAGATATAATCCACCTGCAGGGTTTACATGACAATCCTTATGAGCTCCTTAAGAGGATATCATCAACCCGATGTATCGGAACATGGATTCCATTTATAATCAACAGCCCGTCATACATACAATGTTATTACCCAATTCATAGAGGTTGTTGATCCATAATGAATCTCACTCTTTTATGAGTCAAAGTAATGCACATTGTATATACATGTCCGTTATTATATCCGGATTAAGAGCACAAACATCCATAATAACATAGGTGTTTGTTCTCTAATATAGTCAGTACAAAGAGAATAACCTCAAGTGGTCATGTTCAATACACAGTGTACTAGTGTAAACCTATAGTCAAGATAGACTAATACCAGATTACACTACAACCTTTCCAATAGATTGTCCAAGTCCATCTAGGTTGTGAACTATTTATATACTCCATAGAAAACTGATAATATGATCTTCTGTGTGACACCACACACCATATTATATACAATATAGAATATCAGACATTTGCATTAACACTTGCAATAAATACAATATGCAAATATTTGCCCATATGATTCTCATTCAAAATTTAAGGAAATAAGGTTACTACAAAAGTGATGCGTTTAATATATAACCCTAACATATTATACCACCTAGACTCATATCATATTACTCTAGTTCAGCTAGTTATATTTATAGTCTTTATTGCCATGATCTTCTGTCTCTCAGTATTTACTCTCCTTGTTCTAGCTGTTTCTCTATTTTCACTATTATGCTTCATCAATATAACTGCCTATAATTGTTTTATAGTCTTTGTCATTTACGTGGGATTTCTTGATGAGATGTTCTCGTTCCTTTCCTGACTGGATCGTGTTGGCCCATTCCATGGTCACACCCGATTTTAATAATCGACACAAACTTAAGTCAAAGCACAAAATATACGAACTGCTACTAATCATTTCAGGTCTAGTACAATCTATATCAAAAAGTGTACGACTACAGCAAACATGCAAATCATCATTCTAAAGCTCTTTCTCATTGGAATCAGTCCGAGTCATTTTATAATTTATTATGTATTTTATCCTTATTAAGTCTAGGATATAAATTGTAAGATCGACTGGATACTACTGGCTTAGGTTATTCATAGTCCACTCTCCTATACAGCCTACCAATCCAAAGTCCACTTACCAAAATATTATTCACTTTGTGCAAAAAAATTTGACAAATATTTTACATTTTACTGAAACAGAACTCAGGCCGTGTTCGGTCCGAGTTCGGTCAGTTTGAATTTAAATATTTGTTGCCTCCAAATCTGTATGCAACGTTCATTTGAGAAATCTTTGTATCAGAACTCTGCCCAAATTTTGTCTGAGTTCGGTACTCGAAAACACCTATACATAGAAGAGAATTTCTTATTTCAAATCTCTTAATCAATTCATCTTCTCTTCTCTCTTCAATAAGTATTTTCATTTGATCTAAAGATTTCATATTTCACCTACACATCTCTTTGCCAAAAGTCAGTAATATCAATTTGATCTAGAGTCTTTTGGTTAGAGACTGCTAGCTCTCAATTAGCTTGTGGCTTAGTGGATTAACATCGAACAAGAGTACTCAAGACTGGATTAGTCCTCTCAGAGGGATACCAGTATATATCGTTGTGTCACTGAATTTGATCTCTCTATCTCTTGCTATATCTATTTATTGTCTCTTTATTCACTTCCATAGTTATCTCTTTTTAAAATTTTAAATTGGTGATTATTTTTTGCTGCACTCGCACTCACTCTATTCATCCCCCTCTACAGGTGCTCAACGGTCCTATAATTTGTATCAGAGCAGGTTATATTCTAATATAACAAACCTCAGAGAGTATATATAGCAGCCATGAAATCAATATTCAACGGTGAAGGTCAATCAACAAATAGACCCCCACTATTTGATGGTACAAACTATACTTACTGGAAAACACGAATGATATTCTTTGGAAACTTTTTAGACCCCCACTATTTGGTTTATAGTAGTTGACAGTTACAAGAAATTGGCACCACAATAGTTGATGGCGTGCTTGTAGACAAGCCTCATGACAAATATACAGAGGCTAAGAAAGCAAAGGCTAGTCTAGATGCTCGTGCCATCAACGCACTTGACAAAACAGACGTCTCATAACAGAGTTCTGTGCAATTGACAAAACAGAGTTCAACAGAGTTTCAACCTGTAAGACGTCTCATAAGATTTGGAAACTTTTTGAGGTAACTCATGAAGGTACTTCCCAAGTGAAGAAATCCAAAATCAGCAAACTAACATAAGAATATGAATCTTTTAAAATGAAATCTGTTGAGTTACACAGATGTTCACTCATTTTCTTGATACTACTAATCCTTTGCAATCTCTTGGTAAGGATTACAGTAATCACGAAAAGATCAAAAAAGTGCTACGGGCTCTAACCAAGAACTGAAATCCAAAGGCAATAACAATCATTGAAGAAAACGATCTCACCACCATGTATCTGGAAACACTTATGGGCAAACTCATGACCCATGAGCTTGATCTGCAAGAGTTTGAAGAAGCTACTCCAAAGGAAAAATCTATCGCCTTTAAATCTTGAGCCAGAAAGTCAATATAAAATGATTATGAGGAAAAATCATCAAGTGGTGATGAACAAGCCCTACTAGTGAAGTACTTCAGAAAATTACTAATGTTTGAGAAATAAAACAGAAGGAAGAGTGATATCCAAGAAAGCAATAAAGAAGAAACAATATGCTTTGGATGCAAGAAATTAGGGCATATGAAGAAGGACTGTCCAACTTCAAAGAAAAGTAGTCCATATGATAAATCAAAATCAAACAGAAAGGCAACAACTAGTCGAAAGTATGCAAATACAAGTATCTGGCATGAAAGCGATGCCAGTGATACAGAGCAAGAAGACAGACCCTACAGAATCCTTTATATAACGATTTTACTTTCGATGAATTAGAAAATGCCTTCAGCAAACTACTTGAAGAACACAGAGCTGTGCTTGACAAGTATAAGCAATCTCGAAAAGAGGTTAAGACATACACAACCGAAGTAGCTAGACTTTCCAGTCTCATTGAGAACATTAAAGAGACGTCTACTACCGATAACACGGAAGAGATAGCCAAGCTTAAAGTAGACTATCATGAGGCTATCCTCAAAATTGAAAAAAAAAGACTGTCAAAATATAAGAGTTATATGACATAGAGAAGAAAAAGCACTTAGTCACAGAATAAAGACTCACAGATATGACTTCTAATTATGAAAAGTCTTATGCGATTTCTAAAAAGTTAGAAATCAAGTTAGACAAACATGCAATACCTGTGACACAGCCTAAGTTTAGTCCTAATGCTAAGCATACACCTAAGAGGACTAAAACACAGAAAGCACGTAAGAAACATGAATATTACCATGCTTTTACTTATAGGTTTTCATAGAAACCACATATGCATGTCAACACCGATTCTACTAACACATTTTTAAAACTTACTTGCACATACTGTGGTACTCATAGACACATATCACAGTATTTTTTAGCAAGGAAACTTGTTGACAATTGTACATTATTTTGGAGACCAAAGACTAATCAATATGGACCCTTCAGTAAACGGGTACCAAAAGATTCATCTACTTGTTTTGTAGGTGGACCCTCAACCCTCTCATGCTAAAAACAAGTGGATCCTTGATAGCGGATGTTCCTGGCACATGACTGGTGATGCATCTTTGTTCGTGACGCTATCGATAAAGAAAGAAGGATATGTCTCCTTCGGAAACAACCTGAGAGGTGATATCATTGGAAATGGCACTGTTGGTATATCTCCTTATTATGTAATAAAAGATGTTTGTCTAGTTACAGAACTGAAACATAACCTATTAAGAATAAGTCACTTGGCTGATAATGGTTATGGTATCAACTTTGTAGAAGACAAATAAACCATATATGTTATGTCATCTGGTAATCCCGTATATGAAAGGATTAGAGAAGACAATATTTATGTTTTCTTTCTGGAAAGTACTAACAATGCAAGAAGATGCCTAGTAGCTAACCTAGATGAAAGCTGGCTATGACATATGAGACTAGGACATGCTAATATGGACACTATCTCACGACTGACCACTAAGAAGCTGGTAAAAGGACTCCCTAAGATACCATTCAAGAGAGATATGGTATGTGCTGATTGTGAAAAGAACAAAGCACATACGTCTATATTTCAATCTATCAACGTTGTAAGTACTTCTAGACCTTTGCAGTTGATACATATGGATTTATTTGGTCCTAGTAGAGTCGTTAGTCTTGGCGGTAAGCTCTACGTATTTGTTATTGTAGATGATTTCTCTCGTTTTACTTGGGTTTACTTTATCAAATAAAAGTGATGCTATTTTTGAATTTTAGTTATTTTATAAAAGGTACAAAACGAAAAGGACTTCATGATTACTCGTATCCGAAGTGATCATGGTGGCGAATTCATCAATACTGATTTTAAAAAGTTTTCTGGTGATAGTTGATATTACCACGAATTTTCATGTCCTAGAACTCCTCAACAGAATGGTATTATAGAGCCGAAGAACCGTACTCTAAGCGAGATGGCTAGAGTCATGCTAAATCAGCATAATCTTTCTAAATATTTTTGGACAGAAGTTGTTAGTACATCCTGTCAGGTTTTAAATAGGGTGTTAATTCAACCCATCTCGAAGAAAACACCTTATGAACTTTGGTTCGGAAGGATTCCAAACATTTCTTATTTAAAAGTTTTTGGATGTCGTTGTTTTATCCTAAACACCAAGGACAACTTGGGAAAGTTCGACTCTAAAGCAAACGAAGGGATATTTCTTGAATATGCTGCTAAGAGTAAGGGATATAGAATTTTCAATAAAAGATCTATGATTGTTGAAGAATCCATTATAACGTTACTTTTGATGAGCTCAATAGTCACAGATCTACCGACAGTGATGATGAAAATATACAAGCAAGAACTGATAAGAGTCCTGTGGAAGATCTGACTCTTAGATTTGAATCATTGAAGTTATTACCAGAACATCCAGAGACACTCATTATAGGTGACATATCAAAAGGTGTAAGTACACGCTCTTCTCTTAGAGATTCTGAAATAATAGCAAATGTAGCCTTTATTTTACAAATAGAACCTAAGAATGTAGAAGATGCTTTTAATGATGAGTTTTGGATTAATGCCATGCAAGAGGAATTTAATCAATTTGAGAGAAACCAAATTTGAAAACTTATTTCTAAACCTATTGGTCAATCGATAATTTGTACCAAATAGGTTTTCGGAAATAAACTAAGTGAAGATGGACAGGTTCTACGCAACAAAGCATGTCTAGTAGCACAAGGTTAAAATCAAGAAGAAGGTATTGATTATGACGAGACATATGCATCTATTACTAGACTAGAAGCTCTCCGCATGTTTTAAGCATTTGCATGTTTTAATGATTTTAAATTACTTCAAATGGACGTAAAATGTGCATTTTTAAACAAATTTCTGAAAGAAGAAGTGTTTGTGAAACAACCCCCTGGTTTTGAAGATTTTTAAAAACCTGATCACGTCTTAAAACTTAAGAAAGCACTCTATGGACTCAAACAGGCACCTCGTGCTTGGTATGAATGCACTAGTCCAGGCCTGAGAACTCTCGCTCAGGATTGAAATCTACTATTTATTAAATTGGGTACATACGTGTCTTTACTCAGAAGACCATGCCAACTTCTTACAACTTCGCAGAGGCATAACATTGAATTGTCCAAGTTACTTCTTTTCAACTCTTGTATATAAACTTTTAGCTGAATCGCACTGAGCACCTTGGGGCCTAGGAAGTTTTTGTGGCTAGTAGATTGGAAGAGTAAGGCTTAGAATGAATAAGGCTTAGAAGATTGAGAGTGAGAGATGATTTAAATGAGAGAAATCAAGCCCTATATATATTAGTCATGGGAGGAAGAATTCGGCCAGAATTTTGCCCCGAATATTCAAAAATTTAAACGTTGGACAGCTTGTAGCATGGTGTTCCTAAAAGTTAGGTTCCTGAAATTTAGGAGGCAGAGTTCGGCCCGAGTTCTGTCTACCTTGGGCCAGAAAGTCTATATGGGCTAGATTGGGTTGGTTTGGTTCAGGGATTATTTTGTTTCGTATGGTAGAGCTTGGAGAAATAAGTCTAAGGGTTAAGATGACTCAGTGCGACTCAACGTACATGTTCCAAGACTCAATAAATTAAAAAATTATATATTGAGTACAAGTACGTTTGCAATGTAACAGCTTTGTTGATGACGTCTATCTTAAACTTGATGTGTCGTATTGGATCATATCAGATATTATTTTGTTAATTCTCTAAATTAGGTTGATTGTGATCCAGTTTGTCTCAACAACTTTTACTGGTAAGATTCGTATTGTTGGCATTGAAATTCAATTTGATGATAACGACCTAACGAAGATACTAAATATTATAAATGTTGGTGCTCCGCTAGACGATATCAATGAATTTGAATTTCCAGGATACATGACTTTAAACAGTTTTAAGAACAAACTTTGTGCTCCTAATCAAGTCCGTACCAAAAAGTTCAAAGTTGCTCATTTGAACTTACTCTTTTATGAATTACATCGCATTGTCTATTCTACTATTCTACCAAAATCCATGTCCAAAGACAATGTGACCACCCTTAAAATGTCTACTTTATATCATATTCATAATGGGATTCCTTTTTCTGTCCCCAAGACGATTATCCAGATGATGGGTCGATGTCACAAAAGAAGCAGAAACCTTTCTTACGTAATGATTCTTCCAATCATCTTTAACAACTTTGAGATCGACTTATCCACTTATGCTCGTAACTCTGAGCCCATGTATCTTCAACTCTCTCGTCGCAGCACAGCTATTCCTCTTACTGCACCTCCATCACCTCCTCAGGATTACCCCATGACTTTTGAGGGTCTCCACCAGTACTTATTTGATATACAGCAAGCTCAGCTGGATGAGCACAACTTTTTGTGAGCGTTTGTCACTGACACATTGAGGGACCGCGAGTTCCGAGATGCTAGTCAGTTTCAGGCTTTTGCAAACTCCTTTGTGGATCTGTGCTTTGCCCAGACTGGTCTTCATACTAGTTCTCTTAAACATGATCCTACACTTTCAGGCTACCGCTATGAGGATGAGGCGGTTCGTCACTTCTTTGAGCCTGATAATGCTTACGACTGGTACCGTAGTTCTGGTGCTACTCCACACCCTTCTTACGGAGCTGGCACTTCTGGAGTTGGTCCCTTTGGATATGGTGGCAATGCTGATCGCGATGATGATGACTCTGTTTGTAGTTGAGGATTTTTGATCTAGATGTTACTGTATTTTATCTAGATGATATCTGATTAGACTCTACATTTGTCTATGTATGCTTGGAAATGCTCCGACCTTCCAAGATAGTACTTTATTTTTTAGTACTTCTTTGCTGAGTTGATGTATTTCAAACTCCTATTACTATGCATTTTTTATTTCAGTGTGTATTGTTCTCTTTTATTCTTAGTATTATGCACTTCTCATTTTATGCGTAATATTATTTATCTTAGTTTATACTTCATTCATAGAACTGCCTTTAAAATTTATGTTATTCTTTGTATATTCTCTGTATTTCTTCATTTTTCATCCCTTAAGCATAAATTATGGGGGAGCCTCTCTCTTTGTAATTATTTGCTAAGTGACAATGGGGGAGAAAATGGATCTAACATCTATTTCAGGAAATGAGGAGACACTACAGTACAGAACAATAACTCCAAATTTTGATTATTTTTCAAATCAAGATCGAGATGTTATATTGGTCAAGGTTTGTCAATTATCAAAATAGGGGAGATTATTGGCCCATTGGTCTTGGTCAAACCTAATTTTAATAATTGATCCAACCTTCTCTCTATATAAGGGCTACTTCGACGATTGTTGAGAACTGCTACTGCTACAGTTCAAGACTTGGAGCCATTTTGCCATTGAGTTTGTATTTTAAATATCAATATATTTTCTCAATTTATTGAGTCTATGAATACAATGTACACCAAGTCGTACTAGTAAATAGGCTATCTCAAAATATTTTCAAAATATCCATTCGATTTGAAAATAAGCCTATTTACAAAAGCTCCTAAATGCTAGACTTCTTAAAAGCCTAAAACCAAATTTATAAAACCCTAACCAACTAATTCTGGACCAACCGAATTCGGAGCGAACTTCCTCCAATTCGGCCCAAATTTGGTTAGTGGAACGTTGGAATTTTGAACCCAGTCTCCCCGCAGTTATGGATGCAACGGCTACTGGTAGAGATTCTCTCAAAGAATTCTGCCCGAATTTTGTTTGAATTCTCTCTTTGGAAAACCTATAAATAGAGAAGAATTTCTACCATTTCAATACACCAATTCATTCTCTCTTCGCTTCTCTCTAAGCTTACTACGTTCTTCAAAAGTGTTCGAAGCCTTTCATTTTCAAATCCTAAGCCAGTTATAATTCTCTAGTCGATTTGCCAGTACGATATGGTCTAGAAGTTTCAGAGTGATTGTAATAAGAGGCTTGATTGAAGAAAGACACTTCACAATTGAAGTTGGTCGAGTACTTCGGATCAAAGCTCGCATTGTAGAAGTTGCAAGAACTTCGCATGAATACTTGCGATATTTTTCCATAGGGGATTTAAACTGAAAGCTGGAGTTCTTTCCACTGGATTAGTCCCCATAAAAGGGAAACTAGTATACATCCTTGTGTTTGCATTTGCTCTCTCCTTTTTACTTTTACATTTACATATATGTGATATATCCTGTGATCTTGCTGCTAATAATTTTTAATAGTTATTTTTTTACTGCCTAATCTATTCACCCTCATCTCAAGTATAGCGCTTTACATCTCGTTCCTACAAGTATATGTACTTAGCTACGAAGAAACACATAATACATAATAATGGAAATTAAGGAAATCGTGTAATAGTTCTCACTCGTCTTGCCATATTTCTTGAGCCGACGCTCGCATTACCATCTACCTAATCTACGGTCATAGCTTAATCAATATTCTACAACAACATCGGTTCATAGAATGTGATTATTCAATCCTTTTCCCACATCTTTGATATCATACGTTCTTTTGGTTCATAATTCAAACATACC
>JANAVB010042617.1:13952367-13957367 GCA_029216955.1 Iris pallida
TCTTTTATTACTTGTCGATTTCTATATTTCAGTTCTACTCAGTTCTATTTGATTCTCTGTTACAAATACAGATTAATATTTCTAGAATTCATGTATATGACATACATACCTTACTTGTCTAGCCTCTATTACAATAACCACCACAAGAAACACCTACAAGCACCTTTATGTTCTGGCTAGATTTGTTCTCGATTTATGAGTCGTGTTATGAATTTACCCATATTTTTAGGGCGGGGAAATACCTGAGTAGACATGTAAACATTCCCAAATACTCGAACCACCTCCCTGTGAATTATACAAGAACGATAGCCATCCCTCACCTGATCAGTGTATGATGTACCGGATTACCCTTAGCCGTTTACATGTCGATCTCAGTTATTTTAAAACACACTGTGAGTATTGTCAAGAATCTTTACTAGAACCACCACAAGAATCTTTACAAGAATCATCACAAGAACCATTACAAGAATCACCCTACTAGAATCATTGATCAATGGAATCACACTTAACATATATTGTACCACCTGGACTTATGTCACATTACTCTAGTTCAGCTAGTTATATTTACAGTCTTTATTGCCATGATCTTTTGTCTCTCAGTATTTACTCTCCTTGTTCTAGCTGTTTCTCCATTTTTACTACTATGCTTCATCAATATAACTGTCTATAACTGTTTTATAGTCTTTATCATTTACTTGGAATTTCTTGATGAGATGTGCTCATTCCTTTCCTGACTGGATCGTTGACAAAATATTACAGATGTTAGCACTGAGGATACATACCCTACTTGTAATGGATATGGAGATGGATTAGCTACCTTTGGTCCCGACTCTCAGGAGTGATCGGGAGATTAGTTTAGTAGACTTGCTCTAAAATTTATGTTTAGAACTTGAGTTGTAATAATTGAGAGTTGACTTAGCTTGAGTTGTTTTGAGATATTATCATTTAGTAGTTTTTTTATTTGTTTTCTTTTAGTTATAGAATACTGTGTTATCTTATCGTGCTTAGACTGTGATTGAGTTATATTATTTCTATACTTGTCCTCCGTTCGGAGTTGAGATTTAAAGACAACATTATATAATTGCGTGAGTTGTTTTAGATAGTGACCTAGAATAGCGTTCTACCGTCGATTCTGCGGCGTAGGCTGGGCATTATTATGCCCCTGTACCCTTACACTAGGTATGGGTCGTGACACGTTTTTAGTGGTGGCCTATGCAGGTCGAGATTCGCATTAATGTGATATTGTGGTAGTACGGCGACTTAGTTGTACTACTACGAGCTTGCGACAGGAATTTATAAATAGGCTTTAGATGAGAGGGTACTCAATCACAACTAGAAACTTTCCATGGATTTGAATCTACTGACACTCGTTCAAATCTAATTAATCTATTTTATATCTGACCTCTTTGATGATATCATCCTTGCTTCGTTATTGACCTTTTGTTTGGTCTGTCTTTTATGTTCTTCTTCCCCATCTTGTTGTGTGATTTCATTAGTACCTGTCAGGATATTCTTGTGATGTGCTAGATAATATAGTGACCCTGTTCGAGACTGTGAAATCACGACTAGTAGGACCATGATTTGTATTTTAATAGATAGAATTTTCTTGGCATTAATTGTCAGGGGTATGACCTAGAAGGAGTACAACCATCTTATATTTCGAGGACGAAATTTTTCTAAAGGGGGTAGATTTGTCACCACCACTTTTCTGGATTGGGGTATTTTAGTAATTGTGTGATAATTTAAATTTTTATTATTTTATTATTAAATTAATTGGTGTTTAGTCCTTGATTAGTATTTTTGGTAGAAGCAGATGGTTTAACCATAGATGACCTTGATTAGAAGACTAACCATGTGATTAGAAACTTATTTGGCTAATTAAATTTTAATTTGGAGCATTAGTCCTAATTAGTAAACAAATTAACTTATGTTTAGGATATTTTAATACATAGCTTTGGCCTTTTTGCTATTGGGCTTTCCTTGGACTTTAGTTACATAGTGGCCCATTACAAAACCTAACCTAACCCTAGATATACTCCTTAGCTGCCCAAACAACAGCCTCCCTCTTCATGTGCATATGAGTAGTAGCCTCCTATTTGAAAAAACCCTAAAAATTTCCTTCTCCTCCAAATAGCCTATTTTTTTGTTTATCATCCAAATCCTTCCAAATGAAGTGCGTTGCGATCGTTGGGAGGAGAGGAACCTACTGGAGACTTGCTAGCGAGGGATCGGAGGCGTTGGACGGGAGGAAATTGGCATCAACGCGTTTGGAGGCTCGTTTCATTGAGATATTGACTCTCAATAAGTAAACCCCTCTAAATACTTGTTAATCCAGATTTTTCTTCGTATATGCATCCATATAGGTACCCTAGACCTATGCATGAAGTTTGGTAGTTTTTCGTATTCGTTTGATAGGCGTATCTGACACATGTCGGTTCATTGGAACACGTATTCGACGAAATGCTTCTTAGAACTGAAAGTTGGTATTTTGTGATTCTGTTTTCGTGAATTTATTGCTATGATTATTTGACATAACTTTCGTGAAGACGGATCTCGATTTGACACATTTTCAGTGTCCAAATCGGACACGGACACATGTGCAAAAGGCCCGTGCACGGCCCCGTGTGCCGTGTTGTCCGAGTGTCATAACTCGAAGCACCGGACTCTGTATCACGTGAAATTTCATGGACTTGTGGGGGCAACCTCTACCCACATGCTTCTAAAATTTCATGATGTTTTATGGAGCGTGTGTGGAGAAATCTAATGCGCACGGTTCAGCCAACACTGTGCACGCTGCCAGAAATTGTCGCAGACACGGCCTTCGTTCGCGAACACAATGCAACGAGGACTCAAACCAGGAGTGTGGACACGTACCCTAGACATAGGATAGCCTTAGACTCGACCATGTGGCTCATGATGCGAGCTACGGAGGTCGACACGCGCCCAAGAGGCCGTGGGCGCGCGTGCGTACAACCCCTGCATTATGAGTGTCATAACTCGACGCACATAACACGGTTTCGCATGAAATTTTATGGACACGTGGGGGAAACCTCTGCCTACGAGCTCCAAAAAATTTACTAGATTTTGTTGAGTATTCATGAATCGCGTCTGTACTGATTCGGCTGATACAGTGCATGAGTGTACGTGCCCGTGCGATACGCACTTCGTGGGCACGATACGGACACGGGTTCGACCCCGTGAGTACCCGAGCACGTCACACACGTATACACCTTCGTGTTTGCCAAGTTTCACGGGTTCTAGTTGTGTATTTTGCGTTTTGGGTATCGAGTTGGTTTGGGTATTTATGTTGTGTTTGTTTGTGAAGTGATTTTTAGTTGAAATTGAGATTTCCGAGTTGAACTTTGATTTCTAAGTTAGATCTGAGGTTTAAGTTAGATTCTGACTGATATCTATAGTTAGACTATGTTTACTTTCCTCTATAAATAATCTATGAGTTATATATATATTTTCCACTTTGTTCATATATTATATATATATATATATATATATATATATATATATATATATATATATATATATATAAACCAGAAGACCTGCTCGAATCAGTAGAAGACATTCTCACCAACCTACCCGATCATTCATCGGGACAGGCTACCACCACCGTTAGGAAACCAGAACAGAAAGGTGCCGGATAGTCTCCGGCGACCAGAACCAGGTCCGCAGCCAAGCGGGCTAACCAACCCCCCATCGGACTCCATTAATGCTGAACATCCTCTCTTAGAATATTCGTGGTCTCGCGAACAAACCCACCATGAGGAGAATCACCAGCCTTAACAAAACCCACAAGATTGATAGTTTGATCATCATTGAACCCAAAATCCCCTATAAGAAAATCAAATCTATTCAGCTGCAGTTAGGCTTTCTACGACCGTAGCTGGCAGACACGACATTTGGATCCTCTGCTCGAAGGACGTGAAAATTAGAATCATTTACGACTCCAATCAGGCCCTTTCTTGCTCGATAGAACACCCCCTGCTCTCCAAGCGCGCCATCCTATCCTCGATTCATGGCAGCTGTGACATCGCGGAGCACAAACACCTTTGGAACAATCTCCTGAACATCCACCTCCACTTCAACAACCTCCCTTGGCTTTACATCGGAGACTTTAACACTATCACCTGCAGCAAAAAGAATACGGGCGGACGTCCTCCTCCCTTTCGGCCATACAAGATTTCAACAACTTTATTTTTAATTCCCACATATTTCTCCTTTCGTTCACCGGCAACGCCTTTACCTGGTGCAACATACAGGAAGGCAACCGACGCCAATATTCCTGCCTTGACAGGGCCCTAACGAACGCCCTTTGGCACGAAATGGGGACCACTTCAAAGCTTAACCACCTCAATGCCACCGAATCAGACCACGCCCCCTTCTTAGTTGGAATAACTAGCAACTCGGCTATGTACCAGAAGAGTTTCCATTTCTTAGATTTCTGGCACGATTACCCCCAGTTCTTAGGCATCGTCACGGAAGCTGGGAACAGCACGGACCACACCAATCCCCTCACTCGCGTGGCCAACAAACTCAAAGCCACGAGGAAAGCCCTTGCGGTCTGGTGCAAGCAGGCCTACGGGGACATCTTTCAGGCCAATCGTGAGGCTGAGAATGACGTCAATCGAGCAGAAATCATGTTCGTGAACGACATATCCCAGAAGCTAGGATCGCCCTTAACACCACCAAAGCCATCCTCAAATTTCGACTGAAAATAGAGATAGATTTTTGGAAGCAGAAAGCGAGGCTTCAATGGGACAGCGACGGAGACAAAAACTTGAGCTACTTACATGCTTGCGTCAATGGTCACAGACAGAAACCCTCTCTACACTAAATTGTTGATGCGTCCGAGAACATCGTCAAAGACCAAAGGAGTATCCAAGCGGCAGCGGCGGCATTCTTCTCCCAACAGTTCTCCAAGGAGACGATCTTCCGAGACGCCACCTTCCTGGATTAGATCCACCACCTTATCAGCGACAGCGAAAATG
>JANAVB010042617.1:13962367-14179867 GCA_029216955.1 Iris pallida
TTGAGTATAGGATATAAATTGTAAGATCGACTGGATACTACTGGCTTAGGTTAATCATAGTCCACTCTCCTATACAGCCTACCCATCCAAAGTCCACTTACCAAAAATTACTACAAAAAAACTCTCATTTGCGACGAACATTTATGAGGGTTCTAAAAAAAAGTCATATTTGAGATAAAAATAATTGTTCCGTCGGAAGTATCTCATAAAAGTCTATATTATTTCCGACGCATAATATGCGCTCGAAAAAAGATATTTTTTGTCATAATTACTCAATAATTGGAGGGAGTTGTTGGCGCCAAAACTAGTTCCGACCAGAATATGTTTTCTCGAAAAAAAAATTATTATTTATGAGGACAAATAAGTCCCATCGTATATAGCGTCCTAATTGCGAGGGCAATTACAATTGTTCGTAAATAATGTTTTGTTTTTGAGAAACAATATATCTAGTCGAAAATAAATTTGTATTTGCAAGAGAACATAAATTTTGTCGGTGAAGGTATAGGTATTTCCAAGAATTATTTTATGTCATCGGAAGTAGTTGACTATTTCCTATACCAAGTACACATTGTCAGAAATAATAATCAAATAAAACATATTACTTCTGACGCATAAAGCGCGCTCGAGAAAGAGCTATTTTTTGTCGAAATTACTCAATAATTGGATGGAGTTGTTGAAACTACTTCTGACTAGAATTTTTTTTTCTTGAAAAAAATAATTATAATTCTTGAGGACAAATAAGCCACGTTGTAAATACTGGCCTGATTGCGAGCACAATTATAGTTGTTCATAAATAATGCTTTATTTGTGAAAGAATGCTTTGTTTATGAGAAACATAGTTATTGTCGTAAATAAATTTGTATTAACGAGAGAACATAAATATTGTCGGTTAAAGTATAGGTCTATCAAAGGATTCTTCTATGTCATCGGGAGTAGTTGACTATTTTCGATACCAAGTAAACATTGTCGAAAATAATAATCAAACAATAAAAACAATTCTAAACTTTTGAGTGTCTTTGAACATCCTATCCAACACAGACAAATTACTAGAATATTTTTAAACAATTCATAAAATGGCGAATATGCCATTTTAAATTTGGTTTAAGGGACTCTTAACTATATCTACAACAAGAATTTTAAACAATTCATAATGTTTGGGAACATATTTTAAATATATATGAGATTTAATGTAGTTATTTGCAAAATCATAATTAATTAATTATTAGTGTGTAAATCTGTATGTATTGTTTTTATATTTTCTGGTATAAATTTTTTTCTCCAATTGAAATAGTCATGGGTATTATATTTTTAAAGTGTTTTCTAAATTTAAATACTCATTAAAAATTTCTCTCCAAAAAATCAATTTTTTATCCAAATAATCAAATTATTCAACAAATAAATAAACAAAACTATGAAATGCATGTGCGTTGGACGTAAAATAAATTTAATTATAGAAATTTAGGGTATTATTGAAATATAAATATATTACTACACCAAAATAGGGATTTTCCAACCCATATTTTTTTCTTCTTCTAACTACTAACATTTTTTACTGTAACAAATTACCAATGGTAAAACCCTATAAGGGTCTGTTTGGTAAACTGTATTTGGAGTTGAATTTTAGAATTTTATGGATTTGAAGCTAAATCCATAGAATCCTATATTTGGTTTGAGATTGATTTGGATATGGAAAGTATGACATTGATTTGGATATGGAAAGTATGACATTGATTTGGATATGGAAAGTATGACCAAATCCAAAATTTGGATTTGGAAGAAAGAGGTTAGATTTAGGAGAAAAAATTTAGTTATTTTTTAATAATTTAGTTAAAATATTTAATTTATAGTTTATTCAAAATTAACTAATAGTTAATTATAAATTAGTCATTACTATTATTTTAAAAAATAATTTTTTATAAATAAAAAATTAGTTATTGTTTTAAATAAAAAAATTAAGTAATATCTAGTTATCATAATTATAATCTAAGTTAATAATTTACTAATTAATAATTTAATAATTTATAATAATCTTAATTAATAACATTATTAATTATAATTATATTAAATTAATTAATTATAATAGTAATCTTAATTAATAATTTATTAATTAATATCCAATTATAATCATAATTAATAATTTATTATTTTTATTATAAATTAATTAATAATTTGTTAATTACTATTTATAATCTTAATTAATAATAATTTAATCAGAATTATAATCATATTTTATAATTTATAATTCAATAATTAATATCATATAATAGTTTAATTAATAATTTATTAATCATCATTATATTAATATATAATTACTATTTTTAAAATATTTAATTTATAGTTAATTAAAAATTAGCTAACAGTTGAATAAAATGAGTCATTATTATTATTTTTTAAAATATTTATAACTAAAAATTAGTTATTATTTTAATAAAAAATAAGTAATTATTAGTTACCATAAATTATCATCAAAATTAATAATTTACTTTTTAATAATTTAGTAATTAATATATTATTAAATTTTTAATTAAAAATTTATTAATCGTCATTATAATCATCATTATATCTTAATTAATAATTTATTAATCATAATTATTAACATTATTATAATAATTGATTTAATTATTAATCATAACTATAATTATAATTGCTAATTAATAATTTTTATTTTATTTTATTATTGTAGTAATTTAATTATTAATCATAACTATAATTATAATTATAATAGCTAATTGATAATTTATTATTCGACATTATAATCATCATTATATCTTAATTAAAAATTTATTAATCATCATTATATCTTAATTAATAATTTAATAGTTCATTATTTTATTAATTATTATAATAATTTAATTATTAATCATAACTATAATTATAATTATAATAGCTAATTAATAATTTACCAAATCCTATGTTTAGTTGGAGTTGGATTTAGAAATTCATGATTTAGTTTTGGATTTGAATTTTGGATTTCCAAATCCAAATCCAAATGCAAATCCATTTTACCAAATAAACCTAAGGAACATAAACCTATTACTATAAGGCCTCGTTTGGTTCGTGGAATCTCCAGGTTGGGAAAGGAAAGTGATTACTTTCCTATGTTTGGGTGTCCAAGGAATTGAGGAGGAAATGAAAGTGATTCCCAATGGAAGAAAAATTAAGGGAAAAGTGATTCCATCCATCCAAGCAAGGAATCACTTTCCCACATTGAAGTATTCACTTGCCTTTCCAAATTTCTTGGCATTGCCAAACATCGGAAATGAAAATCAATGGAAATTAAAGTTTTCCAAAGGAAAGGAAATGACGTGGAATTGATTTCCTGTCCCTTCCATTCCGCGAACCACACGAGGCCTAAATATAAATAAATAAATTTTACATTAGTAACGACACATATTAACAAAATAAAATAAGTAATGTGTTGTTGAGAGTAGCACTTCTCAAAATCTAATTTTTAATCTACTATCCTTCGAGCCCTAGTGAAGTTTTTCTCTCTCCTCTGCAGCCCTCTCTCTGCAGCCCTCTCCTCTCTATCCAGAGGGTGTTCAACGGCGAGTATGACTGCCTCCTCTTTCTTCCCCAAAACCCCTAAATTTCAAACCCTATAAAATCCTCCCAATCCTTCTCCCACCATTTCCAGTTTTGGAAATATAGGGTCAGGGTTTCCCAACCCCCCCAAAAGCTCGAAATCCCAAACTAATGTTACCTTCGAAGAGCAGCAGTGACATGGGATGACGAGAGGCTGCATGGTCACGCTGAAGGAGGAATCGATGAGAAGCTGGAGATGTATCTGTTCCAAGCCCACCTCATCGCTCGTACATTTCGACGAGCTTCTGTCTACCACCGTGACTGTTCTAAAAAACCCTAACTCCAGGTTCCCCTAGTTTCTTGAATTTGATTTTGTCTTGATTTTTATTTGGTTTTATTATGTTGTGAGCTTGGCGGGGCGCTGGCATACTGCCACGAGAAGAAGGTGATCCACCGGAACATCAAGCTGAAGAATTTGTTGCTGGATATTGAGGTATATGATGAATTTTATTCCATTTATGTTATTTTTTGTTTAGTATTCCATTGGTAATGAATTGATGACTATTTAGTGTATTTTTTAGAGTATCTTGTTTCTGATACGTATGACATTCTTTGTTTGGATAATGATTATATCAACATAAAATATTATTCATGGTTGTCTACTATTAACATGTGAACCACAAAAATCATACCATATTGGGATGTGACTGGAGAGCACATTCCAAAGCAACATGATGATTCCAATATTGTCCTGCTATCAGTCATGGGTGATTCATCTTATTGGTCTAACTAGGTACATGCCAACTTGTAGTTAACGATGTTTGTGGCCATTCAATATCTTTCCGTAACACATTCTTTTTGCTCATATGTACCTAGCTGCAAGATAAACCTACTACATATGGTACCTAAAGTATTTTCGTTGTAGTATCAAATTTGTACACAATCAAGTTAGAATTTATGATTAATAACTTAAGAACTAGGTGAAAACTTACCCTTGTATTTATCGAATATTCCCAACATCTACTACAACTGGTGGCCCTCCAGGTTCCTCAAGCCAATTATATATGTGCATTTGGACATTTTTGTGTAGTCTGTTTAAAGTCCAAAGGGCATTTAGTTATGTGTGACAATGAGTATCTGAATCCGAATGATTAATATATTGTTTCTCTAGCTGATTCTTGTGTATAAGGATCGCCATGCTCATCAATTCTTATCTTTTGCTCTATTGAATCTACTGTCTTTGATCCTAGTGATAATTGTTAGACGTTAGATATTAGACATTTTGAGATAAGCTTCATTTTAATGAGATAAGCTTCATTTAGTTTAATATCAAGAATGCCTAGCTAGTTATATTGATAAATGAGATAACCTTCATTCAATGATTCCTGTAGGTGGTGGAAATAGGAAAGGGAGGTAATGTGAAATATGAAATGTATAAAAAAAATTGGACGTATAAAGATAGTCTAGAAACTCTTTCTTAGGGTTGTTTTTATTCTACATGTAAGTGTAATTCTTGTACCTTTTTCATCTGTACAGGTAGACTGTGTGTTCTCATCAGTAGTGCATCCATATAACTCTAGTTTCATCCCATATATACTTTGCAAAGATAATGACCCTCTGGATGTGTTGGTTCTCATGCAAGTATCCATTATAATGTATTTTCAATTCAGTTTTATAACTCCAGGACCTGAATCTACGACCAAGCTTTGTGTTTGGTGTCGGAAAGCACTTTAATGAAGATGCTGATGAGGACTAGACCGAAAAATAATTTGAAAGTTTTGAGGCTAAGGAGATGAAGGTAAAACGCCTATCCTGACATAAGTCTAGAAACTCTTTAGTGGTTTTATTTATTTATGTTTTTAGGTGTTTAATCTTATTTTTCCCATATTTTTTATTATGCCTCTAATTTGGCCCTTTTTGCTGCTCATATGACCTATTAACCTCAGAATTTAAAACTGATCCCTAATTCTATAATGGTTAGAGGCATCATGATAGGCTCCTTTTAACTCTTAACACATTTGTTGATGCCATGCAGCCTCCACCCATTATAAATTGTTTAATTGTTCGATTCTGATGCATAGGGTTCAATATATGTGTAGGGTTCAATATATTGCACGTCCCTTTTCCTTTTTGAAAAACGAGTTCAATATACACAAGCATGTGCTACTATTTTTCGTTTTCTTGTTGTGTTGGATTAAAATCTTGACAATGAGGATTTGGCAAGCTGACAGCAGGCATTTCGGCATTCTTTGGTAATTAATATAATTGTCATACACATGGACCATCATATATGAGCTGGTCTTGTTGTCTGTAAGCAAGTCGTTCTGAAGTTCTGATTGGCATTCCTTTTGTAATTGCATCAATATGAGTATATGAAGTCAATTGTACAGGTTTCTAAATGTCTAACATTTGTTTCTTTTTTGCTAGAAGCAATTGTTTCTTCTCACTAGCATTCTATTTTTGTTCTTAGAGCAGTTCGCTCCTGTTACTGCAGAACTTAAAGGTGCAATGTATTCTTTTTGATGATATGATTGAATACCTTGGTACGATACAACTTAAAGGATTATATTGTTCAATTGGTAAAGTTTTTGCTTTCTACTTTTTATTGCAGTTGGTTCCTTTGATGATGATATGATCCCAGAATTGGTAAAGTTTTTGCTTTCTACTTTTTCTTGCAGATTTAGTAGCCCCATTTTTTTTGCAACTTTATACTAGTGATTTTTTGGGAATTAAGAACTGATATGTTCAAGAATCTTGGTATATCAGGAATGAAATAATAGTAGGAATTTTGGAATGATATGTTTTTTCCCATGCATGTAGTTTACCTATTTATGTTCTTTTCAATAATAGTAGGACACTATGATTGCAAACCAAAAACTTTTGTGAACATTGTTTTTCTTTTTGGTTTTTGATTTGAATAAAATTGCATTTTTATCTAATTCATACATATCTATGTTGTTTCTCTGTGTTCCATATATATTGATTATCACGTTGTTCAGTTATGACAAGAAAAACAAGGAGTACCAATAGAACATCCACCAATTACCAAAAAGAGTCATCTAGATAATCTCCAGGACAACTTAATCCCATTCAATCATCTAATCGAAATGCAGTACAAGAAACACGTGACAATTAAGAGCCAGTTCATGGGACTCAACCAACCAATGCAGAAGGTAGAGCCTATGATATTTGACTTCAATGATTCAAAATGTACTATTTTTCTAATTGTTCTACTCTATTTGAATAGGTTGAACTATTGGAAAGAAAAGAGGCAGAGTAAAGGCTAAGGGTGATAAAGGATGAGGCATGGCCATTGAAATATATGAAAGAAGGTAAACCATTTAAACTTTATGAGTTTGTCTTCTATGCTTGTCGGCTCTGTTATTTAATAACTGTTGGTTCATATGATATTGATACCGATCCACATACTGCCGTTCCTTGACAGTATTATAGTATACTCGAAATGCATATATATACACGACTGATTCTTATATAACTGATACTCTACCTTAAACCTCGTGACTGTCTTGATATTGCATTGAACATATATATATATGACTGTTTCTGATACTGCCGTTCCTTGACAGTATTAAAGTATACTCGAAATGCAGCCCTGCCATGAACCTTACGTGACTATACCGATACTACTGTATGAACTACTGTAAAAAGAATAGGCATTAACCTTATGTGACTGTACTATCAAAAGCTTATGCCATGAACCTTGTGTGACTGTACTGATAAATAGGCATTGACTCGGTAAAAAAAAACCTACTTTATGAACATATGTGACTGTACTGATACCTTGTCTTGAACATACATGACTGTGCACAGTTTAATCCAAGGAGATATGTGATCAAGTAACCTCTATGTGAAACCAGCTAAACCTTTCAAGAAGTCCTTTTCCCAAAGTGTTCTACATTTATACAAGTTCATTGACTTGGTGAGTAGGAAGTTAATAACTTCTGCAAGCATATACTTTTAGGAATTATATTTTCCATTATTTTTTTGCACTTGAGGGGGACGACCTATTTTAGACACTCGTATGGTTTTCTTGTACAGATACTTGCTTCTATTTGCTTTGATTTGGTAAGTTAAGTAGGAAACTGTAGCTTCTCCTGAATTTGAAGTTGGCAAAGCATAATTACCATAGCCTACTTGTTTATGGTGTCGTAATATTCACCAACATGTTGACATGAGAACTTGTGATATCATCCGCCAAAGAACTTGTTTACATTCTCAAGCACGATAGATATATGACTGATACTCTATCTTGAAACTCATGACTGATATACTGATACTCTGCCTTAACATGTAGTGTGTCATGAAATTTGACTGATACTCTGTCTGTAGTGGAATTTGAGAAAATATATGACTGATACTCTGTCGTTTAAATCATGTACCGTGTCTGTAGTGTGTTGTATCCGTAAATGACTGATACTGACTGTAGACAGAGTATCAATCATATATCTATCGTGCTTGGTGAGTTCCAGCTGCTGTTATCCCAATCAATTACAAACTGCCTACAAGTAAAACTGAAAAATTAACCATGAAATATTATATATATCAAATGACACTCGATCAATAGTACTAGGATACAACTGGGATTTCTTCTCAAGTAATAGAAAATGGATAGTTAAATCCCGCAACTTCATCAATAACTGTTAATAAATTTTTAAAGATACAATACATGTTCAGGAAGTACACATCATGACCAAGAGTGGATTCTAAAAATACATAGCCTGCATGTTAAATAAATAGAACTTACGGGAGACAATTTACATCTGTAACTGTATGTTAAATCCAGCAACTTCCACCTACTCGAAAGTTTTTTTTTGTAGGGTCTGCATGTGGTTTCTTTAATTTAATACTTTGTGTTATGGATTTTTGTGTGATATCTATCACTAGTAGACACTAGGATTTTTACTGCTACTAGATTTCTTCAAATCTCCTTACCCTTTTTAAGGTATAGGTTCAAAATCAAATTTTTACTGTTATAGAAGAAAATCTTAATGTTAATGACTGGGACATATATAGAGAGGTGATCGTACCTAGTCATGGTCGTGTACTTGGATTGGGGGTGGTTTGATAGGTAAAGATTTATACTCATCTAGCTAAAATTGCAACAAGCGTAGGTGTATTGAACTTGAAGAAAATCACCAGCAATTAAAAGATAGAGCTGAAAGATGTGAAAGGTCAATTAAGTACTCTGCAAGAACAAGTTCAAATGTTATCAAACAATATCCAAAATTATGATCATACTGCAAGACAATCATCATGTGGTATGTACATTTCTTTACGATTTTGTAAGTTGTAAGTTGAGTTTAAATTATTTAAATTACATGAGTCCTTATTGAATTTTTTTGTTGTAATAAGGATAATTCAAGCAATGAATGATCAGGTAGACTTTGAATAATAGATTAGATTGACCTTGAAGTAATGGTTATTGAATTTTTTAAGTACTTATTGAATGATTAAGTACTTATTGAATTTTTTGTTGTTGTAACAGGATAACGTTGGAAGTAATGGTTCGGATGCTAATTTTAGCGATGACTTTGAAGAATAATTCAAGCAAGCTTTAGTTTCATAAAATTATTTTGACATTACTATAGGTAGACTTGGAAAATAGATTAGATTTGACATTACAAGTTTATTGTACTTAAATACATTAATTTCTTTGTGACACATTTTTTATATATCAATGAATGATTAGAAGACCATCTTTTACTTTAATTGTCAATGTATTTATGCTTTACTATTAATTTAAATTCTGAGAAAAGCAAGCTATTTTACGACAATTATTTCTATCGGAATTAGTAATTATCACGACACGAACCATTTTCGACAAAATTTTGGACAAACATAGACATCGTAATAACATAATTTTGATGTTATTTTTTATATTTCCAATTACTATTGCTATCGAAAAAACAAAATTATGACAACCCTCATACATCGAAAATAATGTTTAATCGTCATTTTCGATGAATAATTTGACAAGACAACTTCTCAAAAAAAAACAATTTTGATTACACATACTTTAATTTTTGACGATTTTCTTTCATCAAAAATAATCTCAAACATTTTCGAGGACCTCCTTTCGTCGGAATAACCTTTCAATCATTTTTTTCGAGCGGCTAAATTCTTTTTCCTCCACCGTAAATAGTATTTTTGAGAACACTAATTGTCGAAAAATAAAATGTTCGTCATGTTTGTAAATATTTGTGACTACCAATTCATTAATTGCGAAGGCGTAGACTTATCGGAAATATCCTATCCGTCCATATTCATAAAGCTCATTTTCGACAAAGGAAAAACAAATACGAGGGTTAGTTTCTATTGCTAATACTCACATTTTCGACGGTTGGTCAAAAAAATATCTTTTCCGACGCTAGTATTTCCGAGGGCATACGACGGCAATTTACCCTCGTAAAAGACTATTTTCGACGAAAACTAGCGTATTCCGACAAAGTATTGCCTTCGAAAATGAGGATTTTTTTGTAGTGAATATCATTCACTTTGTGCAATAAAATTTGACAAATAGTTTACATTTTTACTGAGACAGAACTCATGCCAAGTTTGGTCTGAGTTCGGTCAGTTTGAATTTAAATATTTATTGCCTCCAAATATGCATGCAACGTCCATTTGCGAAAAAAATTCATCAGAAATTTGCCTGAATTTTGTCCAAGTTCGGTCCTCGAAAATACCTATAAATAGAAGAAAATTTCTTATTTAAAATCATTTAATCAATTCATCTTCTCTTCTTTCTTCAATAAGTGTTTTCATTTGATCTAAAGCTTTCATATTTCACCTACACATCTCTTAGCCAAAAGCCAGTAATATCTATTTGATCTAGAGTCTTTTGGTTCTCAAGTGTTGTAAAAAGGTTGTTCAAAGTTCAGAAACTATCTCTGTTTTCGGAGCCGATCGTGCGCTCGTCGCCAAGCACGGTGTTGTGAAGTCGATCGTGTACTTTTTACCAAGCATGGTGTTGTAAGAGACTACAAGCTCTCAATTAGCTTGTACCTTAGTAGATTAACATCGAGCAAGAGTACTCGAGACTGGATTAGTCCTTTCAGAGAGATACCAGTATACATCGTTGTGTCACTGAGTTTGATCTCTCTATCTCTTGTTATATCTATTTACTATCTCTTTATTCACTATCATAGTTATCTATTTTTACATTTTAAATTGGTGATTATTTTCTGCTACACTCACACTCACTCTATTAACCCCCCTCTAGAGGTGCTCAACGGTCCTACAGATCGTTGACAAAATATTACAGATGTTAGCCTGTTACTCTCCGGTCCCAGAATACGTATTTTAATACGTGTACGGCTTGAATATATTTATTTAATATTTATCCTGCATTTGTTTATAGTTAATTCTTTAATTTCATGCTAATTATTTTTCTGTATTTTATTTTCTGCTTTTGCTTTGCTTTTGGGTTCGTCTTGGGTTAGTTCATTTTCGGATTTTGGTTGTTCATCATGAACCCGACCAACCACCTACGATTTAAAGCCCCAACCCTCTCTGTCTTTATTACTTCTCCTTCTCATTTATTCTTCTTCTTCCTCATAACTCTCTCCACCTACCAAGAGCTTAGGCAAGTACATCTTGCTCCACATGAGAATCCATATTTTATGGTTCATTTATCTTCCTCTCGTGATCCTAAGATAGTTTAGAACTTGGAATTTTACATTTTGAAGTTTCATTTTTAGTAGATCTAGAAATTGCTATTTTTCGGATCTTGTGGGTTTTGATCTATTAAACTTTCTTATTTTCAAGTTTCGTTCGTTCCAGATTGTGAGATTTGTGTAATAACCCCTTTCGATCCGTATAACTCCCATTTTTGGCTCAGATTGAAGTTCATAGAATTAGTGTTCCGGCGGTTCTCTATGCACACCTTTATACGTGCTCGCGTAATATCAGGCTCTACGTACACGTTTATATGTGCTTGCGTAATATCAGGCTCTACGCACACGTTTATACGTGCTCGCGTAATATCAGGCGCTACGCACACGTTTATACGTGCCCGCGTAATATCAAGTTCTACGCTCACGTTCATTCGTCTCAACGTAAATTTTGTTTACGCAAGTCAACTATGGCTTGGAGTATTCTTTACGCATACATTGTTTTATGCGTAAAAATTTCTTTACGCGTATATTGTTTTACGCGTAACGATTCCTTTATGCGTACATTGTTTTACGCGTAACGATTCCTTTACGCGTATATTGTTTTACGCGTAACGATTATTCTTTATGCATACAAGATTCATGCGTAACCTTAGAATCTTTATGCATACATGTTTTACGTGTAACTTTATTATTTACGCGTGCACTTCTGGCTTAGCGTAAGACGAGTTTTTACGCACAACTTTGTTCCTTTATTGGAGCATACTCCTTTATGAGCAAGCTTTATTCCTTCACGCGTAAACTTCCCTCACGCGTAAATCTCCTTTACGCGTATTTCATTGGGCACATTCTTCTGGATAAACGTATTTTTATTGAACGTACTCCTTGGGCGTACATGGCACCTCTTATTTTACACATTTTTGCATAAACTCGATATAATCATGATATGCTAATATTTTCATACATATTGTGGTATGGAATGTACCCTGTGTTCCGATTGGTTTATAGATACCCAGTATGACAGGAATTTAACCCTGAGAGTTATAGACGCGACCATACTAAATACTAGTTTGACTTTCATGCCTTGGCACGAATTGACATTGATTGTTACCTTGACTAAATGATTGATCATGCATTCCTAGTTGGAACTGAGAGGCTGGCTAGTCGTCTTATTGAAATTGAATGAGACACGTTCATATTAACTATGAACCATTACAATCGACTAGCCGATCCTGAACATTGGCATATGGACACGTGTAGGCTTCAACTGATTTTCTATAAAAGCGGCATGTGTACTTTACAGTCAAGGCATGATTATCCCGTGACTAGGTTTGATTGATGTATTTCGCTATGTAAGACCTACAACCTAACCGCATGGACATCATTGCAGAGTTATGCATATCGTACTCTGTACGAAAGTACTCATTCTGAATGACCATGATCCACGACATAGGATTTCAATTAACATAGGGACTACTAAGTTAAATAAAATAACGATTGCATAGAGAGAATGGATTCCCGAGTTCTTATATGGCAGCCATCCTTGGGACAATTAGTGCCCCGACATGCCGGCTGGTTTCCTCAGATACTGCAAATCAGCCACACGGGCAGGAAGCGGTATCTACTTATATTTATTTACTGTATACTGATGACGGGCGCCCTGTTGGGACTCGTCTAATTCATGATTGGCGCAATTGATTATTGGGTAGATTAGCCTTGCTTGTATATAGTAAGAACTGAGGAATCCTTATTGTATATTTCTAAGACAACTTGGAACTTACAATAGCAAGCTGTAGTTGTTGAATGACCGTTTAAATTGATTTGTTTGTGTACTGTACCTACTCTATTAACTACTGAGATGATCAGAATATCAGGACATGACGGGTCAACTTCTGTCCTTGTTTGGTTGGGAAGTTGGTTTGAAGTGTCGTAATATTGTGTGAATCCCAGCAGCAAACGGAGACTTATTATTATATTCTTAACACTTATCACTGGTTTTGGTTCTCATATCGTGCTTCCTTCTGGTACTTACTTTTAGAAGTCTAACTTCTCTGATTTTGTATGGCCAGATTTAGAGCTAGTTCCTGAGGACTCAGCTTACTTCTACCTGCAAGATGGTCAATACTAGAGGGATGATCGCAGGAGGACACGAGTGGGTTCTTTGCTTCCCTGCTCATTTTGCTACTTACTTTGTATTTTGCCACTTGGCACCGACATGTTAGTCGGACTGTCTTGTACTTACCTTTACATAGTTATAACTAAATCAGACTACAGCTGATAACAATTGTGTATACCTTGCTATATCATCTGGCTATATTTTGTACATCCAGAACTCAAAAAAATTTTGATTGAGCATTCGGGATGCCTTACTGCTTTATGTTACATGTTCTCTATTATTGCTTCTTGTTTGAATGATTGAGACAATAGATGGCAAATAACCCTAGTGAGACTTTCATGTAGTATGTACCCCCTCGTCTTTTAGACATCATTGATCATATTATACGGTATTTATTTACCCATAATATGTAGCTGGCTGAGTCACTCCCCCACTCTCCGGTATTCTGATTTTGGGGCATGACAAGGTTTTAGTGGTGCCCATGCAGGTCTGATTTCAGACTTATGGGGTGTTTTAATTTATAGGATGTCTCAATCACACATATTTCTCCTTAATCTCATGATTCGTTACTCTCGACTCGAGCTTGACATTATGGTATCCTTTGACTTCATTGATCTTTCCCGTCCGGTCATTTGATTGTTCTCTTGTCCCTTTTCTTAGGGGCACCTCGTCCGCATCTGTCAGAGCTGGACAACAACAACAAGGGCAACATGAACAACCTGACCATATTGGTCAGCAACAAAGGCCAGTACTGCCTCAAGAGAACATCCAAGAAGAGATGATAGTGGAACCAACAGCTAGACCACAGTATCTGAAGGTTCCAACACAACCAACAGTTCTGCCTACCCCTATGGCAGTAGACACACCAGCCCTTTTGGAAATCATAAGAAGGATGATGGCTGCTCAGCAACATCAGATGTTGGCTCAGCAACACATACACACTCAGCTACAAGAGCAGAATGTATTGCTCAACCAAGGATTGCAAACGGCTTTAAAAAGATGGGTAAGGAAAGATTCAGGGGCATCGACCAGATTTTACAAGTACAACCCTCGTCGTTTCGAGGGCACGGAAGATGCTATTTCAGTACATGCATGGCTTAAGGACATCGAGGCTATTCTGACAGCGGCTAAGGTGCCGACGGTAGAACGTGTGGATCTAGTGAAGCTATTACTTCAGAACCTCGCACGTGATTGGTAGAAATCAGAAGAAGTAGGCACCAGACGTCATGTTGCTTGGGATAATTTTACTACGAGATTCAAGATGAAGTACTATGGAGTTGTGGCACAGTTCGAGCTACAGCAGAAGTTTGTCAACCTCAAGCAGGCTGGCAAGACAGTGGATGCTTATGTAGTAGTGTTCTGCAGACTGAGTAGGTTTGCCCCAGAGATGGTAGCAACAGAGAGCCAGAGGGCTATGAGGTTTTAGCAAGGATTTCATCTTGAACTATTGCAATTGATAGAGGGACACAACTACCAGACTTTCGAAAAGGTTTTGTCGGCAACCCGAAGGCATAAGATCACCATCCAGAGGATCACAGTAAGGACTAGAGGTCAGAAGAGATATCACAATCAGATTGAATGGGGAGGGGGAGTAGCGCCCCGAATAACAGCACCATCCCCTGGCATTCGCATTCACGATGTGGCGATACGAGGGCCAGTACCACCAAGACAACAGCAGAGGAAGAACCAGCAACCCCCAGTGGGCAGTACCTATTATGGGAAGGCAGGACACACTAGAGGCGTGTGTCGGGCATTGAATGGAAAGTGTCTGGTATATGGAAGTCCAGATCATCAGGTTTCCACCTGTCCCATGAATTTGAGGTCAGTAGGACTAGTGTAACAATTTTCTGCGCTGCCAGCACTAGGGACAGGCTAGTATCAAGGACCAACGGTAGCAGTTAGGCCGTTGGCACAACGCCCGTTCATGTCACAGGCTCAGATGTTTCGGCAGCAGGGACCGTCGATGCAACAGCAACCACAAAGACCACCCCAGCATCACCAAGGCAGGGGCCAACAGCAACACCAGGCTATGCCGCAGCATGGGTACCAACAAGAAGGCCGAGGGCAGGTATTCAATCTGTCCTTGAAAGAGGCATTGGCATCGAAAAATGTTGTGGCAGGTAATATTCTCGTCGCCTCATATCCCGCAGTAGCATTGTTTGATTCAAGAGCATCACAATCATTTATATCTGCATAATTTGTAACACGACTAGGAATAAAATTCGAGGCATTGCCAGGGAGGTTGAATATACTCACTGGTAATGGGCTCGTAGGAGTTAGTAGAGTTATTCTAGCATGTAGAATTGTAGTTTGTGGGCGTTCCTTACCTGCCAGATTAATAGAATTTCTTGTTAGAAATTTTGATGTTATCTTAGGCATGGACTGGCTGAAAGATAGTCATGCGACAATATATTATCATAGAGGGAGTGTATCTTTTAATATTCCAGGCATAAAGCAGTTCACTTTAGTCAGATCAGTGGCAACTCAATAAGAAGAAGGAGTAATGACGGCAATGGAAGAAGTTCAAGTTTCGAAGGTAGTGAAAGAGTTTCTAGATATATTTCCCGAAGAACTTTCAGGTCTACCCCTGGTTAGGGATATTGAGTTCAGTATAGAATTGGCACCTGGAACTAAACTGATATCAGATCGAGTTTATAGAATGGCAGATTCAGAGCAGGCCAAGGTGTATCAACACATAGAGGAACTGAAGGAAAAGAAGTTCATTCGAGTTAGCGAATCACGATGGGCAGCACCAGTGGTACTTGTAGGGAAGAAGGATGGGTCATCAAGACTGTGCATTGACTACAAAAAGCTCAACGCGGCAACAGTAAAGAATAAGTACCCACTACCAAGGATCGACGACTTGTTTGATCAGTTGAGCAGAGAAAGGGTTTTCTCTAAGATAGATCTTCGATCAGGGTATCATCAACTGAGAGTTCGGAAAGAGGATATTCCTAAGACGGCATTCAGTTCCAAGTACGGGCACTATGAATTCTTAGTAATACCATTTGGTTTGACCAATGCTCCAGCAATATTTATGGATTTGATGAACCACATCTTTATGTCGTACTTAGATTAATTTGTCGTTGTGTTCCTCGACGACATTTTTATATACTCAACTAGTGAAGAAGAGCATGAAGATTACCTCAAGAAAGTGTTGCAGGTTCTGAGAGAGAACCAGTTGTACGCCAAGCTCAGCAAGTGTGAGTTTTGGATGGTTCCCATTTTATTCTTGGGGCACGTCATATCAGGGGCTGGAGTAGCAGTGGATTCCAAGAAGGTAGAAGCAGTAGAGAGTTGGCCAATACCTAAGACCGTAGAAGATGTGCGTAGTTTCTTGGGATTGGCAGGATATTACAGAAGGTTCGTATCAGACTTTGCAAGACTCTCAGCACCCATGACCCGCTTAACACAGAAGGATGTGCCATTTATTTGCTCGACATAGTGCCAGGCATCATTTGAGAATTTGAAGTAGAAGTTGATCACGGCACCTATTCTGACATTATCGGTTGGACCCAGAGGTTTTACTGTATATTATGATGCGTCAGGAAAAGGACATGGGTGTGTCCAAATGCAACATAGGAAGGTGATAGAATATGCATCTAGGCAACTTCGAGACCACTAGAAGAATTATCCGACTCATGACTTAGAGTTGGCAGCAGTAGTATTTTCTTTGAAGCTATAGAGGTATTACTTGTACGGTGATCGAGTGGACATATATACGGACCACAAAAGTCTGAAGTACATCTTTATTCAGAAGGAACTGAACATGAGACAGCAAAGATAGTTAGAGTTGATCAAGGAATACGAAGTAGAGCTTCAGTACCATCCAGGCAAGGCTAATGTGGTAGCAGACGCTCTCAGTAGGAAAGGCGGTGTATTTATGTCGACATCACAAAAATATATTTTAGAATAGCTTCAGGAGATGGGCATCGAGGTTATACTTCCTACTGATGTAAGAATTCTGGCAAGTCTACGAGTTCAATCTGACTTGATAGACAGGATCAAGGCAGCCCAGGCACGGGACCCAAGGATTCAGAAGCTTAGGACAGAATGTGAGTCAGGACTCAGGAAGGAGATGAAAATTCAAGAAGATGGCACACTTAGATTTGGATCACATCTATGTATGCCAAGTAGAGATATCAGACAAGAGGTTATGACAGAAGCCCACAGTTTTCAGTATTTTATACACCCTGGAGGAACTAAAATGTACAAAGATATCAAGCAGCACTTCTGGTGGAACAGAATGAAGAGAGAGATAGCTAGATTCGTTCTTCTTTGTCTGATATGTCAGCAAGTGAAGGCAGAACAATAGAGGCCAGCTGGATTATTACAGTCATTTCATATCCCAGAATGGAAGTGGAAACATATCACAATAGACTTTATGACCGGTTTATAAAGATCACCAAGTGGTAAGGATGCTATTTGGGTGATAGTAGATCGGCTTACGAAGGTGGCACATTTTCTTTCTTTTAGAGTAGGGCAATCTACAGAAAAGATGGCAGAATTGTATATGCAGCAAATAGTCAGGCAGTATGGGGTCCCTGTCAGTATTGTGTCAGATAAAGATACATATTTTACGTCATATTTCTGGAAGAGTTTACATCATAGACTGGGTACCAAGTTAAGATTTAGTACGGCTTACCGCCCACAAACGGTCGGGCAATCAGAAAGAACAATTCAGACTTTAGAAGATATGTTACGAGCTTGCACCCTAGATTTTGGCGGATCTTGGGAGAGTCACCTGCACTTAGTTAAATCTTTGTACAATAACAGTTAACAAGCCAGTATCCAGATGGTGCCATTTGAAGCACTATACGGTAAGAAGTGTAGGTCGCCACTGGCATGGGACGATATCAGGGAGAGAAAGATATTAGGCCGAGAGATGATTGTTCAGACGGTTGAAGTGGTTAAGGGGATTAGGGAGCAACTTCGAGTTGCACAAGATCGGCATCGTCATTGGGTAGACCAAAATTGTACGCCGCTAGAATTTTCTGTTGGGGACCACGTGTTCTTACGGATCTCACCTACTCGTGGGGTCATTAGATTTGGCATTCGCGGGAAGTTGAGTCTGCAATAAGTAGGCCCATTTGCTATCCTTGATAGGGTAGGCTATGTTGCTTATTGTCTATCCCTTCCACCTTCGTTACGAGAGATGCATGATATGTTTCATGTATCTCAGTTACGTAGGTATGTATCGGACCCAAGCCATATCCTCGATTCTATTTTGGACCGAAGGGAGAAGATACTCAAGAACCGAACAATTAGCCTTGTCCGTGTTGCTTGGGGTCACCACTCCTTAGGAGAGTCAACATGGAAACGTGAGGATGATATCCGATCACGGTATCCGCACCTATTTGACTCACAAGGTATATTTCTTTCCGTGTACCTTGATTGTCGTGATTCCTCATGCTTATCATCCTATGAGTATAAATTGCTTGATGTCGTAGATTGATAAATATATATATATTACTGGCTAGTTGATATTGTAAAATGACTGCTTGCTCGCTAAATTTGCTTGTACTTGGATTAGTCTAGCTCTGATGTTAATATTCTGCTTGGATTTGAAATTCCGATGACAGAAATTTTTCTAAGGAGGGTAGAGATGTCACTCCCCATTCCAAGAATGTATATTTCAATACGTGTATGGCTTGAATGTATTTATTTAATATTTATCCTGCATTTGTTTGTAGTTAATTATTTAATTTCTTGCTAATTATTTTTTGTATTTTATTTTCTGCTTTTGCTTTGCTCTTGGTTCGGCTTGGGTTGGTTAATTTCCGGATTTCGGTGGTTCATCATGAACCCGACCAACCACCTACCACATCTCCATTTAAAGCCCCAACCCTCTCTCTCTCTCTTCATTACTTCTCCTTCTTATTTACTCTTCTTCTTCCTCATAACTCTCTCCACCTACCAAGAGCTTAGGCAAGTACATCTTGCTCCACATGAGAACCCATATTTTTATGCTTCATTTATCGTCCTCTCGTGATCCTAAGATAGTTTAGAACTTGGAATTTTGCATTTTAAAGTTTTATTTTTAGTAGATCTAGAAATTGCCATTTTTTGGGTCTTGTGGGTTTTGATCTATCAAACAACCTTATTTCCAAGTTTCGTTCGTTCCAGATTGTGAGATTTTTGTTATAACCCCTTTCGATCCGTAGAACTCCCATTTTTGGCTTAGATTGAAGTTCATGGAATTGGAGTTTCGGAGGTTCTCTACGCACACGTTTATACGTGCTCGTGTAATATCAGGCTCTAAGCACACGTTTATACGTGCTCGCGTAATATCAGGCTCTACGCACACGTTTGTACGTGCTCGTGTAATATCAGGCTCTACGCACACATTTATACGTGTCTGCATAATATCAAGTTCTACGCCCACGTTCATTCGTGTCAGCGTGAATTCGGTTTACGCAAGTCTACTCTGGCTTGGAGTATTCTTTACGCGTATATTATTTTACGGATAACAATTTCTTTACGCGTACATTATTTTACGTGTAACGATTCCTTTACCCATACATTATTTTACGCATAACGATTCCTTTATGCGTATATTGTTTTACGCGTAACAATTATTCTTTACGCATACAAGATTCATGCGTAAACTTGGACTCTTTACGCATACAAGTTTTATGCGTAACTTTATTATTTACGAGTACTCTTCTGGCTTAGTGTAAGACGAGTTTTTATGCGCAACTTTGTTTCTTTATTGGAGCGTACTCCTTTACGCGCAAGCTTTATTCCTTCACGCTTGAACTTCCCTCACGCGTAAATCTCTATTACGCATATTTCATCGGGCGTATTCTTCCGGCTTGACGTATTTTTATTGAACATACTCCTTGGGCGTACATGGCACCTCTTATTTTATGCCTTTTTGCATGAACTCGATATAATCATGATATGCTAATATTTTAATACATATTATGGTGTGGAATGTGCCCTGTGTCCCGATTCGTTTATAGATACCCAGTATGATTGGAATTTAACCCTGAGAGTTATAGACTCGACCATACTAAATACTAGTTTGACTTTCATGCCTTGGCATGAATTGACATTGATTGTTACCTTGACTAAATAATTGATCATGCGTTCCTAGTTGGAACAGAGAGGCTGGCTAGTCATCTTATATAAGTCGAATGAGACACGTTCATATTAACTCTAAACCATTGTAATCTATTAGCCGATCCCGAACATTGGCATATGGACACGTACAGGCTTCAACTAATTTTCTACAAAAGCGGTATGTGTACTTTACAGTCAAGGCATGATTATTCCGTGGCTATTTGATTGTTGCATTATGCTATGTAAGACCTACAACCTAACCGTACGGGCATCGTTGTAGAGTTATGCATATCATACTCTGTACGAAAGTACTCATTCTGAATGACCATGATCCATGGTATGTGATTTCAATTATCATAGGGACTACTAAGTTAAATAAAATAACGATTGCATGGAGAGAATGGATTCCCGAGTTCTTATATGGCAGCTATCCTTGAGATAATTAGTGCCCCGACGTGCCGGCTGGTTACCACAGATACTGCAAATCTGCCACACGGACAGGGAGCGGTATCTGCTTATATTTATTTACAGTATACTAATGACGGGCGTCCCGCTGGGACTCATCTAATTCATGATTGGCATAATTGATTATTGGGTAGACTAGCCTTGCTTGTGCATAGTATGAACTGAGGAATCATTATTTCATATTTCCAAGACATCTTGGAACTTACAATAGCAAGCCATAGTAGTTGTATGACCGTTTAAATTGATTTGTTTGGGTACTTTACCTACTCTATTAACTACTGAGATGATCAGAATGTCAGGACATGACGGGTCAACTTCTGTCCTTGTTTGGTTGGGAAATTGATTTGAAGTGTCGTGATGTTATGTGAATCCCAGTAGCAAGTAGAGACTTATTATTATATTCTTAACTCTTATCACTGATTTTAGTTCTCATATCGTGCTTCCTTGTGGCACTTGCTATTAGAGGACTAACCTCTCTGGTTTTGCATAGCCAGATTTAGAGCCAGTTTCCAAGGACTCAGCTTACTTCTACCTCCAAGATGGCCAATACTAGAGGGATGATCGCAGGAGGACACGAGTGGGTTCTTTACTTCCCTGCTTGTTTTGCTACTTATTTTATATTTTGCCACTTGGCACCGACATGTTAGTCGGACTGTCTTGCACTTACCTTTACATAATTGTAACTAAGTCAGACGACAGCTAATAATAATTGTGTATATCTTGCTATTTCATCTGGCTATGTTTTGTACAACCAGAACTCAAGAACATTTTGACTGAGCGTTCAGGACGCCATACTGCTTTATCTTACATGTTCTCTATTATTGCTTCTTGTTTGAATAATTGAGACAATAGATGTCAAATAACCCTAGTGAGACTTTCATGTAGTATGCACCCCCTCGTCTTTTAGATAGCATTGATTGTATTATATGATATTCATTTACCCGTAATATGTAGCTGGCTGAGTCACTCCCCCGCTCTCCGGTATTCTGGTTCTGGGGCGTGACATAGCCCAGATGATACATACCCTACTTATTATGGATATGGAGAGGGATTAGCTACCTTTGGCTCTGACTTTCAGGAGTGATCGGGAGATTAGTTTAGTAGACTTGCTCTAAAATTTATGTTTAGAACTTGAGTTGTAATAATTGAGAGTTGACATAGCTTGAGTTGTTTTGAGATATTATCATTTAGTAGTTTTATTTATTTATTTTTCTTTTAGTTATAGAATTATGTGTTATCCTATCGTGTTTAGACTGTGATTGAGTTATATTATTTCTATACTTGTCATCCGTTCGGAGTTAAGATTTAAAGACAAGTACATTATATAATTTCATGAGTTATTTTAGATAGTGACCTAGAACAGCGTTCTACCGCCGATTCTGCGGCATAGACTGGGCGTTGTTACGCACTTGTACCCTTACACTGGGTGCGGGTCGTGACAAAACTTATTCCCTAACATACGTTTGACTTCTCACAACTTCGGACTAATTAAGGCCAATTGACCGATTATCGTAATTCTAGACCTAACTTCCAACTTGAGTTCGGGACTCGACTTAGATCAAAACTATTTAACCCAGTATATTGTTTTGACCCATTTTGAGCCTACGGCTCACATGCTAAGTGTGAGCCTACTTCGCAAATTTTTAATTTCTTTTATTTGATTATGATTAATTTTATGATTATTGGGAGTCATATCGAGCTTGTAGGTGAGCTATGACCATATTAAGATCATATGACATCTGGATAGCTTATATATGTATTATTTAGCTAATTTATATTTTTCTATAATTTTTGGCTATTTTTAGGTATTTAATATTTAAGGATTTATTATTTTTAAGGAATTTTAGGATTTATTGTAAGGTCATTCGGAGGTATTTCGGGACAAAATATTTTTATTTGGGCTCTAGATGACTAGAAATTTTTTCTAGAATATTGTGGATTTTTCTGAATTTATTTAGAATTTTTGGGAATTTTTAAATAATTAAAATCTATAAAATTTATTTTTATAGGCTTTTGGAATTTACTGTAGGGTCACACGATGATATTTTGAGTTAAAATATTCTTATTTAGGTTCTAGACCCTTAGAAATATTTTCTAGAATTTTTTAAGAATTTTTTGGATTTGTCTGCAATTTATTTGGGTTTATTTGGAATTAAAATGTTTTTTAAATAATTTTTTGAATTTTAATTAGTATTTACACAGTCAGCAGCCCAGTCAGCCACATCCGAGCCCAGTGGAAGTGTGTCACGACCCGCGCCCTAGAGTTAGGGCACGAGAAAGTAACAACGCCCAGCCTACGCCGCAGTGTCGGCGGTAGAACGCTGTCCTAGGTCTCTATCACCCCCAGTTTCTAGAAACAGGGGTATTTTTGTCATTTTCCACTTTAAAAATTATTTTGGAATTATTTATTTATTTATTTCATTATTTTAGGAATATTTGAATCGGGTTCGAATTTCAACTCATTCCGACTTGTTTTGACTTGTTTCGGGGACCCGGGGTATTTTAACCTTAGCGGGCCCACACACTAGTTAGACATTGCCCACATGTTAGATATTTTGGTTAGAGACTAGACTAATTATTTTGGTTAATTTTAGTTAGAGATTAGTGGTTTCGGTTTGACTAAACTACCCCCGACTTAACCCTTTCCTATTTATTAGCCATTTAAACCATTGGAGGGCAAACTTGTAAATACCCAATAGGACAAAACTAACCATGTGTGGCCGGCCACTAGAGTAGGGATTGGGGAGGAGAGAGAAATCACTTTTCTTTCATTCTCATCCACTTTTCTTCTTCTTCTCCAAAGGGCTCCTCCCACTTTTGAAGCTTCCCATTGATTCCTTCTTCAAACCAAGGTGATTCCTTCTCCAAACTTGTTCCTCTTCTCATATAGATTGGATAGGAAATCCATTAGGATGATTCCCATGGTTGTGTCCCCATTAGAGACTATTTTTGTGTCCTTTGGATATTTCTAGTAGTGTCCAACATGTAGGTTTGTATCTCAATAGGAGAAACCCTCTTTTGGACACATGAATGTTGTTCTAATATTATTTTTGTGTTGTTCTTCCATATATTCCAGATTTTTGCACATTTTAGAACGAGTTTATTTATGTGTCTTAATGTATCATATTCTTTCTTTCATTTGTTTATATATATGTGGTTATATATATATATATATATATATATATATATATATATATATATGTATATATATATATATATATATATATATATATATATATATATATGGCTTATATATAATGGAGAGTATTTTGTGATGTGGTTGTGTGTTGTTTGGTGTCCTAATGGACAGCCATGGTCGGCCAAGATGGGGGAGTGTAAGTGTTGGTGTTGATGTTGGTGTTGGTGAAGTGTTGGTGTTAGTAGTGGTGGTGTTTGTGTGTTTGTTTGTGAGTGTTGTGAGAGAGTGATAGAGGGGAGTTGTGCGGGGTGTTGTAGAGCCAAGAGGGGGAGAGAGTGCAGCTGAATTCAGCAGCTAGGAGATCTAATAACAGCCCCAAATCAGCCCCCATTTCCCACTTGACAGCCCACAAGTTGTCCCACAAAATAGTCCATAAAACCCCTTAAAACCCATCCAAAACCACTCAAACTTCCACCCTTCATAGCCACCAATTCACCTATAGATATGCCCACCTTCCATACCCAAATGACAGCCCCAAACACCCACAAAAATCAGTCCCCAACATCCCAAAATCTGTCCATTTTATTACCTTTGTGTGTGTGTGTTGTGAGATGTGTGTGAGTGTTTTGTGAGGTGTTTTGAGAGTAGTTTAGTATCCTATAGTAAAGCCTATCTCTAAACAAGTAGGAAACCTATTAGGAAACCTAGAGAGGCCTATTAGAGTGTGGTAGCATGTGAGGGTGAGTGGTGTTGGTGAGTGGGGTAATGAAAAGGGTAAATTCATGATATAGGTAAGGTAATGGGTATAGGGCTAACATGTGTCGTAAGATGGTCTAGATGCTTAGGATACCCAAATTTCATGGTAGGTAAACCTTAGATAGGTTGATATCTAGCTACCCTAAGGAGCCTAGGCTAGTATCATGGGTATTTGCAAGGTTTCATTGGTTTTTGGCAAGGTATCGGTATTTACCTTGGAAGGGTAAATGCTAGTTTTACCTAGAAATAGGATATTGGTGTTAGAAGCCTAAGATGGTGTTAGAACTTGATCCCCGTGGTTGGTAATGATCAAATATGGTACTCTAAGACTAGTTTTGACGTCGGTTGACCTTTTTGACCAAAAGTCAACAAAAGTCAACCGAGAGTCAAACTTAGCCTTTAAGCGACCCGATTTGACCGAAACCAACCCAGAGTTGACCAGTTGACTGAAAGTCAACAGTTGGTCAACATTTGACTAGTTTAACCTAGGGTTGACCTAGAGTTGACCAGAGTTGACTTTTTAACCAAAAGTCAACTGTAAGTCAACCGTTGATCCCGATTGACCTAGTTTGACTTGGAATGACTCCCAATGACCTAGTATGACCTAGTATGAACCAATATAGCCTAGTATGACTCAGTTTGACTTAGATTGACCTAGTATTGACTTAGACTTGCATTCATGGCTTGTATTAGCTTCCTTTTCAGTATTTAGCCCTGTTTGACTCATAGTATCTTATTTTAGGTCTGTGATCACTCTGACTATCTGTTCACCTATCAGCTCAGGACCACAGGCGAGTACATTCACTGATAGTTTTCATTGTCTTGATATCTGTTATATCCGATTCAGTTGTAGTGTTATACTCGATTTCCAGTCACGACAGTTCACGGACTAGTATATGTTGGATCATGACATGGGATGTTATTCCTAGAGTTACATGGTATATTGGTACATATTCTGTCTTATTTCATTGTATTGGTATAGACACCGATTTCACAAGGGGACTTGCTATCCTCTTATGGAATCTCATGTCATAACGTGTCATGTCCAGATCCATTGTACTATTCGGGGATGGGGAGTTATTAGTGGTTGTGTGATCAATTTCCACATGATTCTATGGTACATATGGTTCATAGCTATACCCTCACCTCACGACGGGTAAAGCCTTACCCTATACGGTTCATAGCTTTCCATGGTGACCGGCCTTATCGTTTCTATTGTATTCATGGTTCATAACCGGTCAGATGGAAAGTCTAATCATTTTTCCAAGCCGATCACATGATGCACTAATAATTCAAGGCACCTTTTATATTTATTATCTTAGAGTGGCTAAGTTCTGTTCGGGAGAAGGGTTACAACCCCAGTCCTTGTTTGGTTTAAGGGTCGTAACTCGGCTTCCGAATAGTTTCCAAGTCATCCTATATATACATATACATTATCGTCCTTTACAGTACTCACATCATGATATATATTTCTAGTTGATTTTGTCTTGTATTTCATTATACTGTCTCTTATAGCTTTTGTCAATTCACATGGAACTGCTTTTGGTGTTTGTACTTGCTCATTTTCCTGACAGGATACGTTGACAAATTTTACAGATGACTTAGAGGCTGATTGCCCAACTTACTACGGGATAGAGTCGGATGGACTTGACCTAGACCGGGGCTTAGTGGTAGAGCCACTAGACTTCGCTCATCCCGAGTAGCCTAGTTTTAGTTAGGTTTGCCTGTCCTGCGAGCCAGCTAGTTCATTTCAGTTATAGTATCTTTATACTTATTATTATTCTGAGACTCTGGATTTTGTGTTAGCTGAGACTTGTGGATATTTCTGGACTCGTTTCTTGCTTATTCTATCATATCTCTTTTCCATGCTTTTCTACCTTAGTTTTGATTTATGTGATTGAGACAGTATTGCTTTGTTCCTCCGTTCGGAGTGTATATACTGTATAGGTACATTTATTTGTTTAGTCGTAGTATTTACAGACCCTATATACAGCGTTCTACCACCGATTCTGCGGCGTAGGCTGGCCGTAACCACGTGCTCATGCCCCTCTTCAGGGTGCGGGTCGTGACACGTTTTTGTGGTGGCCCATGCAGGTCAGTGTCGCAACTAGTGCGAACTCGTAATGGTGCTCGACTTAGAGTGCTAATTACGAGCCTGCGATTAGGATATAGGATTAGGGCATGATAGGAGTTACTCAATCACATGCTAGGAAATCTCTGATCTTTTGATTACCATGACAAATTCTTTTGCATTGAATTTAATTGTCCATTTTTGATATTCCTATCATGTGCCATATTGATCTCTTGGGTTCAATTCATCTTCAGGATGACAATCACTCGTTCTCAGGCAGCGGGTCCTAGTGCAGTTCCAGAGAGGTCAAATCAGGGAGGTCCTCCATCTCCGACTACGGGACTGACAGTCGAGAGAGCAGTAGCATCAGTTCCTGCCCTTCAGGCAGGAGTAGCAGAGGCAGTTCCCGGAGGTCTTCCACCTCCAGCTGGGGGAGCTGCAGTTTAGGGAGCAGCCACATCAGTTCCTGCCCTACCGGCGGGAGTACCAGCAGCGACGGTTTCAGGAGGTCTTCCACCTCCAGCAGCGAGACCGTCCATGGTCATTCCAGACATTCTTCCACCCGCCGCCTCCGATACCAGCAGATGCTCAGGGTATGATGGCCCTATTGCAGCAGATGCTGCAGACGCAGAGAGCACAGGCAGAGGCACAGCACCGTCAGGCAGAGGTGCTGCGACAGACGATGGAGAACTCGTACCAGTTAGCTATGGCAGCAATGGAGAGAGGTGCACCGGCGACAGTTCAGGGAGCACCAGCACAGCAGCAGGGCCATGGGAGGCCCGATACACATCTCGACTTCAGGAAGATGAACCCGCAAGATTTCAAGGGTACCGAGGGTATCCTATACGCGGACGACTGGCTAGAGGATGTCCAGCGGAGTCTGGAGTTGGCAGAGGTTCCGAGAGCTCTGTGGGTGACTTCTGCAGCGAGCCAGTTCTTCGACATAGCGCTGACGTGGTACCGTACGGATCCGCGTGCGTCAGTGAGGGGATTGTCTTGGGAGGACTTCAGGAAACTCTTTAAGGAGAAGTTCTACCCGGACGTAGCCGTGTCAGCTTTAGAGGGGCAGTTTGCTAGTCTGGAGCAGGGGAGCTCGTCGGTCGACGAGTACGCAGCAGAGTTTTTTTGCCTGAGCAGGTTTGCACCGAGTTTGGTTCAGGATGAGGGGTGCAAGGCCCAGAAGTTCAGGAGGGGTCTCATTCACGCAGTGCGCACTCGCACATCCGGGCGACGAGACGCTACCTTTGAACAGATTCTGATGGAGGCTCAGATTGCTGAGGAGGACTTCGGCCTCAAGCCGAAGAGGGGTAGTGATGTCTTGGGAGCCAGTTCGAGTGCGGGGCCAGCGAAGCATCCACATTTCCAGCAGAGGCAGTTCCAGCAGCAGCAGCCTCAGTTGTAGTTTCAGCAGGCACCGGCGCGTGCCCAGCAGCACCAGGGACAGGGACGGAGGCAGGATGTCTAGTGTACCTTCTGCAAGAAGATGGGGCACACCTGGGAGGCTTGCAGGATGAAGCTGGGAGTCTGTTTATTCTGTGGAGCTCCAGACCACCAGGTGAGGGACTGTGCTGTCCGTGCAGCTAGCCAGATAGGCCAGAGTAGAGTACAGCAGGCTAGAGGAGGCCAGCAGGGGCATGCTTTCACCAAGGCAGTTGAGCCCACTCAGGCAGTAGCAGAGCAGAGTGCAGGTTCCGATCTTTCGATCTCCTTTCCGTATTTGCTTTCTTATTTACTGTTTGAAATTCGATTCCATCTGTTCCTTGTCTGTTTGATGGAAGTTGTTCTTGTGGTGTGATTTTCTGAGATAAGTTGTATGGGCTAGGTCGCCTCGATTATGAGATTTTAGAATCCTCTAGGGTCATGCTAGCAGGCATAGTGAGGACATATAGTCGGATTATGGTCATATTTCTCGGGTGTAGGAATTTAAGGTTTTCGCTGCCAAGCATGCGGCAATACGAAAATTTTAAATACCATGATTCTAGAGGTATGTACCATAGTTGAGGACTCTGTGATTATCGTAGCCTTGCTCACTGGCATGACGGAGATTCTGAGTATCATGATTATTGGACAGACGCATACGATTATCAAATTGCATGAATTTTCTGTGTTGCTTCGTTTTAAGCTTTTGAATGATTCTTTTAAGGTGGATAGACTTATATTTGTGAGTAATTTTAAAATTTATAAATTTAGTCATTTAGTTCCTGCTTTGATTTTGAGATTTTTTAAAAAAAAATTACCATGACTTGTGAAATTGAGATTTTACTATTGTTTGGTTTTAATTTCGAGGACGAAATTTTTTTAAGGTGGATAGATTTGTCACCCCCAGTTTCTAGAAACAGTGGTATTTTTGTCATTTTCCACTTTAAAAATTATTTTTGAATTATTTATTTATTTATTTATTTCATTATTTTGGGAATATTTGAATCGGGTTCGAATTTTAACTCATTCCGACTTGTTTTGACTTGTTTCGGGGACCCGGAGTATTTTGACCTTAGCGGGCCCACACACTAGTTAGACATGGCCCACATGTTAGATATTTTGGTTAGAGACTAGACTAATTATTTTGGTTAATTTTAGTTAGAGATTAGTGGTTTCGGTTTGACTAAACTACCCCCGACTTAACCCTTTCCTATTTATTAGCCATTTAAACCATTGGAGGGCAAACTTGTAAATACCCAATAGGACAAAACTAATCATGTGTGGCCGGCCACTAGAGTAGGGAGTGGGGAGGAGAGAGAAATCACTTTTCTTTCATTCTCATCCACTTTTCTTCTTCTTCTCCAAAGGGCTCCTCCCACTTTGAAGCTTCCCATTGATTCCTTCTTCAAACCAAGGTGATTCCTTCTCCAAACTTGTTCCTCTTCTCATATAGATTGGATAGGAAATCCATTAGGATGATTCCCATGGTTGTATCCCCATTAGAGACTATTTTTGTGTCCTTTGGACATTTCTAGGAGTGTCCAACATGTAGGTTTGTATCCCAATAGGAGAAACCCTCTTTTGGACACATGAATGTTGTTCTAATATTATTTTTGTGTTGTTCTTCCATATATTCCAGATTTTTGCACATTTTAGAATGAGTTTATTTATGTGTCTTAATGTATCATATTCTTTCTTTCATTTGTTTATATATATGTGGTTATATATATATATTTATATATATATATATATATATATTTTTTTTATATATATATATATATATATATATATATATATATATATATATATATATATATATAGAAAAAAAAAAAAAATATATATATATATATATATATATATATAGATGTATATATATATATATATATATATATATATATATATATATATATATATATATATATATATATATATATATATATAGATGTATATAGATGTTTATATATATAGATGTATATATATATATATATATATAGATGTATATATATATATAGATGTATATATATATATATATATATATATATATATATATATATATATATATATATATATATATATATATGGCTTATATATAATGGGGAGTATTTTGTGATGTGGTTGTGTGTTGTTTGGTGTCCTAATGGACAGCCATGGTCGGCCAAGATGGGGGAGTGTAAGTGTTGGTGTTGAGATGTTGGTGAAGTGTTAGTGTTAGTAGTGGTGGTGTTTGTGTGTTTGTTTGTGAGTGTTGTGAGAGAGTGATAGAGGGGAGTTGTGCGGGGTGTTGTAGAGCCAAGAGGGGGAGAGAGTGCAGCTGAATTCAGCAGCTAGGAGAGCTAATAACAGCCCCAAATCAGCCCCCATTTCCCACTTGACAGCCCCCACAAGTTGCCCCACAAAATAGTCCATAAAACCCCTTAAAACCCATCCAAAACCACTCAAACTTCCACCCTTCATAGCCACCAATTCACCTATAGATATGCCCACCTTTCATACCCAAATGACAGCCCCAAACACCCACGAAAATCAGTCCCCAACATCCGAAAATCTGTCCATTTAATTACCTTTGTGTGTGTGTGTGTTGTGAGATGTGTGTGTGTGTTTTGTGAGGTGTTTTGAGAGTAGTTTAGTATCCTATAGTAAAGCCTATCTCTAAACTAGTAGGAAACCTATTAGGAAACCTAGAGAGGCCTATTAGAGTGTGGTATCATGTGAGGGTGAGTGGTGTTGGTGAGTGGGGTAATGAAAAGGGTAAATTCATGATATAGGTAAGGTAATGGGTAAAGGGCTAACATGTGTCATAAGATGGTCTAGATGCTTAGGATACCCAAATTTCTTGGTAGGTAAACCTTAGATAGGTTGATATATAGCTACCCTAAGGAGCCTAGGCTAGTATCATGGGTATTTGCAAGGTTTCATTGTTTTTTGGCAAGGTATCGGGATTTACCTTGGAAGGGTAAATGCTAGTTTTGCCTAGAAATAGGATATTGATGTTAGAAGCCTAAGATGGTGTTAGAACTTGATCCCCGTGGTTGGTAATGATCAAATATGGTACTCTAAGACTAGTTTTGATGTCGGTTGACCTTTTTGACCAAAAGTCAACAAAAGTCAACCGAGAGTCAAACTTAGCCTTTAAGCGACCCGATTTGACCGAAACCAACCCAGAGTTGACCAGTTGACTGAAAGCCAAAAGTTGGTCAACATTAGACTAGTTTGACCTAGGATTGACCCAGAGTTGACCAGAGTTGACTTTTTAACCAAAAGTTAACTGTAAGTCAACCGTTGATCCCGATTGACCTAGTTTGACTTGGAATGACTCCCAATGACCTAGTATGACCTAGTATGAACCAGTATAGCCTAGTATGACTCAGTTTGACTTAGATTGACCTAGTATTGACTTAGACTTGCATTCATGGCTTGTATTAGCTTCCTTTTTAGTATTTAGCCCTGTTTGACTCATAGTATCTTATTTTAGGTCTGTGATCACTCTGACTATCTGTTCATCTATCACCTCAGGACCACAGGCGAGTACATGCACTGATAGTTTTCATTGTCTTGATATCTGCTATATCCGATTCAGTTGTAGTGTTATACTCGATTTCCAGTCACGACAGTTCACGGACTAGTATATGTTGGATCATGACATGGGATGTTATTCCTAGAGTTACATGGTATATTGGTACATATTCTGTCTTATTTCAGTGTATTGGTATAGACACCGATTTCACAAGGGGACCTGCTACCCTCTCATGGAATCTCGTGTCATAACGTGTCATGTCCAGATCCATTGTACTATTCGGGGATGGGGGAGTTATTAGTGGTTGTGTGATCAATTCCCATATGATTCTATGGTACATATAGTTCATAGCTATACCCTCACCTCACGACGGGTAAAGCCTTACCCTATACGGTTCACAGTTTTCTATGGTGACTGGCCTTATCGTTTCTATTGTATTCACGGTTCATAGCCGGTCAGATGGAAAGCCTGATCATTTTTCCAAGCCGATCACATGACGCACTAATAATTCAAGGCACCTTTTATATTTATTATCTTAGGATGACTAAGTTCTGTTCGGGAGAAGGGTTACAACCCCGGTCCTTGTTTGGTTTAAGGGTCGTAACTCGGCTTCCGAATAGTTCCCAAGTCATCCTATATATACATATACATTATCGTCCTTTACAGTACTCACATCATGATATATATTTCCAGTTGATTTTGTCTTGTATTTAATTATACTCTCTTATAGCTTTTGTCAATTCACATGGAACTGCTTTTGGTGTTTGTACTTGCTCATTTTCCTGACAGGATACGTTGACAAATTTTATAGATGACTTAGAGGCTGATTGTCCGACTTACTACGGGATAGAGTCGGATGGACTTGACCTAGACCGGGGCTTAGTGGTAGAGCCACTAGACTTCGCTCATCCCGAGTAGCCTAGTTTTAGTTAGGTTTGCCTGGCCTGCGAGCCAGCTAGTTCATTTCAGTTGTAGTATCTTTATACTTATTATTATTCTGAGACTCTGGATTTTGTGTTAGCTGAGACTTGTGGATATTTTTGGACTCATTTCTTGCTTATTCTATCATATCTCTTTTCCATGCTTTTCTACCTTAGTTCTGATTTATGTGATTGAGACAGTATTGCTTTGTTCCTCCGTTCGGAGTGTATATACTGTACAGGTACATTTATCTGTTTAGTCGTAGTATTTACAGACCCTATATACAGCGTTCTACCGCCGATTCTGCGGCGTAGGCTGGACATAACCACGTGCTCGTGCCCCTCTTCAGGGTGCGGGTCGTGACAGTCTCAATGCATCTAACAGTATAAAACTAAACAGTTTATACTCCCCGAATGGGGGTGACATAGCAGATACAATCTCAATCACATCTAAGGTAGAGCATGATAAAGATAGATAAAACATAAAATCCAAAATAAATACAGAAGATAGAAGTCTAAGTGTCTAAGATACATAAACCCAGAAATACATCTCAAAACTCAAATACAGTAATCCACAAAGTAAATATAGCTCCAGACAAAATGAAATAACTACCTAAACAACCTCTACTGTGTCTCCTCTAGGCTAGCAGGCAATCCCCAAGCTATCTGTAAAATTTATCAATAGGTACAGTCAGGACTGGAGCGAGCACAATACATCTTAACAGATCATAGCAGGTTAGAAAATATAGACATGCAGTAGAGTAAGATACAAGAACTGAAAGAAACATGGAATGTAAACAGAGAAACTGTAATGGAAATAGATATACTGTAATAGAGAGCTAACTGTGGCTAGTGAGTCAGAGTACAATATAAACATGTGAATGGCATAGGACTGATTCATGATTACACTACTGGAAATTGATTCATGATTACACTACTTGGATTTATTCACATGTTCACTCATACTCCCCCATCCCCAATCAATACACAAGGATCCATTCAAGTTATGTTATGATGCTATGTAACAGACCCCGAAGGTGATAGACCCCGAAGGTGATAGACCCCGAAGGTAATAGACCCTGAAGGTGATACATAGTAGTCCCATAAATGGGATAAAGATTCTAGGAAGACTCTACTGTCATGCCCCAGAACCAGAATACTGGAGAGCGGGGGCAGACATAGCCAGCTACGTATATTGAAATGGAAACCACCTCGATATACGGTCACGGCTGTCTAGATATGTGAGAGTTTTCTACAAGCCAACAGTCCCTTATGGTCATGAACAAGCCTAGTGTCTCAATCACCACAAGTAAGTAAAGTCGCAAGATGTATGATCATTAAATATACAATAATAAGGCATCCCAAATATTACATATCCAGCTGATCATGAAGCTAGTCGTTACAGAATGTTAGGACTAGCAAGAGTTTAGTCATACATGATCAACCCTATGATTTGTCAATCATGTTTACAGCCCGTAGGCAGACAGTAAGTAAAAGTGCTTCGAGCTAACAGGTGCTCGTCGGCTAAACGCCTCAAAAGAATAATTTTTACAATAGAGTGAGCGAAACAAAATAGAAAACCCACTCTTGGCCCGGATTCCGTCCAGTGTTCACCATTGGACTGGAAGCTTGGTAGATCCTCGGGAGCTACTCTGAAATCTGGCCACACAAAACCAGTTGGGTCAACCCCAGAAAGAGCAAGTGCCACAAGGGGGCCACGAAATAAGAACAAAAGCCAGCAATCAGCACAGAAAATCTAATATTAAAACTAAAATTACGAAAACATGTCAGGATGATATACGACGAGATAACCATGGAACTATTCCGATAGCCAGGTTACAACCCGTAAACCAAACAAGGACCAGGGTTGTAGCCCTTCATCTGAACAGAGCTTGGTTTCCCACCATTTATCGGCAAGATAAGTAATGTAAGTAATCAAGACAGGAAGCAATCTTATACTGGATCAAGACATGGCTAGACTGGTTATACCTCATTCAATCAATCACGGCCAAGCAGATACTACGGCTTACTACTTTAACTAACTAGGGTTATCACAGGCCTAATTACTAACAAGATGCAGTGAGATTGTTCCACAGCCACAAGCCCTGCAGACCATCCAGGTTACCCAGGACGAAAGATTATGATTGAATTCAGGTGGTACATCGTCCAGGAGACGCATGTACCCTTAGGTGACTTAGAGGGTACAATACTTGACAGTGTGCTGGAAATGCGTCCTACTCGACGGCAGGCTACAAATCCCTGGAGCGCCCAGGTAACGGGATTGCCTGTAGCTGTGTCATCTCTTTCATGACTACTGTGTAATTCTAGTTATTAGCCTTAATCCATTTTAGTAGGTACTCCTGACCGTGGTATTCAGGAGTCCCATCCTAGACATGATGCGAGACTGGACAAGTGGATTTAACAAACAAGCAAGAAAGAACCACCCACGGTGTCAAGACAGGTCAAGCTAAGTTATCAGGTCATGTCAAGTCAGGAGTGCGCCGTCACGGGCCACTATCAAGTTATCAAGATAAATTATGTCAGGGTACTTGTCAGGAGTGTGCCACGACGGGCCACTATCATGTCATGTTGGTCATGTTAGGAGTGCACCACTACGGGACACTGTCGTGTTATGCAAGTTCCTTGCCATACCAAGCCATGTACAATAGTCATTCCAAACATATTAAGTAAAATCAAGTTCATGACAAAATGCGTAAGGATATAAAATGGGCATAAAATATCTAATAAAATATCAAAATACAGGGTTATAGAAGAACCAAGCTTAAAGAAATAAGACCAAAACTCCAAGAGCCAATGGGTTAAGCAAGGGGTCAGGGGAGCAGCGTAGGTGAAAAGTCACGCACGCCAGAGAGCAGCGTAGGTGAAAAGTCACGCATGCTACAGAGAGAAGCGTAGGTGAAAAGTCACGCACGCTGAGAGAGCCGCGTAGGTGAAAAGTCACGCACGCTACAGAGAGCAGCGTAGGTAAAAAGTCACGTACGCTACAGGAAGCAGCGTAGGTAAAAAGTCACGCACGCTACAGAGAGCAGTATAGGTGAAAAGTCACGCACGCTACAGAGAGCAGCGTAGGTGAAAAGTCACGCACGCTACAGAGAGCAGCGTAGGTGAAAAGTCACGCACGCTGAGAGAGCAGCGTAGGTGAGAAGTCACGCACGTTGAAAGAGCAGCGTAGGTGAAAAGTCACGCACGCTGAGAGAGCAGCGTAGGTGAGAAGTCATGCACGCTGAGAGAGCAGCGTAGGTGAAAAGTCACGCACGCTGAGAGAGCAGCGTAGGTGAGAAGTCACGCACGCTGAGAGAGCAGCGTAGGTGAAAAGTCACACACGCTACAGGGAGCAGCATAGGTGAAAAGTCACGCACGCTCCAGTAGACACGCTTCCAACAGGAAGCGTACCCAAGTCTGCGTACGCACGCTAAAGAGCGCACGCAGCTCAGTGTGCATAAGCTAAACAGCTCTGCACACTGCTCACTGTCTTCTCCAAACAGCAAGACACCATAGTTGAACTCAAGGCTACACAACATCATAACTTGGCCATCCGAACTCCAAATCCGGACTTCCAATGTTCCAATTTGGGTGGAATTGAATGCTCTTCCACATGGAAACATCAAAACTCATAGAAAACCAACTAAAATAGATCAAAACATGCAAAATCCAAAAATAGGAAGACTTAGATCTAGAACAATGGAGACTCCAAATCATAAAATGCTAAGAACTAATGTTGATCACCATGTCCTAATCTAGCAAATGGGCAAATAAAAGAGGGTTCTCATGTAGTGGCAAGATGCACTTGCCTAGGGTTAGGAGAGTTGTGGAGGAAGGAGAAGAAAAAGAAGAAGGAAATTAATGGTGGAAGTTATGAGGAGAGAGAGTGGTAGATGGGGGTTATAAAGAGGGTGAGTTGTGGTGGGTTGAGGGGTAGCATAGGTTAAGGTGATCCAACTCACATAAAACCGAACAAATCCAAATAAAACCGAGCCATGCCAAAATCCAAAATAAGGGAAATACCGAAATCCCACAAGTTTGAGAAAAATAAAAAAATAAAAATACATGCCAAAAATCCAGATACGAGTATAAATATGAAATACGAGAAATACGAGAAATGAGGGTGACATCTACGATCATAAGAGTATATGTCGTAAGTGATCAAAGAACCAATGAAGCATATGATACGCCATGTAAGTGAAACGCACAGAACATATAGTACCCGATGCACAGAACATATAGTACCAATCCGTGTGACCAACGTGACAGTACAAGTAAAGTAATCTACTGCAGAAAATAATTCTAAGCAGGATATGAAATGATCAGAGAATGTACTCGCCTCGATAACCTGAACAGCTGATAAGTATAGGAGGGGTCCCACTGAAGCCACAGAGTCCTATTTAAAGCAACACAGGTTACAAGGTGTTCAAGTTGTAATAAATGAATCTATATAATCAATCTACATTGTTCTAGGTTCTTCTAAGTCAAAACAACTCTAGGTCGACTCCGGTCAATAATCTAGTCAAACTAGGTCAAATGTTGACTTACAGTTGACTTTGGGTCAACTGGTCAACTCTGGTCAAACAGGGTCAATTCTAGTCTAATATAAAGTGTACTTCATTATTTGTACGTCGAAACTTACGACACGTAAATCGAGATAAGAAGATTATCGGTAAGGTTTATAATCTCATTATAGTGATCCACGTGTCCAACTTGTCAATTTCAGCGATGTGAGATTACTGGAATTGGCTGATCTCAGTTTCGTTGTACTAATCCCGAAATACGAACATTATATGAATTAATTATTAATTAATTATAAAAAGGTTAAACTCAGAGAAATTATCAACAAACATTGTCGGACGATGAAATGAACATCACCAACGTGTCCAGAATGGTCAAATTAGCTAGGATAGCCAACCCAACGGTCCAATTTGGACATAAGGGCAAAAAGGTAATTTTGGGTCAAAATGGTGTCCGTGTTGGAGCCATTCTGCACCGAAAAACGTGCAAGAAATCAAGTCTACAAAATATAACAAATTATATGTCCACGAAACTAGGATGTCGATACGAACCCAACGGTATCTCCAGAATTGGATTCCGTTGACCCGATCTCCATTTGGCCCGTTGACCAGAACTTGGAATTCCGGTTTGCACGGAAATGCGTGCTGGAGCCAAAGATCTCAAAACTTAGCAAACTATCTGTCAACGAGTCCAGAATGATGATACAAACTAAACGGTATCTCCGGAATTGGATTTCGATGAGCTGATCTAAAAATGACCCGTTGACCCGGATATTGGTATCCGACATGCACCGAAATGCGTGCCAGACCCAATGTCTACCAAAACCTAGCAAATTATATGTCAACGAGTCCAGAATGACGATACGAACTCAACGGTATATCCGAAATTGGATTTCGATGAGCCGGCGTCAAAAAGTCCCGTTAACCCAGAAAGTGGGACCCGTTTTGCACCGAAAAACGTGCCCGGGCCCACGTTCTACAAATCTAACAAATTTTATATGAAAACATGCCAGAACGATGCCACAAGTCTAATGGTGGTGTCAGAAATGAAATCTGGAGTCCCGTGTTCAAAAACAGAATTTTACAAGTTGGAAATTACGAATTCGGACGACCAACTTTGGCGTCGAATTTAACCAATCAAACAAGCTCACAATGAAACGAAACTGGAGGGATAGTAAGAGGGTTATACCATCTTCGCACCAGAACTGGTAGCATGCCAAACGGAGCTACGGTGGAGGAGATACAAGCTGACGAAGTTGGCCCCGCGAAACTGTCCAAATTTAATACAATTTAAACGGTCAATTTGGTGGCCGGTTTTCATGTATCAAACGATAAAATTAACGGATGAAACTTGACAGGGATGAAGGTGGATATACCGAGATTGCGACGGAATAAAGAAATCGTCGATCTAACGGTCGGATCTCCGGAAAAACGTGCGCGAAGTTGCTACGACGGAGCGCCAAAACGAACTCGATCCTGCGCGCGTCACGATGGGACGTCGTTCAAAATGCACAAATCGCCTCGATGGCGCGTCCCGGAGGACGGTGGCCATCGGGGAACAGTACATTGGAGTGGGGCACACCCACAGGGAGGGGTCGACGGAGCCACGGCGACCCACGCGGCGGTGCAACGCTGCTGCTGTGCTCACTGCTGTCGTACGGCGGTGTGCGGCCTGGCCGGCGACGGCGGGGGCACGGCGGCGAGGGGGGTGAAGTGGTCGTGGTGGCTGTGGTGATGGAGGCCATGGTCGATGGTGGTGGTGGCGGTTATGTGGAATGGTGATGGAGTAAGGAGGAGATGGAGGAGGAGAGGGAAAAAGGAGGAGGGGAATGGCTGCTGTGGGTGGCGGCCATGCTCGACGGCCAGGGGAGGTCGGAGCTCTGGCATGGAGAAGGTCGGGTGCTCGGGTGTGGAGAGGAGGAGATGTTTGCTGGAGTTGTTGTAGTAAAAATTGGAAATGGAGAGAGAGAAAGAATAGCAACATAAATAAAGAGAGAGAGAGAGAGAAAATGATTCTTTCCAACATAATTAGGGCCGGCCACTAGTCTGTAGGGTGTTGGGGGAAAAAATTGATGGTTGGGATTACATAGAGAAATCAATGGCTAGATGGAAAATAGAGAAAATAGGTAATTTCTATAGGATTTAATTCAAGGAAAATTCTAATAAATATAGAAATAGGCAAACATGATATTTAATATTATTTTTGGACGAGGAATGTGAGGGTGTCATGATGGAGGGCAACATGGAGCTGGGCTGGACTTGGTGGAGCCGGATTGGATCAAAACTGGATATTGTGCAAAAATCAAATTAAAAATTAGGCGTTGATGATCATGCACAAATAAGTAGCACATGGGGATTCCAATAAATAGGACACAAGTGGCGAAGAGAAAGTAGACTCAAAGTGGGCCATGTCCATAGTTGGGGCTGACAGGTTTTGGTCGACAGGGGACCCACAAATCAAGTTGGAAGATGAATGTGACGCCGTGGAGTGAAATAAAATCGGGTGACGTGTCGAAAAAGTTGTGCGAATCAAATGGAGCACAAAATGACGTGTCTGAGTGGGACACGAAGGTCATGGGTGACGAGCGTCTCGAGTAGATCAAGCATGAGAGGTTGGTTTCAAGAAACTGACTGGTCTTGCGCTCCCAAATTAAAAGTCATGGTAACGCGCTGAAAATGATCAAGGAAAAGAGTGGGAAAAATAATAATACTCAAATGGTCTAAATCGATCCGAAGTTCAGCGAAGCAGAAAGAGTACAAGGGAACAAGTTTGGATGGGACACTATACACTGTAATGCCCCGCTCCGCACGAGGCATTTGGTTGGCTTATTGGATGGAATCAAAATATTAGACCGTGACTTATGTTGGGAATCAGGAGAATTGAGACTGATGCAGTCTCTCTTAGCTGGCTAGACGGAATGGGTATTGAAACGTGGCTCGCTGGTGGAGCTACACTTAGTGGAATTTTGGGTGAGTGGAACTGTCCTTTCTCCTCCTTACTCCTTCATGCTTAAAAAATAAAGTAATTGAAATGTTATGAATTGTCCCTAAATGTTCCATGTTATAGTTGCTGAGTAATAGAGATGCCTATATTGAGAATTATTAAAATGTACAACACATTGAACTGCTAATGTGATTCGCTGCCTGAGAATGAATTGATAACATTGATCCTTATGTTTAATGCTGCTGAAACAACAAAACACTTGAATAATGAGATGCCTTGTGAATGATAGAATAAGAAATGAACTGGCTGTGCCATCGACCCAATGAACTGAATGAAACACTAGAATCATGTACTCTCTGTATAACTGTTACAAGAATATGAAATATTGCCTGTCCCTTATAAGAAATGAATGAATGAATAAATATTTCTGTCAAATGAATGAATATTACTTTCCTCTTAAGAAAGTAATGTGGTGAGATGCGTTGCAATGAAGCAATGATTGAGAAATGATAAAGCTGGGATCGCTAAGATCACCAAATGAAATGATGGTAATGATGAAATGAATAAGTCATTGAATATGACTAATGATGCACTGTTGCCTTTACTTTCCTTAATATATTTTACCATGCGATTATGTTCACAATCGAGTTGGACACGCATTCGCATGGTCATGGACAACTTGTATACAAGGTTTGAGTAATAATTTCCTCGAACGGTTCCTAGGGCCCTGGGGACCGATTCGGCCTAAGAGGAAATAATGATGAGTGCTATGGGAGCACGGGTAAGGCGGGGTGGCATAGAGGCTCACCACCTACTATGCTGACCGCATTATCTTCAAATGAAATGAAATGAAGAGAGTCCATATGGTTTAACAACACCAGTGACCATGTAGTCAGGATGCATGCTAATGAATGTTTTGTGCAGGCAGAGTAAGTATATCGAATAACCTGTATTTGATGCAGGTATGAGAAGTCGGCTATCGGTAAGAAATCACATAATTGTGATATTATATAAGTTGGTGTAACTTGCCTGCTTAACATGTTCAATTCAGTATGCTAGAAAGATGCCTTGCTATAAATAGTGCTCAAACATAACATCTATGCTAAATGATGCTTGAAGTGAGAATTGCCATAATATGTTTAAGATGTTAATGATAAGAGATGCCTCAATGATGCCTTGTATGATAACACCAAGAATGCTAAAATGATATGTCCACAAGAATGCTACTAAGAATTGTTTACATGCTTCACTCTGATTATTGCCCATGAACTGTAAACTGATGCTAGGCCCCAAGTAGAAAGATCATTCTAATAAATGCTTGCTTAAATGATCACTTTAAATGTTGGTTTATGCGAGTGGGTTGGATTCTGCTCGCCAGCACATAGATGATGTGCTGACCCACGTTTTGTGGGCAGGTGCTCATACTTGGAATGGTCTACACACGAAGATTAGCTGGATTGGTTCCGCGACATCGAAGATTTGTTGGGCATACAGAAGCTCTCCTTGCGCAAGATGATGTCTTCTGTTTATAAAGGGCATAATGTATGGAACATTGTAATCAGTTGTACCAGTGAGATTGTAAGCCAAGTCGGTATATCGAGTTGTAATCCATTGTATCCAAATATCAAATGTAAGCTGTATAGCATTGTTCAGTTGGTTTCCAATGTAAAGTGAGATATGCTGTAATCATTGTACTTCAATACAAGTCTTGTACTCTTCTTCAGTTATCAATAAAGAGAATAAAGTTCTATATATCTCTGTGTGGCTTCAAGTTACTCTTTTTCTCCGCTGCTATAATGAAGTGATATACTTCTATTCAATGAGAAAGATTGTCCTCATTAAATTTATTTTATCTGCTTCTGCCGCTGCGATGTGTTCCTATTTGAAGAATAATCGATTATGTACCATCTTTGCCTTGTACAGGTGCAATACCAGACTTGTACGGCATCACGCCCAAGCGAGGACGATCGATTCCAAGAGATAAAATATGTGAATAAATAACTCAATGAATCGGGGCATGACAAATTGGTATCAGAGCACGGCTTTACGTCCTTGGTCTCTTCTTTGATTTATTTCAAATCAAAGTTGCATCGACGATTAACCAAAGTTGCTTTCGCGATCACTCAACGTTGCTTCCGTGATTAATTCAAAGATTGCTTCCGCGATAATGCTGTTGTTGTTCTGTAATCATCCTAATGTTGTTCATGTCTGAATGATCATTGACCCTCTTGGCTGCTCACTGGTTGTTCCATACAATAAGTCTATATACATTGAGATGCCCCTGAATGAATGATTATTGTTGGTTTGGACACAAATGACCCAACAATGACTCGATGCCATAGTATGCTATATTGTGAATGCTGTTTGGAATGTGGGAATAAAGGAAATGACTATGTATGCTGCAATAAGTTGAGAATTGCATGTGATGTTGGAAAAGAATTAGGAATGAAATAATTGATGAATGAGTTTAACAGAACTATTGAATTGACTCATGTGTGTTGACTACTGCTTTGAGACCGTAAGAATGATGGCTTGTGATATTGAGACCCCGAGATGTTGGCTAAGTGTTGTGATCATTATAGATCATATATGTCCGGAATAGATTTGAGTTGGTATTGTTTAAGGATGGCTTCGTTTCTGAGTGGTATATTGCCTCTACCACCTCAGAACGATATGTTGTTGACCCTTTCCATAGGATAGCAATGAGACTATCTGTAGGTACTGGGTAGTGCCGAGACTTAGCTGGAAGTCATGTATTATTGCTAGATGACTCGAGTGTCCCTTGACGGTGATAATGTGGGGTAGCGAGATTGTTGGAAATAGTAACCGATGGCTTGGTAAGAAATTGTTTAGTCGAGTGATGACTCAGACTAGTAAGCAGTTAGTATGCTATGGGTAAATGGATTTGGCTAGAGAATGTTGTGGCTTAGAATATCTGAATGTTGACTTCGATTGGTTGGATATAAATCAAATGTGGCTAATACAAAGTTGGTTGCATAGCTAAAAGTTTTGGAAACATCGTCGGTAAATCAAAGGAATATTGGAGATCTATGCTTTGACCCTAAGGTGTAATAGATGTTAATCCATCTTGATCACCAAAGGATAGTCGTTGCCTATGTGCATGTATGTTGATGAATCTTATGGGATTAGAAAAGTAACAAGTAGCAAGCCTGAATATTGTGTTGCCTAGAGGATGGTTAAGTGATACATAAATTGTCGGATTGAGTGGATAAACTATTTGACCAGTGCTGCATGAGATTTAAGAATGCCCGTAAGATGATTGAGAAACAAATGGGATTGAGAAATTACAAACATGTTGGATAATGTCGGTATAGGTGATTGTTGGTTGGGATATAGATTGTTGGCTTATAACTTAGTGGTATGACTCTGTCATATGGACCGAATAGTGATTCCATAAGTTATGTTAAGACTATCGGAACCGATGACCCTTGAATAGTTGGCCTTGGCTTACGGGTTCGTGTGGATACAAAGGATATGGGAATAGAAATTGGATCATTGGGAATTTACTTGATGGATTATTAGAACGAGGAGAATCGTATGTCGGATTGGGAATTGACCGTAATATTAATAGAGCGATCTTAGTCGATCATTGGGTAAGTCTAGAATGAGCCTCTGTGGGAATTATTTCCTTGAGGAAGACCCTGGATAGATAGACTTGACCCTAGCGACCAGTTGATGAATTACCAATTGCTGGCTCAGCCCAATTGGAGATCCATTATTCGGCCTGAGTTAAAACCCATAGGTTTGGGTAAGAGTTCCTTAGAACTGTTGGTTGCTTGTCGGCTTTAAGAATAAGAAACTAGTATAACCCTAGTAGTCGTCCACTCTAGGGAAGTCACCTGAATGATTATGTATAGCTGTCGGTATAGCTAACCATTGAGACTGGACCAAATAATAGATGGCCGTTGGCGAACCATAGAATGACCTTGTGGCATTTGAACGAGAGATGGTGATGAGTTTGACCTAAGAATGATATATTGTATGTATGCTCCAATATGAACCTTAGAGATGTTGGACCCTTGAGGATTATCTGTCGTCCTATAGCGGGACTAGAATCGTGGGATGAGACTTGAGTTGTATGTATCGAATGGTGAATTATATAAGATGAAATTGACTGCTCATGACGGGAATGTTGGATCGGCATCGATAGTTGGTTGATGTCGGATTGTATCATTTAGAAAAGTGGAATTGCCTCGGTGAAAAATATTGTTGGATTCGAAAAGGAATATGATTGCATGTTATGAACTCTTGATGTGATTGGCTCTAAGATTTGACCCTTGATTGAATGCTAGAAATATTATGCTCGGACAGAGAGCTTAACCAAGTTGTCCCTGATGTAAAGTGTTGTGGCCTGGCAGATAGTGATTGTGACAAGAAAATGAAGTAATAAAGTCAATTGAAAGGATGCTAAGTCGGATTTGGGAAAGAGAGTTGTATTGTGGCTGATCGAATTATACTATCATGGAAGTTGGCTGAAGTACATATGTTTTGGGGACGCCTAAAATATGTGTACGGATCCAGTCGAAGTGATAGGTTGCAACTGAGATGACATTATGGAAAGAATTTATCGCACTAGCGCAGACTTTGGCTGAAATGCATATGTTTTGGGGACGCCTAAAATATGTGTATGGATCCAAATAAAGTGATGTGTTGCGACCAAGAAAGAATGTAAGGAAAATGTTGGTGAATCAATGAGAAGTTACAAGTAATTGAAAAAGAGATAGACAGATCGAATCGTTGATGGATTTAAATGGTACAGTTGGATATATATTTTGAAATGACCGAGTGGGCTGAAATGAATATTGATTTGAAGCTGAATGAGTAAACTCATGGTGATTAAGTAAATCTTATAGAAGACTTGTTTCCTTAAGTTTCGAGGACAAAACTTTTTCTGAGTGGTATATTATGTAATGCCCCGCTCCGCACGAGGCATTTGGTTGGCTTATTGGATGGAATCAGAATATTGGACCGTGACTTATGTTGGGAATCAGGAGAATTGAGACTGATGCAGTCTCTCTTAGCTGGCTAGACGGAATGGGTATTGGAACGTGGCTCGCTGGTGGAGCTACGCTTAGTGGAATTTTGGGTGAGTGGAACTGTCCTTCCTCCTCCTTACTCCTTCATGCTTAATAAATAAAGTAATTGAAATGTTATGAATTGTCCCTAAATGTTCCATGTTATAGTTGCTGAGTAATAGAGATGCCTATGTTGAGAATTATTAAAATGTACAACACATTGAACTGCTAATGTGATTCGCTGCCTGAGAATGAATTGATAACATTGATCCTTATGTTTAATGCTGCTGAAACAACAAAACACTTGAATAATGAGATGCCTTGTGAATGATAGAATAAGAAATGAACTGGCTGTGCCATCGACCCAATAAACTGAATGAAACACTAGAATCATGTACTCTCTGTATAACTGTTACAAGAATATGAAATGTTGCCTGTCCCTTATAAGAAATGAATGAATGAATAAATGTCCCTGTCAAATGAATGAATGTTACTTTCCTCTTAAGAAAGAAATGTGGTGAGATGCATTGCAATGAAGCAATGATTGAGAAATGATAAAGCTGGGATCGCTGAGATCACCAAATGAAATGATGGTAATGATGAAATGAATAAGTCATTGAATATGACTAATGATGCACTGTTGCCTTTGCTTTCCTTAATATATTTTACCATGCGATTATGTTCACAATCGAGTCGGACACGCATTTGCATGGTCATGGACAACTTGTATACAAGGTTTGAGTAATAATTTCCTCGAACGGTTCCTAGGGCCCTGGGGACCGATTCGGCCTAGGAGGAAATAATGATGAGTGCTATGGGAGCACGGGTAAGGCGGGGTGGCATAGAGGCTCGCCACCTACTATACTGGCCGCATTATCTTCAAATGAAATGAAATGAAGAGAGTCCATATGGTTTAACAACACCAGTGACCATGTAGTCAGGATGCATGCTAATGAATGTTTTGTGCAGGCAGAGTAAGTATATCGAATAACCTGTATTTGATGCAGGTATGAGAAGTCGGCTATCGGTAAGAAATCACATAATTGTGATATTGTATAAGTTGGTGTAACTTGCCTGCTTAACATATTCAATTCAGTATGCTAGAAAGATGCCTTGCTATAAATAGTGCTCAAACATAACATCTATGCTAAATGATGCTTGAAGTGAGAATTGCCATAATATGTTTAAGATGTTAATGATAAGAGATGCCTCAATGATGCCTTGTATGATAACACCAAGAATGCTAAAATGATATGTCCACAAGAATGCTACTAAGAAATATTTACATGCTTCACTCTGATTATTGCCCATGAACTGTAAACTGATGCTAGGCCCCAAGTAGAAAGATCATTCTAATAAATGCTTGCTTAAATGATCACTTTAAATGTTGGTTTATGCGAGTGGATTGGATTCTGCTCGCCAGCACATAGATGATGTGCTGACCCACGTTTTGTGGGCAGGTGCTCATACTTGGAATGGTCTACACACGAAGATTAGCTGGATTGGTTCTGCGGCATCGAAGATTTGTTGGGCATACAGAAGCTCTCCTTGCGCAAGATGATGTCTTCTGTTTATAAAGGGCATAATGTATGGAATATTGTAATCAGTTGTACCAGTGAGATTGTAAGCCAAGTCGGTATATCGAGTTGTAATCCATTGTATCCAAATATCAAATGTAAGCAGTATAGCATTGTTCAGTTGGTTTCCAATGTAAAGTGAGATATGCTGTAATCATTGTACTTCAATACAAGTCTTGTACTCTTCTTCAGTTATCAATAAAGAGAATAAAGTTCTATATATCTCTGTGTGGCTTCAAGTTACTCTTTTTCTCTGCTGCTATAATGAAGTGATGTACTTCTATTCAATGAGAAAGATTGTCCTCATTAAATTTATTTTATCTGCTTCTGCCGCTGCGATGTGTTCCTATTTGAAGAATAATCGATTATGTACCATCTTTGCCTTGTACAAGTGCAATACCAGACTTGTACGGCATCACGCCCAAGCGAGGACGATCGATTCCAAGAGATAAAATATGTGAATAAATGACTCAATGAATTGGGGCGTGACATATACCGTCATGAAGGTAATCATGTCCACTCCAAAACTCGTGAAGAAGATTTCCAGAGTTGAACATCCCTGACACTCTAAATATCAAAGGCATGGGAAAGTACACTTAAGGAAAAATACAGAATAAATTATTTATCAAACCAATCAATCAGAAAATAAAATAAAATAAAATGAAAAAAATCATCCCGAAATTCAGGGTGCTCACATCCTACCCACCTTATAAAAATTTCGTCCTCGAAATTAAAATGTCCATACTCCCTCTAGGTCAAACCCCCACAATCAAAGTCCCAGAACTAAAACAAATCATACCATCAAAAAAAAGATCGACATACAGGGTCATGGCATACGGTGACAGTGAAGTCTCATCTAGGTATACTAGTCATGCTAACCGAAAGGGTCATTGGGTATCAAAACACACAAGCAATCCAGGTTGCTAAAATAGAAAAGTTACAGAAATAACAAATCATCAAAACTGTAAGGCGGTCTACCATCCTATATGAAAACTGGTACTCATCAAAAAAATATAAAGGAAGGTAACTACCAATCATCTGAAAAAAATATTATCCCAAGAAAATCAAAATCATAAGTTAAAGAATTGAAAGTCACTTGCATTGAAATCCAATCACAATATATATACAGAGAGAGCGTTAGAGAGGGAAAACTAGCATCATGTGTATGAGGACATGTTCATATGGTTAGATAGTAGGCGTGTATATACGTGAGTATGCATGAAAGTGTATATGAGGGTTTGGATTTTAAAACAAAGGCTATCAAGTTAACTAATCATGGCATATTGGTTAAACAATCTACAATACACAATACGCAACTTATTTAATCATAACATGCATAGCTAACCATATATATATATATATATATATAAAACGTAGAGGCTTAGTTATGTATTTATATATATTATAACTTGTATGCCTAAGCTCTATATACATCTATCTAGATATACAATCATAACATAGAGGGGAAGGGTTTGGTTACATGACAGTATATACTATATTAGAGTGTGTGTGTGTTCATGTACAGGGTTTGCTTAGTATTAAAAGGTTAAACCTAGTTTTAGTTCAACGTTTACATATAAAATCTGAAAACAAGCTAACATTTAAACCAGTGCAATATTAACATAATAAATTTCAAAATTTAGGGGTTTGAAACATCACAACTAATTTCAATGCTCCCAATACATCATAGCATGATAGAAATGAAACCCTAACATACTATCAATACATTTATCTACACATATAGTTCAATATTACATGTTAAATCTGAAATCGAACTAAACATTTGAAATCAATGTAAAAATGTTAACATGTATTCAGTTTTCAGGATTTTGATAAAATTCAACATCAAAACCAACTCAATGTTTATCACAGACTAACATGTAAGAATATAAATCCTAACATTTTATCCCTACACACAACAATGTACACAGCTTTAAATATTATATTTAAGAAAATAAGACAGCAATTTAAACTAAACATTTGGAATTCAGTATTAAGGGTTAATATGCATGCAGTCTCAGATTGGACAATTTAACATAACTTAACCAATTTCTCTAAAAATTGAAACCTTGTAGATATCATGCAAGTGCAGTTATGTAAACAAAACTAACAACATGTAACCTATATTTGAATTACGACTTTAAACTGGGAAAAAAAAACAGAAAACCAGGAATATTGGGGTTGGAAATTAACATCAACAACATATTAATATGTATCTAGATATGTGAAAAAAATCAAGTGTAGCACGCATACGTGTTAGGCAAAGTGTCTGTTATATAAATATACTCATATATTCTCATGTCCCAAAAAATAATTCTACGTTAAGACTAACATTTAGATCCCTACCAAGATTGCAAGCAAATGATTGACGAAATCAAGACAGCTTTATTATTATCTAATACAAGAAAAATAGCAAGAAAGAATAACGATAAAATCTGTTTTGCTTATCTGTTTAAAGAAGGATCCATTTTGAAATCCAGAGTTAAAATATCAAATCCAAGATAAAGTTTAGCAAAATCATCGATTCATTGTATTATGAAAAACTCATAGCAAGAAATTACACAAGGTTTATAAAACCAACTAAACTTACTCCTGAGTTAAATAATAGAAAACTAGACAAACAAACAAATAGTAATTCTTTTTTTTTTGAATGACTGAACAAAAGTAGAGAAAACATGTTCAAAAATATTTAAGGTGCAATCTGATAATCATATGCGTCTATCCCAAATTATGGTACTCTAAATCCTCGTCATACTAGTAAGCAAGGCTACGATAATCACAGAGCCCTTGACTTATGCACATATCTCTAGAATCATGGTATTTAACATTTTCGTGGTGCCGCTAGCTTGGCTGCAAAAACCTTAAATTTCCACTCCCGAGAAATATATCCAAAGTCAGACTATATGTCCTCACCATGCTGACTAATGTGACTATAGAAGACAAGATTTCCATAACATAGATGACCTAGCCCGTATAATTTCATCTTGCCAAAAATTAAATTAAATCAATAATGAATACTCAAAAATCAAATCAATTTATTAACGAACATCAAAATTCAAAAATGAACAAAATCCATCAAAATACAAACTCGAATGCAACAACTATCATCAAAATTCAAAATTCGACAATCATCCATTAAAATTAATAAATACAAACTCAAATTCAACAATAATCCATTAAAATCAAATTCAACAACAGAAAATAAAGATAAAACAAATCAAGAGAAAAAGAGTTTTCAAATCAAAATTAAATAAGATTCTCCAGGGTCGTCCCAGGAATCTCTCAAGGGTTCCTATCTGTGATTGAGTACCTTCAAAATATATCATAATCCTACTACAAGCTGTAGTGGTACTCTAGTTCGAATACCACTACACTTTTAGTCTCGACCTGCATGGGTCGCCACTAAAAACGTGTCACGACCCACGCCCTAGAGTTAGGGCACGAGAACGTAACAACGCCCAGCCTACGCCGCAGTGTCGGCGGTAGAACGCTGTCCTAGGTCTCAATACATCTAACAGTATAAGACTAAACAGTTTATACTCCCCGAATGGGGTGACATAGCAGATACAATCTCAATCACATCTAAGGTAGAGCATGATAAAGATAGATAAAACATGAAATCCAAAATAAATACAGAAGATAGAAGTCTAAGTGTCTAAGATACATAAACCCAGAAATACATCTCAAAACTCAAATACAGTAATCCACAAAGTAAATACAGCTCCAGAAAAAATGAAATAACTACCTAAACAACCTCTACTGTGTCTCCTCTAGGCTAGCAGGCAATCCCCAAGCTATCTGTAAAATTTATCAACAGGTCCAGTCAGGACTGGAGCCAGCACAATAGATCTCAACAGATCATAGCAGGTTAGAAAATATAGACATGCAGTAGGGTAAGATACAAGAACTGAAAGAAACATGGAATGTAAACAGAGAAACTGTAATAGAAATAGATATACTGTAATAGAGAGCTAACTGTGGCTAGTGAGACAGAGTACAATATAAACATGTGAATGGCATAGGACTGATTCATGATTACACTACTGGAAATTGATTCATGATTACACAACTTGGATTTATTCACATGTTCACTCATACTTCCCCATCCCCAATCAATACACAAGGATCCATTCAAGTTATGTTATGATGCTATGTAACAGACCCCGAAGGTGATAGACCCCGAAGGTGATAGACCCCGAAGGTAATAGACCCTGAAGGTGATACATAGTAGTCCCATAAATGGGATAAAGATTCTAGGAAGACTCTACGATCATAAGAGTATATGTCGTAAGTGATCAAAGAACCAATAAAGCATATGATACGCCGTGTAAGTGAAACGCACAGAACATGTAGTACCCGATGCTCCCTAAGGATAACATCTCAACAAGGGATCTATATAGTACCAATCCGTGTGACCAACGTGACAGTACAAGTAAAGTAATCTACTGCAGGAAATAATTCTAAGCAAGATATGAAATGATCAGAGAATGTACTCGCCTCGATAACCTGAACAGCTGATAAGTATAGGGGGTCCCACTGAAGCCACAGAGTCCTATTTAAAGCAACACAGGTTACAAGGTGTTCAAGTTGTAATAAATGAATCTCTATAATCAATCTACATTATTCTAGGTTCTTCTAAGTCAAAACAACTCTAGGTCGACTCCGGTCAATATTCTAGTCAAACTAGGTCAAGTGTTGACTTACAGTTGACTTTGGGTCAACTGGTCAACTCTGGTCAAACAGGGTCAATTATAGTCTAATATAAAGTGTACTTCGTTATTTGTACGTCGAAACTTACGACACGCAAATCGAGATAAGAAGATTATCGGTAAGGTTGATAATCTCATTATAGTGATCCACGTGTCCAACTTGTCAATTTCAGCGATGTGAGATCACTGGAATTGGCTGATCTCAGTTTCGTTGTACTAATCCCGAAATACGAACATTATATGAATTAATTATTAATTAATTATAAAAAGGTTAAACTCAGAGAAATTATCAACAAACATTGTCGGACGATGAAATGAACATCGCCAATGTGTCCAGAATGGTCAAATTAGATAGGATAGCCTACCCAACGGTCCAATTTGGACATAAGGGCAAAAAGGTAATTTTGGGTCAAAACGGTGTCCGTGTCGGAGCCGTTTTGCACCGAAAAATGTGCAAGAAATCAAGTCTAAAAAATATAACAAATTAAATGTCCACGAAACCAGGATGTCGATACGAACCCAACGGTATCTCCAGAATTGGATTCCGTTGACCCGATCTCCATTTGGCTCGTTGACCAGAACTTAGAATTCCGGTTTGCACGGAAATACGTGCCGGAGCCAAAGTTCTCAAAACTTAGGAAACTACCTGTCAACGAGTCCAGAATGATGATACGAACTCAACGGTATCTCCGGAATTGGATTCCGATGAGCCGATCTCAAAATAACCCGTTGACCCGGATATTGGTATCCGACTTGCACCGAAATGCGTGCCAGACCCAATATCCACCAAAATCTTGCAAATTATATATCAACGAGTTCAGAATGACGATACGAACTCAACAGTATATCCGGAATTGGATTTCGATGAGCCGGCGTCAAAAAGTCCCGTTAACCCAGAAAGTGGGACCCGCTTTGCACCGAAAAACGTGCCCGGGCCCACGTTCTCCAAATCTAACAAATTTTATATGAAAACATGCCAGAACGATGCCACAAGTCTAATGGTGGTGTCAGAAATGAAATCTGGAGTCCTATGTTCAAAAATGGAATTTTACAAGTTAGAAATTACGAATTCGGACGACCAACTTTGGCGTCGAATTCAACCAATCAAACAAGCTCACAATGAAACGAAACTGGAGGGGTAGTAAGAGGGTTATACCAGCTTCCCACCAGAACTAGTAGCATGCCAAACGGAGTTGCGGTGGAGGAGATATAAGCTGATGAAGTTGGCCACGCGAAACTGTCCAAATTTAATACAATTTAAACGGTCAACTTGGTGGCCGGTTTTCATGTATCAAACGATAAAATTAACGAACAAAAATTGACAGGGATGAAGGTGGATATACCGAGATTGCGATGGAGCGAAGAAATCACCGATCCAACGTTCGAATCTTTGGAAAAATGCGTGCGAAGTTGCTGCGACAGAGCGCCAAAACCAACTCGATCCCGCGCGCGTCACGACAGGACGCCGTTCAAAATGCACAAATCGCCTTGACGGTGCGTCCCGGAGGACGGTGGCCGTCAGGGAACAGTAAGTTGGAGTGGGGCGCACCCACGGGGAGGGGTCGCCGGAGCCACGGCGGCCCACGCGGCGGCGCGGCGGCGCACGAGGGCGGCCGGCGCGTGCGCGTGTGTGCCTGCCGTGGTGCAACGCTGCTGCTGTGCTCACTGCTGTCGCGCGGCGGCGCACGGCCTGGCCGACGACGGCGGGGGCACGACGGTGAGGGGGGTGAAGTGGTCGTGATGGCTGTGGTGATGGAGGCCATGGTCGATGGGGGTGGTGGCGGTTATGTGGAATGGTGATGGAGTAAGAAGGAGATGGAGGAGGAGAGAGAAGAAGGAGGAGGAGAATGGCTGCTGTGGTGGCGGCCATGCTCGACGGTCAGGGGAGGTCGAAGCTCCGGCATGGAGAAGGTCGGGTGCTCGGGTGTGGAGAGGAGGAGATGTTTGCTGGAGTTGCTGTAGTAAAAATTAGAAAGGGAGAGAGAGAAAGAATAGCAACATAAATTAAGAGAGAGAGAGAGGAAAGGATTCTTTCCAACATAATTAGGGCCGACCACTAGTCTGTAGGGTGTTGGGGGAAAAAATTGATGGTTGGGATTACATAGAGAAATCAATGGCTAGATGGAAAATAGAGAAAATAGGTAATTTCTATAGGATTTAATTCAAGGAAAATTCCAATAAATATAGAAATAAGAAAACATGATATTTAATATATTTTTTGGACGAGGAAAGTGAGGGTGTCATGATGGAGGGCAACATGGAGCTGGGCTGGACTTGGTGGAGCCGGATTGGATCAAAACTGGATATTGTGCAAAAATCGAATTAAAAATTAGGCGTTGATGATCATGCGCAAATAAGTAGCACATGGGGATTCCAATAAATGGGACACAAGTGGCGGACGGATAGTAGGCTCAAAGTGGGCCATGTCCATAGTTGGGGCTGACAGGTTTTGGTCGACAGGGGACCCACAAATCAAGTTGGAAGATGAATGTGACGCCGTGGAGTGAAATAAAATCGGGTCACGTGTCGAAAAAGTTGTGCGAATCAAATGGAGCACAAAATGACGTGTCTGAGTGGGACACGAAGGTCATGGATGACGAGCGTCTCGAGTAGATCAAGCATGAGAGGTTGGTTTCAAGAAACTGACTGGTCTTGTGCTCCCAAATTAAAAGTCATGGTAACGCGCTGAAAATGATCAAGGAAAAGAGTGGGAAAAATAATAATACTAAAATGGTCTAAATCGACCCGAAGTTCAGTGAAACAAAAAGAGTACAAGGGAACAAGTTTGGATGGGACACTATATACCGTCATGAAGGTAATCATGTCCACTCCAAAACTCGTGAAGAAGATTTCCAGAGTTGAACATCCCTGACACTCCAAATATCAAAGGCATGGGAAAGTACACTTAAGGAAAAATACAGAATAAATTATTTATCAAACCAATCAATCAGAAAATAAAATAAAATAAAATAAAAAAATCATCCCGAAATTCAGGGTGCTCACAAAGTGCGGGAGGCAGCTCGAGCATAGGTCTCGAGTTCGAATCCTACTCCGAGCGGCTGGGTGGCTTTGGGCCACGACTCGACTTGGAAAGGACACCTCAAAAATAATATATATATATATATATATATATATATATATATATATATATATATATATATATATATATATCCTTCTTCCTCTTGAGCTGTCGATCCCTCATGGCTCCTTCTTGAGGTCGCGGTGGCTCCGGCACCCCTGCCGGCGCGGGGCAACCCCCTTAGCCGCCCCAACCCTCCCCCCTTCTCCGACCTCACCTTCCAGGGTGCCAGGCTGTCTGTCAACCGCCCGAGATCCTCCCTCTTCGACCCATCCCCGGAGCACCTTCCTCTTCCTCTTGCTCGCTCGGCCGCGGTAGGCCCTTCGGCTGCTACAGAGCGTCGCCCAGCCTCTGGGTCCACGGCGGATCAGCTGCTCCTGGCGGGAGTGCCGGCCCCCCGGGCATCTGACCCCTCCTCGTGCACCCTCACAGCCACGGTTCAGCCGAGCTCGGCGTCCTCCACGCCGGTCAGCTCCGGCCCACACGCCCCCGGGTGTGGATGCGACTTGTTGGTTCTCGATCCACTTCTTCCCGTCCATTTATCCCTCCCAGCAGCTCCCTCTATTTAAATTTCAAACTCCACGTTTGACTTCCCCCCCAAGTTGCTATGGCCGCGCTAGGCTCTTGCCTATGCGCCCACGCATCTTTTCTTGGACCCAGCATATGCGCCCATGTTGGACAAGCTGGCGTCCCCACCACATGCGCCTATTACGGACTGGGTGCCTCCTTATGCGCCCTGTTCCTTTATGCTGTAGGGTGTGCTTGTGCCTTTAGGGGCTGCTAGTCCAGTCCAAATATTTGTGCCAACGGCACCTCCCGTCCGTTGGTGCCAGCCCATGCGCCAACCTTGTTGGTGGCTCTGTCTTTCCTCCTTGCGGAGCTCACCTTTGTAACCCGCCCCCCAACGCTGGCCTCGGTCACCCGGCAGCTGTGGACGCATACCGCAGCCCCAACCCCATATGCGTCCACTACCTGGAGTTTGCATGCGCCCACAGCTACAATAACACTCCCTCACCCGAGAGTCTTCGCTCCAACAACTATCTTGGTGCATGGCGCTGCCCTCGGCGTGGCCAATGCGCCCTCTGCTTGTCAGCCGGTGATGGCTCCCCCTTGGCGGGTGGCAACCCGGCATACGCAGTCGATTATGCGCAAGATCATGTTTCTACCCCCCCAGCGTAGGACACCGTCCCAGTTGGCAATCCCGCTCCTCTCATTCTGGCCGCAGTATACAGTCAGAACCTCCCTCTCCACCCAGTAAGCTGTCGAAAGATTCGACCAATCCATCCGGAACTAAGGCCATCACAACCCACACCCTCCAATCTGGTAAGCCGTCCTTCGCCGACGTGATTATATCCTCCCTACCACCCCTGTAACCCTCTCCTATCGTCGAGGTGGCCCTCCCAACGACTGAATATCACCCCATCAGACCCCAGCAACACCTCCGTGCACTTCTCCGCGTCTGACCTCTCGAACCTGTCTGCCTCTCTGCCGGGCATCTACGTCATGCTCTTTGCCCCCACCTGCCCTAAAATTAACCGGGTCCTGGTGACGGTTAACACCGGGGGCCTCGCTCCAGGATTTAGCCTCGCCCTGTCGATCATAAACGCATCCTCTTGCATACATTGTCGACTTCCGATGACAAAACTGTTCGGAGTCACTACTCGGGCCGGATAGGAAAACATCTATTCAAGATCGACAAGTGGGCTCCAGATGTCGACCCGTCGGCCTCGACGATCGTGTCCACTTGGGTCACATTCCTGAACCTCCCTCTCATCTGTTTCGCTCCTGCGGCACTACAGCGGATCGCTGGTTCCTTCGACACACTCGTCTCGGTGGCAGACGAAACTTGATTCGTTTCTAAAGGCCACTACGCCAGTGTATGCATGGAGATCGACTCTTCAAGAGAGTTGCCGAAATGCATTCTTATCGATCTGGATGAGAAGACCCACACTCAGTATATCATCTACGATCGGCGCCTCCAAGCCTGTCCAGGCCGCACAACGAAGAGAAGGTCTTCCGACAGTCCACCCTCCTGAAACCTCTCCACCGTTCCTTCCATTCCACTTCCAATTCCCATATTCATTTTGAGCTCGATTCAGAACTATCCACCGCCACCAACCATGCCGGCCCCATCACGCCTCGATCTCTAGCACCCTCAGTGCACACCCACACGGTGTCCAATCTAGATTCAGAACCCCATGCCCCTCTCCGATCGCTGAACACCTTCCTTGCACCAGTCAGCACCGTTAATCTTCTGAAGCTCTCCTCAACCTCATCGAATATCCCCTCATCCACATAGGCTCCAGATCGCACTCTCATATCACACTCTCATCGACATCATAGAGAGTACTTCTGTCACCGCCGCGATCTTTTCCGCCGATCCTGCTAACATCTCGAACAAGGACACCTCCGATGCTATGGCCACCATAGAACTTCCTCTGGTCTGTCAGCTAGAGATCTCTGATTTTATCAAGGCCGCGGAACCATAACATTTAACAGGGGTCCCGAACGCAACCCCTCTTCGCGGGGCCACAAACAAAGACCCTTTCTCGAGCACCCCACCCCCCGTTGGCCCCATCGATTCTGACCCAACACCCAACCTCGATTACGCCGCTGCTGCCCTAGCATCGTCGCTCACCGAATCCCCAATACAATATCGTGATTTTTTTGAACGAATTGCTATTGTTTGCTCCCTGGAAGAGGCACTCCGGGAACTCCACGTCTTCCGCAACATGGATGCAAACCCCGATCTAGCTTATGCGATCCTACCCAGAATGCTAGAGGTCGAGCAGGCCCTTGATGCGGCTATGGGCATACATAACAATGAACACATCAACTTGGAGACCTATTTTGCAGACATATTTTCGAATCCTTTGCTGCCCACCGAACCGCGGGAGGTGCATCCTAAGCTGGCAACTGTGCAGCCTACCGCGGTACAAGTTCCGCCTAGGGTCCTTCGCTCCTCCAGCTCGGTGATGAAGCAGTTCCCGTTCTTTAAGTATCCTCCTTAGTTCGGGCTGGACGGGTACACCCCGTCCCCTCTTCCATCATACCCCTTCTTCTTTTGTCCCCTCCCCGGGTTATCCTGGCAGGATTCGTTTCCTCGTTTTTGCTTTGTAGGTAGGCCTCCTCCCGAGTGGAGGTTTTGTAGGTGCTTGGGCCATCTACCGGCACCCCTGTTTCTCTTTGAATAAAATTCTCCGTTTCCAAATATATATATATATATATATATATATATATATATATACACACACACACTCGTGGTCGAGCCCCCCTCCCCTCGCCGTGGCCCCTCGGTGGAACGCAGCTTCGTGGCAGCGGCCGCCGCCCCCGCCGAAGTCGAGCCCTCCTCCGCCCCTGCGACGACCTCCCGGCCTCTGTCTCTGGGCCACTACCCCTCCGCCTTCTCCCGGCCAGCCTCCTCGGCCTCCTCCCGTGTCATGCCCCAGAACTAGAATACTGGAGAGCGGGGGACAGACACAGCCAGCTACGTGCATTAAAGTATAATCTACCTCGATATAGGATCACGGCTGTCTAGATGCATGACGGTTTATCTACAAGCCAACAGTCTCTTATGGTGATGAACAAGCCTAGTGTTTCAATCTCAAGCAAGTAAGTAAATGTTACAAGATGTTAGATCATCAGACATACAAAGTAAGGCGTCCCAAATATCACATATTTAGATGATCATGAAGCTAGTCATACAAAATGTGAAGACTAGCAAGAGTTTCACTCATACATGATCAACCCTAGGATTTGTCAATCATGTTACAGCCCGTAGGCAGACAGTAAGTAAAGTTACAAACGAGCTAACACTTGCTCGGCGGCTAAACATCTCAAAAGAATATTTTTACAAGGGAGTAGGAGAGCAAAATAAGAACCCACTCGTTGCCAGGGTTGCGCCTAGTGGTCACTATATGGCTGGAAGACAGGGAGATCCTCGGGAGCTACTCCAAAATCTGGCCATACAAAACATGTTGGGTTAGACCCCAGAAAGAGCAAGTGCCATAAGAGAGGCTTCACTTAAGAACTAAAATCAGCATATTAGCACACGATACATAAAGGATAACGAAAGACATGAGTTAGAGAAAGCAAGGTGATAAACAATAAGATGACTAACGGACTATTCCGGTAACCAAGTTACAACCCATAAGCCAAAAAAGGATCGGGGTTATAACCCTTCATCTGAACAGAACTTAGTCTCTAACCAATTATCGATAAAGTAAAGCATAAACAAGCATGTCCTGAGAAAGCCATGTACTGGATCTAGGCAAGACTAGACAAGATAGGACTCCATCCATCATTCACGAGCAAGCAAAGAGTACGGCTTGATACTTTAACTAACTAGGGTTATCACAAGCTTAGTTACTAACAAGATGCATCGAGATGTTCCAACAGCCACAAGCCCTGAAGTCTTAATCCAGGTTATCCGGTCACAAGTTGAGAGAGTTGGATTAGGTGACTTAGTGGTGCAACACATGACAATGTGCTAGGAATGTGCCCTACTCGACGGCAAGCTACAAGTCCAATTAAAGCGCCCAGATAACGGGACTGCCTGTAGCTGGGAAATCTCTTTATGAACTACTTGATCACTCTAGCCATTATCCTAGTCAGATTTAGTATGAATCCCTGGCCGTGGAAATCAGGAATTCATATCCTAGACATGATGCAAGACGAGACATGTAGCTTATACAAAAACAAACACCCACGGTGTCAAGACAAGAGTTACTTAGCAAGGCATATCGAGATTATCATGTAGGTTTACTTTATCAAGTCAAAAGTATGTCACAACGGACCACCATCAAGAATCATCATGTCAAGTTACTTGTCAAGATTATACCGCGACGGGTCACTATTAAGAATTATCATGTTACTTGATACTTGTTAAGAGTGCGCCTTAACAGGCCACTATCGTGTTTTATTCTTACATTATTATGAATGAGAGAAACTTGCATAAAATAACTAGTGTCATATTCTTGAAGCCAAGGAAAAGATCTACTATTTTCATGTTTTGAGTTTTTCAAGATTTTAGCTACAAAAGCCCAAACGGGCAAAAACCGTATTTGGAGTGACCTGCGAGCAAGTTGTGCGGGCAAAATCTTCCACGGGCACGTTGCACGCAAGCGCGACGCGCGGGCGCGCGACAGAGAAGTGCGCGGGCGCGTGGCGCACAAGTTGCGCATTACGCGCTGGCAAAATTTCCTTCGGCGCACAGGCGCACTGCAGCGAAGACACTGCGCGTGGCACTGTTCATCGTCCAGACAACACCAAAAGGTGTGGAGAACCCATGAACTCAAAAATGGCATAACATTCTCATACGAAGTCGAAATCAAGGGGTTCAAAAGCTAAAATTGGGTAGAATTGAATTCCCTACAACATGGAACTATTAGGTTTCCAAAATAACCAAGTTTTAGAGATCAAAACAAAAAAATGAGAAGTTACAAATATAGATCTATAAGAATACATCCATCAAATCCAAAAATGTCAAGTTCTAAAGAGGCTTAGAATGAAGTAAGGAAGGAAATGGAACAATCAAACTTGAGATCCATCATGAAGCAAGTTGCACTTTCCTAGGCTTGGTAGGTGGGAGGAGTAAATGAAGAAGATGAAGAAGTAAATGCAAATAATGGAGGAGAGAGAAGAAGTTGACTTATATAGCAACCCCTCCCATCTCAACCCAAAATAAACCAAACCAAGCCAAGCCAAGTCATGTTGAACCAAGTTGAACCAATCAAGTCAAAATTTAAACCAAGGCTAAGCTAAGCAAGATAAGTAAAAATACGGGCCACCTGACAATTGTCAGAAATTCGTATACGTATCCTGAAAATACGTATAACGGAACACTACAACAAAAATACCTTTTAATGACGGCTAAAAAGCGTCATTAATTGCAAACCATAACATTTTTTTTCTGAGTCCAAGCGTTATGAAATCGGGTGTTATAAATATTTTTAAAAGCGTTATAGATAATTCATCCAAAACCGTCATTAATAGGTTGAATTTCTGCTACATTTTATTTTCATAGCGTTATGGATAGTTATGAAAAACCGTTGTATATGGTCGTTGTATCACATTTATAACGCTCTATACTGCATGTTATACATTCCAAATGCTGCTCAATTCAATTCGAAAACAACCACTTTGAACCATATTCACAACAAAGTATTGAAATGTAATATAAAGTACCATTCTCCATTTTATTGTCTCAAAATAGAGAATTGTAGCTACCATTCTACATTTCTCCATTTCATTATATACATCTTCTCAAAATATACGGAGTATCCAATATAGAGTACATTTTTGCTACATCAAAACTATCGACATCAAAAATCTCACAGATACTGTAGCGAAGAAGCACACATATAACACTTCAACTTGGTCACATGAAGACTGTCCATAGCACATGTACGTATAGCAAACCCTAAAAAAGAAAGCAAAACCCCACTTTTAGAGTGTCAATTATAGAGTCTGTGATTTATATCGAAAAACCGAGAGTATCAGAGTACTCTAATAAAAACCGAAACCGACAAATAAAGTAAATCATCTAGGCATGGCATAGTGGACGTAGTCCCAAAATCAACGACGCATGCATGCTAATGGAGATGTCAGTCCCTAAATAGAGATACTCCCAACTAATATATACCCACATGTGATTTATATCGAGAAGCTCCCAACAAAAACACCCACAGTACCAAGTTAAACCAATCATGCATAATAGATACCCAACCAACAGTTTTAATCTAAATAGCAAAACATATCCTACAATAAAGAAATCTTTCCCAACCCAATATGTATAATAAGGAAAACCTAAACCAACATCCCACAACAAGTATAGGAAGGAGAACCCAAGCAAGAATTTATACAGAAAACCCAAACTAACAATGCATGCATCACAAATAATTCCAACAGCAAGTAAAGAATCGAACATGATCTAAAGATCATTTCCGCTTCACAAACAAAGACAATCGTAGGATCGTCAAGCCAAAATCGAACCCAACACGTATCAGTCGATCGAAACCCTTTTTATGAAGGGATCGAGATCCCTCATCGACAAACAAAATAAACCCAAAAACTGAAATCAATCAAGAGTTTAAAATTTATACCCCAGAATTTGGTGTCGGAATCCGAAAGGAGCATTCGGACTCGGTTCGCAGGCACACACAGCGCCTCGTCGTATCGCGGCTGCAACTGTGGAGGGTTACATCATCAACACGAAGGTATCCTCACATCCGTGTCCAGTATCGACTCATACAAACATGAGCGTATCTGTACCCAGAATGAACAATCAAACAGTACCAACATACAAACTACGACCAAAGACAAAAAATGAAATAAGAAATATAAGATGTCTCAGATAAGGATCAATCATCATCTGTTGTACTAGCATGCCATGACACGTATAGAACACGTCCCGACATGGAGCCAGTGTATCCGATACGATCTGTAACGCTTTGGTTCATTTGGTCGAACGACCATCACTAAGAGTACCAGAGTACTCTAATAAAAGCCAAAATCGACAAATAAAGTAAAACATCTAGGCATGGCATAGTGGACGTATTTCCAAAATCAACGATGCAGGCATGCTAATGGAGATGTCATTCCCGAAATAGAAATACACCCAACTAATATATACCCGCATGTGATTTATATCGAAAAGCTCCCAACAAAAATACCCACAGAACCAAGTTAAACCCATCATGCATAATAGATACCCAACCAACAATTTTAATCCAAATAGCAAAACATCTCCTACAGCAAAGAAATCTTTCCCAACCCAACATGTATAATAAGAAAAACCTAAACCAACATCCCACAGCATGTATAGGAAGAAGAACCCAAGCAACAATTTATACAAGAAATCCAAACCAAAAATACATGCATCACAAATAATTCTAACTACAGCTAGGTAACCCGAAACCGAAAATGATCCAACAGCAAGTAAGAACCGAACATGATCTAAAGATCATTCGCGCTTCACAAACAAAGACAATCATAGGATCGTCACGCCAAAATCGAACCCAACACGTATCAGTCGATCGAAACCCTTTTTATGTAGGGATCGAGATCAAACAACATCATCGACAAATAAAATAAACCTAGAAACTGAAATCAATCAAGAGTTTAGAATTTATACTCCATAATTTAGTGTCAAAATCCGAAGGAAGGCTTCGGACTCGGCTCGTAGGCACGCACAGCACCTCGCCGGGTCGCGGCTGTGACTGTGGAGAGGCTTCGGACTCGGCTCCCCAAATGTAATTACACTCCCTTGAACAAAAACAAATAGAAAAAAAATCAAAGAACCCTTTTAGGGAAAAAAATCCAAATCAAAAATTAAGAACCCTAATTTTTAGGAAAAAATTACACTCCCAACAAAATCAATTTTAGGGAAAGATCCTAATCAAAATCACTCACTTAATCAAGATAAGTCAACGATGATGCAACCCTTTTTGGATTATCGCCGACGTGGACGGAGACGTCGAAAACCCCTAAAATTAAGAACCCTAATTTTGGAGAGATGGATGCATGTGTGGTTGTAAAAAATTAGGATATTTTTGAATTTAGGGCATAAAATAAGCAATGATCGAGATTTTAGGACAAACCGATGGTGAAGGCTACGCCGGTGACAACCTTCCCTCTGCGGTGGAGTCTGTAACCGAGGGAAGCGAGGAACGGAATGAGGGAAGTTGGGGAGCGGGGAGCAGGCTGAGGGGAATTGGGGAGCGGGGAGTGGGCTGAGGGGAGTTGGGGAGCGGGAGGAGAAGGAGAAGGAGAAGGAGAAGGAGAGAGGGTTTAGAATTTTTCGTAAGTGCGAGAGAATTGCGGGGGAGTCGAGGTTTCGACTTAAATTTTCGTGCTTCTTTTATAACGCTCATATCACTGGAGCATTTTTAAAGTAAACCGTCATAGATTCTAGTCGTACTGAACATTGATGACGCTTCTAATTCAGCCCTCATGAAAACCACTTATCAAGCGTCATTAATAGGCCTTTTTGTTGTTGTAGAAAACGGGAGTGATAACTCTACCCACCTTAAAAGAATTCCATCCTCGGAATTTAATCAAGAGGCTAGAGATGTCGAGGCGAGCTACACTAATACTGGCAATCTACGACTAGCAGTCAACCAAGCAATCATTCATGCAAGCAAGAAAGTAAAAGCATAAGACATAAGGAAGACTGTCACGACCCGCACCCTAGAGTAAAGGCACGAGAAGTGGGTACGTCCAGCCTACACCGCAGTGTCGGCAGTAGAACACTGTCCTAGGTTACTATCTAATCAATAACTCACGCAATTATATAATGTACTTGTCAAATCTTAACTTCGAACGGAGAACAAGTATAGATATAATGAATCTCAATCACAGTCTAAGAACGATAAGATATTACAGAAGTTTATAACTAAAGACTAACAACAACATTTATAAACAACTAAAATAATATCTCAAACAAACTCAAATACAAACTCGTATCTCAAGTTATTATAATTCAAATTCTAAAACATGAAAACTAAACCAAGTCTACTAGCTAGTCTCCCGATCACTCCTGAGTGTCGGGGCCATAGGTAGCTAAGCCATCTCCTACTCCAAGGCAAGTAGGGCAAACGTCCTCAGGGCAGTCATCTGTAATATTTTCAACAGGTCTAGTCCGGACAGGAACGAGTACAAATCATCAAGAAATTCCAAGTAAATGATAGAGAACTATAAAGCAGTTATAGACAGTTTTATTGATGAATATGGTAGTTTGTATACAGGTGATGGTATAGAGAAACAGTTAAGGTACAAGGAAAGTAAGACAAGTAAAACAAGAGAAGAATCATAGCAAATAAGACTGTAAATAGAACTAGCTGAACTAGAGCAACATGATATAAGTCCAGAATGTAAATGTAATAAGTGCAAAACTCAAGTAAATCCAGACAACATAAATCTGATACAAGGTGATTCCAGTACAAGATGAGTCCAGTGTAAGATGATTCCAGTCAGTGATCAAAGTTTCCAGGGTGAGTCCAGCCTATACTCTAACAGTGTGTTTTAAAATACCGAGATCGACATGTAAACGGCTGTAGGTAATATAGCACACCGTACACTTGGCCAAGTGTGGGATGGCTATCGTTCCAGAATAATTCTAAGGGAGTGGTTCCAGTATTTGGGAATGTTCACATGTCTACTCTAATATTTCCCCGCCCGCAAGTACAAGTGAATCCAGAAATGACATGAGAAATAGAGATGAGTCCAGCCAAACATAACGATACCAGCAAAAGATTCCAGAGTGATTCCAGTAGGTAATTCCAGTAGTAATTCCAGTAGGTGATGCCAGTAGTGGTTCCAGAAGGTGATGCCAGTAGGTGATTCCAAAAATAGAGGCCAGACAAAATGGTATGTGTGTCGCATACATGAATCCAGTAATATCCATACGTGTTATAAGAATCACATAAAACTAACTAGAACTGAAGTACAGTAATTGACAAGTAAATGAAAGAACTATCAGAGAGTGTACTCACCTGTTACTTTAAAAAGAGTAATGAAATATCAGATGTCTGCACCGGAGTCACAAAGTCCTAAATAGAGCAGTATGGGCTATGACATGTTTAAAATAAGGTAAATGAAATCTACGATGCAATCTACATGATTTCTGGGTCAATCTAGGTCAAAGTCAACTTGGTCAACTCTGGGTCAATCTAAGTCAATATGGGTCTCTATCTAAGTCAATCTCTAAGGCCAACCACATTCAAAGTCTAAAACATACTATAGGCTAACTAGTACTATACAAGCCTAAACAAAACATATTAGCCTATGCAACCTTATAACATTATAGGCTAAACACTAAGGCTAAAATCACTTTACACACATTATTCATACATTAAGATATGTATATCACATTGAGATATATGTATATATAAATATATATACACATATATATATATATATGTGTGTGCATAGAGTGATAGGGAGGAAATACATATGCTTGTGTCAAGGTGTACATGTGAGGATGTGATAGTGATAAAGTGTTAAAGTGGCAGTGGCTAGTTAGTGTGTGTGTGTTTGTGTAGGTGAATGGAGATATTGGGGGTATATGTGGCATGAAGGGTGTGTTCCAGGATTCATAAGTGTGTGTGTATAGGAGAGCACATGTGAGGGAAACAAATGTGTGTGCAGAACTTAGTGTCAATTCTCAGATTATTAGTGTCACACAAGGGAAAATCAGGGCATATGCATACTGTTAAGGGTTTAGTGTGTGTGAAACCAAGCAAGTGAAATGGCATTATGTGTGGGCTGTTCTCAGGAGTACTGCCAATGACAGTTCAGTTTTCAGGTTTCACAAACAACCCAAATCAGTTTCCAGTTTTATGCAAACAGTCAAGAAATCCTCATCTCAAGAATAGGCTATATATACATTAACTGACAGTGTAAAACCAACTGAAATAAAGCCATTGATACATAAACTTAATTTCTTCAAAACTAAATCCTAACTCAGGTTTTATCCTTCAGGATCTCAGGTTATTTCCTATAAATATCAGTTGACAAAATCAGTCCAACCCCATTTTTCCAACATCTAATTCACATGCCTCTCTATTTTTACTGCTGACATGGGCTATCCCATGCCATGCCAAGGCTCATGCCAACCCAAAATTAGTTTTTTAAGGTTTACAATCAAACCCAATATCAGTTTTTTATTCAAATAATCTCAGCTCATGAACTCAGTTCTTGAGTTCAACATCTCAGTTTTATTTGTTTTCATTAGAAGGTACAAAATCTCAGGTTAACAGCGATTGAAAACTCAGGATACATAGCTCAGGTTTTAACCATCTCAATCTCAAATTTTACATGAACAACCCAAACTTAATTCTCAGGAATTTCATAATGTCAGGTTCCTATAAAACCCAATTTCTAATCTTTCATGAAACCAGAGTTTGCATTTCAGGAAATCAAAACTTATTTTATTATGTGTGTGTGTGTGTGGGCTTAGTGCACACTGTTATCAGGAAATTTTCAGGAAGGATTCAGTCAAGACCTGTGTACAGCCTTAACCTATCCAAACCCAATATCACCAACCAAATTCCTATCATGCATTCAAACTATAACATGTCTACATATATAAATCACAACTAATTATCAATTCAGATTTTAGAAGAATCAATGACAGTTTATATATTAAACTAACAGTGAACTAACAATTATCAATGGATTGAATCACAGCATTCAAATCAATTTAGAAAGGGAAGAAGCTAAAAATCAGAATTTAAACTCGAACATATAACAGTCTACTCATAGCACAACACAAACCCACACTCGAAATTCTATTCCTCTAGTGTTAAACCTAACCCATCATGTAAAACCAACCTAGCAATAACCAATACATGTGTGTGAATCAATGTATGACAATAAACATCAATTTAGATCGGGTTAAGCATGATTTAATTCAGAAAACTCAGGAAGAACACATGGTATCAGTAAACACATTAAAAAACATCATTTTCGAATTGAAAACCCCAAATAAATTAGTAAATAAGAAGTGCAGGCAGGTGTACACATGACATGTGTCATGGGGAGGGTGTTCGTGTCCAACAAGGTAGACACGAACGTGTTCAGAGAAGAAATGGAAGTGTCAGGAACAGTGTAGAATCACTTCCTCGTGCGGCCATTCCCCGATAGATTGGACACGACACGAAGCATCTGACACTATGTGCACTTGGACACGGGTAGCCCAACTATAGGGCTACCAGGTCGACACAAAATGATGTGTCGACGTTGTGTCTACACGCAATAGGAAGGGCGTATCAGAACGCGATCTTTTGCTCGCACTGTGTAGTGTAAATCCAGTGCACGTGTCCGTGCTCCCTCGACACGACACGATTCGACACGAAACTTCGGGGGAGGCTTGACAGACATTGCCTCTACCCCCATGTCAAGTTTGAAGTGTCCACGTGTCCTGTGTAGGGAGGAATAAAGATCGGGTAGCAGGACACTGCACGACAGTATCGTACAGCGTGTTCGTGTCCAATTTGGACACGGACACGACACAGTTTCGTGCTCAGTCCTAGGGTTTTATGATTAGCATGAAAAGGGATACAAAATTATGTAATTAGTTTTGAAAATTAACAGTATTCATTTCATTCAAGCATTTCATCAAACACCCATTCAAATACATCGATACGTGTCCGATACGAACACGAAATAGACACGGATTCCTACCAAACTTAGGCTACACCTAGGGAAACCTTAAATGATTGCATCTATGAAGAAAAATCATAATTTTAATGGGTGTAGATAGGTTTACCTATTGAGAGCTAGAATCTCAATGTAAAGAGCCTCGATTCGATGTCCTCTTCGATTTCCTCCGGTTCAATCGTCCTCGAACCTTGCTAGCAAGCCCCCACAAGTATCCTCTACTGTTGGGGATGATGGTGCAATTGATTTGACTCAATTTGGGCTCAATTTGGATTAATAGGAAGAGTTTTAGGAAAGAACAAGTAGGGCTTTTTTCTAGGGTTTGTAAAAGAGGCCAAGGCTTTGTTAATGTGACTTTATAGGAGGGGGGGGGTCTTGTGTGGCTGTTGAAATCACTAGGGTTAGGGTTTTAGATGAGTGGTTGAGGTTGCTCCAACAATTTTCAAGGCTTCCTATTGGTTGAGGCTTCTTTTCACAAATATCTCAAAAAGAAATATCTTTCCTAATAATATCTAGATATTACTAACCTTGGCACTTAGTAGGAATGTTCTAACCCTAATTTTAACCTCATGACTAATCTAGGTTAGGTTAACTTCTAGGTTAAGGCTTCACAAAAAGACTAGCACAATATTTAATTAATATAAACTACAAATTCATAAAATTGCCAAAATGACCAAAATACCCCTAGGCTAAAAATTGGTAATTTGAATTCCTAATCACATGACTAGGTCTCTATGATCATGATTAGTCTTCTAGGTCATGCATGACTAAGGTTACACTATCAAAACACCAAATTCACTTATCACCATTTTAAATAGTTTTAAAATAGTTAAAAATCACAATATGATTTAAATATCATTATTAAATGATTATAATTATAAAATTTCAAAATTGCTGTCATTTGAAAAACTGGGTGTTATAAAGACATTATACCTTATGAGTCAAACAGGTGTGGATATTGTGATCGGATATCATTCTCACGTTCCCACATTGACTCACCTTTAGAGTGATGGCCCCAAGCAACACGGACTAAACTAATAGTCTTATTTTTTAGTACCTTCTCTCTTCGGTCCAATATGGATACGGGCCTTTCCTCATACGAAAGGTTGGTACCAACAACCAATTCCGAATGATCAAGGATATGGCTCGGATCCGGAATATACCATCATAATTGAGATACATGGATTACATCATGTACCTCATGTAACGACGGTGGAAGAACGAGACGATTTGAGACATCACCTACTCGTTCGAGAATATCAAACGGTCCTATATACCTAGGATTAAGCTTTCACCATACGTCGAATCGAATGACGCCACCAATAGGCGAGATCCTAAGGAATATATGGTCGCTGATAGAAAATTCAAGCGGACGTCGATGAGAATCGATCCAATGGCACTGACGGTCTTGTGCAACTCGAAGAAGATCTCTGACTTATTTGACCACTTCGATTGTCTGTGTAATCATCTCTGGACCAAAGATATGTCTCTCGCCAACATCATCCCAAGCTAAAGGTGATCTGCACTTCTTGCCATACAATACTTCAAAGGGTGACATCTGGATACTGGACTGGAAACTATTATTATAGGAGAACTCCACAAGATACAGGTGATCTTCCTACAAACCATCAAAGTCGAGTGTACATGACCGCAACATATCTTTAAGAGTCTGGATCGTACGCTCTGACTAACCATCTGTCTGTGGATGATAAGCTGAACTGAACTTGAGTCGAGTCCCCAAGCTCTCTTGAAGACTCCGCCAAAAGTGTAATGTGAATCTTGAATCTCTGTCGGATATAATATTGACTGGTACTCCATGCAACCTGACTATCTGTCTGAGGTACATCCACTACAAGAAAATAGGTCTTTTCTAACGTTTATTCCTTCGACATTTTTGTAAACGTTGGCTAAGTTAGCATATAACGACGTATTTAAAAAAATGTTGGTCATGACCGGCATTTGTCTTTAAACGTTGCACAATATACCAACATTTGTAAACAAACATTGATAATTACCTGTATTTTCCCTTAAACGTTGAGCAATATACCAACGTTTTTAAACAAAGGTTGACAATTACCTTCATTTGTCTTTAAACGTCAAGAAAATACCAACATTTTTAAAACAAACATTGATAATTACTTGCGTTTTTCTTTAAACGTCGAGCAATATACCAATATTTGACAATTACCTGCATTTGTCTTTAAACGTCGAGAAATATACCAACATTTTGAAAACAAACGTTGTTAATTACCTGCGTTTTTCTTTAAACGTCGAGCAATATACCAACATTTTGTGAAGCATGTCACATATTTGGAAACCCTTTTCGATATTTCTTTGACTTTTTTTTTGGGCATTTACACTTATTTGACGTGTGAAGGAATTTTTTTTTTCTAATCCTACATAAATTAGGCAGATTTTGTTTAGGGAAATTAAGGTGAACCATTGACTAAATTAAAAGTCTACTTTACACATGAAATATGTTGGGATATATATATATATATATATATATATATATATATATAGCGAATGACCTCTAGCCTAGTGGTTAAGAGAGATGCATGCGACCCGAGTGGTCAGGAGTTCGAATCCCAGTGGGAGCGATTCCAGAAACAATTTACCTGGTTCCAAAAAAAAAACCCAACAGTTTTTGAAAAAATTTGGCCATACAAAACCTAACGTTTGTTTAAAATGGTTAGGAAATCAAAATTCGACGTTTTTGGAAAAAGGTTGGGAAAACTCATCGTTTCAAAAAATGTTGGAAAGTTCTCTTTTGCGCCATTTTTGTGAGAAACTGTTGGAAATATGGTAATCATTATAGAACAATTAATGGCATTTATAAACGTCGTCTAAACCCTATGCCAACGTTTTGCGTAAATGTTGTAAATTGCCAACTAGAGCAACGACGACGTTTGCAAAAATCGTTGAACAAACGTCGGTAACGCCTATGCCAACATTTTGCACAGTTTTGCCAACGCTAATAAAACGTTGGAAAAAATCATTTTTCTTGTAGTAATCTCTGTTAGCTGATCCGTCGACTGACAAACTCTGGAGAGGAGAAAATGAGCTACCTTCGTGAGCCGATCAACTATAACCCATATAGCATCTCTTCCAGCTGGGGATTTAGGTAACCCAGTTACAAAATCCATGGTAATATGCTTCCATTTCCATTCTGGGATAGGTAAAGGTTGAAGAAGTCCAGCTGGCCTCTGATGTTCAGCTTTAACTTGTTGGCAAACTAAACAACGAGATACAAACCGGGCTATCTCCTTCTTCATGCCATTCCCCAGAAAATGCTGACGGATGTCTCGGTACATCTTCGTACCGCCGGGATGAATTGAATACTGAGAACTGTGAGTCTCGGCCATGATCACCTGTCTGATATCACCACTAGGTACAAAAATACGTCTTCCATGTCGGAGTGTACCGTCTTCGTAAATGCATAACTCTGATCTTCGTCCTCCTTCACACTCTGCTCTATGCCGCTGAAGCTTAGAATATGTTGATTGTGCCATCTTGATCCTCTCAACTATGCTAGACTGAACTTGAATGCTGGCCATCAATGCTACATTGGTAGGAAAAACCACTTCTATTCCCATCTTCTGAAGATCTGCTAATAACTCTAGCTGTGCTGTTAGAAAATAAGCTCCTGCTCTTCTGCTCAACGTGTCTGCAACTACATTGGCCTTCCCAGGATGTTATTGTCGGTTGATGTCATAATCCACCAGTAATTCTAGCCATCTTCTCTGACGTATTTTGAGATCCTTCTGGGTAAACACATACTTAAGACTCTTGTGGTCGGTAAAAATCTATACCCGATCTCCATACAAATAATGCCTCCACAACTTGAGTGCGAAAACCACCGCTGCTAATTCCAAGTCATGGGTTGGGTAATTCCTCTTATGATCATGAAGCTGACATGACGTATAAGCTACTACCTTACCATGCTGCATCAAGACGCATCCCAATCCTCTGTCGAAAACATCACAATAAACTAAAAATCCTCCAGTCCTATCTGGAAGCGTGAGAATGTGAGGCGTCATCAATCTTTGCTTCAACTTCTCAAAGGAACTCTGACACTCAGCTGTCCAAGCAAATTGCACATCCTTGCAGGTCAACTGCGTCAATGGTGCTGAAATCCGAGCAAGGTCTGACACAAACCGCCGGTAATAGCCAGCCAATCCTAGGAAACTCTGAACTTCTGTAATGGTGCTAGGTACTGGCCATGTCTCTATAGCCACTATCTTCTGGGGGTCAACTTCCACTCCACCTCTGGTGATGATATGACCTAAGTACGAAATGCGATCAAGCCAAAATTTGCACTTACTGAACTTCGTATACAACTGGTGCCCCCTAAGAATCTGAAGAACTACATAAAGATGTTGCTCATGCTCTGCCTCATTCTTGCTATAGACTAAGATGTCGTCTATGAACACTATCACGAACTGATCCAAATAGGGCATGAAGATACGATTCATGAGATCCATGAATACGATCGGTGCATTGGTCGCTCCAAATGGCATAACAAGGAACTCCCATTGTCTATATCTTGATCTGAATGCTGTCTTCAGGATGTCTTGCTCTCTGACTCTGATTTGATGGTACCCTGACCGCAAGTCAATCTTCGAGAATACTGCTGCCCTACTTAGTTGATCAAATAAATCATCTATCCTTAGTAAAGGATATCCATTCTTGATTGTCACAGAGTTTAAGGTACGATAATAAACACATAATCTTGACGTACCATCCTTCTTTTTCATAAGAAACATCGGGGCTCCCCAAGGTGATCTACTAGCACGAATGAACCCCTTGGTTCTGAGTTCTTCAATCATCTTGTACAAGATCTCTAATTCGGAAGGTGCCATCCTGTAGACTCTCTCTAACACTGGTGTCGTCCCTGGAATTAAGTCGATAGTGAACTCTATCTCTCTCTCTAGTGGCATACCTGGAAGCTCTTCGGGAAACACATCAGAAAACTCTTTTACTACTCTAGAAAATTGAACTGCTTCTGCTACTGCTATCCGTAATACTTGTGGAGAAGGTTCTACTTTGCCTCTAGAAAATAAAACTCTAGTTCGCCTGGAATACCAAAAATAATCCTGCCAATATGGTAGTCTATTCTTGCGTATTGATCCTTCAATCAATCCATTCCTAAGACCACATCATAGTCGGCCATCGAAAATTCTATCAATCTATGGGAAACTCTCTACCGCTAACTACGATTCGACACGAGGAATAGACTCTATCTACCCCCACAAGACCAATACCAGTAAGTATATTGAGTCTTATTGATAATGACTCGGGCTCCAGTCCTATTCGTGTTGTAAATCTTGCAAACATAAATGAATGCGATGCACCCGAATCAAATAATACTGATACTGGAAAAGAGTTGATGAGAATGGTACCTGCCACCACCTCACTTGATGCCAATTCTTCTGCTATGGTCAGAGCCATAGCCTGACCTTGTCCTCTTGGTGCTGGTCCCCTCTACTGGTGACCTTTCTGCCTGTTTTAAATCTGAACCTGGGCATACTGTTGAGCCTGAGGTAGCAATAGCCTCGGAGGCTGGTACTGTTGTTGCACTGGTGCTGGACCCCTAACCGATCGACTTATTAGGTTTGACGATGATGAACTGGCTCTATTCGGACAGGACCCTATCTTGTGATCCTGTGAGACTCGTCTCACAGTATCTGTATTTATATACGGATACGTATTTTGTATTATATTTTGTATTTTCTTGGTTTTCGGAATGCTTTAAAAAATTTCCAAAATTATAGATTTTCTCCTTGACCGACATAACGACGGTGTACCGGTGTATACCGACGGCATGCCATCCGGACAGCTTTTTCATATTTTAGATATTTTCGATTTATGATATTTTTATGAATAGTATTTCTGATATTTTTATGAATAGTATTTCTGATATTTTTGTGAATAGTATTTAGATATTTTGATGAATAGTATTTAGATATTTTCGTAAATAATGTCGATGCATCCTATTACCCATTGGATAATTGGTTTTCTTTCAATGGCTAGGATTGATCTAGATTTTGACATGGTCCATGATCCAACGGTCACGATTAATTCACCCCTTCTATATATATCCATTGAGCATTTCTCTCCTCTTTTTTCTTTCCTTCTCTATTTTCTCTTCACTCTCTTCCATCTTCCTCAAGCTTAGGAAAGCTTGGCCTTGAGGCCTAGAGTGTGGTTTCGGAACCCCTCTTGGTGGTGGAGTAGAAGATTAGGCTTGGAACTTAATCCTAAGCAAGTACATCTTGCTCAAAAGTGACATGACTATGCTATAATTTTATTTTCCATAGAAATTAAAGTTTTATTGTTCTATATTATGCTCCTCTAAATTGTTAACAACTTTAGTATATAGCACTTTTGGTTTTGATCGACAATATTGCATAGATCTGAGTTTCAAGATATGATTTTCGAGTATTTTGAGGTATTAATCTATCAAATATTTTAATTTGTGAAAACTAATACTTCCATGTTGTAGGAAATTCAATTTTATGCGATTTTGACTTTTGAAAATCCGAATTTTGATTTAAAATAAAGTTTTTATGGCCGAAACTAGTTTTGGCAAAAATCTGGATTTTGTTGCTGTTTGAAAAATTGGTATACTGATGTATGCCGGTGTATACTGACGGTATGTCGATTTTTGCACCAAAAATTTTCTGTCTTTAAGCCAGAATACCGATGGTATGCCATTTTAGGCTGTTTTTGTCCGTTTTTGCCCGTTTTTGTCTGTTTTTGATATTTTCTCGATTGTAATGGACTCTTAACATGATTAGATAACCTTGGATAGTTAGAGAATGATTGTACACCCTATATACAAGGCATATGCTTATGTTCATTTATTGTTCTATGTCCAGATTATAGAAAGTGGCCTGACATGGAGCACTCCAGATTACTGTATATGCCTAGCTCGATTGAGTGGCTCGTAGTAGCACACTCATGACTTGATTTTCTTATTGATTTCTAGACCCGAAATATAAGTACATGTTCTTTCTTGACACTGTGGATATAGCTTGTTGAATATTTAATCTATTACATCTTGGCACTGGACAATCAAGTGTGAGTATTGTTCCATGTATCACGTGATGTTAGTACGGGAATGTTCGTAAGTGATAACTTACGATTTACTTGTACATGACACACGTCATCTTAGGAAATTCTTGAGTGTCAACGACTTGAGAATTTGACATGAATATGATAAGGTAAATGACTAGTAAATTCAAGTAGATCATTGTAGGAGAAAATTCGTAATACCAACTCCGAGCTCCTAAGGCCCAATAAGGCATAGCTCAACCCTGCTAGGTAAGGGCTCCATGACCTACCAAGTTTGCGCGCATTGATACACGATTGAGTCACATATCATGCCGGGTTGCCGTACAGTCAGTTATATATGTTATATGATACATGATCGAGTCACATGTCATGCCGGGTTGCGGCACAGTCAGTTATATTTTTTTTTTACAAGTATATGATACGATTGTTCATGTTACAAGTCAAGACACGTTTCATCTGCCAGCAGTTTTGTTGGGCAGTAGATGTACTACTCGTACCCCTGGACATCCGGGTATCTGCAGTCAGGTAGTTGCAAAAATCCTCAACTTGTATACTAGTAATTAGGATTGTGATAATCCTAGCTTGTTAATGATAGCAAACCGTAGGTAATGATTGGCTGTGTACTTTTGGTTGTGCATTACTTTATATGCTCTTATGTCGATGAGTGGCCAGAGGCTAAGTTATGCTAGGAAAAAGATCTGCGACCCTGGTCCTTGTTTGGTTTAAGGGTTGCGGCTTCGATTTCTAGTAGTTTCTAAGTCCCTTGTTGCTCATTGGCTATTTGTTCTCTATTGCTATATGGTTCAGTATTTCTATTCAGTCATTTATATTCTCGAGATACGTGCATTGATACCGCACTAGTCGTGACCCATATTTATTTATTTCTGTCATTATGTTGTTGTGTTATTGTTGGGCTTTGTCGTTCACCTCGAGCCTTCCTTGTGGTACTTGCTATTTGGGGTCTGACTCCACTGGTTTTGCATTGCCAGGTTCCATAGTTGATCACGAGGATCTACCGTCTTCTCCTCCGGATGGTTCGCACTCAGAGGAACGACATGGATTAGCGAGTGGGTTACCTTAATTTCCTACTTTATCTTGCACTTTCATTTTGTGGTGTATTCGCCAAGGACATATGTTAGTCCTTATTTCTAGGTTTTGTTCCCTCCGTTTTAGTACGACATGGATGTATATTCTGGACAACTGCTAGTTGTACATATACGTACCTTTTTTATTGTCAGTTGATATATCTTTTATTATGTCAGCTCTCATGATTATGTATGTACTTCTGTTTGGGACGCCTTATCCATCTCATATATGATTTACTCTTTATTGCTTTTATGTTGATTGGATTAAGATAGTATTTTTTCGACCTTAGGAGTCGTCAGTGGCATGCTAGAGTCCACCCACTTGTCTTCTAGACAGCTTTGATCGTATCTCAGGGCATTGGAGTACTCTGATATGCGTAACTGGCTTTGTTTTGCCCTGATCTCCAGTATTCTAGTTCTGGGGTGCGACATGGTTTTTTGGTGGCCCATGCAGGTCTGTCTTTAGACTTATGGGGGATTCATCTTCTTAGAATCTCAATCCTATATTTATCTTCTTTTGATCTCCTCTTGCTGATCGCATCATCTCGTTTTCCTTGAACTGTAAACATGATTGATATATCCTTGTTCAATTCCTGTCCATTATTGATATCATGTGTCCTTATCATTCAGGGACACCTAACCTTTTTATCTATTTCTTTCAAGGATTTTATTGCTCCATCTTCTTCCATGGTTAAGGCAGTATATCGGCATCAGATTCTGCCTCCACAGAGTCAGGTACCAGTACCATCTCAGCATATGTTTGGCAGCTCAGTTCACTACACTCCAGTCAGTTCAGTCAGCAAAGCCAGCCCGAATCCCGTGTTTAGCATCTCCTTCCGACGTGGTCTCAACAGTTTCAATGTTAGCATTCGGCGCAGTTTGCCCAGGTCCAGTAAGTCAGGTTAAAAAATAAGCAGCAGGTTAGAGCAGCAATCCCGATGCATAGGCAAAGAGAGTTTGTTATCATTGAGCAGATGTTGGCTGAGGGCGGTCAGATTATTGGTAAGCATCTGAGGCGTTCCTTAAGTCATTCTCATTCTTGGGTTCCGTCGACGGCCTTGTATTCCACTTATACCCGGAATACGATGGTCGACTTGACATATTCGGCGAGTGAATACGAGTCTCTCGTACCACTCATCTGCCCCCGTATTTCGTGATACACGATATCTATCATGTATCCCGACTACTAAGGTGCATCCTGGATTAGAGACATGTCTTCGACTGAGTCGTTGGTACCGACTTACTTCGAAACTTGACCCTTGTCCACTTAGTGAGTCAGCGTACGCATGCGAGGACGAATCCCTACTTAACTGACTCAGGGGTATATTATTCCATATGCCTCCTTTTCTTGTATTATATATGTATGTATTTATTATTTTCTGTATTTATTTAAATTTTGTATCTCAAATATCACTTGTACACGGGATGTTTTCTTTTGATGTGTTATGATTTTACATTGTTTTAGCATGTGTATTTTTTCTCGACTGGCTTTAGAAAATTTCGAAGACGAAATTTTTCTAAGTTGTGGAAAGTTGTGAGACTCGTCTCACAGTATCTGTATTTATATACGAATATGTATTTTGTATTGTATTTTGTCAATACGAATATGTATTTTGTATTGTATTTTGTATCTGTATTTTGTATTTTCTTGGTTTCGGAATGCTTTAAAATTTCCCCAAGTTATAGATTTTCTCCTTGACCGGCATAACGACGGTGTATCTGTGTATACCGACGGCATGCCATCCGGACAAATTTTCCATATTTTAGATATTTTCGATTTATGGTTTTTTCATGAATAGTATTTCTGATATTTTCATGAATAGTATTTCTGATATTTTCGTGAATAATATAAAGATATTTTGACGAATAGTATTTAGATATTTTCGTGAATAGCGTCGATGCATTCTATTATCCATTGGATAATTGGTTTTCTTTCAATGGCTAGGATTGATTTAGATTTTGACATAGATCACGATCCAACGGTCACGATTAATTTACCCATTCTATATATATCCATTGAGTTTCTCTCTCCTCTCTTTTCTTTTCTTCTCCATTTCCTCTTCACTCTCTTCCCTCTTCTCAAGCTTAGGAAATCTTGGCCTTGAGGCCTAGAGTGTGGTTCAGAACCCCTCTTAGTGGTGGAGTAGAAGATTAGGCTTGGAACTTAACCCTAGGCAAGTACATCTTGCTCAAAAGTGACATGACCATACTATAATTTTGTTTTTCATAGAAATTAAAGTTTTATTGTTCTAAAATATGCTCCTCTAAATTGTTAACATCTTTAGTATATAGCACTTTTGGTTTTGATCGACAATATTGCATAGATTTGAGTTTCTAGATATGATTTTCGAGTATTTTGAGGTATTGATCTATTAAATTTTTAATTTGTGAAAACTAATAATTCCATGTTGTAGGAAATTTAATTTTATGCGATTTTGACTTTTTAAAATCCAAATTTCGATTTAAAATGAAGTTTTTATTGCCGAAACAAGTTTTGGCAAAAATCTGGATTTTGTTGCTGTTTGAAAAATCGGTATACCGACGGTATGTCGATTTTTGTACCCGAAACTTTCTTTCTTTAAGCCGGAATACCGCCGGTATGCCGTCGTATAACATCGGTAATGCCGTTTTAGGCTATTTTTGTCCGTTTTTGCACGTTTTTGTCCATTTTTGATATTTTCTCGATTGTAATGGACTATTAACATGATTAGATAACAGCTTAGATAGTTAGAGAATAATTGTACACCCTATATACATGGTGCATGCTTATGTTCATTTACTGTTCTATGTCCAAATTATAGATAGTGGCCTGACTTGGTGCACTCCAGATTACTGTATATGCCTAGCTCGATTTAGTGGCTCATAGTAGCACACTCATGACTTGATTTTCTTATTAATTTTTAGACCCGAGATATGAGTACATGTTCTTTCATGACACCGTGGATATAGCTTGTTGAATATCTAATCTATTGCATCTTGGCACTGGACAATCGAATGTGAGTATTGTTCCGTGTATCACGTGATGTTAGTACGAAAATGTTCGTAAGTGATAACTTACGATTTACTCGTACATGGCACACGTCATCTTAGAAAATTCTTGAGTGTCCACGACTTGAGAATTTGACATGAATATGATAAGGTAAATGACTAGTAAATACAAGTAGATCATTGTAGGAGGAAATTCGCACTACCAACCCCGAGCTCCAAGGGCCCCATGAGGCGTGGCTCAACCCTGCTAGGCAAGGGCTCCATGACCTACCAAGTTTGCGTATATTGATACACGATCGAGTCACATGTCGTGCCGGGTTGCGGCACAGTCAGTTATATATGTTATATGATACATGATCGAGTCACATGTCGTGTCGGGTTGTGGTACAGTCAGTTATATGTTTCTTTTACAAGTATTTGAAATGGTTGTTCATGTTACAAGTCAAGACACGTTTCATCTTCCAGCAGTCTTGTTGGGCAATAGATGTACTACTCGTACCCCTGGACATCCGGGTATCTGCAGTCAGGTAGTTGCGAAAATTCTCAACTTGCATACTAGTAATTAGGATTATAAAAACCCTAGCTAGTTAATGATAGCAAGCCATAGATAATGATTGGCCGTGCACTTTTTGTTGTGCATTACTTTATATGCTCTTATGTCGATGAATGGCCAGAGGCAAAATTGTGCTAGGGAAAAGATCTGCGACCCTGGTCCTTGTTTGGTTTAAGGGTTTGTGGCTCCGATTTCTAGTAGTTTCTAATTCCCTTGATGCTCATTGGCTATTTGTTCTCTATTTCTATATGGTTCAGTATTTCCATTCAGTCATTTATATTCTCAAGATACGTGCATTGGTACCGCACTAGTCTTGACCCATATTTATTTATTTCTGTCATTATGTTGTTGTGTTATTGTTGGGCTATGTCGTTCCCCTCAAGCCTTCCTTGTAGTACTTGCTATTTGGGGTTTGACCCCACTGGTTTTTCATGGCCAGGTTCCATAGTTGATCATGAGGATCTACCGTCTTCTCCTCCGGATGGTTCGCACTCAAAGGACCGACATGGATTAGCGAGTGGGTTACCTTTATTTCCCACTTTATCTTGCACTTTTATTTTGTGGTGTATTAGCCAAGGACATATGTTAGTCCTTGTTTCTGGGTTTTGTTCCCTCCCTCTTAGTACGGCATGGATGTATATTCTGGACAACTGCTAGTTGTACATTTACGTACCTTTTTATAGCAATTGATATATCTTTTATTATGTCAGCTCTCATGATTATGTATATACTTGTGTTTGGGACGCCTTACCCATCTCATATACGATTACTCTTTATTGCTTCTTATGTTGATTGGATTGAGATAGGATTTATTTGACCTTAGGAGTCGTCAGTGGCATGCTAGAGTCCACCCACTTGTCTTCTAGACATCTTTGACCGTATCTCAGGATATTGGAGTACTTTGATATACGTAGTTAGCGTTGTTTTTCCTCCGATCTCCAGTATTCTAGTTCTGGGGCGTGACAGATCCGGTGCCCCACATGCCAAGCATAATCCCCGTGATCTACGACACTCTGATACTACGTGCCCTGGATTCCTATAATGAGTGCAGGCCATTGTGGAAGACTGCTTCTGCTTCTGTTGCTGAGGATACGCCGACGTCGAGTGCTGAACCGACGAAACTGTGGTCGCCCTCCTAGGAGCTCCAATAATCAAGGCCTTAGCTGCCGGGGCGGGTGCTGAAGACTAGGACATCTGCCCATGAGACCTCTTCCGTCCTCCGTTTCTATCTACAATCCTCTGCGAAGTAAACTCATGCCTCTTTGCTGCTCGCAGGACGGCATCAAATATCTGGTGCTCAAACTGTTCCACCGATATGATAATCTCTAGGTGGAGCCCCTGCTGGAATCGCTGCGATCGATCCAATTCGGTTGCCACCAAGGTGGGAGCAAACCGACTAAGTCTAGAAAACTCGGTCGCATATCCATCGACTGTCCTTCCCATTTGCTTAAGATTGGTGAATCTCGTCTGCAGATCATACCGAGCTACTGCATCGAAGTACTTAGTCTAGAACTTGTTGCTGTATACCACCCATGAGATAGGCGTCGGTAATCCAACTGCTAGCATCGCCCACCAGCTGCGGGCTAAGTCTAACAACTGCAGGTGCACAACGGCCACCTTCTCATTCTCATGAATCCTAGCTGCTTCCAGCATAACCTCTGTGTCCTGAAGCCATACATCAGCAGCAATAGCATCTTCAGTGCCGTCAAAGAAAAAGGGTTCAGACGCTTGAAGCTGTTGGCCGCGTTGTTCCCTTGGTAACCAACTCTGCCCATGGCATCTTGTACTGTCTGGTGTAGGGCATCGCCCCGACGATTTTGAGATGCAAGCAATTCTCTGATAAAATCCACCAGGGTTCCATTATCAGGGTCTGCAGTCAGGACTGGCGAAACTGGGGGCTCTAGATCCCCGAAATGCATGACTCGGAAGACTGCTCCAGAGTGCTGGGCTTGGTCTCCAGGTTACTGCTGGTCCACTGGAGGTGCTCCGCCTTGCTGATCGGTAGGACCAGGAACATTGTCGCTGAAGAAACGACATAGGGAGCACTAAGGAAGGACCATGATAAATCGAGGATGTAAACATGTGATAAGGTCAAATTTTCGGAAAGATTAGAAGAAACGAGTAGAGATTAAGGGCGATACTGATTGAGACATCTATTCTGTGAAACCCTCGTACATCTTGATTTACAAGACCTGCATGGGCCACCACTTAAACCGTGTCATGTCCCAGAACCAGAATACTGGAGAGCGGGGGACAGACACAGCCAGCTACGTACATTGAAGTATAATCTACCTCGATATACGGTCACGGCTGTCTAGATGCATGAGGGTTATCTACAAGCCAACAGTCTCTTATGGTCATGAACAAGCATAGTGTCTCAATCTCAAGCAAGTAAGTAAATGTTACAAGATGTTAGATCATCATACATACAAAGTAAGGCATCCCAAACATCACATATTCAGATGATCATGAAGCTAGTCATACAAAATGTGAAGACTAGCAAGAGTTTCAGTCATACATGATCAACCCTAGGATTTGTCAATCATGTTACAGCCCGTAGGCAGACAGTAAGTAAAGTTGCAAACGAGCTAACACTTGCTCGGCGGCTAAACGCCTTAAAAGAATATTTTACAAGGGAGTGGGAGAGCAAAATAAGAACCCACTCGTTGCCAGGGTTGCACCTAGTGTTTGCAAAAACAAAATGGCGACTCTGCTGGGGAATTTTGTTTGCAAAAATAAAAGTTGATCTTTATTTCAACAAACTTTGTAAAGAAGATTACAAGAATTCTAGAAAAGTACAACTATAGGAATCCGATCTGAAGATGATCGCTTTATCCCTTGGACGATGTGAACTTTGAAGACAGTAGCCTCTGAAGATTGCAGCAGCACTTTGGCAAGAACTCCTGATCTCTGGTGATGATCTCTGATCTCTGTGTGTATGTATGATCCCTTTAGGAAGGACTTGAAACTCTATTTATAGAGTTCTGGAATTAACTACTTTTTAGTTATTCTGGACTGCGCAAGTTGGATTGTGCTGCATTGGACCGCGCAGACACCAGACTGCGCTGGCAGTTGTTTGATCGCGGGCCAACTGTATAGGACACATGGCATTATTTGATTGAAATGCGCATGATCGTGTACAGACGATTACCACGTAATGAGTCATTGATGGCATGAAGGCTACGTGTACTTTGTCTGTTGTAGTGATGGAATGCGCCACCTGAATTGCGCTGGCTTCTGATTGTGCTAGGATGGACCGCGCTGGGCTGGATTGGCACTGCAGGCAGATTGTGCTGCATGTACAGCTGTCCTCGAGTGCTATGCGGCACGATAAACGAACAGTTTCTTCGTTCTCTGTGCTGTCAACTGTCAGAAGATCTGATTCACTGTCAGGTAATGGTGACGAGGCCACATCAGCATGCGCACTTGGATGAGTGCGCAGTTCAGCCTGCGTAATCGAATTGTTGCGTAATCTGTCTTCTGCACAGTTCACTTCAAAGATGTATAATTTATTTTGATAACTTTGTTGATGTGTGCAACTTGATTTTTAGGACCTACACCTAGTAGTCACCATCTGGCTGGAAGATAGGGAGATCCTCGGGAGATACTCCGAAATCTGGCCATACAAAACCAGCTGGGTCAGACCCCAGAAAGAGCAAGTGCCACAAGGGAGGCTTCACTTAAGAACTAAAACCAGCATATTAGCACATGATACATAAAGGATAACGAAAGACATGAGTTAGAGAAAGCAGGATAATAAACGATAAGATAACTAACGGACTATTTCGATAACCAAGTTACAACTCGTAAACCAAACAAGCACCGGGGTTGTAACCCTTCACCTGAACAGAACTTAGTCTCTAACCAATTATCGATAAAGTAAAGCATAGACAAGCATGTCCTGAGATAGCCATGTACTGGATCTAGGCAAGACTAGACAAGATAGGACTCCATCCATCAATCACTGCCAAGCAAAGAGTACGGCTTGATACTTTAACTAACTAGGGTATCACAATCTTAGTTACTAACAAGATGCATCGAGATGTTACAACAGCCACAAGCCCTGCAGTCTTAATCCAGGTTATCCGGTCACAAGTTGAGAGAGTTGGATTAGGTGACTTAGAGGTGCAACACATGACAGTGTGCTGAAAATGTGCCCTACTCGACGGCAGGCTACAAGTCCTGTTAAAGCACCAGATAACGGGACTGCATGTAGCTGGAAAATCTCTTCATGAACTACTTGATCACTCTAGCCATTATCCTAGTCAGATTCAGTATGAATCCCTAACCGTGGAAATCAGGAATTTATATCCTAGACATGATGCAAGACGAGACATGTAGCTTATACATGCACAAATACCCACGGTGTCAAGACAATAGTTACTTAGCAAGGCAAATCGAGATTATCATGTAGGTTTACTTTATCAAGTCAAGAGTGCGTCACAACAGACCACCATCAAGAATTATCATGTTAAGTTACTTGTCAGGAGTGTACCGCGACGGGTCACTATTAAGAATTATCATGTTACTTGATACTTGTTAAGAGTGTCCCTTAACAGGACACTATCGTGTTTTATTCTTATATTGTTATGAATGAGAGAAACTTGCATAAAATAACTAGTGACATTTTCTTGAAGCCAAGGAAAAGATCTGCAACTTTCATGTTTAATTTTTTCAAGATTTTAGCTACAAAATAGCCCAAACGGGCAAAAACAGTCATTTGGAGTGACATGCGCGCAAGTTGCACGGGCAAAATCGCCCACGGCGCACGTTGCGCGCAAGCATGGCTCGCGGACGCGCGGCAGAGAAGTGCGTGGGTGTGCGACGCGCATGTGGCGCATTGCGCACGGGCAAAATTGCCCACGGCGCACGTTACGTGCAAGTACGGCGCGCGGGGGCGCGACAGAGAACTACGCGGGCTCGCGGCACGCAAGTTGCGCATTACGCGCCGGCAAAATTGCCTACGGCGCACGTTGCATGCAAGCGCTGCGCGCGGGCGCACGACAGAGAAGTGTGTGGGCGTGCGGCGCGCAAGTTGCGCATTGCGTACGGGCAAAATCGCCTACGGCACACGTTGCGTGCAAGCACGGAGCGCGGCAGCGAAGACACTGCGCGCGGTACTGTTCATCGTCCCGACAGCACCAAAAGGTGTGGGAAACCCATGAACTCGAAAATGGCATAACTTTCTCATATGAAGTCGAAATCATGAGGTTCGAAAGCCAAAATTGGGTATAATTGAATTCCCTACAACATGGAACTATTAGATTTCAAAAATAACCAAGTTTTATAGATCTAAACCAAGAAAAACGGAAAAGTGACAAACTTAGATCTACAAGAATCCATCCATCAAATCCAAAAATGTCAAGTTCCAAAGAGGTTTAGAATAAATTAAGGAAGGAAATGGAACAATAAAACTTGAGATCCATCATGAAGCAAGTTGCACTTGCCTAGGCTTGCTAGGTGGGAGTAGTAAATGAAGAAGATGAAGAAGTAAATACAAATAATGGAGGAGAGAGAATAAGTTGACTTATATAGCAACCCCTCCCATCTCAACCCAAAATAAACCAAAAAAAAAGCCAAGCCAAGTCATATTGAACCAAGTTGAACCAATCAAGTCAAAATTTAAACCAAGGCTAAGCTAAGCAAGATAAGTAAAAATACGGGCCACCTGACAATTATCAGAAATCCGTATACGTATCCTCAAAATACGTTTAACGGAAAATGAGAGTGACATCCCGCGTCCCCCAGGTTGTCTCCACTCATCCACCCTCGGGGTCCGGCACCCACCATCCGGTACTGTGCGCCTCCAGACTCCCCTCGGGCCCCCCTCCCCCCGCTCTCCTCGGGCCCCCCCGACTTTTCCCATCGCCCATACTTTTTCGAAATTCGAAAATACTACAGGCCTAGGGGGCCACGTGACCCCCTCGGGCTTCTGTCCTGCGTGGGAGCCCCCCCTCCTACCCTTTCGCTCCCCCGAGTTCGAGCCCCCTTTCCTCGTCGGGGCTCCCCCCTCCGGGGTCGAGCCTTCCCCTCCACCGTGGTGAAGGTCCAGCTCCCCCCCCGGGGTCGAGCTCCCCCCGGCTGCCCCGTGGTCGACCCCCTCTCATTCCCTCTCGCTTCCTCGGGGTCGAGCCCCCCTCCACTCGCCGTGGTTCCCTCCCAGGGTCGAGCCCCCCTCCGGCTTCCCCGTGGTCGAGCTCCCACCCTCTCCTTCCCTCTAGCTCCCCCGGGGTCGAGCCCCCCTACCCTCGCTGTGGTCCCTCCCCCTCACAGTGGTGAAGGTCCAGCTCCCCCCCCTCGGGGTCGAGCCCCTCCCCCTCCAGCTCCCTCGGTGTCACGACCCGCACTCTAGAGTAAGGGCACGAGAAGTGGGTACGTCCAGCCTACGCCGTAGTGTCGACGGTAGAACGCTGTCCTAGGTCACAACATCTAACAATATAAGGTACCTGTACGGTATATACACTCCGAGTGGTGGTGACAATATATAATACAATCTCAATCACATCTAAGGCAGAAGATAGAACGATATCATAAATATGAAGATCTCAAAGGAAGTACAAACTGAAATGGAAATAAGTCTAAGTGTCTAAACGACACAAAACAGACATAATACAACTCAAACCCAAATGTCAACATAAGTAAGATAAAGCCTAACTAAACTAGTCTAGGCAGTAGGGGCGATATCATCAGCTAGAGCTGGGTCATCCTGAGAGTCCAACTCGCGAGTGTCGTCTAGGGCAGCTCCATAATAGGTAGTACAGTAAGCCTCATCCTCATCCTCTGTAATATATCAACAGGTCCAGTCAGGACAGGAACGAGCACAATACATCTCACGCAGTTCATATCATGTCAGAAGATAATAAACATGCAATAGAGTACGATATGTGAATAACTGAAGGAAAGTACATGAAGTAAAAGAGATAACTGTAATGGAAAAATCTATTATAGGTAGAGAACTATGAGTGACTAGTGAATCAGAGTACAAGCTAGACATGTGAACAGGTAGAGGTGATTTATGAGAGGTGGTTCAAGATTGTATTACTTGGAATTATTCACATGCTATTTCTACTCCCCCATCCCCAATCAATACACAAGGATCCATTCAAGTTACGTTAAGATCCATGATTTCACTGCCTCCGTGATGAGAGCACACGTGAAATTGATTCATGGAGGACTCTGTGAACATGAGAGTACATGAATACAGAGCAAGCATGAATAGTAAAGCATGATGATACATGATGTAAGTGAAACGCACAGACATGAAGTACCTGATGCTCCTGAGGGGGATAACATCTCATGAAGGGATCCATATAGTACCAATCCGTGTTACCAACGTGACAGCATGCAAGTAAAGTAAATTTAGAGCAGGAATATAAATTCTAGCAAGTATGAAACGGTCAGAGAATGTACTCGCCTGATAACTGAATGTCCGAAGAGGGTGTACTGCCTGAAGAGAGGTGTCTGTCTCCTAATCAGAGCAACACAAGTTACAACATGTCTAACATAGAGAAATAGACTGCTAAAATGCATCTACATGATGTCTAGGTCAGTCTGGACCAAAGTCAACTCTTGGTCAACTTTGGTCAACTCTAAAAGTCAAGTCTAGTCAAGTTAGGTCAAACTAGTTAGGGTTTAGTAAATCTTGGTCAACTAGTCTAATCTATGCTTAGTAAGTCAAGTTTAGGTTCAAAAAGTCAACTCTAGGTATACACACATAGTATCTAGGCTATATGAGCCAACCACACACCTTAACTGGCATTCAAGCCAGAAACACAGGCTATGAGCCATAGGCTATAGGCTATAGGCTAGTCACACATTCCACACATTTCACATATTAAGTATATATCTAATATTTATCTAACTTGACATAATTAACACACCTTCATACATATATAGGCTACATTATGATAATATTACATATAGATATGTATATATATATATACACTTATATATATATGAATAGAGTAATAGGGAGAGACATATGTATTTGTGTCCTAGGTGTACTTGTAACATGTGGGTGTGTGTGTAGAACATGTGTGTATGTAAACAGGGAGCCAAATTCCAGTTTTTAGGTGATAGGAATAATGTGGATACATGTGTGTGTATGCATGGTAAACTGTAGGGTGAATGGAACAGTGAACCAACCTCAGGTTCAATAATAACAGTGAATTCAAATCTATAATGCAGTCAACATCTATTGAACCTTCAGGATTTAACAATGAACTACTTCTCATGATTTTGTCTCAGGTTTATACATCAACACATGAATATCAGTTTGCATATGAATTAGCATGTAGTATTATTTCAGAATCAACCTATTTCAGTTTTCATAACAATTAAACAAAACCCAGTTTTTCTCCTTGAACTTGAACTTCCTAATCTCAGGTGAACTCAAGTCATCATTTCAGTTTGCATAACATTTAAACAAATCTCAGTTTTCATCACATCTCAGTTTTCAATCTCAGTTTTTGTTCCACAATAGATTCTCAGGAAAATCTTATTTTTTCAGTGTGTGTGTGTTTGTTCTGTGTGTAGGAATAAAATCTCAGGTTTATGAACTTAGGATCTCAGTTTTTCCAGTTTTCATTTTAAAGATCCATATACTCAGTTCTCCATAATGAAATCTCAGGAAAACTTAAAATCAAGTATCAGTGATGACAGTCCCTCACTGAATTTTGAATCCTATTCATCATTATCCTTCACAAAGGATGATTTCTACAATCTAAACATGTTTCCTAATGCACATACATTAACCCATAACAATTACATGATATATTTAACATTTCAAAAGAGAATTCGAAAGGTGAAACAGTGAGCACACTCACTGATACTCTACAGTTCAGAAATTGGGGATATTCCCATTCCCATAATTAAAACAACATCTAACCAATAGAATTTAGGTTAGTAAATCAATAACAACATTGTGTTTGTGTCCTACTACCTGTTCGTGTCCCAACGAGTGGACACGAGTGTGTCCAGCACACTCGAACACATATGGGTGCACTGCACAGTGCACAGTATCGTGCAGCGAGTCCAAGGACTCGTGCACTCGACACAGGCCAGGTGGTGACACGTGGTCGTGCACACGTGTAGCCCACGTATAGGGCTACCTATTCATCACCCTGAATCATGTCCGTAGGTGTCGTGTCCAAAGATTCTAAGCCGTATCAGTGAGAATAATTCACGTGTTCTGTACAGTGCAAAATCAGTGTGTGCCAAAATTCGTGTCCGACACGACACTAGAAGTCCTGAAACTTGGGGAGTGACTTGTTAGTCACTGCCCCGAGTCCCACACCAATTTTGGTGGTTCCTAATGGCCTGTGCAGTGAGTACTCCATGCGTGGCAGCAGGGCATTGATACCGTGACTACACGTGTGTGTATGTGTCCGTTTTGGACACGAGGACACCAAAACTTTGACTCAGTCCTTAGGATCCTTAATCTACAATACAAGACCTATTTTTCCTTTCAATTAGTTTTTGAAATTAAAACATTTTATTCTCACAAGCATTTCGTCGAACACCTTCATAATTTCACTGATACGTGTCCGATACGGACACGAAATCGACACTACCTAGCACCACACTATTCCTACAGCTAGGGTATACCTATATGCATGCATTTATGAAAATAAAACACAATTTACTAGGGTTTCATGGGGTTTACCTATTGAGATTGAATCTCAATGAAAAGGGTGTGAGGTTGAGGGTTCTTCTTGAACTTCAATCCACCCAAGCACTTCAAAACCTAGCTAGCAAGCCCCAACTAGCCTCCACCACTGTAGAGGGTGATGTTGCAATTGATTTGAATCAATTTGGGCTTGATTTAGATATTACGGAAGGAAAAATTGTGAAGAACTATTAGGGTTCTAAAGGGGGTATAAAGAGAGGCTAAGTTTTTAATGAGATTGTTTTATAGGAAGGGGGAGGGGGTGTTTAATGGCTGCCATAGATTTGTTAGGTCTAGGTTTTTAGGTCTTGATGAGTGGCTAAGGATTGTCCAACAATTTCTAGGCATTCCTATTGGTTCAAAGTCATAGGCTAACTTTTCCATAAATATCTTAGAGCAAATATCTTCCTATAATATCTAGATATTAATAATTATCTCATGACTAGTTAACCTAATCATTCTAGGCTAATTTAGATTAGGCTAAGCTTCTAGGTCAATCCTCAACCAACTATTAGCTCATATTTAATTAATAAAAATTTTCAAAAACACCAAAAAATCAAAATGACCAAAATACCCTCAAGTCAAAAATATGATAGTGACAAGTCTACCCTCCTTAAAAGAATTTCGTCCTCGAAATTGAAAGGCGAAACTAACTGGTGAGAAGGATAGAAAATCATACCTCAGGGTCCAAATAGATAAGGGTATCGCTCGCGCATCTCATCCTCCCGTTCCCAGGTAGACTCTCCTGGAGAATGATGCCTCTATGCGACGCAAACCAAAGGTATCGTCTGGTTCCTCAGCACCTTCTCTCGTCGATCCAGAATCTCCACAGACTGCTTTGGATAGCTAAGAATAGGTCCGACCTCAATCTTCGAATGATCAAGCACATGGCTAGGGTCAGCCACGTACCGTCTCAACTGTGATACGTGGAATACGTTGTGGACTCCCACAAGTGCAGGTGGCAAGTCTAGCCTGTAAGCCACATCGTCGACTCTTCCGCTGATAACGAAAGGGCCGATGAAGCACGGGCTAAGCTTTCCACCTCCACCAAAATGTATGGTACCATGAGTCGAAGATATCCGTAGAAAAACTATGTCTCCGACCTAAACACAAGTAAGGTCTCAAATTAACTATGATAAACAAACATGATCAATAAAACACAACAATCAAACCAAATCTAATCCTACTCTAATCTGTACCTCAAACTCCAAGGGCCTCCGGTAGCTATCGGCCCAGTGCCGATGTCTGTCCTGCGCCACGCGAAGTCTGTCCCGGATGAGCTTTACCTTCTTGGCTGCGTCAACAACCATCTCTGGCCCCAGTAAAGCTTGCTCACCAATATCATCCCAAGATAAGGGTGTACGGCACCTATGTCCGTACAAAGTCTCGAAAGGTGACATCTCAATGCTGGCCTGGAAGCTGTTGTTGTAAGCAAACTCCATCAAATGAAGATAATCCTCCCAAGAGCCTCCAAAGTCCAAGACGCATGTCCGTAACATATCCTCAAGTGTCTGAATAGTCCTCTCTGACTGTCCGTCCGTCTGGGGTTGGTATACGGTACTAAACTTGAGCTGAGTGCCCAAGCTAGTCTGCAGACTCCTCCAGAAATGGGAAGTAAAGCGACTATCCCGATCTGAGACGATGCTGACCGGAACTCCGTGAATCCTGACTATCTGCCGCATATACATCTCCGCAAGCCTCTCCGTAGACGTACCCACCTTGAATGGAAAGAAGTGGGCCGATTTGGTCAACCTGTCAACGATGACCCAAATTGCGTCTTTCCCTCCTGACGTACGCGATAATCCTGATACGAAGTCCATAGTGATATGCTCCCATTTCCACTCGGGAATGGGCAGCGGCTACAATAGTCCACCGGGCCTCTGCCTCTCCGCCTTGACCTGCTGACAGATCAAGCACCTGGCTACGAAACGAGCCACCTCCCGCTTCATCCCGGACCACCAAACCTGCTCCCTCAGATCTCGGTACATCTTGTTGGCACCAGGGTGTATAGAGTACTGAGATCTGTGGGCCTCCTACATAACCTGCTCCCTGAGCTCTCTGCTGGATACACACAATCTGGAACCGTGCCTCAAGGCACCATCATCTGCAAGAGAAAACTCGCCCTCCAGCAATCCTGCTCGAACCTGCTCTTGGAGACACCGCAGAGCAACGTCCTCAAACTGTGCTGACTTGATCCTTTCCACCAAGTCCGACTGAATCTGCATGCCCCATATCTGCATCTGCACTCCGGGCATGATCACCTCAATCCCAAGGCTCTCCAAGTCGGCAAGCAAATGCCGATCCATGGTCAAACACATGGCTGTCGGATACCTACTTAAGGTATCGGCAACCACGTTGGCCTTCCCTGGATGATACTGCAGTGCAATGTCGAAGTCCTTCATCAACTCCAACCATCTGTGCTGCCTCATGTTCAACTCCTTCTGAGTGAACACATACTTAAGGCTCTTATAATCTGTAAATATCTCTACCCTCTCCCCATACAGATAATGCTTCCATAACTTCAAAGCAAAATTCACCGCTGTCAGCTCCAAGTCGTGGGTAGGGTAGTTCTTCTCATGGGGACGTAATTGCCTGAAAGCATAGGCAATCACCTTCCCATGCTGCTGCAAGACGCAACCCAGCCCCTTTCCTGAAGCGTCACTATAAATAGTGAAACCACCTGATCCTGAAGGCAATGTCAGAATCGGAGCTGTCGTAAGCCGCTTCTTCAACTCATCAAAAGCTGCCTGACAATCCTCTGACGAAACATACTCAGCATCCTTCCGGGTCAACCGCGGCAACGGCTCTGCAACCCGGGAGAAATCCTGCACAAATCTCCGATAATATCCTGCCAGCCCCAGGAAGCTCCTGATCTCTGCAACTGAAGTCGGCGCTGTCCATGCCTCAACTGCTACAATCTTCTTGGGGTCAACTGAGATACCATCTCCAGTCACAACGTGCCCCAAGAAGTCCATCCGGTCCAAGAAAAACTCACACTTGGAGAGTTTTTCGTAAAGCTGCTCCCTCCTGAGAATCTCTAGCACTATTCGCAGATGCTCTTCGTGCTCCTCCTCAGTCTTGGAATATATCAAGATGTCATCTATGAACACCACCACAAACTGATCCAGATACTGGTGGAACACCTTGTTCATAAGGTTCATAAATACTGCCGGTGCATTGGTTAGCCCAAACGGCATAACCAAAAACTCAAACTGCCCGTACCGCGTCCTAAAAGCGGTCTTGGGAACATCATCCCCCTTCACCTTTACCTGGTGATATCCTGACCTCAGATCAATCTTGGAAAATACCCGAGCTCCGCTCAACTGATCAAAGAGATCATCGATCCGCGGCAGTGGGCATCTGTTCTTTATCGTGAGGTTGTTGAGTGCCCTGTAGTCAATACACATCCGTACTGGCCCATCCTTCTTCGGCACAAACAACACTGGTGCACCCCATAGCGACAAACTCGAGCGGATGAAGCCCTTGTCCTGCAGCTCATCCACTTGCTTCTTCAGCTCCACCAACTCGCTATTGCTTACCCGATAGACATGCTGAGAGATGGGTTCCGCTCCTGGAACCAAGTCTATCGAGAACTCTATGTCTCTGTCTGGTGCCAATCCCGGCAACTCCTCTGAGAAAACATCCATATACTCTGCTATCAAGGGGTGTAGAATCGTCTGCTCCTCAATCGAGACTCTGCAGAAAACTCTGCTGCTCTGCTCTGCCTGACGTCTGGAGTACTCGAACTCTGGCTCCTCCGGCGCTCTGAAGAGAACTCTACCCCCTCTGCAATCAATACTGGCGTGGTGTCTGCTCAACTAATCCATGCCGAGTACTATATCGTAGTTCGACAATGGTATTACGAGCAAGCTCACCTCCAACTCGCGGCCTCCCAAAACAACTCTCCGACCCTTACAAACATCACGTACGAGGATAATGCCACCCCCGGTCGTGATCTTGTAAGTCCTAGGCAACGATTCCGCTATGATACCGTGTCTAACCGCAAAAGATACTGATATAAAACTATGCGAAGCACCGGAATCGAATAATACAAATGCTGGACTGGAGTCAAAAAGAACCGAACCAGCGATCAGCTCTCCTATCGCCTCTGCATCCTTAGCTGCCATGGCGAAAGCTCGCCCCTGCTGGCCTCCCCTGGCCTGCTGCTGGTGCTGGCCAAACCTCTGCTGCTGTGTCTGTAGGACTGGTCCCCTCGGCTGGCCTACTAGAGCCTTGGCTCCGGCTCCCTGAGCTACTCTGCCTCTAGAGAGGGAACAATCCCTCAATTGATGCTCTGATGATCCGCAAAGAAGACACTTCCTAAGTCTCTTCCTACAATCAGTCCACCCATGCCCTGGCTTCTTGCAGTAGAGACAAATGGTGGACTGCTGTCTCTGAGCCTGCTGCTGCTGCCTCGGCTGCTGCTGCTGCACCTACTAAAAAGGTGCACGGCCCTGTCCCTGAGGCTGCTGCTGAAAGTGAGGCCTCTTGGCCGGTCCTCCGCTACTGCTGCCTCCCTGGGAGTGTCGTCCCCTCTTGAGCCTAAGCTCAAGATCATCCTCTGCAGCTAGTGCGTCCACCAGGATCTTCTCAAATGTAGTGCTGTGGGAGTTCTTGGTGTAGGACTTGACCTCCTTTACCAAGCCCTTCCGGAACCTCCGGGCCTTCGTCGTCTCCGACAAGTCCTCTACAAATCTGCCCAGGCGGCAGAACTCTCCTGCATACTCCTCCACAGTCTGACTACCCTGGACTAAGGCCTCGAACTGAGTCTCGAGGGCTCCCACAGCTGCCTCTGGAAAGAACTTCTCCTTGAACAGCTTCTTGAATGCTGCCCAAGTCTGTCCTGCTGTGCCGACCCTCGGGTCGGTCTGGTACCATGTACGGGCCAGATCCTGCATCATGCTGGCCGCTGCCACTATCTGGAGCCTCGTCGGAATCTCAGCCAGTCTGAAGATCTCCTCCATATGCTCGATCCACTCATCGACATACAGGATCCCCTCTGTCCCTTGAAAGTCTCTTGGGTGCATCTTCTGGAAGTCCTGGATGCCCTTCTCCCGTGGCTGGTACGGATGCTGGACTGCTGCTGGCTGAGCCACGACTCTCTCCACTGCTGTCACTGCCAGCTCAATGCCTCGAGTGAGCACTGCCGTCTGTCTCTGCTGCTGGGTCTGCTGACCCTCCACGTACTGCCTGAAGGAGGCTAGTAGCTGCACTGCGTCCACTGTCCCTGGAGGTGGCTGCTGGTAAGGATCCTCTGGGAAAATCGGGTCCTGCCTCCGAGCCGGTAGATGCATGCCTCCTGCTGCGGCTGCCGAGGTCTCAACACGAGCTGATGTGGCAGGAGCTGCAGCCTCCTGGCCTCGCTGTGCTGGCTGGGAGGTAGCAGTCCCCTCCACAGCATCCCCATGGATGGTACACTGCGATCTAGTCTCTACCATCCTGAAGATAGATAACAAGAGTATCAATTTTTGAGAAAGAAGCGAAATAACAAAGGCGGACAATTATAATTCAAAGGATCAGCTGACAATAAGAATTTAGATGGCAATAAAGAAATTTTCCTAATGTGATTGAGTACCCTTAAAAATTTATGTCCTATATCCTATAGCAGGCTGTAGTGATACTCTTGTTCGAGTACCACCACACTTTACGTCTAGACCTGCATGGGCCACCACTAAAAACGTGTCACGACCCACACCCTAGAGTAAGGGCACGAGAAGTGGGTACGTCCAGCCTACGTCGCAGTGTCGGCGGTAGAACGCTGTCCTAGGTCACAACATCTAACAATATAAGGTACCTGTACAGTATATACACTCCGAGTGGAGGTGACAATACATAATACAATCTCAATCACATCTAAGGCAGAAGATAGAACGATATCATAAATATGATGATCTCAAAGGAAGTACAAACTTAAATGGAAATAAGTCTAAGTGTCTAAACGACACAAAACAGACATAATACAACTCAAACCCAAATGACAACATAAGTAAGATAAAGCCTAACAAAACTAGTCTAGGCAGTAGGGGCAATATCATCAGCTAGAGCTAGGTCCTCCTAAGAGTCCAACTCGCGAGTGTCGTCTAGGGCAGCTCCATAATAGGTAGTACAGTAAGCCTCATCCTCATCCTCTGTAATATATCAACAGGTCCAGTCAGGACAGAAACGAGCACAATACATCTCACGCAGTTCATATCATGTCAGAAGATAATAAACATGCAATAGAGTACGATATGTGAGTAACTGAAGGAAAGTACATGAAGTAAAAGAGATAACTGTAATGGAAATATCTTCCATAGGTAGAGAACTATCAGTGACTAGTGAATCAGAGTACAATCTAGACATGTGAACAAGTAGAGGTGATTCATGAGAGGAGGTTCAAGATTGTATTACTTAGAATTATTCACATGCTATTTCTACTCCCCCATCCCCAATCAATACACAAGGATCCAATCAAGTTACGTTAAGATTCATGATTTCACTGCCTCCGTGATGAGAGCACACGTGAAATTGATTCATGGAGGACTCTGTGAACATGAGAGTACATGAATACAGAACGAGCATGAATAGTGAAGCATGATGATACATGATGTAAGTGAAACGCACAGACATGAAGTACCTGATGTCCTGAGGGGGATAACATCTCATGAAGGGATCCATATAGTACCAATCCGTGTTACCAACGTGACAGCATACAAGTAAAGTAAATCTAGAGCAGGAATATAAATTCTAGCAAGTATGAAACGGTCAGAGAATGTACTCGCCTGATAACTGAATGTCCGAAGAGGGTGTACTGCCCAAGGAGAGGTGTCTGTCTCCTAATTAGAGCAACACAAGTTACAACATGTCTAACATAGAGAAATAGACTGCTAAAATGCATCTACATGATGTCTAGGTCAGTCTGGACCAAAGTCAACTCTTGGTCAACTCTGGTCAACTCTAAAAGTCAAGTCTAGTCAAGTTAGGTCAAACTAGTTAGGGTTTGGTAAATCTTGGTCAACTAGTCTAATCTAGGCTTAGTAAGTCAAGTTTAGGTTCAAAAAGTTAACTCTAGGTATACACACATAGTATCTAGGCTATATGAGCCAACCACACACCTTAACTGGCATTCAAGCCAGAAACACAGGCTATGAGCCATAGGCTATAGGCCATAGGCTAGTCACACATTCCACACATTTCACATATTAAGTATATATCTAATATTTATCTAACTTGACATAATTAACACACCTTCATACATATATAGGCTACATTATGATAATATTACATATAGATATGTATATATATACACTTATACATATATGCATAGAGTAATAGGGAGAGACACATGTATTTGTGTCCTAGGTGTACTTATAACATGTGGGTGTGTGTGTAGAACATGTGTGTATGTAAACATGGAGCCAAATTCCAGTTTTTAGGTGATAGGAATAATGTGGATACATGTGTGTGTATGCATGGTAAACTGTAGGGTGAATGGAACATTGAACCAATCTCAGGTTCAATAATAACAGTGAATTCAAATCTATAATGCAGTCAACATCTATTGAACCTTCAGGATTTAATAATGAACTACTTCTCATGATTTTGTCTCAGGTTTATACATCAACACATGAATCTCAGTTTGCATAGGAATTAGCATGTAGTATTATTTCAGAATCAACCAATTTCAGTTTTCATAACAATTAAACAAAACCCAGTTTTTCTTCTCGAACTTGAACTTCCTAATCTCAGGTGAACTCAAGTCATCATTTCAGTTTGCATAACATTTAAACAAATCTCAGTTTTTATCACATCTCAGTTTTCATCACATCTTAGTTTTCAATCTCAGTTTTTGTTCCACAATAGATTCTCAGGAAAATCCCATTTTTTCTGTGTGTGTGTGTTTGTTCTGTTTGTAGGAATAAAATCTCAGGTTTATGAACTTAGGATCTCAGTTTTTCCAGATTTCATTTTAAAGATCCATATACTCAGTTCTCCATAATGAAATCTCAGGAAAACTTAAAATCAAGTATCAGTAATGACAGTCCCTCACTGAATTTCGAATCCTATTCATCATTATCCTTCACAAAGGATAATTTCTATAATCTAAACATGTTTCCTAATGCACAGACATTAACCCATAACAATTACATGATATATTTAACATTTCAAAAGAGAATTCAAAATGTGAAACAGTGAGCACACTCACTGATACTCTACAGTTCAGAAATTAGGGATATTCCCATTCCCACAATTAAAACAACATCTAACCAATAGAATTTAGGTTGGTAAATCAATAACAACATTGTGTTTGTGTCCTACTACTTGTTCGTGTCCCAACGAGTGGACACGAGTGTGTCCAGCACACTCGAACACATATGAGTGCACTGCACAGTGCACAGTGTCGTGCAGCGAGTCCAAGGACTCGTGCACTCGACACAGGCCACGTGGTGACACGTGGTCGTGCACACGTGTAGCCCACGTATAGGGCTACCTATTCATCACCCTGAATCGTGTCTGTAGGTGTCGTGTCCAAAGATTCTAAGCCGTATCAGTGAGAATAATTCACGTGTTCTGTACAGTGCAAAATCAGTGCGTGCCAAAATCCGTGTCCGATACGACACTAGAAGTCCTGAAACTTGGGGAGTAACTTGTCAGTCACTGCCCTGAGTCCCGCACCAATTTTGGTGGTTCCTAATGGCCTGTGCAGTGACTACTCCATGCGTGGCAGCAGGGCATTGATACCGTGACTGCACGTGTGTGTGCGTGTCCGTTTTGGACACGAGGACACCAAACATTGATTCAATCCTCAGGATCCTTAATCTACAATATAAGACCTATTTTTCCTTTTAATTAGTTTTTGAAATTAAAAACATTTTATTCTCACAAGCATTTCGTCGAACACCTTCATAATTTCACTGATACGTGTCCGATACGGACACGAAATCGACACTACCTAGCACCATACTATTCCTACAGCTAGGGTATACCTATATGCATGCATTTATGAAAATAAAACACAATTTACTAGGTTTTCATGGGGTTTACCTATTGAGATTGAATCTCAATAAAAAGGGTGTGAGGTTGAGGGTTCTTCTTGAACTTCAATCCACCCAAGCACTTCAAAACCTAGCTAGCAAGCCCCAACTAGCCTCCACCACTGTAGAGGGTGATGTTGCAATTAATTTGAATCAATTTGGGCTTGATTTGGATATTAGGGAATAAAAAATTGTGAAGAACTATTAGGGTTCTAAAGGGAGTGTAAAGAGAGGCTAAGTTTTTAATGAGATTGTTTTATAGGAAGGGGGAGGGGTGTTTAATGGCTGCCATAGATTTGTTAGGGCTAGGTTTTTAGGTCTTGATGAGTGGCTAAGGATTGTCCAACAATTTCTAGGCATTCCTATTGGTTCAAAGTCATAGGCTAACTTTTCCATAAATATCTTAGAGCAAATATCTTCCTATAATATCTAGATATTAATAATTATCTCATGACTAGTTAAGCTAATCATTCTAGGCTAATTTAGATTAGGCTAAGCTTCTAGGTCAATCCTCAAACCAACTATTAACACATATTTAATTAATAAAATTTTTCAAAAACACCAAAAAATCAAAATGACCAAAATACCCTCAAGTCAAAAATGTGGTAGTGACACCCGGGTCCGAGGCCCCCCACTCCTTCCCTCCTCGCCTCTTCCAGGCGGCTCCCCCTCCTCTTCCGGGGTCGAGCCTCCCCCACCACCGTGGTGAAGCTCTAGCTCCACTCCCCCGGGGTCGAGCCCCCCCTCCGGCTCCCCCGTGGTCGAGCCCCCCCTCCGGCTCCCCCGTGGTCGAGCCCCCCTCCCCCCCTTTTGCTCTTCCGGGGTCGAGCCCCCTCCCCTCGCCGTGGCTCCCCCCCCGGGATCGAGCCCCCCCTCCGGCTCCCCGTGGTTGAACTCCCCCTCCCCTCGTCGTGGCCCCCCTCACCGTGGTGACGTACCGCTTTCCCCCTCGGGGTCGATCCCCCCTCCTCCCCCTCTCCACCTCGGGCTACGCATCTGGGAGTCCTGAGACCCCCTCGAGCTGCATGCTGCTTTCTTGTTTTTTGAATTTCGAATTTTAAAAATTGTTTTTTTGAGCCCCTCTAGAGCTCGCCCAGCCCGTGGGCCCTATGTTCTACTACTTTGAAATATATATATATGTATATATGTGTATATATATATATACATATATATATATATATATATATATATATATATATATATATAATATATATATATATATATATATATATATATATATATATATATATATTCAATCAACCCCAACGACCATTTCGTTTGCCATTTTTTTAGAAGTGTATCGAGGTTATCTTTCCCAAATTATATTTTATTTTCTGTAATTATTTGCGTAAATTTCTAGTAATTTATTTGAGTGCCAGTTGTCAAAAAATTTGACTTGTCTTATTTTTTTCGAGATTTCGGGAGATCCCGAACTCCATTTTGCGATCCGTTTGAAGTTTTGGAAAGCTGACATAATGATTTACAACATATAATTTTTCCTGAAATTCAAAAATTCGTTTATTGTTTTATTTATTACGTTGAACTCAAATTTAACCGATAATTCACCAATTTGGTTACAATTAGCTATAACGGCGATAACTTTTGACCAAATCGTAATTTTGTGCCACGGTTGATTCTGGGGCACACTTAACACTAAATATACCGAGATGCACCCTCAAACAATTGAGTTCATAACGTTTGACCTGTTAGTCAACGGTAAGTCTCGATTTGCTTGCCATGTATTCTTAAATGGAACCGTGACTTTCTATAGCCAAATTTTTTATTTAAATTATAATTTAGAATATAATTATATTACATTAGGATTTTAGATAATTTATTTTAGAATTCAATAAATTACTTATCTTAACTCATTAGCCACTTTCTATTACTTTTAGAATGGGATTTTAGATCTAACTTGTGCTTATTCATGCACGGGTTTGTGGTACGATGGTATGGTATAGTTTGATAGCTTTTAGGCCAAAGTTTATCTTTTCATCAACTTGTGAAACCAGTTCGTTCAGGAATTCATGCAAGTGCACTATTGCTTTATGTTCTTATTACATTATAATAGTATTATTGTGTTTCGTTGAGTATCCAGTTGAGACACGATTATGACACGATAGACTTTATTGTATCATTGCTCGTTTATTGATTGTTTAGTGATTCGAAAGGAAAAATGCTAAATAGGTATGTGAACAAAGCCCAATAATTGTTATTGTGGATAGCTAAAGCATATACTTTACGTATGGGTTAGCCGTACCTTTTTATTATGGATAGCCATCTATGATGTGTCGTATTAACCCAAGTTGTTTCATATGTAGAAAGGTATTTCAAACGCACATTTTTGTTAGTCTTCAATAATTTAGTTGTCTCGTTCATACATGTTCTTGCTAGTGGCTTCTTGTACATGTTTATTGTTTCCAGTTTATATATATATGTTTTTCTTATTCTTATCGTTTACTGCATCCCTACTGTCTAGCTTATTTTGTATTAAGTTATATTATTGCAATAGGGTTGTACTTAGCTCATTTCCTGACTAGATCGTTGCAGGTGACTTGGCATGCTTTCTAATTTTGCGCTATGGACAATACAAGGGAGATAGAGAACTTGGAGGCCGGCCGTAGATTCTAGTTAGTTCTTTTTATTTAAATGTTTAGCGGGTTTGTTCCCAAAAATTATTCTTATTGTATTATTAGATTTGTAAATAAAGTAGTTATTATGAATGAAAAATTACATATGATTTTGTTGTATTTGAGATTATCATTGTGACCTAGACAGCGTACTACCGTCGATGCTGTGGCATATGCTGGACTTGGCTACGTACTCGTATCCCCAAAAGCGGAAGCGGGTCGTGACAATTTTTTTGGTGGCCCATGCAGGTATGTTTTCACAAAATTGTGCGTACTCACAGTAGTACCTATATTAGTCATACTATTACGAACCTGCGATTAGTAAGTGCTCATTAACAATTAGGATTAATTTGGTTTTAGGAGAATGACTATGACTAGGAAACCCTTTATTCAATTTGACTGTTGGGTAGTTAAGTTGCTACATTGGCCATGTGATTTAGGTAGAAATTTATTGAATTCTAAACCTATATAATATTTGAGGAATTCTTCTATGAGGATGCATTATTTTGTTTTAACACGATGGTAGGATCAAAGATAGGTAGACTCTTCGCCTGGTAAATTAAAACTTCCTAGGATTCAATTCCTAATCTTGATCAATTTTACAATTTTATTTTCTTCCCTATTTAAACATTATCATCATATCGTAAGGTCTGTATTTTTTATTTATTTTCCGTTGGCCATAAGTAATTATTTTTCGAAGAGTCAATATCATATTTTCATCCCTTGAGTTTTGAGCCTAGATTGATTCAATCATCCATATATTAATTTCGAGCCATTTTTGTTAAAATTTCAGACATACATTTTTTTCTCTCGATCCTTGAATATTAGAGAAATAGAAATTAATTATTTTTTTACTTCTCTTACGTTCAGTCATTTTTTCTATTCAATTGTTTGATTTTCAAAATTGACACCTAATTGATTGTTTTATTTTGGAAATTGATACTTTTAATTTAAGGACAAATACTTATACATTTTCTATCATAATCAAATTGTTTGAATTTCTAGAAGCTCCTTTAAAAATTCTCATTGACAGAGTTTGAAAGAATATTTAGTGACTTATAATGGCAAGGCAGATGCACAATGTCAACATTTATTTGAGTTATGGATATTGCGGGTTCATTGCAGCCAACAGCACGCCGGCAAGGCATGACCTTATGTTGAAGTAATTTTAGGTAAGCGTAGGTTATCGAATATTATTAAAACTATGTCCAATTGCCCTATTTTAATCTTTGAGTTGTTATGTCAATAGTGAATAAAGTTAATAGAATATTCGATACTATATCATTTTGAGTCATGAAACCAATAGTTTACTACAGCCAGATATACACTGCGTGGCATGAATTCTCGGTTAAATGACTTCGAATTTACTTACGATTGAAAACTATAGAGGCTATATCTTTTATTGACATATGACTAGTAATTTTTCAAATTAATTTGATGCCTTATTTTTAATCACCATCTTCTCAATAAACTAGTAATTTCTTTCTTTCTTATCTTTTCTATTCAAGAATCATCATTAAGAACCAATTACTATATTTGATTCCATTCCACTAGATTCATAATCGCATTTGGATTTTGAATCTATGATCGTGTTAAGTAGCCGATCGTGCCAAAACGATTTTAAATTGATCATTCTTAAACGATTTTGATCGTAACTAGACTACTTTGATAATATTTTAATCGTGCCAATTCGTATCTTTTCCTAGATTTTGATTCTATTCGCCGATCGATTTTAATCATTATTGTATCATTTCTTGATCGTGCCTAATCGTATCCTTTGAAATTTTGAGGATGAAATTTTTTGAAGGTGGGTAGATTTGAAAGTCCACTTCCCAAGTTCTTAATTTATTTTATTTTATTTGATTATGATTAATTTTATGATCATTGAAAGTCATGTCGAAGCTTGTAGGTGAGATATGACCATATTAAGGTCATATGACCTCTAGATAGTTTATATATGTATTATTTAGCTATTTTATATTTTTTCTATAATTTTTTGATATTTTTAGGTATTTAATATTTAAGGGTTTATAACTTTTAAGGGATTTCAGAATTTACTGTAAGTTCATTCGTGGGTATTTTGGGACCAAATATTTTTATTTGGACTCTAGATGACTAAAAATATTTTCTAGAATTTTGTAGGATTTTTATGGATTTTATTTTTCAATTTTTGAGAATTGTTAGATAAATAAAACCTATATAATATAATTTTATTGACTTTTGAAATTTACTGTGGGGTCATACGATGATATTTTGAGTTAAAATATTTTTATTTAGGTTCTAGACACTTAGAAATGTTTTCTAAAATTTTCTAGGAATTTTCTGGTTTTTTTTTGCAACTTTTTTGGAGTTAAAATAATTTTTTGAATTTAAATTAGAATTTATACTATCAGTAGCCCAGTCAGCCACACCTGAGCCTATATGTCAGCACCAAAATGCCTCTCTTCCTATACACACACACACGCACACACACACACACACACACACACACACACACACACACATATATATATATATATATATATATATATATATATATATATATATATATATATATATATATATATATATATATATATATAAAAAAAATATATATATATATATATATATGTCCTTCTACAATACATGTGATGTATCAATAAATCTCAAACAATTGTATTGAAAATGCTTTGAAAATTGTGAAAGGTGTTTACTTTGACTTTACCTATTACTTTGACTTCGGCATTATTCTGAACCATTGGATCAACATCCAATGATTCAAATTTGTGATGCATCGATACAAATTTTTACATGGGATGTATTGAAGAATTTTCATATATATATATATATATATATATATATATATATATATATATATATATATATATATATATATATATATATAAAATATATATATATATATATATATATATATATATATATATATATCCTAGTTTATTATTCGAGCCTCCTTTGTGGTTTGATCTTGGAGATCCTCCAAGTTCACGAGGTGATTGCGATCAACCCCGACGTCCGTTTCGAGTGTTGTCACGACCCGCACCCACTTTTCGGGATACGAGTGTGTGTCCAAGCCAGCCAACGCCGCAGAGTCGGCGGTAGAACGCAGTCAAGTCTATGATGCTCAAAATCATTAATAATGATCAATCATAAAACTAGATTAAATTACAATATTCAAGATTTTCATTTGATACAAGGTACAATGTCTCACGATCTATAAGGACAACTGAACAAATATTCAACTATCTAACTAGTATCTTGGTTTGGCCTGCAAGTACACCCATCTCCCCAATGCTAAGCGTGGTCGCGACTATCTTAAAAAATGTTGGTTAATCTATTCAGGAAAGGAATAAGCACACATATGACAGCTTTTCGAGACATAACAGAATCACAGAACATGAAAGTAGCATATGAGAAGTAAAACTAGGAAATAACAAGCATCATGGTATATAGAAGAGAGCAGGCAATTCTAATGATGAGAAATAACGACTAGCAAGTAAATATGTAAAGCATGGTGACATAGCAAGTGGTGAGGAACATGATGAAACAACTGGAACAAGAACTATCTACGTGTGTTGAAATATCATGTTTGACATGTGAACGGCTAAGGGGTAAATTCGGCCCCCCACACGTGTCGTGTGCGGCTGCTATCAGTGATGATCAGACATTTTGGGATGGAATGGATAGTTCACACGTCTACTAAGATATTTCTCCGCCCAGCTAGTACTCATGGAATCAAGTCACAAGCATGGTAATCATGTAAATGACAGTCAAGAAGCATAAACAAATCCATGATACTAATCTTCGTGTGACGAGCGTGTCAACAAGCAGCAAGACATATTTATATCATGTAAAGAAAACGATTCGAAACGAAAGCAATCAGTATATGCACTTGTCTGGGGTCCTTTGCTGGTGAAACCGATAAATACCTAACTACACAGTGAGCCACAAAAGTCCAACTGCACCATAGTCTTCGGGGGCTGAAACAGATATTTCTAACATGTTCAAAATAGTCAAATTAGTTGGAATAGCCTACCCAAAAGTCCAATTCTGGACACAGGGGCAAAATAGTAATTTTGGACCAAAACGATGTCTGCCATTGTACTAGCTTTGCACCGAAAAGCATACCAGAGTTTTGGCGGGCGTTCTGGTCGACCTTCTCAGAATCAGACCAAACTTAGCATACATGACCATAAAAATGATATGATCCTTTTGCCGCAAGTTTCTTCTCGAGATGAGGAACGTGCACAAAATAATTGGCTAGTTTTCAAATAGGCCGATACGGGGTATCTCGACGGATACGTCTCGATTTCGTCGCGTACGCACAACGAAATCAAGTACAGTCGAATCCCACCCATCCGCAACATCCGTACTTGCCTTTCGATGCTTACGATTTGCGACCACATCATCCAGATTGTCCGGGCACACGTCGTATCGCGGAGTTTTCCTATGTTTTGGAAGTTTTCGAAAACTATTTTTCTAAAAATTTGGAAATGAAAATAATTGCATACAGTACGTAACAATTTAAACTACAAGAAGGGAATTAAAGAGCTATAGGTGGTCTAAAACTTTGTTCAAACAGGGCCTTCAAACAGGGCTGTATGAACTATTTTCGGTTATATTTTTGGGACATATTTTCTATCAACTTTGCCTCGATCTTCAGGACGATCTAGGGCATCTAATTTTGAACTATTTGAAGGAAAATAAACTTGTATAGGTTATCTATATACCTCAAATTACGGACCGACAATCGGTCGACCGAATGCGACGAAACGTCGCTACGAAGTTAACTCCACAGGTGTTCGCTGCTACTGTTTTCCTCGGCTCTGCCCGCATGCACATGGCCTGGCGCGGCTGTGGCCGTCCTCCGTCGCGGCGACGCACGCACAGGGGAGGGGGTGGTCGGCTATTATCACACCCAAGAACCAGAATACTGGAGAGCGGGGGACAGACACAGCCAACTACGTATATAGAAGTATAATCTACCTCGATATTCGGTCATGGCTGTCTAGATGTATGAGAGTTTATCTACAAGCCATCAGTCTCTTATGGTCAAGAAGAAGCCTAGTGTCTCAATCTCAAGCATGTAATAATAGTTACAAGATGTTAGACCATCAGATATTTAATAGTATGGCATCCCACATATTTAATATACAGATGATCATGAAGCTAGTCATACAAAATACAAGGACTAGCAAGTGTTTCAGTCATACATGATAAATCGTAGGATTTGTCAATCATGTTACAGCCCTTAGGTAGACAAGAAATATAAGTATTCAATACTTGCTCGACGGCTAAACGCCTCAAAAGAATAATTTTACAATTAGAGTAGGAGAGCAAAAGAAACCCACTCGTTGCCAGAATTTCTTCTAGTATTTACCATCTGGATGGAAGGCTGGGAGATCCTCGGAAGCTACTACAAAATCTGGCCATACAAAACCAGCTGGGTCGGACCCCAGAAAGAGCAAGTGCCACAAGGGAGGCTTTACTTAAGAACTAAAACTAGCATATTAGCACATGATACATAAAGGATAACGAAAAACATGAGTTAGAGAAAATAGGGTGATAAACGATAAGATAACTAAAGGCCTATTCCAGTAACCATGTTACAACCCATAAACCAAACAAGGACCGGAGTTGAAACCTATCACGACCTGCTCCCAAATAATCGAACACGAGTCGGACACGCCCAGCCTTCGTCGATGGACACGACAAAGTAAGATGTACAATGCTTAGGAAAACTCCAAGTTACAATGTAATGTAAACATCCACGGCTTTATATATAACGTTCCCAGAAAAATCACCAATATCTATCAATCAAATTATACAATGTTATCCGAAGACAAATTCGGTAAAATAAGATATACAATGATGAAATCATAAAAATATACAATCTCTAGAAAATAAATGAAATAAAGCCTGCAATAACCAATGATACCATCATGCTCCATGTGGCCTCAAGCACCTGCAACGTATCCTGTCAGAAAAAAAGCAAGTACAACCCCGACAAGAACAATATACAATATAATCTAACTACAGAGTACAAGGTGAAACTAGAGTGCGAGAACTGAAAATGAAACTATGGTACCATAAATGAAATGTAAAACTGTAGGCAATGGACGCGACAATCAATATGCAAAGACAATAAACACGGCTATCAATAAACAATACGATGAATAAGACAATCAATGCAAATGTGATATTTTGAAACATTAAACTAATGTGTGACCGGCTAAGGACCACAATCAATCAATGCACAATCAATTCTACAAGATCCGGCTTTATCGTACGTGAAGTGTACGATTAGGCTATCCATAATACCTATGTTGGGTGTGGTCACACAAAAGCTAATATTTTCCCTAATCCCTGCAATAAACAATGACTCATATTGCAATGAACAAGGTACAAGACAATCGTTTGTATCTCGTGTCCGATATGAGAACATGGCACATGAATGTAAGACATAAATACAAAGTACAAGTTAATTTTGTGTACTTGCCTCGCCTTGGAAGCACGGGAGTAGTACTGCATGGATGTATATCACCTGGTATTTTGTACAATTTGTTATGGTTTAAAATAATAACATTTGGTTAGAAAGGCTAACTACCTAATATTGCTAACAAGTTTACTATATATTAGCTAAACCTATATAGATAGATACTAACAAAATCCTACAGCAATATATGCATAAATACTAGAAAATAGGTAACAATATTATTATTTTTAGAAATTATATTATAGTTTTGATAATACTTAATTAGGTTTTAACCAAATTATTCATTAATTTTAGAAAATACCTGAAAGCTAACTAACAATATTTTTATAACAAATAATACTAGCAATTTAGATATGGTAACATTCACTAAATATTCTGCTATAAAAAATATTATACAATTTTATTAATCATCATAAAGATTTGTAGCAATATTTAATAATGGGAACAAAACACATTTACCTATACTAGCAAAATATATGATATTTAGAATAATACTACAAATAAGGAAAATATAAACAATAGAAATTAATAGAAATATTATTACTCAAATCCAGCCTAAGCCCACAGTCCAACACTCCCACACTCTCTATACTTTGATTTCCAAATATTCCTTTTAACACATCAAAATGGCCCCAAGTCTCGGCCAAATCCTAACCACTGACCCATCCTACTCCATTTAGGTCCACTGCTCTCTAGGCTCAGCCTGACACTACAGGATCAGAAACAACTCTAATTATTATTTTTACTAAAATTTCCAAACCCCTTAGTCAGCCCAAATCCAATTATAACAACCAGGCCCAACAACCTTCCAAATAAAACCTAACTTAATCTCTTCTTCCTTCATTTTGTTTAGCCGACAGAAACCTCCTCCCCCCCAAATCTCAAGTTCTTCTTCACTCAGTACTCCATTTCCTTCATCTTCTCCACACGGCTCTAGTTCCTTCTTCCATACACGCCTGAACCCTAACCCTAGCCCCTTCTTCCTCAACTCCAGGCGACTACACCCTTCCACACTCCCAAAACCTAATCATCATCATCAACCCCAACTTCTCAAGGACCCTTGCAACACTCCCAAGTAGTAAACCCTAGCAGCAAAAGAGAAAGGGTTCGAGTAGATCGAGAGAGAGCTCACCTCGGCGTGGCGGGGATGTCGATCCTCTAGCAGTTCCGGCGAGTGACGGTGGCTCCGACCAGATCTGACTGGCAGCGGTCGGCCTTGGTGATCTCGACGGCGACGGCTTCGACTCGGCGGATGTCGACCCCAACGACGAGGCACTTCGGTGCTCGGATGATCTCGTAGAAAAATGGCGGCGGACGCGCTCCAAGCTGCGGCGGTGGCGCAAGTCACGAAGAGACAGTGACTCTTCGACCTTCGAAGAGTCGACACAAGACTCAAAGAGGCGTATGAAACTCGAAGCGGCTCCTCGGTTCCCGAAGGGGCGGCGCGGGGACCGATGGGGCACGTGGCTCGAACTAGCGGCGAGGTCTTCAAGACTGGCACGGTCATCAAGGCTCGACAGTGGCTCGACAATCGAGGAGAGCTCGACAGTCGAGGAGAGCTCGACAGTCGAGACGAAGGCTCACACTTCGAGGAGGCAGCACGTCCTCCGAGGGAAGCTCGAACGTCGAAGCATTGACGACGAGAAAGCTCGGGCGGTGGACTGGTGGCGGGCTCGACGGCAAGCTGGAGTCAGTGGCTTGAAGTGGTGGGGGAGCGTTGGACTCCGGCGAGGGCACGGCGAACTAGCGGCGACGTGCGGCGGTGCTCGGCCGAGAGAAGAGAGTGTGTAGAAAGAGAGTAGAGAGAGATTGTTAGAAAAGTTTTAAGAACTGTGCACTGACACACCTGTTAGTATTTACAATAATATAATATTATGTATTCCTAATTAGGAGAGTGGCAAAGCTGTGATTAAGTGCAGATCTTATTTTATCCAAATGGCAGACGTGTAAATAAAAGTAGATCTGGGGGCAATTGTGTTAAGGTTGTAACATATTTTCAAAATATTCACACAGATTTTCAAATTCAAAATATCCAAACAGATTTAAAAACAGATTTAGTTAATCTCCTAATTAATTAATTCATTTAGTTATAACTACCTAGCTAATTACCAACTAATTAGCAATAACTATTTAATACAAATAAAATTGTTGTCCCTATATTTAGAATTCTCTAAATATTAGTAGGCAGTAATAGTATTGAACAAAATATGAATTTAATTAAATAATTGCCAAGTAAAAATGAGTAAATTATAATACTACTAATAGTCATTAACGAATTAACAGACAATTAAATCTTTTTAAAATAATTATTATGAAATCAAATATATCTAGATATTCATGTAGGAATAGAATTTTAGCTACAAAATTTGTTTCATTTAGCAAAACAATTCTTTTATACACTCCATTTGAAAATTCCTAAAATAAATCAACTCATTAGAACTTCAATTTAGTCTTTAAAAAAATACTTTCCAAATTGAGAAAATTCATTAACATTCGAAATTCATTTTAATCAACTATTTAATCGAAATTAGATTTTCCTAAGAAGACATTATTAAATTCAAAGAAAATTAGAAAAATCTCAAAATTTGCCAAATATGATTTTGGGAGTTACAAATCTACCACCCTTACAAAAATTTCGTCCTCAAAATTTCAAAGGTTTTGTAGGGGTGCACAAAATCAAGTAGAAGTTTTTAAGAAAGAATTGAGTAAAGGAGATTTTATTTGGATAACAAAAGTAACAAGGACTTACAAGTAGTCACTAGACAATATGAAAGAATGTAACTGCATGAAAACTCAAAGACAAGCCTCAAAATATGCAATACAAAGAAATCTAGCTACTACAAGCAAGTAAGGAAGATAACGGTCCGTCCGACTGCGCTCCCTGTTGCTACTGATCCTCAATGGGTGGATCCTACTGCTGCAGCTCTGGCGCTGGTCCCTGACGAGTGAAAGCTGCATGGCAATCTTTCACTTTGTGAGTGGCAGATCCACAAACTAAGCACTGTCATAACTTCTTGCAGCATTCCTTGACACGGTGTCTCGGACTCTTGCAGTATGTGCAAGAAAAGTACATCGGGGTCTTGATCTGTCTCTGCTGTCCCGGTGATGTAAGAGCTCGAGCATGAGGATAATGCTGATGCTTAGATGGCCTCTACTGAGTGTCGGTCCGCTTCGGAAGACCCTGGGAACTGCTGGCACCAATGTCTCGATCCCGCTTGAGCTTCGAGTCCATCTTCTTCTCCACTCCCAGAGCAACCTTGAGGATGCTCCCATAAGTAGTGGCCTTGCAGATAGCCACTGCTTGCCACAACTCCCTGGTGAGGCCCTTCTTGAACTTCTAAGCTCTCTCCTGTGGTGTGCTAACTAGGTTCTCTGTGAACCTGCTGAGTTAGGTGAACTCCGATGTGTACTGTGTCACAGTCATACTCCCCTGCTGCAATGCCTCGAACTGCATCCGAAGCTCGTCCCGCTCCACATTCGGGAAGAACTTCTCCTAGAACAGCAGTTTGAAATCCTTCCATAGAACTTGGGGTTCAGCCAACTGAGGCTCCTCTCTATACCAAGCTCTAGCAATATCGAAAAGTCATATGCTCGCAACTTCGACCTTCAGATCATCTGGAATCCTCGCCATCTTCAACGCCCGCTCGACATTTTCTAGCCGCTCATCTGTGTAGACTATCCCTTCATGGCCCCAAAAATCCATCGGACAGAGGTTCTGATAGTCTCTGGCGGTCCCTGGCCTCGGCACTGCTGGCTCTGGTAGTATCGACGGTGCTGGCGGAGCTGGTGGAGCTGGCTCCCTGACTCGGAGTATGTCCATGATTGTCATATAAAACTGCGTGGCTTGGTGGTTCTGTGCCTCCATGAACTGCTGGAACATGGCCATTATCTGAGTACCATAGAATGTCATCGTCGGAGGAAGCGGCTGAGGCAAAGGCGGTGGAAGTTGCTCCTGCGCATCGGATGCAGGCCGCTCGCTAGTCCCAGTGTTCTTCGTGGCGACCATCCTGTAACAGAAAATAAACCGTTGATTGCAATGTCCTAGAAAAAAAATCATAAACTAACCTAGAAAGTCATAAGTAAAATCAAATTTCAAATTTAAATATCAATAACCATAACCGTAACCATTTTCCCACGGATCCTATGCTATGATGAGTTTTCTTTAACTTTCTATTGGTCCCCCAATAACACTTTATTGCCTAAGTGTCATTAGGATAGACTTGCATGGGCCACCACTAAAAACATGTCACGACCCGCTCCCGAATAATCGGACATGAGTCGGACACACCTGCCTTTGTCGATGGACACGATGAAGTAAGCTGTACAATACTAAGAAAAATTCCAAGTCACAATGAAATGTAAACATCCACAGCTTTATATATAACGTTCCCAAAAAATCATCAATATCCATCAATCAAATTATACAATGTTATCCGAAGACAAATCCGGTAAAATAAGATATACAATGATGAAATCATAAAAATATACAATCTCCAGAAAATAAATGAAATAAAGCCTGCAATAACCAATGATACCATCATGCTCTATGTGGCCTCAACCACCTACAATGTATCCGGTCAGAAAAAGGGCAAAGAACAACCCTGACAAGAATAATATAGAATGTAATCTGACTATAGAGTACAAGGTGAAACTAGAGTATGAGAACTGAAAATAAAACTACGGTACCAGAAATGAAATGTAAAACTGCAGACAATGGACGCGACAATCAATATGCAAAGACAATGAACACGGCTATCAATGAACAATACGATTAATACGATAATCAATGCAAATGTAAAAATTTGAAATATTAAACTAATGTGTGATCGGCTAAGGACCATAATCAATCAATGCACAATCAATTCTATAAGATTCGGCTTCATTATACGTGAAGTGTACGATTAGGATATCCACAATACCTATATTGGGTGTGGTCACACAAAAACTAATATTTTCCCCAATCCCCGTAATAAACAATGACTCACAATACAATGAACAAGGTACAAAACAATCTTGTGTATCTCGTGTCCGATATGAGAACATGGCACATGAATGTAAGACAAAAATACAAAGTACAAGTCGAGTCGGTGTACTTGTCTTGCCTTGGAAGCACGTGAGTAATACTGCATGGATGTATATCACCTGGTATTATGTACAATTTGTTAGGGTTTAAAATAATGACATTTGGTTAGAAAGGCTAACTAGCTAATATTGCTAACAATTTTACTATATATTAGCTAAACCTATGTAGATAGATACTAACAAAATCCTACAACAATATATGCATAAATACTAGCAAAATAGTTAACAGTATTATTATTTTTAGAAACTATATTATAGTTTTGATAATACTTAATTAGGTTTTAACCAAATTATTCATTAATTTTAGAAAATACCTGAAATCTAACTAACAATATTTTTATAACAAATAATACTAACAATTTCGATATGGTAACGTTAACTTAATATTTTGCTATAAAAATATTATACAATTTTATTAATCATCCATAAAGATTTGTAGCAATATTTAATAATGATAAAAAAAACACATTTACTTATACTAGCAAAATATATGATATTTAGAATAATACTACAAATAAGGAAAATATAAACGATAGAAATTAATATAAATATTATTACTCAAATCTAGCCTAAGCCCACAGTCCAACAGTCCCACACTCTCTATACTTTGATTTCCAAATATTCCTTTTAACACAGCAAAATTGCCCCTAGTCTCGGACCAAATCCTAGCCACTGACCCAGCCTACTCCATTTAGGTCCACTGCTCTCTAAGCTCAGCCCGACACTACAGGAACAGAAACAACTATAATTATTTTTTTACTATAATAACCAAACCCCTTAGTCAGCCTAAATCCAATTATAATAACCCGGCCTAACAACCTTCCAAACAAAACCTAACATAATCTTTTCTCCCTTCATTTTGTTTAGCCGACAGAACCCTCCCCCCCAAATCCCAACTTCTTCTTCACTCAGTACTCCATTTCCTTTATCTTCTCCACACGGCTCTAGTTCCTTCTTCCATACACGCCTTAACCCTAACCCTAGCCCCTTATTCCTCAACTCCAGCCGACTACACCCTTCCACACTCCTAAAACCTAATCATCATCATCATCAACCCCAACTTCTCAAGGACCCTTCCAACACCCCCAAATAGAAAACCCTAGCAGCAAAAGAGAAAGGGTTCGAGTAGATCGAGAGAGAGCTTACCTCTACGCGACGAGGATGTCGATCCTCTAGCAGATCCGGCGAGTGACGTAGGATCCGACTAGATCCGACTGGCAGCGGTCGGCCTTGGTGATCCCGGCGGTGACTGCTTCGACTCGGCGGATGTCGACCCCGACGACGAGGCGCTGTGAGGCTCGGATGATGTCGTCGACGAACGACGACGGCGGTGCTCCAAGCTACGATGGTGGCGCAAGTCACAAAGAGACAGTGACTCTTCGACCTTCGAGGAGTCCGTGTAAGACTCGAAGAGGCGTACGAAACTTGAAGCGGCTCCTCGGTTCCCAAAGGGGCAGCACGGGGACCGATGGGGCACGCGGCTCGAACTGGCGGTGAGGTCTTCAAGACTAGCGCGATCTTCAAGGCTCGATAGTGGCTCGACAGTCGAGACGATGGCTCACACTTCGAGGAGGCAGCACGTCCTTCGAGGGAAGCTCGAACGTCGTAGCATTAACGACGAGGAAGCTCGGGCGGTGGACTGGTGGCGGGCTCGACGGCGAGGTGGAGTAAGTGGCTCGAAGTCGTGGGGGAGCGTTGTACTCCGGCGAGGCACGACAAACTAGCGGCGGCGCACGGCGGTGCTCGGCCGAGAGGCCAGGAGGAGAGAGAGAGTGTAGAGAGAGAATAGAGAGAGATTGTCAGAAAAGTTTTGAGAACTGTGCACTGACACACCTGTCAGTATTTAAAATAATATAATATTATGTGTTCCTAATTAGAAGAGTAGCAAAGCTGTGATTAAGTACAGATCTGGGGTTTTATCCAAATGGCAGATGTGCAAATAAAAGTAGATCTGGGGGCAATAGTGCTAAGGTCGTAACAAATTTTGAAAATATTCAAACAGACTTTCAAATTCAAAATATCCAAACAGATTTAAAAACAGATTTAGTTAATCTCCTAATTAATTAATTCATTTAGTTATAATTACCTAGCTAATTACCAACTAATTAGCAATAACTATTTAATACAAATAAAACTGTCGTCCCTATATTTGGAATTCTATAAATATTAGTAGGCAGTAATAGTATTAAACAAAATATGAATTTAATTAAATAATTGCCAACTAAAAATGAGTAAATTATAATACTACTAATAATCATTAACTAATTAACAAACAATTAAATCTTTTTAACATAATTATTATGAAATCAAATATATCTAGATATTCAGGTAGGAATAGAATTTTAGCTACAAAATTTTTTTATGCACTCCATTAGAAAATTCCTAAAATAAATCAAATCATTAGAACTTTAATTTAGTCTTTAAAAAAATACTTTTCAAATTGAGAAAATTCATTAATACTCAAAATTCATTTTAATCAACTATTTAATCGAAATTAGACTTTCATAAGAAGACAATATTAAATTCAAAGAAAATTAGAAAAATCTTAAAATTTACCAAATATGATTTTGGGTGTTACAAAACCCTTCACCTGAACAGAACTTAGTCTCTAACCTATTATCGAATAAGTAAAGCATAACAGTAACGGGATGAAGAAACCATATACTGGCCTTGTCTAGGCAAGACTAGACTAGACTCCATCCATCAATCACGGTCAAGCAATGAGTACGGCTTGATACTTTAACTAACTAGGGTTATCACAAGCCTAGTTACTAACAAGATGCATTGAGATGTTCCAACAGCCACAAGCCTTGCGGACTTAATCTAGGTTATCCATTTACAAGTTGAGAGAGTTGGATTAGGTGAATTAGGGGTGCAACACATGACAGTGTGCTGAAAATGTGCCCTACTCGACGGCAGGCTACAAGTCCAATTAAAGCGCCCATATAACGGGACTGCCTGTAGCTGGAAAACCTCTTCATGGACTACTTGATCAATCTAGTCATTATCCTAGTCAGATTTAATATGAATCCCTGATCGTGGTAACCAGGAATCAATGTCCTAGACATGATGCCAGACGAGACATGTAGCTTTACAAGCACAAACACCCATGGTGTCAAGACAAGAGTTACTTAGCAAGTCAAGATAGTTGTCGCAACAGCATATCAAGATTATCATGTTAGTTTACTTATCAAGTCAAGAGTGTGTCACAATGGACCACCATCAAGAATTATCATGTCAAGTTACTTGTCAAGAGTGCACCACGACGGGTCACTATCAAGAATTATCATGTCAAGTTACTTGTCAAGAGTGCGCCTTAACAGGCCACTATCGTGTTCTATCCTTACATTATCATGAATGAGAGAAACTTGCATAAAATAGCTAGTAACATATTTTTGAAGCCAAGGAAAATATCTACAGATTTTATCTTGGGAGTTGGGAGAAATTCTGGCCACAAATCAGCCAAATGGGGCATAAAATAGTCAAAAACAACCAAAATAGGCACTATGCATCTATGCGAACTGGCACTATGCGGCCAGGCACTATACAGCTATGCGGACTGGCACTATACGGCCATGTACTATGCATCCATGCGGACTGACATAATGCGGCCAAGCATTATGCATCCATGCGGACTGGCACTATACGGCCAGGCACCATGTATCCATGCGGACTAACACTATGCGGCCATGCACTATGCATCTATACGGACTGGCACTATACGGCCAAGTACTATGCATCTATGCGAACTGGCACTATGCATCAATGCGGCCAGTACTATACAGCCATACGGATAGTACTATGCGGCCAATACTATACAGCTATGCGGCCAGCACTATGCGGCTATGCTGCCAGTACTATACAGCCATACGGCCAGCACTATTCACCGTCCCTACCAGAACCCGGACAGATGAACATAGAAGTTGTCCAAATCTTATTTGGCCATAACTTCCTCAAAATAAGTCAAAATCTAACTTTTTAAAGGTTCATTTTAGGTAAAATTGAATTCTCTACAACATAGAACAATCAAAACTTGAAAATAATAAAGTTTGGTTGATCAAAACCCAAGAAAACTGTAAAGGCTACAAACTTAGATCTATAAAAATCTATTCGTCCAAACCGAAAACTCCAAGTTCTAAAGATGCTTAGAATCATGTAGAGAAGACGATAGAACAATAAAATAGAAGATCCATCATGAAGCTAGTTGCACTTGTCTAAGCTCTCTAGGTTGGTGGGAGAGTAATGGAGGAAGAAGAAGAAGTAATAAATCAAAGTAATGAAGAGAGAAAAAGGGGGTGGTTGGGTTTTATAAAGAAAAGGGATGGTTCAACATGTTAAACCAACCATTTAAATAAACCAAACCAAGCCATCCAAAGCAAGTCAAGTTGGACCAACCCAACCTAAGGTCAACCCTAGTCAAGATACATCAAGGCAGCAATAAATAAATATAAAAATGCAGTAAATAAAATATGGGTCAAAATTCGTGTACTTACACTGGAATACGAATAATGGAAAATGGGAGTGACAACTCTACCAACCTTAAAAGAATTCCGTCCTTAAAATTTAATCAAGAGGCTAGAGATGTCGGGGCAGGATATATTAATCATAAGCAAGCTACGACTAGCAGTCAATCAAGCAATCATTAATGCAAGCAAGGAATTAAAGACAGAAGGCATAAGGAAGATATTATACCTTATGAGTCAAACAAGTGTGGATATCATGAGCGGATATCATCCTAACACTCCCACGTTGACTCACCTAAAGAGTGGTGACCCCAAGCAACACGGACTAACTAATAGTCTTGTTCTTGAGTACTTTCTCTCTTCGGTCCAATATGGATACGGGCCTTTCCTCATACAAAAGGTTGGTACCAACAACCAATTCCGAATGATCAAGGATATGGCTCGGATCCGGAATATACCAACGCAATTGAGATACATGGAATACGTCATGTACCTCACGTAACGACGATAGAAGAGCGAGACGATATGACACATCACCTACTCGCTCGAGAATGTCAAACGACCCTATATACCTAGGACTAAGCTTTCTCCATACGCCGAATTGAATGACGCCACGGGTAGGCGAGATCCTAAGGAACACGTTATCGCCGACTGAAAACTCAAGGGGACGCCGATGAGAATCGGCCCAATGGCGTTGGTGATCTTGGGCAACTCGAAGATAATCTCTGACTTGTCTGACTACCTCGATTGTCTTCATAATCATCTCTAGACCAAGCATCTGCCTGTCACATGTATCATCTCAGGCTAACGGGGATCTGCACTTCCTGTCATATAGTGCTTCAAAGGGTGCTATCTGGATACTGGCTTGAAAACTATTATTATAGGAGAACTCCACTAGGTGCAGGTGATCTTCCCACGAACCACCGAAGTTCAGCTTACAAGATAATAGACCATTTATCTGCGGATGACATGCTGAACTGAACTTGAGATGAGTCCCCAAACTCTCTTGAAGACTCCGCCAAAAGTGCGATATGAATCTTGAATCTATGTCTGATATGATACTAACTGGCACTCCATACAATCTGATAATCTGCCTGAGGTATATCTCTGCTAGCTGATCCGTCGACTGACCAATTCTGAAGGGAAGAAAATGAGCTACCTTCGCGAGACGATCAACTATAACCCATATAGCATCTCTCCCAGCTGGAGATTTAGGTAATCCAGTTACAAAATCTATGGTAATGTATTTCTATTTCTATTTTGCAATCGATAAAGATTGAAGAAGTCCAGCTGGTCTCTGATGTTCAGCCTTAACTTGTTGGCAAACTAAACAACGAAAGACAAAACGGGCTATCTTCCTCTTCATGCTATTCCACCAGAAATGCTGACGGATGTCTCGATACATCTTCGTGCCACCGGGATGAATCCAATATTGTGAACTGTGAGCTTCTACCATAATCTCTTGTCTGATGTCACCATTGGGTACACAAAGACGCCTTCCATGTCGGAGTGTACCATCTTCATGAATGCATAACTCTGCTCTCCGTCCTGTTACACATTCTGCTCTCAGCCGCTGAAGCTTAGAATCCGCTGATTGTGCCATCTTGATCGTCTCAACTATACTGGACTGAACTTGTATGCTGGCCATTGATGCCACAATGGTAGAGAACTATCTCTATCCCCGTCTTCTGAAGGTCTGCTAATAACTCTGGTTGCGCTGTTAGAAAATAAACTCCAGCTCTCTTGCTCAACGCATCCGCTACTACGTTGGCCCTCCTTGGATGATACTGCAGGTTGATGTCATAATCCACAAGTAGCTCTAGCCATCTCTTCTGACGCATGTAAAGATCCTTCTGATTAAACACATACTTAAGACTCTTGTGGTCGATAAAAATCTCTACCCGATCTCCATACAAATAATGCCTCCACAACTTAAGTGCAAAAACCACCGCTGCTAATTCTAAGTCATGGGTTGGGTAATTTTTCTCATGAACACGAAGCTGACATGATGCATAAGCTACTACCTTACCATGTTGCATCAATACGCATCCCAATCATCTGCCTAAAGCATCTCAATAAACTGAAAATCCTCCAGTCTCATTTAGAAGCATAAAAATGGGGGTCGTCATCAATCCTTGCTTCAACTTCTCATATAAACTCTGACACTCTGCTTTCCAAGCAAAATGCACATCCTTGCGGGTTAACTGCGTCAATGGTACTAAAATTCGAGCAAAGTCTGATACAAACTACTGGTAATAGCCGGCCAATTCTAAGAAACTTTGAACTTCTGCGACGGTGCTGGGAACATGCCATGTCTCTACAGCCACTATCTTCTGGGGGTCAACTTCCACTCCACCTCTGGTGATGATATGACCTAAGTATGAATATGATCAAGCCAAAATTTGTACTTACTGAACTTTCCATACAACTGGTGTTCCCTAAGAATCTGAAGAACTATACGGAGATGCTGCTCATGTTCCGTCTCACTCTTGCTGTAGACCAAGATGTCGTCTATAAATACTATCATAAACTGATCGAAATAAGGCATGAAGATATGATTCATGAGGTCCATAAATACGGCTGGTGCAATGGTCGCTCCAAATGGCATAACAAGGAACTCCTAATGTCCATATCTTGATCAGAATACTGACTTCGGGATGTCTTGCTCTCTAACGCTGATCTGATGGTATCGACTGTAAGTCAATCTTCGAGAATACTGCCGCTCCACTGAGTTGATCGAATAAATCATCTATCCTTGGTAGAGGATATATGTTCTTGACTGTTACAGAATTCAAGGTACGATAATCAACACATAATCTTAACGTACCATCCTTCTTTTTCAAAAGAAGCATCGGGGCTTCCCAAGGTGATCCACTAGCACGAATGAATCCCTTGGTTCTGAGTTCTTTAATCATCTTATACAGGATATCCAACTCTGATAGTGCTATCCTATAGACTCTCTCTGACACTGGTGTCGTCCTTAGAATCAAGACGATAGTGAACTCTATCTCTCTCTCTCCGGTAGCATACCTGGAAGCTCTTAGGAAAATACATCAGGAAACTCTTCTACTACTCTAGAAAACCGAACTGCCTCTGCTACTGCCATCCGCAAGACTGGGGGAGAAGGTTCAACTTTGCCTCTGAAATAGGAAAACTTCGGTCCGCCTAGAATATCGAAAATAATCCTTCTAATATGGCAGTCTATTCTAGCATACTGATTCTTCAACCAATCCATTCCTAGGACCATATCATAATCGGCCATCAAAAATTCTATCAACCTAGCAGGAAACTCTCTACCGCTAACTACGATTCGACACGAGAAAAACACACTATCTACTCCCAAAAGACCGATACCAGTAAGTATATTAAGCCTCATTGATAATGACTCGGGCTCCAGTCCTATCCGTGTAGCGAATCGTGCAGACATAAATGAATACGATGCACCCGAATCAAATAATACTGATGCTGGAAAAGAGTTGACGAGAATGGTACCTGCCACCACCTTACCTGATGCCAATTCTTCTGCTACTGTCAGAGCCATAACCCGACCTTGTCCTCTTGGTGTTGGTCCCCTCTGCTAGAAACTTCTCTGCCGGTTCTGAATCTGAGCTTGGGTATACTGTTGAGCCTGAGGCAGCAATGGCCTAGGAGGTTGGTACTGCTGCTACACTAGTGCTGGACCTCTAACCAATATACTAGTTAAGGTTGATGCCGATAAACTGGCTCTATACAAGCAGGACCCTATCTTGTGATCTAGTGCCCCACAAGGTAAGCAGAATCCCTATGCTCTGTGTCACTCTAAAACCATGTGTCCTGGCTTCCCACATTGAGTGTAGCTTATTGCTGAAGACTGCTTCTGCTTCTGTTGCTGAGGATACGTTGGTGCCGAGTGCTGAACCGACGAAACTAGGGTCGCCCTCATAGGAACTCTAATAGTCAAAGCCCTAGCTGCCGGGGCTGGTGCTAATGACTGGGATGTCTTCCCATGGGACCTCTTCCTCCCTCCGGCTCGATCTACTATCCTCTAAGCAGTATACTCATGCCTCTTCGCTGCTCTCAAGACGACATCAAACGTGTGGTGCTCAAACTGCTCTATTGATATAATGATCTCTAGGTGGGGTCCCTACTGGAATTACTGTGCTCGGTGTAGTTCGGTTGACACTATGGTGGGAGCAAACCGACTAAGTCTAGAAAACTCGGCCGCATATCCATCGACCGTCCTTCCTATTTGCTTAATATTAGTGAATCTCGTCTGCAGATTATAGCGAGCTACTGCATCAAAATACTTTATCTACAACTTGTCGCTGAATACCGCCCATAAAATAGGCATCACCAAACCTACTACTAGCATCGTCCACCAGGTGCGGGCTAAGTCCAATAATCGCAAGCACACAACGGCCACCTTCACATCCTCAGAAATCCTAGCCGCTTCCAGGATAACCTCTGTGTCCTGAAGCCATGCATCAGCAGCAATAGCATCTTCAGTTCTGGTAAAGAAAGGAGGGTTCAGGCGCTTGAAGTTATTGGCTGCATTGTTCCCTTGGTAACCAACTCTACCCATAGAATCTTATACTGTCTAGTGCAGGGCATCACCCTGACGATCTTGTGATGCAAGCAATTCCCTGATGAATCCTACCAGGGTTCCATTGTCAGTCTCTGCAGGTTGGACTGGCTGAACTGGTAGATCTTGACCCCTGGAAGGCATAACCATGGAGGCTACCCCTGAGTGCTAGGCTTGGTCCCCAGGTTGTTGGTTCACTGGAGGTGCTCCGCCAGGCTGATCGGCAGGACCAGGAATAATGCCACTGAAGAAATGACATGGGAAACAATAAGGAAGGACTAAGATCGATTGAGGATATAAGCATGTGATCAGGTTAAGATTTCAGAAAGATTAGGAGACACGAGTAGAGATCAAGGGCGAGTGCTGATTGAGACATCTATTCGGTAAAACCCCCACACATCTTAATTTACAAGACCTGCATGGGCCACCACTTAAACCGTGTCATATCCCAGAACCAGAATACTGGAGAGCGGGGGACAGACACAGCCAGCTACGTATATAGAAATATAATCCACCTCGATATACGGTCACAGCTGTCTAGATGTATGAGGGTTTATCTACAAGCCATCAGTCTCTTACGGTCAAGAACAAGCCTAGTGTCTCAATCTCAAGCAAGTAATAATACTTACAAGATGTTAGACCATCAGATATTCAATAGTAAGACATCCCATATATGTCATATACAAATAATCATGAAGCTAGTCGTACAAAATACGAGGACTCGTAAGAGTTTCAATCATACATGATCAATCCTAGGATTTGTCAATCATGTTACAACCCTTAGGCAAACAAGAAATATAAGTATTCAACATGAGCTAACACTTGCTCGGCGGCTAAATGCCTCAAAAGAATAATTTTACAATTATAGTGGAAGAGCAAAATAAATCCACTCGTTGTCAGGATTTCTTCTAGTATTCACCATCTAGCTGGAAGGCTGGGAGATCCTCGAGACTCCAAAATTTGGCCATACAAAACTAGTTGGATCAGACCCAGAAAGAGCAAGTGCCACAAGGGAGGCTATACTTAAGAATTAAAACCAACATATTAGCACATGATACATAAAGGATAACGAAAAACATAAGTTTGAGAAAATAGGGTGATAAACCATAAGATAACTACAGGACTGTTCCAGTAACCAAGTTACAACCCGTAAACCAAACAAGGACTGAGGTTGTAACCCTTCACCTGAATAGAACTTAGTCTCTAACCAATTATCGAATAAGTAAAGCATAACAATAACGGGCTGAAGAAACTATTTACAGGCCTTGTCTAGGCAAGACTAGACTATACTCCATCCATCAATCATGGCCAAGCAATAAATACGGCTTGATACTTTAACTAACTAGGGTTATCACAAGCATAGTTACTAACAAGATGCATTGAGATGTTCCAACATCCATAAACCCTGCAGACTTAATCCAGGTTATCCGATTGCAAGTTGAGAGAGTTGGATTAGGTGACTTGGGGGTGCAACACATGACAGCGTGCTAGAAATGTGCCCTACTCGACGGTAGGCTACAAGTCTAATTAAAGCACCCGTATAACGGGACTGCCTGTAGCTGGAAAATCTATTTATGGACTACTTGATCAATCTAGTCATTATCCTAGTCAGATTCAGTATGAATCCCTGACCGTGGTAACTCGGAATCCATGTCCTAGACATGATGCAAGACGAGACATATAGCTTTACAAGTACAAACACCCACGGTGTCAAGACAAGAGTTACTTAGTAAGTCAAGATAGCCGTCGCAACAGCATATCAAGATTATCATGTTAGGTTACCTATCAAGTCAAGAGTGTGTCACAACGGACTACCATCAAGAATTATTATGTCAAGTTACTTGTCAAGAGTGCACCACGATGGGTCACTATCAAGAATTATCATGTCAAGTTACTCATCAAAAGTGTGCCTTATCAGGCCACTATCGTGTTCTATCCTTACATTATCATGAATGAGAGAAACTTGCATAAAATAGCTAGTAATATATTCTTGAAGCTAAGGAAAAGATCTACAACTTTCATGTTGGGAGTTGGAAGAAATTTTAGCCACAAATCAATGAAATGGGACATAAAACAGCCAAAAACAGCCAAAATAGGCACTATGTGGCACTATGCATCTATGCGGATTGGCACTATACGGGTAGACACTATACAGCTATACGGACTAGCTCTATACGGCAAGGTACTATGCATCTATGCGGACTGGCACGATGCGGCCAGGCACTACACAACTATGCGGAATGGCAATATGCGACCAGGCACTATGCATCTATACGGACTGGCATTATACGGCCAGGCACGATGCATCCATGCGGACTGGCTCTATGCGGCCAGGTACTATGCATCCGTACGGACTAGCACTATACGGCTAGGAACCATGCATCCATACGAACTGGTACTATACGGCCAGGCACTATGTATCTATGCGGACTGGCACTATACAGCCAGGCACTATGCATCTATGAGGACTGGCACTGTGCATCTATGCGACCAACACTATGCGACCATGCGGCCAGCACTATACGGCCAGCACTATGCAGCTATGCAGCCAGTACTATGTGGCCAACACTATACAGCCATGCGGCCAGCACTATGCAGCCATGCAGCCAGGACTATTCATCGTCCCTGCCAGAACCAGGACAAATGAACATAGAAGATGTCCAAATCTTATTTGGCCATAACTTCCTCAAAACAAGTCAAAATCTAACTTTTTAAAGGTCCATTTTGGGTAAAATTGAATTCTCTACAACATAGAACAATCAAAACTTAAAAATAATAAAGTTTGGTAGATCGAAACCCAAGAAAACCAGAAAGGCTACAAACTTAGATCTACAAAAATTCATCCGTCCAAACCGAAAACTCCAAGTTCTAAAGATGCTTAGAATCATGTAGAGAAGAAGATAGAACAATAAAATGGAAGATCCATCATGAAGCAAGTTACACTTGCCTAAACTCTCTAGGTTGGTGGGAGAGTAATGGAGGAGGAAGAAGAAGTAATAAAAGAAAGTAACGAAGAGAGAGAAATGGGGTGGTTGGATTTTATAAAGAGAGAGGATGGTTCAACATGTTGAACCAACCATCAAAATAAACCAAACCAAGCCATCCAAAGCAAGTCAAGTTGGACAAACCCAACCCAAGGTCAACCCTAGTCAAGATACATCAAGGCAACAATAAATAAATACAAAAATACAGTAAATAAAATACGGGTCAAAATCTGTATACGTACACTGGAATACGTATAACGGAAAACGGGAGTGACAGCTATGAGTTTTAGTCTGGTGTAGGGTTAGGGTTTTCATGAAACACCCTTCTCCTCTCTCGTTATGTACAAATTTAGGGGGGTCGGGTTGCTACTATCGGGCCTTTGGCCGAGCCTGGGGGTTCTGTATGGGCTATTGTTGCTTTAGTTTTTCTTTTTGTTTACTTTTCTTTTACTTTCTATTTTCCTTGCTTTTTTTTCCTTTATAATTAATTCTATATATATACATGTATATATTGATCTATACGCATCCTTATATAATAAATACAAGAAATACTTATAGAATATTATAAATAAAATAACCAACTAGTGGTAACTTATATTTAAATTTATTTACTAAATATATAGATACATAGAACTCAATCTATCAGCATATATATATATATATATATATATATATATATATATATATATATATATATTTCTTAACCCTACAAATAGAATTCAATAACAATAAAAATACTTATTCATGTCTTTATGTCCTATGCATCCATTTATATGAACATAAGGTATATGTATAGCCTATAAATCATCTAAAATCTAAAATAATATTTTAAGAAAACTGTTTGTCATTTCTTCATAATAAATATCAAAATAATAACTATCATTGATATTATATTTAACAATCATTTATAAAAATAATAATAGATCATTAAAATAAACTACCATTACACAAATACCATATACATCTACAGGAACGTCTTTGGATGCAACACTCTGTTACATGGGCTTGGGTTCGGTTCAGGTCAAGTCCAGGCTAGTTTGGTATAACCGGGTCTCCTAAAAGTCAATATTCTTAATAATAGTTAATTAAATTATTTACCGGGATCATGTCACAACTTGGCATGGTTTTTCTAGTTAGGACACCGCTATGGCTCGACCTTCCTTACCATGGCTAAAATACTAGCCAAGGCACGCCAATGCACTAATCGTGCTACGATTTCTAGTCATCTTCTGGTCAAAAACTTAACCATGACTAAAGCCTTTTATAATAATAAGTAATTAAATAAATAAATATTTATAAAAAATTCTAAAAGTCATCTTTTAATTCAAAAAAATATTTCCAAAATTTTGGAAAGAGGGGTTACAAGTGCCCTCTTTTTGTTAGAAGCGTATCGAGGTTAGCTTTCCAAAAAAATATTTTTTTGTAATTATTTACGTGAATATTTGGAGATTAATTTGAGTGTCGGTTGTCAAAAAAATTGACGTGTCACATTGTTTTTGAGATTCTGGGAGATCTCGAATACCGTTTTGCGATCCGTTTGAAGTTTTGGAAAGATGACATGAAGATCTACAACAAATAATTTTATTTCCAACATATAAATTTTCTAAAATATTTAAATTTTATTTATTACGTTGAATTCATATTTAACCGGTAATTCATCGATTTGGTTACCATTAGCCATAACAGCGATAACTTTTGCCCAAATCGTAATTTTGTGGCACGGTCGATTTTGGTGCACTCGTGGTGCTAAAATCTACCAAGATACACCCTCAAATCATTGAGTTTCACAACGTTTGACTAGTTAGTCAATAGTATGCCTCGATTTACGTGTCATGGATGTAGAACCCTGGGGGTGAATAGGGAAATAAAATAATTTAAACACAACAAGCAATATTCTTCAATTAAAAAGACAGAGAGAGGAAATCAAATGCGCGATGTATCCTGGTATCCTCTCTTGAGGCAATCCAGTCCCGGAACTCTCTCCGGCTTAAGTCCACTATTTAGTAAAATAGTACACACGAGTTTGGATCCGAAGAACTCGCCAACTTCAACACGAGTTTGGATCCGAAGAACTCGCTAACTTCTTACACACGAGTTTTCTTATGAAGGCTCGCCGACTTCAAATTGAAAGGAAGAGAACTTGTTGATCTTCTAACACTTGAAGATCGAAAGGTACAACTCTTGAATACTCTAGCACTTTGGGAATGGATGACAATTAAAAACCTGTGTAGAGATTAATGGTGGAGCTCTTGGTTGTTCGAAAATTTATGACAAAGAGTGGATAAGCCTTCAAGAAAGAGAAAGCTTCCATTTATAAAGAAACCAAGAGTAGGTAGCATTCAATGCTCCTGGATACAGCCTGACTGGCATACCGTCAGTATGGACAGGCATGCCGGTCTGAACAATAACAGTCATAATTATATCCATTTGGAGCATTTAATTCTAGCAATTAATGCTAGTGTTCGTCATTCAAAAATCAATTTTGTAAACCGGTATACCGTCGGTATGCCGCAGTATGCCGTCGGTACACCGATGTTTGTCACAGAATATTTTGTGATAAACAAAATGATATACCGTCTGTATGCCGGAGCATACCGTCGGTATGCCGATGTTTATCACAGAACGTTTTATGGCTCACAAAACAGTATACCACTGGTATGCCGGAGTATACCGTCAGTATGCTGATAATTATCACAGAACATTTTTGAGGCAAACAAAATGGTATACCGCCGGTATGCCGGTATGCCAACGTTTAACAGAACGTTGTGTGGTCTACAAACCGATATACTGTCGGTATGCCGGAGCATACCGTCGGTATGTCGATAATTCTCACACAATGGTTGTGGTCAATAAAACTGTATACCGCCGATATGCCGGAGCATACCGCCGGTATGCCGTTCTTTAAGAACTTGATTTTTTACTGAAGAATTAGAAGGCTTTTAGTTTTGTCATCCAACCTAAGTGTTTACAGAAAGACCTAGACCTTGTACAGACTCGAAATCTTGAAGTGTTGAGAGCCGTCTTTTCAAGGAACGCCGGTCTTTGCTTCAGTCTTCAAGACAATGAATGATATTCTTTAATAGACATACTTTATGTAGTAAAGCTTCTGAAATGATATCAATCTGAAAACAGAGAAAACTAAACTACGAAGATCCTGTTAATATTATCAAAATAAAATGTGCCAACAATGGATTCTAAAATTCGAACCGGGACTTGCTATAGCCAAAATTTCTGATTTGGATTATATTTTAGAATATAATTAGATTAAATTAGAATTTTAGATGATTTATTCCAGAATTAAATAGAATTAGTTAGGCTAACCCATTAGCCACTTTCTATAACTTTTAGAATAGGATTGTAGATCTAACTTGTGGTTATTCGTGCATGGGTTCGTGGTACGATGGTATGGTATGGTTTGATAGTTTATAGGCCAGAGTTTATCTTGTTATCAACTTATAAAACCAGTTTAATTCATGAATTTAGGCAAGTACATTATTGCTTTTTGTGCTTATTACATTATAATCCTATTCTCTATTGTGTTTTATTGAGTATCCAGTTGAGACACGATTGTGACATGATAGGCTTTATGTATCATTGCTCATTTATTGATTGTTTAGTGAGTCGGAAGGAGAAATGCTAAGTAGGTATGTGAACATAGCCCAATGATTGTTATTGTGGATAGCTAAGTCATACACCTCACGTATGGGTTAGTCGTACCTTTTTATTGTAGATAGCCATCTATGATGTGTCGTATTAATCCAAACCGTTCACATATCAAAAAGTATTTCAAACGCACACTGTCTGTTAGTCTTCAATGATCATGATTTAGTTGTCTCGTTCATACATATTCTTTCTAGTGGTTTCTTGTACATGTTTATTGTTTCCAGTTCATATACATGTTTTTCTTATTGTTATTGTTTACAGTATCCCTACTGTCTAGCTTATTTTGTATTAAGTTACTTTATTCCAATAGGGTTGTACTTTGCGTATTTTCTGACTGGATCGTTGCAGGTACTTGCCTTGCTTCCTACTTTTGCGCTATAGACCATACAGAGGAGATAGAGATCTTGGAGGCTAACCGTAGATTTTAGATAGATTAGTTAGTTCTTTTTATTTAAATGTTTAGCGAGTTTGTTCCCAAAAATTATTTCTTATTGTATTATTAGATTTGTAAATAAAATAGTTATTATGAATGAGCAATTAGATATGATTTTGTTATATTTCGGATTGACATTGAGACCTACACAGTGTCCTACCGTCGATGTTGTGGCGTAGGCTGGGCTTGGCTACGTACTCGTATCCTGAAAAGAGGAAGTGAGTCGTGACACCAAGGGTGTGCCACTCAATCGAGTTCCCATGTGCTATTTATTTGCGAATGACACATGAGACTAACTGGGTGATCATCGGATTCAATATGACTAGAAAATATATTTTGGACTCTAACCTAGCAAACCCCACTTGGTAGAGCACGTTATGTTGCCATGATCGGGTAGAATTACTTTGAATTTATTTTAAGGGATTTTGTATAGCGGAATAGGTTTAGGTACAATTTTGTATGTATATGATTATATATTTAATTATTTAATGGAATTATAAATATATATGCTTATAATGGTTATATATATATATATATTAATTTATTGGTTTTAATTATATATATATTTAAATAGTGTCATAAAAGGCTTACTACATAGTCCTGGTGAATTATGATTTCTATTTTTATACATATATATATATATATAATATATTATATATACATATACAAGTAAGCTAAAAAACTAAAAGGGACAGTGAAGGGACAGTGGAGAAAAGGGGATAGTGAAGAAAAGGCGCAAAATGGTGCAAAATATCGTAGCCTTTACTAGTAAGCTCAAAAACTAAAAGGGACAGTGAAGAAAAAGGGGCGGGGAGGCGAGCTCCCGCTTAAACCTAAAAACCATGAACAAATTCTTAAAGTCAACAGTTCAGGAAGTGCCAGAATCCCTCCTGGACGTGCTTGCAGTATCTGCTAACCTTGTGAATCTGTCTGAGAACCTCACAGATCAGTTGGTTAGAGGTATATAGGTGCCCTTCATATCTAAATTTGTTATGATTCTTCCAAATAACCTATGTGATGGCGGCTGCAACGATTTATTGGCCGTACGAGGCTCTACCCTAGGTGGCTAGAAGATTGTTGAAGCCCCCAACACCCTGGTTTTGGAGCCAATCGTTAGAGAACCTGTCCCATACCTTCGTAGCTAGATCTACTATTGAGAGGACGTGGTCGACTGTTTTAGGCTGGCGTGCCATGCAGTAATGACACGCTGAGGCTAAGCTGAATCCAATGGTGGCAAGGGTGTCATCGGTGGGGAGTTTCTTGTGAAACACCCTCCAAATAAGGAATGACGTCCTGATAATGGAGGGAGGCGCACCGATGCCGCGAACCGCTCACCATGCCAAAGCAAGAGAGAAAGAACCATTAGCCATCAGGGACTACCTCAGAGAGTCTGGAACCGACCCCACCACCAAACCAGATACGGCTAAATCTACAGCAGCCTCTTCTCCACTCCAAGCTCGGACCCTCTCCCAATTCCACTCACCAACACAAGACCACACCTCTCTAATCGCACTGTTGGTTGGGGTGCCTGGATTAGAAGGGAGAAGGATGTTCCCGGACAACCATTCATAGAATATTGACGGATTATATATATTGTTTTTGTTATTTATATATATATATATATATATGTAATAGTGTATATACTCTACATATATCGTAATATATATATTTTTTACATATATCGTAATATATATATATATATATATATATATATATATATATATATATATATATATATAATAGTGTATATACTCTACATATATAGTAATAATATATGTAGAGTATATACACTATTATATATATATATATATATATAGATATATATATATATATATGTATGTATGTATGTATAAACCAAAATAATATAAACCTAAAAAAACCTATTTACTTTCTCCCCCCCTTTAGCGTGTGTGCACAGTGCCGCGCGTGACCAACTTAGTGTGCATGCCGCCCGCCGCCTGGGCCACCACCGTGCGTGTCCAGATAAGGTGCCAGCGCTGGCAACAGCAGCCACAGTAGCAGGCAGCAAAAGCGGCAGTAATAGCGTACATCAGTAGCAGTGCGTGGACATACACGTGTGCAACAGCCGCCGCGACCACCTCCTTCATGGCCGGACTTCCCTCGCGCACCGACAAACTCCCTCGAAAGCTCTGCTATCCTCCTTGATGCGTACCTTGGGCTATTCGTGCATTTTGCATGGGATCCCGACATAATGCACGTGAATTCGAGTCCAGAATTGTATTTTGTTGCAGCAACTTTGGGCATATTTTTTGGATAATTCGACTGTTTGATCGTCGATCTGATTTTTCATCTCAATCTTGGTATATACTCCTTCGCTCACTTAAATTTTTAACCATTAATTCGATCGTTTGATAGATCAAAACCGGCCACCAAGTTGACCATTTAAATTACGTTTATTTTAGATAGTTTCATGGAGCCAACTTCGCAAATTTCTTTCTCCCTCGTCAAAGTTCTAGTGGATGAACCACCAACTCCAATGTGCAGCAGTTATAACCACCTACATGCCATAAAGATTTTAGCTTCATAGGGTGTTGTTTGGTTGGTTGAAATTGACACCAAAGTCGGTCTCTCAAAATTATAATTTCCAACATGTGAAATTATGATTTTGAACCCGGGACACGGAATTCCAAATCTGACATAGCCATTGGACTCATGGTATCATTTTTGGACAAGATTGACATATAATTTGTCAATTTTGGACAATCTTTGTCTTGGCACATTTTTTGGTGCAAAGCGGGTACAACGGCATACTCCATTTTGGCCCAAATTACTATTTTTCCTATGTACCCAGAATTGGACTTATGGGTAACCTATCCAAGCTATTTTGCTTATTCTGTGAATGTTCGCAATGTCTGTTTCAACATCCAAAGATGTTTATGGGAGTTCCACCTTTAATCTTTATTTGGATTGACGAGTTCGCTTGTAGGACATCGTCGAATCATCTGGCAATCTTTCGATAAGATACCGTGCGACTATGATCTTACTTTATTTCATACTATACATAGACTTGTTATTTTGTGTCAGGATTAGATGTGCTAGGAGAGTGTCCAAGTGTGACTTTGGTGCCGTCGATGACTTATAGTAGTTGTGTGTGTGACCTAATGTGTTAGTAGACTTCCTTGTGTTGAAGTTATTTTTTAATGACTTCTATGACTTGAATACGACTTATGACATGATACTTGGAGTGAGAGTTACATGAGTATTGGCACGCACTTTATACTTGGCTCGTACAAGTGGTCCGTGCGACGGATCATATATGACTAGTTGTGTTGTTAGAGGATTTGAACTTGTACTACTCCTAGACGAGAAAGACTATTAGTAGTCGTACAGGATTACCCTATCCTTATATGCCTCAGCGTGTCGAGTTATAGGCTATACTAGTGGATATTCTATTATCGTTTGTAGACTAGTCTTCGGTTTGGGCGGAAGTATGCTAGTATATTCACGATATTAGTTGACGCTAATATCACTCCTTACCTGCATGTACAATCCTAAAGTAGTCTTCAAGTCCATTACACTTAGATGGATAGTTTACCTTGTCAATTATATTCATGTTCATGTATATTTCTTTTATTGTTCATGTTGTGGCTAGTTGTTGTATCTTGTTACATTCCTCTGAGGACCTGATGATCTCTCCAGGTTTTTGCTGAGCTAATAGTGTAGACAGGTGGATGATATGATTTTGGTTGCAGGGTTCAGGTATTGCTCGTAGTGTAGTTTATCATTTTTTATGCTTTTTATTTCCTTTCCTGTTATATCTTGCTCATTTAGCCTAGTTTTACTGGACCTCTATTATTTTTTGGTTCCATTCCAAACATATATGCTAATGGGCTGCAGACCATGACATATATTATTTGTTCTTGATTTGGTTCATTATTGTAGAATGAGACATATATGTTTACTTTACAGCGTACTACGATTATGATAAGTCCATTAAATTAGAAATATTTATTCTAATCGTACAGCTGGCATGCTCATGCCATGGGTTCCCAATATATTTTGGAACTGGGGCGTGACATATTTTTGTGGTGTTCCATACAAATCGAGTTAGCCATTTTGGTTACGTTATTGTACCAAGCGGGCCTGCAATATGATAATATAATAGGATTTCAATCCACAACTGCCTTGAAAACTCTTTTGAATTTACACATCATCCTTGAAGCTCGAAATTGAAGTCGATTAACTTCTCTAATCTCTTTATCACTACAACAGATATGGGATATGATAGCGTGCGCTAAACGCTGTAGAATGCATATTATAGCGTATTTCGCCCGCTATATATGCCCCCGCTATAATAACCCCATGTACAAGAACGCTATAACTTTATAGCGTTCACGAACGCTATTCATGGATTATAGCGTTCATTGATGCTATAGACAATGTATAGCGTTTTGAAACGCTATAAGATAGTTATAGTAATTAGGAACGCTATAGAATTTAATAGCATTCATGAAATCTATTAATTTATTATAGCGTTCATGAACGCTATAGACATGTTATAGCACTTACAAACGCTATATAGTTTACATAGCATTTACGAACGCTATAGTTCATTAATAACATTTGTTAACGCTATAAATGTGTTATGGCGTTCCTGAACGCTGTTTATTTTTAATTGCGTTCCTGTATGTTATTGTTTGTTAACAGCGTTTCGATATATATCTACTTTTTATTGCATTTCTTTCCTGCTATTATATGTGCAACAATAGCATGTCAGAATGCTATTGTAGAGTCAAAATTCTGTATTCAAAAATTTGTAGAATGCAGCACATCAGAATACTATTACAGATAATGCCACAGTTACACAAAATGTAGGTATTCAAAAATTTAAATGCGAATCAATCACAGAATAAATTCCGAACATAAGTAAATTCATTAATTTCACTGTCAAGAACATTCAAAATCCTTCATAATTTTTTTAAAATTAAACATTAACATCGTAGTCAGCGTTTAATTGTTTCCATACATATATCCAAAATATTTTATATCCAAAATTTAGCTCGAACCCTTCAAGCCTATCCACAACCAAAGCTCCTCAAAAATCCTCTTACATCAAACCTACACAAATATAGGGAGGAAACATTAGTGTTCCTGGTTAATAAACAAGCAGTTGAATTTATGAGTTAGCTATCAGTAGAAAATTGCCTAAAATTCTATGAGTTATAATCAACCAAACAACTGGAATCCATTGTCAGTTGAATTTATTAGTGATCCATTCATATCCATACATACATAGCACGTCCACAACTTGTGGCAATAGAGGGCATCCCCTGTTCTTTGTTATCTAAAATCCAATATATACCACAAAAAGAACTTAGAAAGGTACACTAGACTTATTAATTGATGTAAGCATTCGTATTTGAGCCACTATTACAAACACCCCCTATATTTTAGAACCAACAATAGAAGTGTAAAAGCAACATAATATGACTTCACGTACTTGCAGGTAAGTAATTAAAACAATGTGAAGTCCATAAGAGGCATTAGCAAGAATATCTTCCAAAGCTCGAACCATAATACTAAGTTCTGATGGACCTTCTTTTCCAAGTTCACCAACAACATATGCTTTCCAATACATTCAAATATTTGTCTACTTGGGGATAGCTTTTAGACAACATTATTTAATGCACAAACTCGATGGAATGAAACAGTCTTATGAGGAAGAACTTTCTTATTTCATTTCTGTTTCTGTCAGATCCTCCAGTGATTCAACCTTTCAAGATGAAGCCTTCCTCAGTTCTGACATGGAGTGGCACAGTTGACCCTTTTTTTTGGTCACCCATAAACGACTTGGACTAATTAATTTGGTCAAAGTATCGAACTAATTTGACAGTCACATAGATGTGACCAGAAATCCTGAAAGGGATTTAATTTGATGCAAGTTCATGACTTTTTAGCATGGTGCCAAAGTCATTTAACTTTGGTTTACATAACTCACATATTAGTTATTTATAAGATGAGCCAGACAAAACATTGAAGCCAAGTAAATTAGTTATTATTACTAAAGATCAATATACTTGTAAGGAAGATATGAGGAAACATATCTACTATAGTTGCAACTAGGAATGAAATGATGTTATGTCATCTATAGTAGCAGAACATCATCATACCAAACCCACCTAATTTGTCAGGTTATGGTGAGTTTACTGATCATGACTGTTATGCAAGCAAATACATGTTATTTATAGACACAGTCAAGTCTCATGCTATTTATGCTCATGATGTTAATATTATCGTCTAAAATATGAGAAATCAAAGTGAGTACTTGGAAATACATACAAGAATGACAGGGAGGGCAGGATTTTCCACTGTCAATGTGAACTCTTCATTCCACTCCGGATTAAGGTTCCTTCTTTTTACACGAGAACGTAACTTCTACAAGATATTCAAGACAGAGAAGAATAGTTAATACAAACTGATATCTTTTTTCAGGAAAAAAAGAGGAGAGAGAGTTATATTGTTAAACTGATATACTATTTTCATACCACCCGTAATCAACTTTATAGTGTCATATGTTGTAAATTTCTTTATAAATATTTGAAGCTTATAATTCGGGGACTCATCAAGGAAACCCGTAATGCTTGAAAACTAAAATTTTGTAGTTCTAAAAACATGTAGGTTACCTGCGATGGTGAGTTGCATTGACATTGACATTGCATATATTACAAAAATATGTTTCTTCAGAAAGATCAAGCAATTTTTTAATTTGAATAAATCTGTGAAAGTTGGAAGATAAGCCAACTAGGACGACAAAAACAGTTTTTATCCTGAATTTTTGGGATCGGCTGTTTGAATCATTTTCTTCCATTCAGCTCTGTTATTGACCGTTATCTGAATCAAACTAAACAGAATTGAGTGTCTAGACCGGGGAAGAAGAGCAGCATGCTATCCATTTTAATGGAAGTTTAATTTCACCTGTTCTCCCTTTTTTTGTTCATCATAATAATAAAAACCCAGAAAAGTAACTACCAAGCAAAGAAAAATGTCTAGCTAACTAACATGATGAGTGTGCCTAAAAGCTATCCGCAAGTAGACAAATATTCTAGCATCTAGAAAGTTGTTTTGCTTAAAAAACAAGACTTCTGTAAGAACTCACACCTTGATTGGGTACTTAACTTCTCCCCTTTCATTTGTGGTCTTCAATGCTTGAACTGCATCTACAACCTATTGAAAAAAGTTCTATTATTTTGGATTCACTGTACGAAAATGACTAGTCAATGATGAGGATGACACAAAAATGGGGATTAAAAACAAGACTTCTTCCAAAATAGAGCTGAACAAGGGCCACCTCGACTACTGCTACTAGGCACTCGCGCGATGTGCGGCACGAACACGGTCTACTATTTCGTCTGTAGCTGTGCGTACGGGGAGGAGGGGCTGAACAAAGTCCATACAGACGAGGTGGAGGAGACGAAGATGGCTGTGATGAAGGAGGTAGACCAAACTAACGTGTGATATTCTGTTTCCACAATGTCCCCTCTCCATGTATTTTAAGTTGAGCTCCTGTTGTCTAGTACAAAGTACAATTTGAGAGCATTGTAATTTGTTTATTATATGTGCGTGTTAATAAGGACGTTGCTAAGTTGCCTACTGTTCTGCAGTTCTGGTTTGTTCGTTACGTGTCGGTCTTTCAATAAAGAAATTTTTGGCATGTGGCAGGGCGGTCAAGCTTATGGTCTCCGTATTAATAATTTCTGTCATGTATATGAGGTTCCCTGGAACCATGGCACTTCTAGTGTTTTTCTTTTTCTTCTTTCAATTCATTAGTAGTGAATTTTGCAGTTTGTGTTCGCTAGGGATACCAAGAAGTTAAATAGGAACATAAGAACCCCAGTTCTAGCAGTACAGTTTGCATTATTATGTGTGTGAAAGGGAATCAAAGAGATTAAAGGACTATGGATATAATGTTTAGTTGAAATCAAGGATTTGATCAATAAGCTATGTTGAACCGATAGGGACAAAGACAGGATAGGAGCATTTTCAGTCCTAAAAAAAATCTTGATAACAGAGTTTCAGTCCGAAATAGAGCTAATTAGAATTTCAAGGACCACAATTTCTTGCAAAATCGATCTAAAGCATCATTAGCACGAAATCAGCAGAACATCATGATTAGGGTTAGGGTTACGGACCTGGAGAGGATCTGCTTGTCGAGATCCTTCCTGAGATTGAATGCCGATCCGTAGGTGACATTATTGATCATCCTCTTCTTCACCTCTATGTTCCTCCGTGCCTAGACCACGAAGTACACCAAACGGAAGGACTTTTCGTCCATGGTCCAAAAAAACTACAACAAAAAGAATTAGGGTTTTCTCACCGATTCTCGACTCGTTCGAGCGGGTGAGAGCCGACTATGTCCCCCTTGACTCCGTCCAGCCCGAGCCGGAGGATGTCATGGCTGCCGGTGAGATCGTGAGCGATTGATTTAGACTCTATTGCTCTTCTTCTTCCTTCTATCAACTAATAGAGCAGGTACAAATGAATATATGGCGACGACATGGACAGTAAAGCCCGAGCCCCCATCGGTTTAGTGTTAGGGATTTTATAGAAAAGGGGAAAATATGGAAATATTTTGAATGACTGCTGCTTTTCTCTTTTTAAGGAAGCTAGAAAGATGAAGACAGTTACTCAGAGGTGTTTGATTTGGGAACTGGGCCTAGTCCTTAGATGAGGATCTAAGGGACACAACTAAAAGTGAAAATTTATGCGGAAATAGGAAAAAGGCTAAGTGGGAAACTAAAAGTAAAAATTTGTGGAAGGATCTTTAAAAGGGAAATGAAAAGTTGTATAAAAATTTAAATTTTAAACTTTTTGCTATCATCTTTTTTTGCACAAATTTAGGATAAATGTTTTATTTTTATATTTAATTTATGTTATAAAAATTTATTTTCAAAAATTGGGTATATTTCAAAAAATATTTTATACACAAAATATAATCATTATATCCCTTAAAAATATAATTTTCTATACTATTATTTTTTCCAAAAAATCTTTCTTATTTATTTATTATTTATTATTTATTTATTTTTATTTTTATTTTTTTGCTTTTTTTTGGAAAAAAGTTCAATTGTTTTTTTTTAGAATGATTTTTTAAAAAAGTTTTTTTGTTGTTGTTTTCTCAGTTATTATTATTATTATTATTATTATTATTTATCATTTTTTACCTGGAATATGGATCTTCAATTACAATGCACAAAAATGCATGTCGTAAATGAGTCTCTAATTACAACATGCAAAAATGCATGTCGTAAATGAGTATTAATTTTCAAACATAAGACATATCATTTTGCTATGGACGGTACCGATTTAATTTCTAAAAATCCAACGGACGAGATTGTCCGCTATCGAAAATGTTGTAAATTATACAGCAAAACTGAATCGCTCCTATAACTTATTTTTTTAATATAAAATAGAAAACTGTGTTGTTTCTCCTATGATTGGAATAATAGATAGTTCAATTGTGAGCATTCGATTAACTCGGTTAACCGAACTGAATTACGAAATACCGAATTCGACCGAAAATCGAATAACAAAAATTGAAACCAACCAAAATATCCTGTACCGAACCAAACTGAACGGAATAAATCTGTTCGATTTTTAGTTTATTTAGTTTAACCAATATTTCAGTTTATTTATATTTTTTTGTCAATATATATAGTAACTAAATATACAAAGATATATTTCGTATGTATATTACTTAATTTTCTTATTGGTTTAACAGAATCCGAATCCCAAAACCGAAATCGAATAAGAAATTTTGGTATTTTCGAAACTAAAACCGAATCGAATTTTTTTCAAACCGAACCGAATCTCTTATTCGGTTATGTTCGGTTGGAATTTGGGTCCAAAAACCGAATAATGCTCACCCATAGACATACGGGCATAGCAACATTCAAAAAAAACTATACCTTTAACAGCATTCATAACACGCTATATAAAGTTCTGTTAACAGCACTGCATAATGAACGCTATTGACAATGACATTATAATAGCAGGAAGGCTTCAACGCTATAGAAAAACTTCTATTGTATGAACGTTTAATAGCACTTCAATATGAACGCTATGGATGATTATATTATAATAGCAGGGAGGCTCGAACGCTATAGATAAACTGTTATTGTATTCTATTTTAATAGCACTGCGGAAGGAACGCTATTGATGATGACATTCTATAGCAGGGAGGCTTGAACGCTATAGATAAACTACTATTGTATGCCCTATTTGTTGTAGTGTATTTTGGATTCTCGTTATTCCTTCTTTCGAAAAGATGAACGCTCGTGCTTGGTGAACCATATCTTCCATCATTAGATGGGACGTAGTGGATAGAGTATTATATAAGGGGGTGATTATTAAGAAAGGATTGGGTAGGTACCTCTATTAGGTAGATCGAGTAGGTCAGATGGGCAATATAGCACTCTCATCAAGTACTTGAATCTAGCGAAAGATTTTAGGATCAGTGGATTACAACCCTTCTACCCTTATCTATGTTAGATAGAGATATTTTGGAGGAGCCAGAAGGAACATACAGTAGGACTTTAGAGATTAGTTGTAGTTCCCCACTAGAAATGATAGTCACCCGGAGAAGACTAGTTGGAAGGGGCCAAGGGTCTCGTTATAAATAAAATGATGAAGCGAGCATCATCTAGCATTAACTTCCACCCATACTCAATAGAAAGGTGTATAGTGGGTAGGCATATTCATGAGTGCTAGAGGATAGATTAAAAAGAGCCAATTGTAATCTATCATTTAAAGGTTGACAGGTGATCACCGATAGATTTTAAGAAATAGATTTAGTTATTATATCATTCGAGATTAGACCTACCCATAGACTCAACAGTGAAATTGGAAACCTTACCTTAAGAAGACTGGTGGGTTATACCCATTGATATAGGGTAGTAGAAATTCTAGAACACCTTGTAGGTAGAACATTAGGGTTGGACTATGTTACACGTAGGGGTTATGAAGTAGGAGGGATCATGGAAGTAGCACTATGAAAAAAGATCAAAGAGGGTTTGGACCAAGCGGACTACATACTTAGTGTATAATACCATGTTAGTGAAGATAATACCTTAGAAGACCCGATCATATAAGCGAGCAAAAGGGATTGGAGATAAGAAGTTCTAGGGTGTTATAAGTTAGGTCATGACCTTCAACGATTAGTTAGTCATAGTCTTGAGAATCAAATGCTATCATACAAAACTTTGATAGAAACGACGACATTCTGATAGTAGTAGAAGCTCGACACCCTCTATATGACTAATCATCTAGAGCTCAGGATTATTCTAGAGCCTCATGTAGGGTTCATCCTTGATCATGCCACTACACCTTCAATTTCGAATACGTTTTCGAATTTTCGTCCCAATATTTTGTCATCATAATTTTTCTCATTTAGGTGAATGAGTATAGCCTATATCCCTATCCTAACTCGAGAAACACTAACGATAAATCTTTACTCCTCTGTACCTTCATAAATATACCATCAATATCACGGTATATACCAGTACTTACCTACTCTAAACTTTTCTTAATCAAGTCACTATGACTTAATGCCCCTTATATATAGTCACCTTGACTTCTTCCAATAATGACTTCCTAATCCTTTTATGTAGTGCTACCATTTATTTTTGATAATTCGGGGTTCCATATTCGCAAGATTGTAGGGCCTCACAAATTTAGGGTTTTCCTATATTTGCGAGTAATTGGGAGATTCTTCGTTCCAAATAAGCTAATAAATCAGTAGTGTGACACCCACTTTCTAATCAGACAATTTGGTGTCCGCTACCGTGACTTTAATATTTGGAGCGCAAGACTAGTTGTTGCCTTCAAACACATTCCATATACATGACCTAGACAAGTCCACCTTCGATTATGCCGACCATGTCCCACTCAAATGCGTCTTCTTGTGCACTATTTTTTTAAGATACAACATTACGGCCTAGGGTCTCAACCTTAGCCACTCTCACGATACCGTTGGCCATTCCAACCCAAATAGGAGGCTCGACCTTGACCCAACCCTTTTGACCCACTATACGATTTTAGAGGCCAAGCTATTAAACCTGGTGTTAGATATAGCGCTTTAAGAAAATCCCCCTTATGATAGATTTTAGGGAGTTTTTTACGAATAGAATGGCTTGGTAAGCCATGTATTTAAGGCTGGACCTAACACCATGAAGAACCATTATTTATAGAATTATTAATTTGAAGAAGATATGATTCCACGCTTCATGAGACTAGTTAAATACCTAAGGTGGGTAGAAATTTCATGGATACTGTTTGGGTTATTGTTTGCCATTAAATATCAAAGACAGGTATTACAGAATCACTGAAATTTATTGCAAACTCGCTTGTACAAAGAAGAGCGTAGAAAAAAAATCCTAGGAAATAATCTAAGTTTAATTTTTTAGTTTTTTATTCTGGAGGGTGACGGTGGAGGCTCGAGAAAGTGTATCAACTCTACCTTACTCCTTGGACTATCCGACGCAGTCTTTAGCTCTTCAAGAAATTACCTTTCGAAGGTTGCCAGCCTTGGATTGCCAACCATTTGTATGGATGTGGTACCCTGCTATTTATAGTTGTAACACCTATATTCTGAATACATATTTTTGTCAAGCTTGCATGTATTTCAGACCTATATTTATTTTCTCGGATTTTGGCATGTACTTGTAATTGGCTTGACTTGCAGATTTTGGTTCTCGTAATTGGGTATTACCTGGCTTGGTTTATTTTGTGGAGGAGAATTGGTTTGATTTGGTTTGGTTTGGTTTAACATGCATTTGGAAAACCTTAGCCTATGCTTCACCCTCAACACAACACACCCACCTCCATTAAATCCCATCTAACTTTTCTCTCTCCTCTTCATTCTCTCATTTATTTCTCCATCTTCTTCTTCTTCCTTCCTCTACACAACTCACCAACACCCATAGGCAAGTGCACCTTGCCACCATATGAGAATCCTATTTTATTTGTCCATTAGCTAGATTAGGCCATGGTGATCAACATTAGTGCTTGACATTTTATGATTTGGAGTCTCTATTGTTCTAGATCTAGGTTTTAACTATTTTTGGATTTACATGGTTTTGATCTATTTTAGTTGGGTTTTTGTGGGTTTTGATGCTTCCATGTGGAAGAGAATTCAATTTTACTCAAGTTAGAACTTTGAAAATCTAGATTTGGCTTTGATTTGACTAAGATATGAAAGATTGAATTTTTGGGTGTTCTTGATGTTCCTCTCGGCCTGGAGAAGAAGATCTACAGTCTGCGCTCTTTAGCGCAACACTGAACCGTGCAGCATTCCCCGCGCCGCGCTCTTTAGCGTTGGTCGCTGACTGCGCAGCCTGGCCGCTGCCCGATTGCGCAACCAACCCTACGCCATAGGCTCCTGCACGCTTGACCCTTGCGCAGTCTGCATCCTGCGCCATCCATTGCCTGCGCAGTCTAAGCCTACGCAGTCTGCATCCTGCGCCTGCGCCAACCATTCCTGTGCCAACCATTTTTGCGTACTTCACCCCTGCGCAGTTTACTCATGCACAGTCTGCCCATGCGCCATCTGCCCCTGCGCCCTGTGCCCTGTGCCCCTGCACACTTGGCACCCTGCACAGCTGACACCCTGCGCAATCCAACCCCTGACCCCTTGTGCAAACCATTGGCTCTTAGAGTTTTGGTTTTATTTCTTTAAGCTTGGCTCTTCTATAGCCCTGTATATTGATATTTTATTAGATATTTTACGCCTTTTGTCATGAACTTGATTTTACTTAATATGTTTGGAATGACTATTGTATATGGCATGGTATGGCAAGGAACTAGCATAACACGACAATGACCCATAGTGGTGCACTCCTGACATAACCAACCTGACATGATAGTGGCCCGTCGTAGTGCATTCCTGACAAGTACCCTGACATAATTTATCTTGATGCTGTTACGACGGCTAACTTGACTCGTATAATCAACTTGACACCGTGGGTGTTCCTGCTTGCTTGCTTGGGTAATCCACTTGTCTTGTCTTGCATCATGTCTAGGACGTGACTCCCTGGTTCCCACGGTCAGGGATTCATACTGAATATGGATTAGGCTAATGACTAGATCAAACTATAGTTCATGGAGAAATTCCAGTTACAGGCAATCTCGTTATCTGGGCGCTCTTAATTTGACTTGTATCTTGCCGACGAGTAGAGAACATTTCCAGCACACTGTCATGTGTTACACCCTCTAAGTCACCTAAGGGTATATCGTCTTCTGGGCGATGTACCCAACCATACTCTCAACCCGCGGAAGGATAACTGGATGGTCTGCAGGGCTTGGGACTGGAAAATTTTCATTGCATCTTGTTAGTAATTAGGCTTGTGACAACCCTAGTTAGTTAAAGTAGTAAGCCGTAGTAATTGCTTGGCCGCTTGTGAATGGATGATGTCTAGCCCTGTCTAAGTCTTGTCTAGTCCCTGTACCTGGTACTTCTGAACATGATTGCTTTACTTGCTTTAACAATAATTGGGTAGAGACAAGGAGCTATTCAGGCGAAGGGTTACAACCTCGGTCCTTGTTTGGTTTACGGGTTGTAACCTGGTTCCCAGAGTGGTTCCACGTCCCTAGTCGTTTATTGTCTTGACGTGCTCTTTATTACTTGTACTTTCTTTTATTTTCTTATGTTCTGATATGCTGGTTTTTTTCTTATTTCGTGGCCTCCTTTGTGGCACTTGCTCTTTCTGGGGTTTGACCCAGCTGGTTTTGTGTGGCCAGATTTCGGAGCAGCACCCGAGGATCTACCGAACCTCCAGCCCGATGGTGGCGACTAGAAGGAACCCGGGCTACGAGTGGATTTTCTATTTTGTTTCGCTCACTCTATTGTAAAATTATTCTTTTGAGGCATTTAGCAGACGAGCACATGTTAGCTCGATGCACTTTACTTACTGTATGCGTACGGGCTGTAAACATGATTAACAAATCTTAGGGTTGATCATGTATGACTTAACTCTTGCTAGTCCTAGCATTTTGTACGACTAGCTTCATGATCAGCTGATATGTAATATTTGGGACGCCTTTTATTGTATATTTGGTGGTCAAACATCTTGTGATTATATTATTTGCTTGAGATTGAGACAGTAGGCTTGACCTTAAGAGACTGTTGGCTTGTAGTAAACCCTCATATCTTGACAGTCGTGACCGTATAGCGAGATGGACTTCATTTCAATATACGTTGCTCGCTATGTTCGCCCCCGCTCTCCAGTATTCTGGTTCTGGGGCGTGACATGGTTTAAGTGATGGCCCATGCAGGTCTTGTCAATCAAGAAATGTGAGGGTTTACCGAATAGATGTCTCAATCAGTATTCGCCCTTGATCTCCGCCCGTATTTTCAAATCCCTGGAATTCTTGCCCTGATTACATGCTTGTATCGTTGATCTGTCCTGGTCCTTCCTTATTATTGTCCATGTGTCGTCTTCTTCAGCGGCACTGTACCTGACCCCACCGATCAGCAAGGAGGAGCACCTCCTGTGGACCAGCAGCATCCTGGAGATCAAGCCCAACACTCCGGAGTAGCCTCCAGAGTTGTGCCTACTGGAGGAGAACCCCCAGTTCAGCCCGTTCAGCCTGCCGAGCCGGATGATGGCACCTTGGTGGGACTCATCAGGGCCTTGATAGCTTCTCAGGATCGTATAGGAGACGCCTTGTACCAGAGTATGGCAGATGCTTTGACCAGAGGCGGTCATCCGGGGAACAGCGCGGCCAACAGCTTCAAGCGTTTGAACCCTCCATTCTTCGACGGCAGTGAAGATGCGATTGCCACGGACGCTTGGCTTCAGGATACCGAGGTGGTTCTGGAAGCAGCTAGGATACCTGAGAATGAGAAGGTGGTAGTGGTACGCCTGTAGTTGTTGGACTTAGCTCGCAGTTGGTGGGCAGTACAGGCCATGGGATTAGTGGCACCCATTGCTTGGACAGTATTTAGAGAAAGATTCCAGACGAAGTATTTCGATGTTGTGGCTCGGTATGACCTGCAGACCCGATTTACCAACTTGAAGCAAGGAGGTAGAACAGTTGACAGTTATACATCTGAGTTTTCTAGGCTCAGTAGGTTTGCCCCCACCTTGGTTGCGACCGAGTTTGATAGGGCCCAGCGGTTCCAGCAGGGGCTGCATTTGGAGATCTTGTTGGCAGTCGAGCAGTTCGAGCACTAGACGTTCGACGCGGTATTGAGAGCGGCTAGGAGGCATGAGTATACCTCCCAGCGGAACGTGGATAGGATCGGAGGCAGGAAGCGGTCCCACAGTCAGATGCACCAATCATCAGCTCCAGCCCCGGCAGCTAGGGATTGACTATTGGAACTCCGAGGCGGGTGACCTCAGTAACGTCGGTTCAGCATTCGACCCCGACGTACCTGCAGCAGTAGAAGCAGAAGCAGACTTCCGCAATGGGATGTTCACATTGCGGGAAGTCGGGCCATGTGGTGGTAGATTGTCGTAGGGCGCAAGGATTGTGCCTAGCTTGTGGAGCGGCAGATCACAAGATAGGAGCCTGCCCGAATAGGGGTAGTTCTTCCTCTTCGAACCTAACCAGTCCATCGGTTAGGGGACCAGCACCTATGCAGCAGCAGCAGTACCCGAGGCCATTGTTGCCTCAGGCCCAGGCATTCCAGCGGCAGTGTGCCCAGGCTCCAGTACAGAGCAGACAGAGAGGTTTCCAGCAGAGGCGACCCGTAGCTTGAGGTCAGGCCATAATGATGGCTATGGAAGAAGAAGTTGCACCAGGTGAGGTAGTGGCAGGTACCATTCTCGTTAACTCCTTTCCAGCTTCAGTATTATTTAATTATGGTACATCGCATTCATTCATGTCTGCACGATTCGCAACACGGATAGGATTGGAGCCCGAGTCATTATCAGTGAGGCTCAATATACTTAATGGTAATGGTCTTGTGGGAGTAGATCGAGTGTTTTCCTCGTGTCGGATCGTAGTTAGCGGTAGAGAGTTCCCCGCTAGATTTATAGAATTCCCTATGGCAGACTATGATGTAGTCCTAGGCATGGATTGGTTGAGAAACCAGTATGCTAGGATAGACTGCCATGTTGGCAGAGTTGTTTTCAGCATTCCAGGCGAGCCAGAGTTTTCGTTTTCTAGAGGCGCGGTGGAGCCATCTTCTCCAGTATTGCGGATGGTAGTAGCAGCAGTACAGTTGCCCAGGATAGTTGAAGAGTTTCCAGATGTCTTCCCAGAGGAACTTCCAGGGATACCGCCAGAGCGGGAGATCGAGTTCTCTATAGACTTGATCCCCGGGATAGCACCAGTATTAGAGCGAGTCTACCGAAAAGTACCTTCAGAGTTGGAGATTTTGTACAAGATGATTGAAGAACTCAGGACCAAGGGATTCATTCGTGCAAGTGGATCGCCTTGGGGAGCCTCGATGCTTCTTGTGAAAAAGAAGGATGGCACGTCCAGGCTATGTATAGATTATCGTACCTTGAACTCAGTGACAATCAAGAACAGATACCCTCTCCCGAGGATAGATGACTTATTTGATCAACTCAAAGGGGCTTCAGTGTTCTCGAAGATAGACTTGCGATCAGGATACCACAAGATCAGAGTCAGAGAGTAGGACATTCCGAAGACAGCTTTTCGATCGAGGTATGGACATTGGGAGTTCCTTGTAATGCCCTTTGGAGCGACCAATGTGCCGGCCGTATTCATGGACCTCATGAATCGTATATTTATGCCTTACCTGGATCAGTTCGTGATCGTGTTCCTAGATGATATCCTGGTCTACAGCAAGAGCGAAGCAGAGCACGAGCAGCATCTCAGAATCGTCCTCCAGACGCTTAGGGAGCACCAGTTATACGCCAAGTTTAGTAAATAAGAGTTCTGGCTCGATCATATTTTGTACTTGGGTCACATCCTTACTCGAGGAGGAGTGGAAGTGGATCCTCAGAAGATTGTGGCTATCGAGTCATTGCCAGTACCTAGTTCAGTGGCAGAAGTTCGTAGCTTCCTTGGATTGGCCGACGACTACTGACGATTCGTCTCAGATTTTGCAAGGATTTCAGCGCCGATGACCCAGTTGACTCGTAAGGATGTGCCATTTGTTTGGACAGCAGAGTTTCAGGAATCATTCGAGAAGTTGAAGCGAGGTTTGATAACGGCTCCCATTCTCACACTTTCAGATGGGACCGGAGGATTCACAGTTTATTGCGATGCTTCAGGCAGAGGATTGGGATGTGTCTTGATGCAGTATGGGAAGGTAATATCTTAAGCATCGTGCCAACTTCGTGATAATGAGAAGAGTTATCCTACCCACGACTTGGAGCTAGCAGCAGTAGTATTTGTACTTAAGTTGTGGAGGCACTACTTGTACGGAGATAGAGTGAAGATATTTACTGATCACAAGAGCCTAAAGTATGTTTTCACCCAGAAGGACCTTAATATGCGGCAGAGAAGATGGCTTGAGCTATTGGTGGACTACGATGTGGATTTGCAGTATCACCCAGGGAAGGCCAACGTTGTAGCAGATGCGTTGAGCCGGAGAGCCGGAGTTTATTTCTTGACGGCGCAACCAGAGTTATTGGCAGATTTTCAGAAGATGGGAATTGAAGTGGTTCTTCCTTCCAACGTGGCATTGATGGCCAGTCTACAAGTTCAGTCCAGCATAGTTGAGAGGATCCGGATGGCGAGGTCTACAGATTCCAAGCTTCAGCGGTTCAGAGCAGAGTGTGAGGCAGGAAGAAGGCCAGAGTTGTGCATTCATGAAGATGGTACACTTCGACACGGCTCTCGTCTTTGTGTACCCAGTGGAGATATCAGACAGGAAGTCATGGCAGAAGCTCACAGTTCGCAGTATTCTATTCATCCCGGTGGCACGAAGATGTACCGTAATATCCGTCAGCACTTCTGGTGGAATGGCATGAAGAGGGAGATAGGCCGGTTTATCTCTCGGTGTTTGGTTTGCCAGTAGGTTAAAGCTAAACATCAGAGGCCCACTGGACTTCTTCAGCCCTTGCCGATTCCAGAATAGAAGTGGGAGCATGTGACCATAGATTTTGTGACTGGATTGCCTAGATCCCCAGCTGGTCGAGATGCTATTTGGTTATAGTTGACCGGCTCACGAAGGTGGCTCATTTTCTCTCGTTCAGAGTTGGGCAGTCTATGGCTCAGTTGGCAGAGATGTATCTCAGGCAGATTGTCAGGCTTCATGGTGTGCCCGTCAGTATCACTTCGGACCGAGATTCAAGGTTCACGTCGCACTTTTGGCGTAGCTTGCAAGAGAGTTTGGGAACTCGTCCCTAGTTCAGTTCGACGTATCATCCGCAGACAGATGGCCAGTCAGAGCGCACTATCCAGACTCTTGAAGACATGCTGAGATCTTGTACGCTCGACTTCGGTGGTTCGTGGAAAGATCACCTGCATCTTATGGAATTCTCGTACAACAATAGTTTCCAGGCCAGTATCCAGATAGCTCCGTTCGAGGCTCTGTATGGTAGGAAGTGCAGATCCCTACTAGCATGGGATGATGTCGGAGAGAGGCAGATGCTTGGTCCAGAGATGATTGCCCAGACAGTTGAAGTGGTCAGAAGGATCAGAGATCGACTTCGAGTTGCCCAAGATCGCCAGCAGCATTGGGCCGATGCTCATCGGCGACCCCTAGAGTTTGCTATCGGCGACCATGTATTCCTTAGGATCTCGTCTAACTGCAGCGTCATTCGTTTTAGCGTGCGGGGAAAGCTTAGTCCTAGGTATATAGGGACGTTCGATATCCTGAAGCGAGTAGGAGATGTATCCTATCGTCTTGCTCTTCTGCCATCGCTAAGTGAGGTGCATGATGTATTCCATGTATCCCAATTACGACGGTATATTCCAGACCCGAGCCATATCCTAGATCATTCGAAATTGGTTATTGGTACCAACCTTTCGTATGAGGAGAGGCCTGTGTCTATATTGGACCGGAGAGAGAAGATACTCAAGAACAAGACTATTAGCTTAGTCCGTGTTGCTTGGGGTCATCACTCTCTAGGTGAGTCAACGTGGGAGCGTGAGGATGATATTCGATCGCGATATCCCTACCTATTTGACTCGTATGGTAGGATGTCTTCCTTATGCCTTATATTTTCCATCCTTTGCTTGCATGTATGATTGTCTGATTGCTTGCCTGTGATTAATATAGCTTGTCCTTGTCTCTTTAGCCTCTTAATTAAATTTCGAGGACGGAATTCTTTTAAGGTGGGTAGAGTTGTAACACCCATATTCTGAATACGTATTTTTGTCAAGCTTGCATGTATTCCAGACCTATATTTATTTTCTCGGATTTTGGCATGTACTTGTAATTGGCTTGACTTGTAGATTTTGGTTCTCGTAATTGGGTTTTACCTGGCTTGGTTTATTTTGTGGAGGAGAATTGGTTTGATTTGGTTCGGTTTGGTTTAACATGCATTTGGAACACCTTAGCCTATGCTCCACCCTCAACACAACACACCCACCTCCATTAAATCCTGCCTAATTTTTCTCTCTCCTTTTAATTCTCTCATTTATTTCTCCATCTTCTTCATCTTCCTTCCTCTACACAACTCACCAACACCCATAGGCAAGTGCACCTTGCCCCCATATGAGAACCCTATTTTATTTGTCCATTAGCTAGATTAGGCCATGGTGATCAACATTAGTGCTTGACATTTTGTGATTTGGAGTCTCCATTATTCTAGATCTAGGTTTTAACTATTTTCGGATTTACATGATTTTGATCTATTTTAGTTGGGTTTTTGTGGGTTTTGATGCTTCCATATGGAAGAGAATTCAATTTTACTCAAGTTAGAACTTTGAAAATCTAGATTTGGCTTTGATTTGACTAAGATATGAAAGATTGAATTTTTGGGTGTTCTTGATATTCCTCTCGGCGTGGAGAAGAAGATCTACAGTCTGCGCTCTTCAGCGCAGCACTGAACCGCGCAGCATTTCCTGTGCCGCGCTCTTTAGCGTTGGTCGCTGACTGCACAGCCTGGCCGCTGCCCAATTGTGCAACCAACCCTGCGCCATCGGCTCCTGCGTGCTTGACCCCTGCGCAGTCTGCATCCTGCGCCATCCATTGCCTGCGCAGTCTAAGCATGCGCAGTCTGCATCCTGCGCATGCGCCAACCATTCCTGCGCACTTCACCCCTGTGCAGTTCACACATGCGCAGTCTGCCCATGCGCCATCTGTCCCTGCGCCCTGTGCCCCTACGCACTTGTCACCCTGCGCAGCTGACACCCTGCGCAATCCAACCCCTGACCCCTTGCGCAAACTATTGGCTCTTGGAGTTTTGGTTTTATTTCTTTAAGCTTGGCTCTTCTATAGCCCTTTTGTCATGAACTCGATTTTACTTAATATGTTTGGAATGACTATTGTACATGGCATGGTATGGCAAGGAACTAGCATAACACGACAGTGACCCATAGTGGTGCACTCCTGACATGACCAACCTGACATGATAGTGGCCCGTCGTGGCGCACTCCTGACAAGTACCCTGACATGATTTATCTTGATGCTGTTGCGACGGCTAACTTGACTCGTATAATCAACTTGACATCGTGGGTGTTCCTGCTTGCTTGCTTGTGCAATCCACTTGACTTGTCTTGCATCATGTCTAGGACGTGAATCCCTGGTTCCCACGGTCAGGGATTCATACTGAATATGGATTAGGCTAATGACTAGATCAAACTATAGTTCATGGAGAAATTCCAGTCACAGGCAATCTCGTTATCTGGGCGCTCTTAATTGGACTTGTAGCTTGCCGACGAGTAGAGCACATTTCCAGCACACTGTCATGTGTTGCACCCTCTAAGTCACCTAAGGGTATATCGTCTTCTGTGCGATGAACCCAACCATACTCTCAACCGCGGAAGGATAACTGGATGGTCTGCAGGGCTTGGGACTTGAAAATTCTCATTGTATCTTGTTAGTAATTAGGCTTGTGACAACCCTAGTTAGTTAAAGTAGTAAGCCGTAGTAATTGCTTGGCCGCTTGTGAATGGATGATGTCTAGCTCTGTATAAGTCTTGTCTAGTCCCTGTACCTGGTACTCTTGAACATGATTGTTTACTTACTTTAACAATAATTGGGTAGAGACAAGGAGCTATTCAGGCGAAGGGTTACAACCCCGGTCCGTGTTTGGTTTACGGGTTGTAACCTGGTTCCCAGAGTGGTTCCACGTCCCTAGTCGTTTATTGTCCTGACGTGCTCTTTATTACTTGTGCTTTCTTTCATTTTCTTATGTTCTGATATGCTGGTTTTGTTCTTATTTCGTGGCCTCCTTTGTGGCACTTGCTCTTTCTGTGGTTTAACCCAGCTGGTTTTGTGTAGCCAGATTTCGTAGCAGCACCCGAGGATCTACCGAACCTCCAGCCCGATGGTGGCGACTAGAATGAACCCGAGCTACGAGTGGGTTTTCTATTTTGTTTCGCTCACTCTATTGTAAAATTATTCTTTTGAGGCGTTTAGCCGACGAGCACCTGTTAGCTCGATGCATATTACTTACTGTCTGCCTACGGGTTGTAAACATGATTAACAAATCCTAGGGTTGATCATGTATGACTTAACTCTTGCTAGTCCTAGCATTTTGTAAGACTAGCTTCATGATCAGCTGATATGTAATATTTGGGACGCCTTTTATTGTATATTTGGTGGTCAAACATCTTGTGATTATATTATTTGCTTGAGATTGAGACAGTAGGCTTGACCTTAAGAGACTGTTGGCATGTAGTAAACCCTCACATCTAGACAGCCGTGACCGTATAGCAAGATGGACTTCATTTTAATATACGTAGCTGGCTATGTTCGCCCCCGCTCTCCAGTATTCTGGTTCAGGGGCGTGACAATAGTGATTTCGGGATGAAGGATATTTTAAGCCGCATAGATGGCCACGTGGCCACGTGACTGCAACAGCACATGAAGACTCGCTATTTGGCTACCAACTGGTGGTTGGTTGAGATTTCTTTGTTGGAGCAAATCTGGGTGGTTGGGACTTGGTCAACTTGTCACGTGCATCAACTAATCTTATGTGGCGAGACACATGAAGGATGTCTTCTGGCCGAGACGCATGAGAATGTCTCATGACTGAGCCGTATGAAAGAATGTCTCATGATCGAGCCGTATGAAGGATGTCCCATGATCGAGCCGCATGAAGGACGTCTAATGATCGAGCCGCGTGAAGGAATGCCTCATGATCGAGCCAGAAGAAGGAATGTCTCATGACCGAGCCGGATGAAGGACGTCTCATGACCGAGCCGCATGAGGAATGTCTCATGATTGAGCCGTATGAAGGACGTCTCATGACCGAGCTGCATGAGGAATGTCTCATGATTGAGCCGCATGAGGAATGCCTTATGACCGAACCGCATGAGGCCATCTCATAACCGAGCCGCATGAGGAATATTTCATGACTAAGCCACATGAAGGATATCTTCTGGCTGGATGGGTATGGGGGCCCTAGGAGAAGGTGTTGTGCCAAATGTCACGATTTGAAAGAGTTTCGTTTGTCTCCCCCTTGACTTCTCGAAAAAAATGAATTTGACCGACCCTCCTTAGCGAGTGTTGGCATTGTGGATTATAGATCATCTTGTTCGAAGAAGATTTGTCGGTGGACTCCTTCAGAAGATTGTGACGCACTTGACTGAGACGATACGCCTAACTGAGACATCTGAGTAATGCTTCTAGTTGAGAGCAGGCCGTTACAACGTCTTCCATTGGCATCATGTTTTCGAGATGATGTTGGAAAGGTACAGTAGGTCACAGTCGCTGAAACACAGACTGCCTTGATAGTGGAGCCACTGTCTTGTGGCAGCGGCTTGGGTTCAGCGATGTCCTTATAAGGGCTCATCGCACGCCAAGGTTGCTTCTCTCTTCTTGCATTTGTGAGTAATCTCCTCTCGCAAGTTGATAGCAGATTGATCTACCTTCATATCCGTTTTATGGGCCCGGGTATCCCGAGCGCCCGGGTACGTAGGTATCATATTTGCTTCCTGATCTGAGGCTTGTAAAAGCACTTGCTCTCGATCATTGCAGGAAGACATTTGGGACCATCATATTGGCTCCCTGATCTGAGGCTAGTAAAGCACTGCAAGACAGGACGAGCTATGACAGGCCCGCGTATAAAATATGCGACATGGCCCTAGACTTCTTCAACTTAGCACCCGAAGGTGCATAGTAGGAAGCGTCCAAGTTGGAAACTTCGACATTCTCAATAGGCCGCATGGGGTCTGGCCTACAAGAGATCCCCCCCGACTTGGTTCAAGCACAATAACTGCACCCAAGTGAGAGGGGGACTTTAAGAGTCGGCTCATATCTGGTGCAAACGCACCCGAGACGATTCTGTACAGTTTACCATTGGTAGTGCGCATAATTTTTGTGCGCGCATCTCTGGTTTACTATTGGCATAGCACGTTTGAAGCGCATGGCCCGTGCCGCCTTGGATTTCTTCATACTAGCCCGTGAAGATGCCTAGTACTCATAACCTAACTCATCCTCGCCATGACAGCGAGTGACTCAATTGAGTGATTCTTTTTTTTTTCTTTTTTTAATTTTTGGTGCCCTTTTCAAAGGAGGCAATGGGGCTCTATATATACAATGGAATGAGCCCTTTCTTCTTCTCATTTCCGATGTGGGACTAAAAGCAATATTTTCCATGCTCCTATTAGACCCCCTTCAAAGTTTTCAAATTGCTAATTTGGAATACTTTGAATAAGAAGCATGGAAAGTAGAGTTTTTTAGGTATGACAATCCTATCAGAGGTAGCATGGCCGTGATAGGTTTGGGTACTTTCGCTGGGGATTTTATGTGGACTTATTATCCTTAGCGTACCTTGGTTTTAGGTACGGATAATAAGTTGAGAGAGGGAACCATCATATTTTCTTAGAGGTGATGAGAACATGGTAAATATGGGGTTAATGGTAATGGGTACATGGTGGGAGTGGACTCAAATGACGATACATAGAATAACTCAGAGGTAATATGGATATGGAAGTTCTACGTAACGGGTATTGAATGCCACGGAACAACTGGGTTCCAGAAGCATATGATTGTGAAGAAGGGGTACATGTACTATAGGACCTAATACAGTATTTGTAGTCAACAGAGGACATTTGTGGACCTATTATCCTTTTTGTGTACTGGCGGTACGAGTAAGGATAATAAGTGGAGAGATAACCAACATATTTACTCAGAGATAATGAGGACGTGGTAAATATGGGTCTAAAGTAGAGCCTTCATACTTAGAAGTAATGAGAACGTGGTAGGAGTGGGCCTAATGAGGATATATAGAATAACTCAGAGGTGCTATCAACGTGGAATTTCTATGTATTGGGTGGTTTATTTGTGATGGACGGGAAAACAACTCAGAGGTAATATGGACGGGGTTGTTTTTCCTATTGGGGAATTTTGTTGACCTATTACCCTTTTTGTGCACTGGTAGTGCGAGTAATAGATTTTGAGACAAACTCCGGTAGGGAAAAGCATTTAGTGTGGAAGTTCAGAGGTAAGATCATACATGACTTGTTGCCCAGAAGATGTGATATGAATCCACTCGGAGCGGTCAGAGAGTAAGTTCGGCGATACCTGAGGGTACATAACTCAACAATCTGGGAGATTTGGGGTCAGAGTGTAAGTTCAGCGGTACCAGAGGGTACATAACTCACAATCTGAGAGATAGTTGGAAGTTGTTGTTTAGACATAATTTTTCTTAAAGAGACGGTCCTGCAACTTCGGGCCCGATTGGTGAGTCCCGCAAATGCCATCGTGAGCCTCGCATAAGGCTTCTTTGGCTTCTGTGTTTGACAAACATCTTAGCAGTAGTTTTTTGTCTTATCGGGGTCTATGTGAATGCCCCGGAAAGTGATGACGAAGACCAGGAACTTTCTGCTGGATACACCCAGGATGGACTTAGCGGGATTCATCTTCAAATTATGCGCTCGCATAAGATCGAATACCGTCCTCAAATCGTATAGGCGGTCATCCTTGGAGCAGCTTTGAAGACGACGTCATCAACATAACATTCCACCGTCTTGCGTAAGTGATCCCTGAAAATGACGGTCATTGCTCACTGATATGTAGCACCGACGTTCTTCAGGCCGAAGGACATGACTGTGCAGTAATATACGCCGATCGGTGTTCGGAATGATGTATGCTTCTCATCATCAGGAGATATTTTAATTTGATTGTATCCTGAAAAGCCGTCGATGAAGGACATGCGCTCGAAGCCACATATATTATCGATCATTATGTCGATGATCGGAAGAGGGAATTCATCCTTAGGGCATGCCTCGTTTAGATTGCAAAAGTTGATACAAATTCAGATCTTTTCGTTCTTCTTGATGACTGGTACTATATTGGCTATCCGGTCTGGCTGCTGCTCTTCACGGATGAAACCGCTTGCTATAAGCTTGTTTACTTCTGCATTATTAGAGTTCATGATGTTTGGACAAAACTGTCGCTGCTGTTGTTTGACTGGTTTTGCGTTCGGATAAATGTTGAGCTTATGAAGCACGATCTCGAGATTTAACCCTGCATGTCTTCATAGATCTAGGCAAAGACATCGATGTATTCTTCGATGAGTTGCAACAATGGCTCCCGCTCGCCATCTGTCAGGCTTTTACTGATGAAGATTGGCTTTGGAGAGGATTCATCACTGAGGTAAACTTGCATGACCTCGTCTTCAGTGGGAGGGTCTCGCAGTTTGAAGAGCATCTCCCATTGTGCATCCAGTTGTTGGACCCATGGCTCCAACTCAAGCAGTTCGAGTAGGTCATCGTCTTCCACTTCAATGTTAGCAGATGTTATATTGATAGATAATATCTGTCTGAATATATCTCCAATGCTGTTATCGGAGTCGTAAGTTGATAACTTGGACGAATAAGAGTGCCACTCACATTCTTCATCTGAACTTTCGGGCGTTGTTGCTGGTGTAACATACCGAGGCCATGTCTGAATTTGTGATAATAGTCCTGAGCTTTCCCAGTCGGTGCTGACAGCTGTAGAGGCAATGGCCGACTGTTGCCGCAATTCAGACCCGGGGTAGCCTCTATGTCATACCCCTGCTTTTGCATGAAGTACTTGGCTTGAGGACTATATAGGTAGAGGGGTAATCTTCCAACGTCGGGTCCGAGATCGACCTCTTGTGGCTTGAAAGATTGAGGACCTTCTTTTTGGCCAAAGATGATCGTGTGATCCCATCCTCTTCTGTCTGAGACCAGGAAGTAAGCGCCTTTAATGGAAGACGGTTGTCACCTGTGTTTACAGGTTAACGTATAGACAGTCCCGTGCAGCATATATTAGATTAAGCTTATCAAACTCAGAATAGTCTAACGGCAGCCTCTTATTAATGAAATAAGAAATTTTGTCCGCAGGGATTACATCATCAGGAGAGGGGCTATCCACCTGTGTAACCAGGTACTTGGCAAGTTCTACGTCCTCTTCGGCTACCCCCTACGGGCTCAGAGGTCGGGATGCTGTCTTGGGCAACTTGACCACCAAGGGTTCAGCTTGTGGTATTGACTTGCCTGAGGATTTTGGATCGAAACTTGGTTGTCGGCTCGTCTTAGGAAGATGGATGACAATTGGCTCGGCAAGGGACTTTGTGTCTTTCTGTTGCCTTTGAGTGGATTTTGGCAATCGGATCACCATCGGCCCTATGACGGATTTTGGATCTTGGCTTTGGCAGTCGGATGACCATTGGTTCCGACTGTACAGCTTGGACGAGAGAACCGGGCACCTCTTTATGCAAAATTGCGAAAGGGGTGTGGCTTTGCCGGGTTTACGGGCATGGAGATGAATTCTCAAGGGTTCCTCTGGCCCTGTGATGGCCGCCAATTCGTCAGTTATGTACCTCTTGGATTCTTTATATAGACAAGCCTCCGAAGAATAATAAGACTCAACCCCTTTAAAAGGATCGATGTCGGGAATTCATTCTTTACGAAGCCGTGCCTACCGACATACTTGAAGCACTGGTGGAGGGTGGATGGCACGATCATATAGTCATGTATCTATGGATGCCCCAAGAGGATGTTGTAGGACGTGTCTACATCTATGACGTAGCAGGTAACCTCCGTCTTCAGGTCACCAATCTGACATTTCAATCGAACCTTCCCTAGGGGATAGCTCCTTCCCGAGTTGAAACCGCTAATGGCAGTATTGGTCGCCGCTAGCCTGTGCATAAGGATGTCTAAAAGTTGGAGCAAGCTTTTCAGGATGATGCTTATCGACGAGCCAGGGTCAATGTGCATTCGGCCCACCTTAATGTCGCATATCTATCAAGTGTAGTACAAGGGGCGATCATGCAAGTTGGACTTGATCAACATGTATTGTGGGGTAAATATGATGTTGGACATTGTATCTGTGCTATTGCTGTCCTGTGGATCTGCTGACGGGTCTTCTCCTGGAGGCTTGACCTGGGCTAAGTAGGCATTAGCATTTTGGAGTGCTTCGCTCAATACGACACAAAAATCCTTGGAGAGCCTTAGGAGCTCGTCTAACGACAACTTTGCTGGCGTATTAGCTGTCACGACCCGCACCCACTGTTTGGGTACGAGAACGTAACAATGCCCAGCCTACGCCGCAGTATCGGCGGTAGAACGCTGTCCTAGGTCACATCATCTAACAATATAATGCTAAGCAGATACAGTCTCAATCACATCTGTAACACCCAGTTTTCCAGATGAGGGTATTTTTGAAATTTTGTAATTTTAATTATTAATTCTTGATATTTATTTCACATTATAATTTTTGGTGATTTTTAATAATTTTTTTGGACTATTTAAAAATGGTTTAAGTCATGAGTTGTGATTTTGATGTGCTGCTAGTGAAACCTGAGAGACTGCATGACCTAGAGCCTAACCATGTCATTAGGATGACTTAATTATCATTTTTAGCCTAGGGATATTTTGGTTATTTTGACTTATTTGAATTATTTAGTGATTTGTTGAATTGGTGAATTCTAGTTTGACTTTGACTTGTTGAGACCTAGTGGACTAGCCTAGAAGCTAACCCTAGCCATGGTGACCATAGTCTAGGTTGAGTTAACCTATTTTAGTCATTAGAGAATAGGTTTAGAATGAGGGGATTTGGTTTAGTGAATTTCAGTCATGGCTTATGACTAAATAGTTTAATTGATCATGACTTAAGCCCATGGGCCATTTAGTGAGCCCTAACCCTAATTAATGAACCTATGAATAGTCACATAGGGATCCCCACCTTATTTAAACACTTATTCATTAGGGTTGCCTCCTTTTTATCATTCCTACACTTGGAGAAAAGAGAGGTAAGTTTTCCCGTCCAAAAAAAATCCCATTTTATTCATTTGATCTCCTTTTTCATCCTAGTCTTTTGCATTGGGTTCTAAATTGAGTTTATGGACTGTTGGTGGAGAGTTATTTCAGTTTGGGATCAATTTGGAGCTATTGGCCATCAAGAAGAACACCCCCCATTTGGAGCTTTTCCATGCAAGTTGCACCAATAGGTAAAACCCTTTAAATTGATTTAAATTTCAGTTTTCTTTGCATGTAGGGCTAGATCTAGGAGTCCCCTAGCTGTCCCCAAAATTTGGGCATAATTCGTTTCGGTTTCGTGTCCGTATCGGACACGTGTCATAGTATGCATATAGGTGTTTGATGATATGTCACAAAGGGAATTTAATTGTTATTTTTGAAAAGTATTTGAATGGGAAAATTGTTTTATATGTGTTTATTAATTTCGTGTCCTTCTGAGCATATTTTTAGACACGTTCGTGTCCATATTTTAACACACACGCGTGTACGAGGACACCGTGCAGTCCTTTGCTGCTCGGGGTCGACACAGGACACGACATGGCCCCTCGTGACACGATTTTTGGTGGACACAAGGGGGCAACCTCTGTCACCACTCTCCCAAAATTTGGGGTGATTTTGTGGAGTATTCGCGAAGAAATCGCGTTCACACGGGTTATGTACTGGACTGCTCACACACGAAAACCGCGTCTGATACGCACTGATTGCTTTGACACGACACAACCCCGACTCAGTGCAGACACTTGGACATGTCCCTGTATACCTGACGAACCCCTAGACACGACCACGAGACTTTTGGACACTTGTGTCGTGTCCTATGCGTGTTTGAACGCCTGCACGAGACTGTCCTCATGCACTGTGCATGCATTGTTTGAACACTGTTTTGAATTCAATTTAAATGTTTTAACTGGTGATCTTAGTGGTTAAATTGATCCTATTATGATTTATTATGTATGTTAGATTAGATTCACATTTAGAATAGGTTCATTGGGTTTCGAACATGGGTTTTTGGCATTCACTGATACGCAGTGCATTGTTTCAGTTTTCTGAAGTTTAGGTTATATATTTCAACTGATTTGTAATATTTAAATTGCCACATAGATTCCAACATATGTATTAGTTACTGAATTATTAGATTATAGTTTGTGTTTAAGAATTTAGGTTTTGTTTTGGTTTTGGGCATTGGTGTACTGACCATGTGTCCACTGTTTTGTAGTTCACTGTCAAAATCTGAGATTTGGTTACTCCTAAGTTGTTGAGTTTATGTTTGTGTTAAGGATTTGATTTCGAAATATGTTGGGATTGAATGCATTGAATGCATACTTGGGTTCCTGAGATCAATTTCCAGTGATTTGTTCCTGTTAACACTATTGCACACTTTCTAACTGTCATTCACACACAACCCTGTGGTTTACATATTCACTTGAGACTTTAATTGCCTTGTTGTTCACTGATTAACTAAAAACCTGAACAATTTGCCCATACACATGCGTTGTTTCCTATTCGATATGTACAGTTGGAAGATTACCTGTTAAAATCATGCATGTCCAGTTGATATATATTTGTTTTATCCATATTGAGAGACGTGTGCAGACATTGAATCTGTGGACCAATTCTTATATGGACATGTGAATGCTTTTGTGGCTTCACTGACCAATACAGGCATCCACATGTCGAGTCATATGAATTGGCAGTACATACCTTGTCCTAATTTTTGTATCACTCCTTTTCATTGCCATATTGGTCCCTATTACTCTACATAGTTCATTCGAGCCTTGATTGGCTCTGACATTTTCTATACCTTATGTTAATCTTCCTAAGTTATTCAGACATGTCTGTTGGTCTGTTCAACCCTACTGCTAAGTTCATTCTTGAACTGAACCTACTCCTCACATCACCCAAATCACATTATCCTGCATGAGGATAGATCCTTCCTTCCCTATTGGTCACCCTATTCCTTATGTGCTCAGATTAGTGCATACATTCAATCACATGTCTTGATACACCCTCAGATGTTACATGGGATATGCCAATCCATTCCTTGTAATGCCTAGTTACCTACAGAGCCTTGGTTCAGGTCTTGGACACTTGATGTTCAGATTTGAACATCTAAAGATGCAGCCTAGGGCATCTAATCTTCTGTATAACCACCTTGTGAAGTCCAAGCCCTTGAACTCTCCACATTGTCCTACTCCTCTATATGTGGAGTCCACCCCTTAGTCAATTTCATATCCTTTGTGAAGTCCTCTATTGCAAACTGAGCAATTCAGTCCACCTATTATCTATAGCAGTCTAGGTTGACCCTATTCTCTGTTTCCCTAAACTCTTACCCACACATGTCTCACCCTCACCATCCTCATGACTGAACCCTCCTCCACTCATCACACACTCTCATTCATGACTAACACACACATGTATACCACACACTGGACACCTCATTGAACACAGGTGTATCACTAATCCCTCACACACAAGTAAATGCATAAACTTCATTCACAACAATTCCTGAGTTCATCCCTATACACACACTGTTTTTCTCAGGTTTACACATGGGGTGATTTGTTCCCTGTTACACACACACACACACATTCCCTCAACCCTTCCCTGTTACACACACTCACATAGGTAGAACACTGTAAATCTAGAATTGATTTCCTTTCCTTATTTTTAGAGTTGATTCTCATGCTTGTGTTGGATTCAATGTTTAGCTCACTGTTTTTCCACTTCTCACTGTTTTTTTTTCCTATTCTCTAATATATCACACACACACAAGTTGATATCACACTAACACTCTCATTAAACTATCACACTCACAGATTCCTAATTCACATTCACACCCTTTGACACTCTATTGACACCTTGCCACACACACATGAACACAAATGCATGTTTTCCTATCCTCCTATGTTTTGCACATATACATATGTATATATATAGCGAGAGGCATATGTTATTACATATGGCCTATCTATTATAATGTGTGTTACCATATTAATTAGATAGATATATTAATATATATGTCTATGTGTGAGGGTGTGTAATGGACTATGTGTTTAGCCTAGGCATATAGCCTATGGCTCATAAACCTGTGTTTCTGGCTTGAATGCCAGTGTAGGAGTGTGGTTGGCTTGTATAGCCTAGAAATTGAGTGTGCTTGCTAGAATAGGCTGTGTAGGCCTAGTGAGACTTGACTAGACTAGTAGTGGCCTAGTTGACTATTGTAGTTGACTTGGGTAGACCCAGGTTTGACCAAGTTTGACTTGGACCTAGTTTGACCTAGACAGTTGACCAGGGTTGACTTAGAGTTGACTTTGACCTGGATTAACCTAGAAATCATGTAGATTGCATCACAGCCATCATTTGCCTTGTTTTAAACATGTTATAACCTGTACTGTTCTATTTAGGACATTGTGACTCCGGTGCAGACATCTGACATTACACTACTCTTTTCAGAGTATCAGGCGAGTACATTCTCTGATAGTTCTCTCATTTATTTGCCAGTTACTGTATTTCAGTTCTATTTAGTTTTATGTGATTCTCTGATGCCATACGTATGGATATTTCTGGATTCATGTATGCGACACACTCACCATGTTATCTGGCCTCTATTACTGGAATCACTGGAATCATTCTGGAATCTATTTCTGGAATTATTATATTTTGGCTGGACTCATCTCGATTCTCGTGTCGAATTCTGGATTCACTTGTTTACGGGGCGGGAAAATATTGAGTAAGACATGTAGATATACCCCAAATCTGGAATCTTCCTACTGGAATCTACTGGAAGCATAGCCATCTCTCGTCTGATCAGTGAGAGGTGTGCCTGATTACCCACAGCCGTCTACATGTCAATCTCGGTTTTTTAAAACACACTATTAGATAGCTGGACTCACCTGGATTCTTGATCACTACCTAGAATCATCTGGTACTGGATTCATCTTGTATTAGATTCATCCCGTACTGGATTTATAGCAGTTTACACTTGTTTTACATTTACTGCCTGGACTTATCATGTTACCTTAGTTCAGCTAGATTTATGTACAGTTGTCATTGGCATCATTTTTCTCTTGTTTAGTTACTTTACTTTCCTTGTATCTTACTGTTTCTCTATTCCATCACCTGTATATAAACTGCCATATTCATCAATAAAACTGTTTATAACTGCTTTATAGTTCCCTGTCTTTTACTTGGGTTTTCTTGATGAGTTGTACTCATTCCTGTCCTGACTGGACCTGTTGAAAATTTTACAGATGACTGCCCTGAGGACTCATGCCCTACATATTACTGTGGAGATGGTTTCGCTACCTATGGTCCTGACACTCAGGAGTGATCGGAAGTTTAGTTAGTCTGTCTGGTTTTAGTTTTCCTGTTTAGATCTGGAGTTGTACATAGAGATTTCAGACTTGAGATGTATTTGAGATTTTGAGTTGTTGTTATATTATCAGTAGTTTTGTTGTCTTCAATTTCTTAGTTATATTCGGTGTTATCTTATCGTGCTTAGACTGTGATTGAGTTACACTGTATCTTATACTTGCCCTCCGTTCGGAGTTGATCATGATGAGTACTTTATATACTGCATGAGTTGATGGTTAGTTAGAGACTTAGAACAGCGTTCTACCGCCGACACTGCGGCGTAGGCTGGGCGCTGTTACGTACTCGTACCCTCACAGTGGGTGCGGGTCGTGACACATTTTTAGTGGTGGCCCATGCAGGTCGAGAGTCGCAGTAGTGCGATATCGTGGTAGTACGGCGACTTAGTTGTATTGCCGCGAGCCTGCTATAGGATTGAGAGATAGGCTTTAACGGAGAGGTACTCAATCACAGTTAGGAAAAATTCCGTTTCAATTCATGCCATCTACATATCTTACTGATTGTTTTCTTTGAAATAAACTGTCCTCCTTTGATTTTATCGATTCCTGCTCAGTATTGACTTCCTTTTCGATCTGTCTTCAGGATGGTGGAGACACGATCACATCGCTCTGGTACAGTAGCCGCTGTAGAGGGGTCTGCCACCTCTCACCTTCAGCAGCCAGCCTCTGGTACCGCAGCCCCAGTCATGCCAGCTGGGGTGGATATTTCAGCAGCTTTCGGAGATCCATCAGCTGGGGTGGGTGTTCCATCAGCTGGGAGGCAGAGTCCGGTGCTTTCCGAGATCCTTCCACCACAGCAGCCGCAGCAACCTCCACCTGCGGGGATTGTAGATGCTGCTCATCTATTTTCTTTCGTGGAGAGGATTCTGGCGTCTCACCAGCAGCAGCAGCAGCAGTAGCAGATTGCCGATTATCGTCAGGGGATTGACGAGGCACATCAACTGGTTCGTACTACAGTAGAGATGGTGACTGCTCAGGGGGAGCAGCAGCAGCCTCGTCGGAAGGAGAAGGATATACATGACTTCCAGAAGATGCACCCCAGAGAGTTCTTGGGCACGGAGGGTATTCATTACGCAGACAACTGGATCGAGCACATCGAGGAGATATTCAGGCTAGCAGAGATACCAGATCGACTCCATATCGAGGCGGCGGGTAGTCAGATGCAGGACTTAGCCCGTGCGTGGTACCAGACAGATCCCAGAGTAGGAGTTGAGGGCCAGACTTGGGCCCAGTTCAAGGAACTGTTCAAGGAGCAGTTCTTTCTTGATGTGGCCTTGGGAGGCATAGAGGCACAGTTTGAGGGTCTGGTTCAGGAAAACCAGACGGTAGCTGAGTACGCCGGGGAGTTTTGTCGATTGGCCCGGTTCATAGATGACTTGACTGAGAAGACGAAGGCGAGAAAGTTCCGCCGAGGCTTGATTCGAGAGGTTCGGTCGCTGACTAAGAGCGACCGGAATGCTACCTTTGCGAAGATATTTTCTGGGGCTATGGCAGCGGAGGACGACCTAGGGTTGAAGTTGAGGAAGGGTCGGACTTCCAGAGTGGTAGCAGCAGCGGAGGCCAGGCCAAGAGGCCTCATGTTCAGATTCAGCAGACCCGGGCACCAGTGATGGTTCAGCAGGTGCAGCATCAGCATCGGGGTCAGGACCCGAAGACGATCAGTTGTTCCTACTGCAGGAAGTTAGGACACATCAGGGAGCAGTGTAGGAAGAGGCTGAAGGTTTGCTATTCCTGTGGGTCTGAAGCCCACTAGAAGATAGACTGTCCCTTTGTACCTCCTCTTGAGGGAGCTAGGCCACCTGTAGCTCAGCACCAGAGGGGTAGAGCTTTTGCGATGGCGGTCGAGGAGACCGACGCTGCAGGTGATGGGTTAGCAGGTTTGTCCTTCTCATTCTTCTTCCCACTTTCCTGTGTGATTCCATTAGTACCTGCCAGGATATTGTTTTAATTGCTAGATAGTGTAGCTACCCCGTTCGAGACTGTGAAATCACAACCAGTAGGATTGTGTTGCTTCGACCTTGATTTGCTGGGGGTTTGACCTAGGATGGGTGCGATCATCTTAATTTCGAGGACAAAATTTTTCTAAGGTGGGTAGGATTGTAACATCCAGTTTTCCAGATGAGGGTATTTTTGAAATTTTGTAATTTTAATTATTAATTATTGATATTTATTTCACATTATAATTTTTGGTGATTTTTAATAATTTTTTTAGACTATTTAAAAATGGTTCAAGTCATGACTTGTGATTTTGATGTGCTGCTAGTGAAACCTGAGAGACTGGATGACCTAGAGCCTAACCATGTCATTAGGATGACTTAATTATCATTTTTAGCCCAGGGGTATTTTGGTCATTTTGACTTATTTGAATTATTTGGTAATTTGTTGAATTGGTGAATTCTAGTTTGACTTTGACTTGTTGAGACCTAGTGGACTAGCTTAGAAGCTAACCCTAGCCATGGTGACCCTAGTCTAGGTTGAGTTAACCTATTTTAGTCATTAGAGAATAGGTTTAGAATGAGGGGATTTGGTTTAGTGAATTTCAGTCATGGCTTATGACTAATTAGTTTAATTGATCATGACTTAAGCCCATGGGCCATTTAGTGAACCCTAACCCTAATTAATGAACCTATGAATAGCCACATAGGGATCCCTACCCTATTTAAACACTTATTCATTAGGGTTGCCTCCTTTTTATCATTCCTACACTTGGAGAAAAGAGAGATAAGTTTCCCCTTCCAAAAAAATCTCATTTTATTCATTTGATCTCCTTTTTTATCCTAGTCTTTTGCATTGGGTTCTAAATTGAGTTATGGACTGTTGGTGGAGAGTCATTTCAGTTTGGGATCAATTTGGAGCTATTGGCCATCAAGAAGAACACCCCCCATTTGGAGCTTTTCCATGCAAGTTGCACCAATAGGTAAAACCCTTTAAATTGATTTAAATTTCAGTTTTCTTTGCATGTAGGGCTAGATCTAGGAGTCCACTAGCTGTCCCTGGAATTTGGGCACAATTCGTGTCGGTTTCATGTCCGTATCGAACACGTGTCATAGTATGCAAATAGGTGTTTGATGATATGTCACAAAGGGAATTCAATTGTTATTTTTGAAAAGTATTTGAATGAGAAAATTGTTTTATATGTGTTTATTAATTTCGTGTCCTTCTGAGCATATTTTTGGACACGTTCGTGTCCATATTTTAACACACACGCGTGCACGAGGACACCGTGCAGTCCCCTGCTGCTCGGGGTCGACACAGGACACGACACGGACCCTCGTAACACGATTTTTGGTGGACACAAGGGGGCAACCTCTGTCACCACTCTCCCAAAATTTGGGGTGATTTCGTGGAGTATTCGCATAGAAATCGCGTTCGCACGAGTTTTGTACTTGACTGCTCACACACGAAAACCGCATCTGATACGCACTGATTGCTTTGACATGACACAACCCCGACTCAGTGCAGACACTTGGACACATCCCTGTATACCTGACGAACCCTTAGACACGACCACGAGACTTTTGGACACTTGTGTCGTGTCCTATGCGTGTTTGAACGCGTGTACGAGACTGTCCTCTTGCACTGTGCGTGCAATGTTTGAACACTGTTTTGAATCCAATTTAAATGTTTTAACTGGTGATCTTAGTGGTTAAATTGATCCTAATTATGATGTATTTTGTATGTTAGATTAGATTCACATTAGAATAGGTTCATTGGGTTTCGAACATGGGTTTTTGGCATTCACTGATACGCAGTGCATTGTTTCAGTTTTCTGAAGTTTAGGTTATATATTTCAACTGATTTGTAATGTTTAAGTTGCCAAATAGATTCCAACATATGTATTAGTTATTGAATTATTAGATTATAGTTTGTGTTTGAGAATTTAGGTTTTGTTTTGGTTTTGGGCATTGTGTACTGACCATGTGTCCACTGTTTTGTAGTTCACTGTCAAAATCTGAGATTTGGTTACTCCTAAGTTGTTGAGTTTATGTTTGTGTTAAGGATTTGATTTCGAAATATGTTGGGATTGAATGCATTGAATGCATACTTGGGTTCCTGAGATCAATTTTCTGAGATTTGTTCCTGTTAACACTATTGCACACTTTCTAACTGTCATTCACACACAACCCTGTGGTTTACATATTCACTTGAGACTTTAATTGCCTTGTTGTTCACTGATTAACTAAAAACCTGAACAATTTGCCCATACACATGCGTTGTTTCCTATTCGATATGTACAGTTGAGAGATTACCTGTTAAAATCATGTCCAGTTGATATATATTTGTTCTATCCATATTGAGAGACGTGTGCAGACATTGAATCTGTGGACCAATTCTTATATGGACATGTGAATGCTTTTGTGGCTTCACTGACCAATACAGGTATCCACATGTCGAGTCATATGAATTGGCAGTACATACCTTGTCCTAATTTTTGTATCACTCCTCTTCATTGCCATATTGGTCCCTATTACTCTACATAGTTCATTCGAGCCTTGATTGGCTCTGACATTCTCTCTACCTTATGTTAATCTTCCTAAGTTATTCAGACATGTCTGTTGGTCTGTTCAACCCTACTGCTAAGTTCATTCTTGAACTGAACCTACTCCTCACATCACCCAAATCACATTGTCCTGCATGAGGACAGATCCTTCCTTTCCTATTGGTCATCCTATTCCTTATGTGCTCAGATTAGTGCATGCATTCAATCACATGTCTTGATACACCCTCAGATGTTATATGGGATATGCCAATCCATTCCTTGTAATGCCTAGTTACCTGCAGAGCCTTGGTTCAGGTCTTGGACACTTGATGTTCTTATTTGAACATCTAAAGATACAGCCTAGGGCATCTAATGTTCTGTATAACCACCTTGTGGAGTCCAAGCCCTTGAATTCTCCACATTGTCCTACTCCTCTATATGTGGAGTCCACCCCTTAGTCAATTTCATATCTTTTGTGAAGTCCTCTATTGCAAACAGAGCAATTCAGTCCACCTATTATCTATAGCAGTCTAGGTTGACCCTATTCTCTGTTTCCCTAAACACTTACCCACACATGTCTCACCCTCACCATCCTCATGACTGAACCCTCCTCCACTCATCACACACTCTCATTCATGACTAACACACACATGTACACCACACACTGGACACCTCACTGAACACAGGTGTATAACTAATCCCTCACACACAAGTAAATGCATAAACTTCATTCACAACAATTCCTGAGTTCATCCCTATACACACACTGTTTTTCTCTTTCAGGTTTACACATGGGCTGATTTGTTCCCTGTTACACACACACTCATATTCCTTCAACCCTTCCTTGTTACACACACTCACATAGGTAGAACACTGTAAATCTGGAATTGATTTCCTTTCCTTATTTTTAGAGTTGATTCTCATGCTTGTGTTGGATTCAATGATTAGCTCACTGTTTTTCCACTTCTCACTGTTTTTTTCCTATTCTCTAATATATCACACACATAAAAGTTTATATCACATTAACACTCTCATTAAACTATCACACTCACAGATTCCTAATTCACATTCACACCCTTTGACACTCTATTGACACCTTGCCACACACACATGAACACAAATGCATGTTTTCCTATCCTCCTATGTTTTGCACATATACATATGTATATATATAGCGAGAGGCATATGTTATTACATATGGCCTATCTATTATAATACGTGTTACCATATTAATTAGATAGATATATTAATATATATGTCTATGTGTGAGGGTGTGTAATGGACTATGTGTTTAGCCTAGGCATATAGCCTATGGCTCATAAACTTGTGTTTCTGGCTTGAATGCCAGTGTAGGAGTGTGGTTGGCTTGTATAGCCTAGAAATTGAGTGTGCTTGCTAGAATAGGCTGTGTAGGCCTAGTGAGACTTGACTAGACTAGTAGTGGCCTAGTTGACTATTGTAGTTGACTTGGGTAGACCCAGGTTTGACCAAGTTTGACTTGGACCTAGTTTGACCTAGACAGTTGACCAGGGTTGACTTAGAGTTGACTTTGACCTGGATTGGCCTAGAAATCATGTAGATTGCATCATAGCCATCATTTGCCTTATTTTAAACATGTTATAACCTGTACTGTTCTATTTAGGGCATTGTGACTCCGGTGCAGACATCTGACATTATACTACTCTTTTCAGAGTATCAGGCGAGTACATTCTCTGATAGTTCTCTCATTTATTTGCCAGTTACTGTATTTTAGTTCTATTTAGTTTTATGTGATTCTCTGATACCACACATATGGATATTTCTGGATTCATGTATGCGACACACTCACCATGTTATCTGGCCTCTATTACTGGAATCACTGGAATCATTCTGGAATCTATTTCTGGAATAATTATATTTTGGCTGGACTCATCTCGATTCTCGTGTCGAATTCTGGATTCACTTGTTTATGGGGCAGGGAAATATTGAGTAAGACATGTAGATATACCCCAAATCTGGAATCTCCCTACTGGAATCTACTGGAAGCATAGCCATCTCTCGCCTGATCAGTGAGAGGTGTGCCTGATTACCCACAGCCGTCTACATGTCAATCTCGATATTTTAAAAGACGCTATTAGATAGCTGGACTCACCTGGATTCTTGATCACTACCTAGAATCATCTGGTACTGGATTCATCTTGTATTAGATTCATCCCATACTGGATTTATAGCAGTTTACACTTGTTCTACATTTACTGCCTGGACTTATCATGTTACCTTAGTTCAGCTAGATTTATTTACAGTCATCATTGCCATCATTCTTCTCTTGTTTAGTTACATTACTTTCCTTGTATCTTACTGTTTTTCTATACCATCACCTGTATATAAACTACCATATTCATCAATAAAACTGTTTATAACTGCTTTATAGTTCCTTGTCTTTTACTTGGGTTTTCTTGATGAGTTGTACTCGTTCCTGTCCTGACTGGACCTGTTGAAAATTTTATAGATAACTGCCCTGAGGACTCATGTCCTACATATTACTGTGGAGATGGTTTCGCTACCTATGGTCCCGACAATCAGGAGCGATCGAAAGTTTAGTTAGTCTGTCTGGTTTTAGTTTTCATGTTTAGATCTGGAGTTGTACATAGAGATTTGAGACTTGAGATGTATTTGAGATTTTGAGTTGTTATATTATCAGTAGTTTTGTTGTCTTTAATTTCTTAGTTATATTCGGTGTTATCTTATCGTGCTTAGACTGTGATTGAGTTACACTGTATCTTATACTTGTCCTCCGTTCGGAGTTGATCATGATGAGTATGTTATATACTGCATAAGTTGATGGTTAGTTAGAGACTTAGAACAGCGTTCTACCGCCGATACTGCGGCGTAGGCTGGGCGCTGTTACATACTCGTACCCTCACAGTGGGTGCGGGTCGTGACAACATCTAAGGTAGAGCATGATAAAGATAAATAAACATAAAATCCAAAGAGATACAGGAGATAGAAGTCTAAGTGTCTAAGATACAAAAACCCAGAAATACACCTCAACTCAAATACAATAATCCATAAAGTAAATACAACTCCAGACAAATGAAATAACTATCTAAACAACCTCTAGTGTGTCTCCTCTAGGCTAGCAGGCAACCTCCAAGCTATTTGTAAAATTTATCAAGAGGTCCAGTCAGGACAGGAACGAGCACATCTCATCTAGAAAACCCAAGTAAATGACAGAGAACTATAAAGCAGTTATAGGCAGTTGTATTGATGAAAATGGCAGTTTATATTCAGGTGATGGAAAGAAAGACAGATAATGTGCAAGGAAAGTAAATAACTAAACAAGAGAAGAATCATAGCAATAAAGTCTATAAAAATAGAACTAGCTGAACCAGGATAATATGATATAAAGTCCTGACAGCAATGTAGACCAGTGTAACTCTAAATGTAAGTCCAGTACAAGATGAATCTAATACAAGATGAATCCAGTAAAGGACGATTCCAGTTATAGTGATCAATGATTCCAGGGTGAGTCCAGCCTATACTCTAACAGTGTGTTTTAAAATACCGAGATCGACATGTAAACGGCTGTGGGTAATCCGGCACACCTCTCACTGATCAAACGAGAGATGGCTATCATTCCAGTAGATTCCAGTAGGGGTGATTCCAGTAATGGGGTATGTCTACATGTCTTACTCTAGTATTTCCCCTCCCAGCAAGTGAATCCAGAATTCTGACACAATGATTCAAGATGATTCCAGCCAAAATATAATGATACCAGTAAATAATTCCAGTAAATGATTCCAGCAGGTGATTCCAGTAATAGAAGCCAGAATAATGATACCAGTAATAGAGGCCAAAAAATAAATGTGTGTCGTATACATAAATCCAGAATATCCATACGTGTTGTAACAGAGAATCTCATACAACTAACTAGAACTGAAATACAGTAATTGACAAGTAAATGAGAGAAATATCAGAGAATATACTCGCCTGATATCTGAATGTCTAAGATAAAGATACTGTCCGAGGAGAGGTGTCTGGCTCCTAATTTGAACAGCACAAGTCACAACATGTCCAGAAGGATAATATAAAGCACTACAATGTATTCTACATGAATCTAGGTCAAACTAGGCCAAAGTCAACCCTTGGTCAACTCTGGTCAACTACACTAATCAAACTAGGTCATGACCTAACCCAGCAAGTCTTACTAGGCCTAACCAAGACTATCCTAGCAAGCACACATTAATATAAGGCTATACAAGCCAACATACACCCAACTCTATATAGCATGCAATTATTCAATACTCAAATAGGCAAGACTTCACATTGGATATACACTAGGTAATCTATTACTTTAAGCTATATATGTCTACACATATATACACATGCATATATTGGTATTCAACATTAGGTCTATAATCATGGCATTTCAAATGGTTATATAAACTTATATATTACAACACAATATGCTAACATATATATAATATACATACATAGCTAAGTTAACTATATTCATAAATACTTATTTAAGAGGCTATACGTGTGTACGTAAACATGGTAAAGGGGCAAGTGAGGGTTAAATGGACATACATAGTGTATACATATCGAAGAGTGTCAAAGTGTAAGTGAACAATGTGTCAAGTGTGATAGTGTCAACATAGTGTAAGGGGGTACATGAGGTAATATAGGATTTGTGTTAACATAGAACATTACATCTCATTAACTTGTATATTGCATACATTACATCTATTATTACATTACATTCATGCTTGCATTCATTCATCATTCATTATTCTCTTGCACCACTATATGCACCATACATTACATACTATGGAACCTACATATTCATTACAAGCCATACTTATATATGCTTACATTAGATAGGATACTTACACCTCATACATCATTTATTTAACCATTTACTCATGCTTGTATTCTCTTTTTAATTACATAATGTATATACATTAACATGGGTTAAAATCAAATAGAACATTATATTACACACAAGGGTGCACAAAATGCATATGCAGAATAGTAACTCCTACTAATAATCAATACTGTACCATCTCAGCTTGAATTAAAATCTCGGATTATAGTATGTTATAGATCTATGTGTTAACTTTCCGAAACTTCAAACGGATCGCGTTTTCGTTTCCGAAAACTCCCGAAATCACGAAAACACCGAGAACGCGTTTGTCTTTCATACAGCTGACACTCAAATAATTCTCCAAAAAGTTACAGAAAGAATTAGGCCTATTAATACATGTTTTTGGAAATCTAACTTCAATACGCTTCTTTTAAAAAAAAAGGGAGATTAAACTGAGCTTTGAGCTAGAAGTTATGACATTTCTAAGTTAGAGCTGTAATTAAAAACGTGGATAAAAATCATGACGGATTTAGATAGTTTGAGACAAAAGAACACAAGTATATAACATAATATATCAAGAACTTACTCTCTATACTAATATATATATGAGACGCTATAGAACACATCTCCAATACAAAAATATGAGATTAAACATGTAATAATTTATTCATACATAACAACAACACATAGTGTGTCCAAATTTGGGGTTTTCCCACATGGACACAACCACAACACAAAGGACACTCCTATAACTTCCAAATGGACACGAAATGGACACAAATGGGGATAAATCATGGGGGTCATTTCTATGGGTTCAAAATAGACCTATATGCATGAGGAAATGAAAAGGAGAAGGGATTTATACCTCCCGGTAGATCGAATCGAAGAAAAGCCTTCTCGGAGCGACACCGACACGTAGAGATTCCAAAAGGACACGAACGAGCTCCAAATCCTCCCAAACATGGGTAGCTTCCTCCTTAGCTAGAATAGAGAAGGAAAGAAGAAGATTTGGTGGTAAAATAGAATAATTTGGTGGAGAAATTGTAGGGATTGCTCTCTAGGAATTTGGGGAAGAACAAGAGAGAGAGTGTGGATGAGAATAATGAAATGAACTTGAGCCTATCCTCTCCCAAAGTGGCTGGCCATATGGAGCTATTTGTCCTATTATGGTAAGGTCCAAAATGCCCCTACTAACCTATTCTATGAGCATTAGGAAAGGGCTAATTGGTTGGGGCTAAATTAGTCATTCTAAAGTCTCTAATCACACTAACCTTATCCATAATAATAAGTCTAACCTCTAACTAAAATATTTCTATCATGTGGACTAAAATTAATATCATCTGGGCCATGTCTAACTAGTGTGTGGGTCCCACTAGAGTCAAACTACCCCCGGGTCCCCGTTTCAAGTCGGGTTGAGTTGAAATTCGAACCCGACTCAAATAACCCCAAAACAATATCATAAATAATAAAATAATATCAAAATAATTCAAAGAGGTCAAATGCAAAAATATCCTTAGGCCAAAAATGACATTAAAATATTATAATCACATGGTTAGGCTTTAGGTCAAACAGTCTCTAGGGTTTCACTAGCAAACGTCAAAACCACAAGTCATTGATTTAAATAATTTTAAAATGATTTAAAATCACCAAAAATCATATCATGAGTTAAATATTATTTAAAATAATTATAAACACGTAATTTCAAAATTACCCCCATTTGGGAAACTGGGTGCTACAATTCTACCCACCTTAGAAAAATTTCGTCCTCGAAATTAAAATGTCCATACTCCCTCTAGGTCAAACCCCCACAATCAAAGTCCCAGATTAAAACAAATCATGTAATCAAAAGGACGACATACAGGGTTATGGCATACGGTGGTAGTGAAAGTCTCATCTAGGTATACTAGTCATGCTAACCGAAACGGTCATAGGGTATCAAAACATACAAGCAATTTAGGGTGCTAAACTAGAAAAGTTACAGAAACAACAAACCATCAAAACTGTAAGGCGGTCTACCATCCTATATGAAACTGGTACTTATCAAAACAAAATAAAGGCAACTACCAATTATCTGAAAAAGGGTACAGAAAATTAAATTCAAAAATTAAGGAATTGAAAATCACTTGCATTGAAATCCAAATCACAATATATATATATATATACAGAGAGAGCGTTAGAGAGAAAAAACTAGCATTATGTAATGTTATGTGGTTTGTGTGTGTATGGGTGTATGTGAAATATACATGAAATTGTATATGAGCTATCCTGTTACACTACTCATGGCATATGGGTTAACAACCTACAATACACAACCTATTTAATCATAACATGCATGGCTAACCATAAACATCTATAAGAGGTAGAGATTTAGTTATGTATATACATATATTATAACATGTATGCCTAAGCTCTATATATATCTATACAAGTATGTGATCATAACATAGAGAGGAAAGGTTAGGTTACATGACAGCGTATACTAAGTTAGGGTGTGTGTGTGTCCTTGTACAGGGTTATAGCTTAGTATTGAAAGGTTAAACCCAGTTTTAGTTCAGCATTTACATACAAAATCTGAAAATAAGATAACATTTAAACCAGTGTAATATTAACATAATGCAGTCTCAGATTTTACAAATTTAATATAACTTAACCAATTTCTCTAAAAATTAAAACTCTGCAGATATTATACATGTGCAGTTATGTAGACAAAACTAATAACATGAAATTTATATTTAAATTACGAATTTAAACTGGAAAAGCAGAAAACCAAAAATATTGGGGTTTTGAAAATTTTAACATTAACAACATATTAATATGTATTTTAGATAGGTGGAAAATTAAGTGTAGCATGCATACGTATCAGGCAAGTGTCCACTATGTAAATATGCTCATATATTCTCATGTCCCAAAAAAATTAATTCTACGTTAAGACCAACATTTAGATTCCTACCAAGATCGCAAAATAGGTAATTGACGAAATCAAGGCAGTTTTATTATTATTATTCAATACTAGAATAATAGCAAGAAGGAAATAACGATAAAAGCTATTTGCTTATTTGCCTAAAGAATGAACCATTTTGAAACCAGAGCTAAATATCAAATCCAAGATAAAGTCTAGCAAAATCATCGATTCATTGTATTAAGAAGAAACTCATAGCATGAAATTACACAAGCTACTCCTAAGTTAAATAATTAGAAGTAAAAAAAAACACAAATAATAATTCTTTTGAAGGACTGCATCAAAGTAGAGAAAACATGCTTGAAAATATTTAAGGTACAATCTGATAATCATATGCGTCTATCCAAAATCATGGTACTCTAAATCTCTATCATATTAGTAAGCAAGGCTACGATAATCACAGAGTCCTTGACTTATGCACATACCTCTAGAATCATGGTATTTAACATTTTCGCGGTACCGCTAGCTTGGCTGCAAAAATCTTAAATTCCCACACCCGAGAAATATATCCAGAGTCAGACTATATGTCCTCACCACACTGGCTAATGTGACTATAGAAGACTAGATTCCATAACATAGATGACCTAGCCCATATAATTTCATCTTGTCAAAAAAAATTAAATTAAATCAACAATGAATACCCATAAATCAAATCAAATTTATCAAAGAACTTCAAAATTCAAAATGGACAAAAATCCATCCAAATACAACTCGGATGCAACAGCTATCATCAAGATTCAAAATTCGACAATCATTCATCAAAATCAATGAATACAACTCAAATTCAACCATAATCCATCAAAATCAAATTTAACAACAGTAAGTAAAAATAAATCAAATTAAGGAAAAAAGAGTTCTCAAATCGAAGTTAAAATAAGATTCTCAAGGGTCATTCCGGGAATCTCTCAAGGGTTCCTAACTGTGATTGAGTACCTTCAAGATATATCCTATTCCTACTGCAGGCTGTAGTGGTACTCAAGTTCGAATACCACTACATAAACTCGACCTGCATGGGCCACCACTAAAAACGTGTCACGACCCGCACCCACTGTTTGGGTACGAGAACGTAACAACGCCCAGCCTACGCCGCAGTGTCGGCGGTAGAACGCTGTCCTAGGTCACATCATCTAACAATATAATGCTAAGCAGATACAGTCTCAATCACATCTAAGGTAGAGCATGATAAAGATAAATAAACATAAAATCCAAAGAGATACAGGAGATAGAAGTCTAAGTGTCTAAGATCCAAAAACCCAGAAATACACCTCAACTCAAATACAATAATCCATAAAGTAAATACAACTCCAGACAAATGAAATAACTATCTAAACAACCTCTAGTGTATCTCCTCTTGGCTAGCAGGCAACCTCCAAGCTATCTGTAAAATTTATCAACAGGTCCAGTCAGGACAGGAACGAGCACATCTCATCTAGAAAACCCAAGTAAATGACAGAGAACTATAAAGTAGTTATAGGCAGTTGTATTGATAAAAATGGCAGTTAATATTCAGGTGATGGTAAGAAAGACAGATAAGGTACAAGGAAAGTAAATAACTAAATAAGAGAAGAATCATAGCAATGAAGTCTGTAAAAATAGAACTAGCTGAACCAGGATAATATGATATAAAGTCCAGACAGCAATGTAGACCAGTGTAACTCTAAATATAAGTCCAGTACAAGATGAATCTAATACAAGATGAATCCAGTAAGGGACGATTCCAGTTATAGTGATCAATGATTCCAGGGTGAGTCCAGCCTATACTCTAACAGTGTGTTTTAAAATACCGAGATAGACATGTAAACCGCTGTGGGTAATCCGGCATACCTCTTACTGATCAGGCGAGAGATGGCTATCATTCCAGTAGATTCCAGTAGGGGTGATTCCAGTAATGGGGTATGTCTACATGTCTTACTATAGTATTTCCCCTCCCAACAAGTGAATCCAGAATTTCGACACAATGATTCAAGATGATTCCAGCCAAAATATAATGATATCAGTAAATGATTCCAGTAAATGATTCCAGTAAATGATTCCAGCAGGTGATTCCAGTAATAGAAGCCAGAATGATGATACCAGTAATAGAGGCCAGAAAATAAATGTGTGTCGTATACATGAATCCAGAATATCCATACGTGTTGTAACAGAGAATCGCATACAACTAACTAGAACTAAAATACAGTAATTGACAAGTAAATGAGAGAACTATCAGAGAATGTACTCGCCTGATATCTGAATGTCCAAGATAAAAATACTGTCCGAGAAGAGGTGTCCGGCTCCTAATTAGAACAGCACAAGTCACAACATGTCCAGAATGATAATATAAAGCACTACAATGCATTCTACATGAATCTAGGTCAAACTAGGCCAAAGTCAACCCTTGGTCAACTCTGGTCAACTGCACTAATCAAACTAGGTCAAACTAGGTCATGACCTAACCCAGCAAGTCTTACTAGGCCTAACCAAGACTATCCTAGCAAGCACACATCAATACAAGGCTATACAAGCCAACATACACCCAACTCTATATAGCATGCAATTATTCAATACTCAAATAGGCAAGAATTCACATTGGATATACACTAGATAATCTATTACTTTAAGCTATATATGTCTACACATATATACTCATGTATATATTGATATTCAACATTAGGTCTATAATCATGGCATTTCAAATGGTTATATAAACTTATATATTACAACACAATATGCTAACATATATATAATATACATACATAGCTAAGTTAACTATATTCATAAATACTTATTTAAGAGGCTATTGTTTTCCATAAATAAATTCACTTTATTTATTTTGTATCTGGGAAAATTACAACTGTAGGAATCTAATCTAGAAGACGATTACTCTATCCCTTGGACGATGCGATGAAGAACACTCGAACTTTGAAGAACTTTGGACAGCAACTGGGCAATCTCTCTGTTCTCTCTGACAAATTCTCTGTCCTCTTGATGAAGATGAAGAAACTCCTTTTTATAGAGTTCAGGATAACTTTCCTTAAGCATACGCTCAGGCAGTTACTAGACGTGTGCAAAACTGCAGGGACGCATGGCAAAATCTGATGAAGACACATTAGCGTGCGGTTGAAAGTAGTGGAGCATGTTCAGAGAAACTGGTGGCATGGATGCCACGTTGCATAACTTCTGAAGAAGTAGGTAACTGAGTGAAGGACACGTAAGAACATGTGTTGACTGCACGTTGAAAAGTTATTTTGGATATGACTACTGCTATACGCTGCCTTTGAGGAAGAATCATACGCTCACTTAGACATGTGAGGCCCATACGCTCACTTGGCTGGCAAGGAGTCCTGTGAAGTCCACACGCTTACTTGGCTGGTAAGAAGTTATGTGAGGTCCATACGCTCACTTGGCTGGATGAAGAGTCACGTGAGGTCCATACGCTCACTTGGCTGGATGAAGAGTCACGTGAGGTCCATACGCTCACTTGACTGGATGAAGAGTCACGTGAGGTCCATACGCTCACTTGACTGGGAAGAAAAAGGAACCGTATAGATTTCATACGCTCATTGGAGAAATGGCCACGTGGCTATCATCTTCTTTGATACACCATATCTTTTAATAAGCTATCAAAAAGATTTTCTCGAGCGTCGTGACTGCAGATATGACGGCTGACAGACTGTCAGAATTGACAGTAATGATGGCTTTTGCATTAATGATCTACTGAGCTGTCCTCGTAAAAGACAAAATCAACTCTTCAAAATCCTGAATGACGGTTACCCTTTTCATGACCATTATCTTTACACGAAAGACGAAACGTCAGATTCATTCTTCATTTAGTGTATGCTGTGCTGTCATTTTTAAGGAATAAAATATCCACTGAGCGTATGGCTTTTGATGAGCGTATGGCCTTGAGACTTCTGATTGAGCGTAGGGCTTCAACTGACATCTGTCTTTAAGCGTATGGATAAAAATGACAGCGTGTCATAATTTTCCACATCCTACAAGACCCCCTTCAAAGTTTTCGAACTTTATGAGTTTCAAAAGTTTGAAATTACTTTGAACAAAAAGTGGGAATGAGTCCTGACACGCTGGCATTAAATCTGTTCATGTAAAATGAATTTATTAAATATCATGATGACTCTTCATTTTCCGAGATTGATTGAGTCTAATGGAAGAATATGAACAGCCAGCAAGCTCTATTATATAAACTGAGAGAATTCAATTTCTTGACATTCATCTCTTGCAACCATGACTCCAAAGGAAGCTGCTGAAGAAGAAGTACGAAAGTTGGGATTCTGTTCTCATGGGGACCCCACTTTTGGGGGTGAAGAGCCGGAGCCCTTTGTCTTCGAGCTCAAAGATGACCTCAAACAACTAGCCAAGAATTTCTTGAGCTATTTTGGCTTGGATGGCTCAGCTCCTTCTGATGGGCGCAGCCTCATAGAGCAACGTGACAAGTTCAAGGCTCTGTTGCACCGCTTGGAAGTTAAGAGCGTGGAAGAACTAGGCAACAAGCTCAGTCGCTTTGGAAAGTGACTCTTTATGCTTTTGTTGCACTTTTGTTTTGTCTTTTGTCAGGCCATTAGTGCCTGTTTTGAAGAAATGAAGTACAATTTCTGTGTATGATCTGCGTACTTTTAATTTAATTAGCACTCTTTGACTGTCTCCAATGTCGCACTGCTTTCCAAGTTATAAGTTACGCTAGATAGCGTATACCAATGAATAGCGTATGTTACGCTATCTTCCAATGTTTATAAATTACGCTGGATAGCGTATGCCAATGAATAGCGTATGTTACGCTATCAACTACGCTGTCCTTTAACGTTGTGAATTACGCTAAAAAGCGTGCACCAATAAATAGCCGTAAGTTACGCCATCTTCCAACGTTGTGGAAAGCATTCTTTGAACATTTCCAAGGCTATGCAAATTTCCAAAGTACACGTGTCATTCATTCCACGTTTTATGAGCGCTATTTGTGGATCCTTTCCAAGACCAGGCTCGTACTTCATCCTTTAAATAGGTAGCTGAGTTTCACAGATACTCATCCCCTACTCTTTTCTTTCTTCTCTGAGAATGAAATATTTGAGAGATTTCATTCTCAAACAGGAAAGCAATGTCTTCTAACGTTCGATTTCTGCATACTGCATCAAACATGAATCTGCCAATCTTCAACATCAAGCTTGTAGGTAAGCAATTGTAGTATACGTACTTATTCTGTCACGCTTGATCAGTCAGTGCGTATGAAATGATTTTTTCTGATTTGAACAATACACGCTTGTCTCTGTTAAATAACTTCACGCTGAATATTCCTTGCTGTTTTCTGCAGAAGCTCGACTGAAAACTTTCTTCAGAACTGGCATTGGGGATGCGGATGTCGTGGAGAATATCCTGCTGACATCTACATCAGGGAGCTCATACGCTTTTGACGCATAAATCAGACAACTCAGAACTCTCTATGAGATATAACGGCCTTCCTCTGTTGGTAGAAAGAGCCTTTATACATGGAGAGTTGGACGGTGGAGTCAACTCTTACCCGAGAGATTGGTTAGTAGAGTTCCTTTCACGGCAGGACTAGGAATTGTATCCCAAGGTTTGGATACATTCCTGTCTGCTTGAGGTGCCGCCGTTCCTCCATGTGCTGTAGTGGAAGCAATACGTCATCGTGTTGCCATACTCTGTGGTTCTCCTCTCGTCTGAGAGATAAGACCAGAGTTTGATTCCTGTTGATCTGGTCGTGACTGAGGCCCAGACAGTCAGGAATTGCCACCAACAACGAGATTGCCGGAGAAGATCCAAGAAGAAATAGATCTCAGTTGTACATAGAATGAAAATCCAAGATTTTTGTAATAGATTTCCATTATGATTTGTAGGAAAGTCTAAGAAATGTAATAGACTTTTTTTTGAAGATATGATAATGGAAATGATAGATCTTCTTTATCCGAAGTGATTTTGTATCTTTCTGGATGTAAAGAGAACATGATAAATAGAAATTTTGATTTCTGTTTTTAGAGTATACAATACTATCAGAGGTAATATGGACGTGATAGGATGTAAAGACTCAAAAAAGAAAGAAAGTCGGATTTGTATTTATGCAGAGGTCAAAGGTTATAAAAAATGTGAAAGATAACGAATTCCAATCGATAGAAGATTGTGAATAGACGAACCACCGGATGAACATAATAAATGTACGGATGAATCGTCAAATATTCAATGAATGAATATCGGGAAAGGACACGTTCCTTTAATTCTGGCAACCATATGCCTATAAATAGAGCATATCTTTGAGTAGAAGGATCACACATCATTCTCTTTTATTCAAAATGTCTTTCGAAGAGAACACGAAGAAAGCCGAAGTCGTCTCCAAGGTTGACGAAGGTGCTAAAGAGCACTCGACTCCACAGAAGAAGGAGACGGGCGAAAGCTCGTCTGTTCCCAAGCTGCCGAAAGATATCTTAGATTTCCTGGTCGAACCAGGAGAAACCGAAGAAGAAGAAGCAATGAGGCTGGCTGCCTGTCAGTTCTTGGTGCGATCAGGAGAAGATGTATTCAATTCTTTTGTTAATTATGTATGTGGTCCTCGTCCCAAGTACGAAAGGGATAACAGTGATCTTCCATGATAATGTATTTCTTGAAGAATTTGTCTCAAATAAACTCTGTTTAAAGAAACTTTGTTTATGATATATCCTTCCCGCTTTATATTATTTTGCCTTTATTCACTGATCTTTAGACTCCGGAATCAAAAGGACGAGATATCATTTTCATAGAACAGAAAATATGATACATACTGAGATAGAAAATTCAGAGGTAAGATGGACATGATTTTCTATACAAGATCTCTATTAAATCCACTGGGGTTCTAATGAAAATATCAAGTTCTCTGGGAAAATGATACATAGTAGAATATCAGTTTCCTCTGGGGATAACAATATCGAAATAAGGAGAAGAATTATATTTGCTGGGGAATGATGAAAACATTATACGTAATATTTCTTTAAGAATTTGCCATTGATAGGCATCATCGTGATTTTCCCATCCATAGAAGCAAGCTGATATGCTCCATTAGAGAAGACTTTGTTTACTACGAATGGGCCTTCCCATTTCGCATCAAATTTGCCCTTACTCATGTGTGTCATGGTCATAGGACGCCTGACAGAAAGAACCAATTCCCCTTTCTGACATGCTCTGACTTTGACTTTACGATTAAAGGCCTTTGAGATTCGAGCTTGATATAACTCAATATTTTGTTGAGCATACAATCGCTTTTCATCTAGGGCTTCTAATTCTTGAAGTTGAAGACGATCATTATTCTCTGTAGTAAGTTCATTGGAAATTGCAATTCTTAAAGAAGGAATTTGGATCTCGAGAGGAAGAACAGCTTTACACCCATATACCAAGGAGAAAGGCGTACATCCGGTCGCATTGCGAACTGTAGTGCGGTAGGCCCATAAACATTCACCAAGCTTCTCACTCCAGTTGCGTTTGTTAGAAGAAACAAACTTTTTCAAGATTTTGATGATTGTTTTATTAAAAGCTTCTGCCAATCCATTAGCTGCAGGATTATATGCCGTAGAAGCTAAATTATTGATCCGATAGTCGTCGCAGAATCGTGTGAATTTCTGACTAACGAACTGCGGTCCGTTATCATGGATAATACGCCGAGGAACACCAAATCGATAGATGACATGATGTTTGACGAAATTGATGACATTAGAAGTTTTAACTTCAGAAAACGGGATTGCTTCAGCCCATTTGGAAAAGTAATCGGTTATTGCTAGAATAAACCGATGTCCTTTTGATGATGGTGGGTTGATAGGACCAATGACATCCATGCCCCAAGCCTCGAAGGGCCATGATGCCGCTGTTGAGTGTAAAAACTCTGACGGTTGATGGATGAAATCTGCATGAATTTGACAGGCTTTACACTTCCGAGCATATTGAATAGCGTCAACCACCATAGTGGGCCAATAATAACCCATACGTCGAATACGATCTTGCAGTTTTGGACCTGGTTGGTGAGCTCCACAAACACCATCATGTGCTTCACGAATAATCTGTTGTGCTTCTTTACCAGCAATACATCGAATGAGAAGACCATCGTAAGATCGACGATATAATGTCTTCGTTGTATGATTATAATAAAATCTGAGAGATCGACGCCGAATAGACGCTGCTTCATTCGGATTATCTGGAAGTATGTCATACAACACAAAGTCTAGAAATGGGCGTCTCCAATCTTCAGCTATGGCTTCTGTTTTATTAGAAAAAAAACATATTCTATTGTAGAATCGGAAGAAGATGACGACATTTCGTCAAATTTTAACCCAGCATCAAAGTTGAAAGAATCAGTATCTGGATTATGAGGAGAAGTCAAAGCCAGATTATTCTCAACACAGAATAGTTCTCGATTATAAACCACTATCACTTGCTGACGTCTGATAGGTATGGCTAATACAGCAGCAAGGTTAGCCAAAGCATCAGCTTCTGTATTATAGGCTCTTCGAACATGTTCAATAAAGAAACCTTCAAAGGAAGAAGCCATAGAAAGTGCTGCTCGATGATAAGGTATCAAATCTTGATGACGAACTTCATATATTCCTCTGATCTAATTGATGATAAGCTTGGAGTCTCCATAAACTTCTAAATATTGAATATCTAGATGTCTAGCCAATTGAAGACCAATGAGCAACGCATTGTATTCGGCTACATTGTTTGAACATGATTGATCCAGAGAATAAGCCCTTTGAATAGTTAATCCTTCTGGTGATACAAGAACAATCCCAACTCCAGCGACAATATCACCATTAGGACCTATTCTAGATGCTCTATCAAATAATAGACGCCAAGTAGGAATTTCTTCAGAAACCAGGTTTGAATCCAGAACTTCATCGGAAATTTCATCATATAATTTAGATTCCTCTGGAACTGCATGAGCTACCAGGAAATCAGCAAGAGCTTGTCCTTTAACTGACTTTTGAGGAATATAATACATATCATATTGAGCTAATAAAATTCCCCAATTAGCTAGTCTGGAGTTGAGAATACCGGGTTTCTTCATCATAATCCTGATAGGATTCACTCTAGAAATAAACATGAATCGTTTGACCGATAATATAATGACGTATTTTCTGAACAGCAAACATTAATGCTATACATTCTTTTTCGATCGGAGAATAACGCGGTTCAGCACCTGTCATTGTGCGACTGAGATAATAAAGAGCCTGTTCATGGCCATCTTTATTTTTCTGAGCAAGTAATGCACCGAGAGAATGATCCATGGCTCGAACATATAAAAGGAATGGTATTCCCGAAACGGGAGGTACCAAAACTGGAGGGTTCATGAGATACTGTTTGATATCGTCAAATGCTTTTTGACATTCTTCGTTCCAGACAAAAGATACACCTTTCTTCAGAAGTTTGTTGAATGGTCTGCAGCGTCCTGATAAGTTAGAAATGAATCTCCTGATATAAGCAATTCTTCCTTGAAATCCTCGTAGCTCTTTTAAGGTGCGTGGAGGACGCATCTCTTGAATGGCTTTGATCTTCTCGGGATCCACGTGTATACCTTTAGCGGTAATGACGAAGCCGAGAAATTTGCCACTAGAGACGCCCAGAAAGGACTTAGTAGGGTTCATCTTAAGTTGATGCTGACGCATTAAATCAAAGATAGTCTTCAAATCTTGGATATGATCCTCCTTTCGTCGACTTTTAACTTCAATGTCATCAACATAGCATTCAACTATTTTTCGGAGATGTTCGCAGAATATAGTGCTCATTGCTCGCTGATATGTTGCTCCTGCATTCTTGAGACCAAACGGCATTACTGTATAACAGTATGTACCGATCGGTGTTCTGAAGGAAGTGTGTTTTTCATCATCTGGAAACATTTTGATTTGATTGTATCCCGAATATCCATCCATAAATGACATTCGTTCGAAACCGCATGTGTTATCGATCATCACATCTGTAATTGGTAGAGGAAACTCGTCTTTAGGACAAGCAGCATTGAGATCACGAAAACCTATACAGACTCGGATCTTGCCGGTCTTTTTAAGGACATGAACGATGTTAGCCACCCATTCAGGATGTTGTTCCTCTCGAATAAATCCGGAAGCCATAAGCTTGTTGACTTCAGCTTCAATTGCATCCATAATGTCTGGACGAAATCGTCGCTGTTGCTGTTTGACTGGTTTAGCATTTGGCATGATGTTAAGTTTGTGCATGGCAATCTTTGGATCTAATCCTGGCATATCCTCATAACTCCAGGCGAAGACATCAATATAATCACGAATAAGCTTGATCATATCTTGCTTATCTGTTTCTGAAAGATTTTCACTGATGAATATTGGTTTAGGGGACCCTTCTTCACCAATATCAATTTGGATCAATTTATCTTCAGTAGGAGGTTCTCTCTGCTCGAACCTGAATTCCCATAGATTATCTAATCTTTGAGCCCATTGTTCTGATTCGGGTGATATTTCAAAATCATCTTCATCTTCATCATCCTCTTGTGAGCCATCAACAGAGACCATATTGACGGATAGAATAGAGCGATGGAGATCGCCAATACTAGTGTCAGAATCCCAGGAGAGAGAATCAGAAGACTCAGATCGTTCGTCTTCATCGGATTTTAATTCTTCATGGACTATGTTGATAGAAGGGGTAGGAGCAGTGTAACCTAAACCACATTTTGTCCTTCCGTATTTTAATGGAGGAATTCGAATAGGCATTCTTCTTCCTTTTCCATTATTGAGACTGGTTCTGAAGTCATAACCCATATTCTTGATAATATTCTTGGATTGTTGACTGTAGCGACGCAGTTGTAACCTTCCAGTATCATTGTTTACATCATCTTCTTCTAGTCCAGAAGGGTTTTGGGGTCCTTTATAGAAGAATATTGGATTTTCTCCTTTCTTTCGAGCAGGAACTACAAAGTATGATTTTTGTATGGATTCCAATGATACGTCTGTATGAAGGGTTTGAACAACTCCTATAGTTAATGATTCTAAGTTATCTAACAATTGTAAATAACTTTGTACATGATTGTAGACATCAATATACTGCAAAGGAGATGCTTCATAAATATCAAATACTGTATTTACAACAGAAGGCTGAGCCTTTATCAGACTTTGTCAAATTAATGACAAAAGGGGAGGAGGAAGATTGATCATTAACTTTGTTTCGATTAAGATCGATAACAAAAGGCTCAGAAGAGGTGAGCTCCCTTGAAGAAGATCGTGGATAAGAAATACGCCCACTGACCGGTATGACTAGAGTATCTGATCTAGCCTGAGAAGGTGGAGGGGGAGTAATGCGTCCACTGATAGGAATCATCAGTGAACTTTGTGGAGCTTGAGAGGACAATGCAGTAGTACGTCCACTGACAGGAATTATCAGTGAACCTTGTGAAGTCCGGGCAGATGATGAAGTAGTACGTCCACTGACTGGAATTATCAGTGAACTTTCTTCAGATGATTTAATTGACTGTGGAGGAATAATACGCCCTTTTACAGGAATAACAAAAGTGTCATCTTTGGATGTCTCATCATCGTCATCCATAGCTTGCAAGACTTTTGAGTATTCGTCTTTGTACATGCGAGCGTCACTGAAGTAGGCTTTGACTCCTTTAAATGGGTAGAGATCTGCGACCTCCTTCTGAACCTCTCCATTATCATCAACATATTTGAAGCATTGATGAAGAGTTAAAGGAACAATGTTATGTTCATGCAAGAATGGTCTCCCCAATAGAGCATTGTAGGAACATCCATGATTGTCGATGATGTAAAAAGTAACCTTAGTGCGAAGATCGCCTATTTGAAATTTAAGGCGAATCTTGCCCAGAGGCTCACTTTTTCCTTGATTGAATCCCAATATAGTAGTAATAGTACCAGAGAGACTATACACAGGTATCTTCAATGCATCTAGCATAGCTTTTGGCATGATACTGAGAGCAGATCCTGGATCAATCAGTAGACGATCAACCTTCATAGAATCAATATATCCTGTATGATATAAAGGACGATCATGTCGATTATCCTCCAACAGCATATCATCATGTGTGAAAGTAATGTTTGGAATAAATTCCAATACATTATGACAATGAGAAACAGGGTCTGTTTCCAATTTCTTGAGGAGAGTCAGGCAAGTTTCTGCTTGTAACAGTGCTTCACTCAAAGTTTCTCGAGTCTCTTTAGAAAGGCGTAAGAGCTCGAAGACTGACAATTTGGCTGGTGTATTGGCTAGTTGAGCCAATATATCAAAATTATAAGGCTTTTCAAGTCCTGTAGGAGATGACTTCTTCAGTGGTTTGTCAAAGCGGACTTGTTGTTTGCCTTTGTCAGCTGCTGTTGGTTTAGAAGGAACTGCCTCAACAGGAACATTTACAGGTTCTTCGATAGATACTGGTGCTGGAGCTGTAATTGGAGGGACATCAGGAGTTTCTTCCAGAATGTCAGCATAATCTTTCAGATATACTTTTTCGGACCGAGTTCCAGCATGAGCTTCGACTTCATATTCATATTCTATCGAAACCATGTTGCAATTCTTCATTTTGCTCTTGGTTCTTTTATGCTTGATTAGAGCTTCATTCCAGAAACTGAGACCAACACGAGATTGATTATGTCTCATAGCGATGGCTAGAGGTGCTCGGAGTCCCTTGCCCGAGTTCAAACTAGAAGCAGTGGCTAGATCATAACCCATCTTCGCCGTTAATTCACGAGATTGTGAACTGTATAGATAAAATGCTGGCTTGTACCTATTTTCAGATTGAGGTACAGATTTTATCTCATTAGGGAATGAATTTCCTGCCAAGATAAAAGTAGAGGTTAGATAAGCATCAGGTGTGAAACTAGAAGTCACATTGCATGACTTAGTCTTCTCGAGTTTCTTTTTAGACTTCCGAGGAGAAGAGGAAGATGCTGCAAACTCTGTTACTAAGTCCGGGTGGATCCACATGATCTCTCCCTTCTTAGTTGTGATAGGAACAAGTCCTTCATATTGTGCTGGTGGAGTATTTACAACTTCGAGAATTGCTTTGGGAATAGGAATAATTCTACTTTCCACCATTAAGGGAGGGAAGTCACCGAACTGCATTGAAATCACATTCGCTGTGACTGTCTTGTCTTTGGGCGTCAGTGTTACAACTCCTAACTTGATCATCTCTTGAATTTTTCCTTTTAATACATAGCAAGATCGAATTGTGTGACCCAGCATTCTATGGTATGGACAATATTTTGGATGATCTGTCTTGTTAGCTTCATCAGGCTTTTTGATTTCTGGTAATTGTATTTTGTTGCCTTTGAGCAAACATTCAAAGATACCCTGAACATCATCATCATCAAAAGAATATTCTTCCTTCGGTCGAGGAGGTCTCTGTTGTTGATTTGTCGGAGCTGGAGTAGATTGGGTAGTTTTTACCTCTTGACTACTGCTCTGGAGATTGATTTCAAGAGCCTCTTTCCCTTTACGATTATTAGGTCTAGCACTCTGATTTGAGTCCTTGGGAGCCATTTGTACCCCCAGACCTTTAAAGGTTTCAGCACTGACTTCAGCAGCTTTGGCACTGACGATGAAAGAAGGCCAATCTTGGAACTGAGTGGATCCAGTCCACATACTGATTATTGGTAGAAGATTTGATTTGCAAGTATCGATGGTAACAGCATCTGGAGTTCCGAGAGGCATTTTGAGGGCTTCTCTTCTGAATCTTTCAATAAAGTCCTCAGTGGTTTCATTATTTTTCTGTTTAATTCTTATGAGGGCTGACATTGTCATATCATTAAGCCCCTCATAGAACTGTTCGAGAAATATTTGCTTAAAACCAGTAAATGAAGTAATGCACCCATCAGGGAGGCTTCTATACCATTTATAAGCTGTTCCTTTAAGACATCCAACAAACACCCGAGTGAGGAGGGCATCGCTTGGTTGTAATTGATCAGTCATTACTTCAAAATGATTAATGAACTGACTTGGAGAAGTAGTTCCATCAAAGAAAGAGATAGTTGGAGGCTTATATTTAGGAGGATATGACACTTGCTTCCATTCTATCGGGTAAGGTTGTTTGATGCCTAACCTTTGTAAACCATCCTTTTGTTTAAATGCCTCAAACTGAGTTCGGAGATTCTTTAACTCTTCAGTAACAATTCCGGATGATTGTAGATTTGTAGCTTGTTGAGTATAACTGGGAGGAGGAACTGCAGCATATGTACCACCCCCATCTCCAGACTGACTTGGAGTGGTTTGTACAGAAACATTGGACTGTACCCCCAGAATATTAGAGGGTTCAGGATTTGAAGCAACAGGAGTATTTAATACCACTGGTGGTACTGTTTGTTGAACTTGCTGAGTTTGATGCTGAGTTTGCATAAGAGTGTGCATAGCATTCAATGTATCTGCCATAGCTCGTAACTGTTGTTCTAAGGAAGAAATCCTCTGTTCATGAGCTTCAGAGCTAGTTGAAGGTTCCTGATTGCTATCCACCATATAAGTGGTAATTATTCGAGGAATAGCTGATGAAACAGTTTGTTCTGAATCATCACTGTGAGAGTCAGTATCTTTCCCGGGACAGTTTATAGGAGACAAAGCTGGAAAGTTGGACTCTCCAAGGAAGTCTTCTGTGATCTCCGGATTATCACTTGGATGAGAAAAAGAAGAGACCCTGGCTAAAGCTCTGGTCCTGGATCGGGTGCCAAGATAAACACCATCTTCAGAATCTGATATAGCATCAGATCGTATGTTACCCCCAATATTTCTAGATGTCATATTGATAGAAGCATAGAGAGGTTCATCTTCATCCAATATTGGTTCATATTGTATCCGTTCGAAAACAGATTGTCTTTCTGATGAACAACAATACTGAATCACAACTCGAGGTTGGAAGTTGCAGCCATGCTTTTCATGGCAAATATGAGCAATATCATAGCCTGACGGAGTGTCAATTCTCCGTTTATTTTGTAAATACTCCCGAAGATCTGCAGGAACAGATTGGGAAATACTTGAAGATAGTTTCTGTATAGAAACTTGTCTTTTGTTCTTCTGTCTTCTCGGCTCTTGAGTGTATAATGACTGATTAATTTGAGCCACATAGTTCTTAGCATATTCTGTATCAGGATCTGGTATACTTATTTTAGTGGAATCAAGATGAATCTGTTTAAGCTTATTACGAAGATCCGTCGTAGATATGACTTTAGTTTCAGTCTTAGATACTTGTAATTTACCTTTCTCAGGTCGAGAAATTTTGAGAGAAGGAAGATGAGTATTATTCCGACTGGGAGTCGGTAATAATCCATCTTTAGAGGAAGTAGCCAAAAGGCATTTTCCTTTGTTTGATCTAGTAAAATTACTAGTCAAATTAACTCTAGCGGTAAAGACCTCAGGAGTTGAGTGATTGACTAAAGAGTCTTTCACCTTGGTTGGCACCAGATGTGCAATTTGTGGAGGAATCATTTGTATGTTCTGTGGAAGAGAACCCCCAGTTTGATCTTGAGAATTAGTCAAAGGACTATCTTTGTTAGCGTACGCTGTCTTTAGATTGGAGCTTTGGCCATACGCTGCCTTCTTATTTGCATATACTGGCTTTGGCTTAGCGTATGCTGCCTGATGTTGGACTTTGTCATACGCTGGTTTTGCCGTACGCTGTCCTTTGACCGTCATACGTACAGAGTCATCGATGGCTAAAGAGCCGACTGCTGTCGTAAGAATAGAAGAAGAAGGAAAGACTTTACCGTTTTCAAAGATGGTTTTCCTTGGATACGCTGACTTGGTTAAAGAACCAGTTTTGTCAGTGTGACCAGGAGAAACCACTGTTGCTTTGTTCAAAGAAGCCGAGGCGAGCTTCATTGAAGTTGAAGACATATTCTTGTCAGCACGAGAGGTGACAGAAATGTCTCGGACCACTGAAGAAGACTTAGGGACATAGAGTGTCCCTGCTTCTTGGCAGCAATAGGAGTGGAAGAAGTAGTTCGGCCTTCTTTCACTTTGAGCATTTCTTCATAAGCAGATTGGTCGAATTGCACGACCATCACTTTCTTCGTTGAGCCGATCGACGAAGTATCGCATTGAGTTGTTGCTATCTCGTTGGAGGAGACAGCTTTTCCCAGCAGAGTCGCCAATTTGTTTTTCATAAATAAATTCACTTTATTTATTTTGTATCTGGGAAAATTACAACTGTAGGAATCTAATCTAGAAGACGATTACTCTATCCCTTGGATGATGCGATGAAGAACACTCGAACTTTGAAGAACTTTGGACAGCAACTGGGCAATCTCTCTGTTCTCTCTGACAAATTCTCTGTCCTCTTGATGAAGATGAAGAAACTCCTTTTTATAGAGTTCAGGATAATTGTCCTTAAGCATACGCTCAGGCAGTTACTAGACGTGTGCAAAACTGCAGGGACGCGTGGCAAAATCTGATGAAGACACATTAGCGTGCGGTTGAAAGTAGTGGAGCATGTTCAGGAGAAACTGGTGGCATGGATGCCACGTTGCATAACTTTTGAAGAAGTGGGTAACTGAGTGCAGGACACGTAAGAACGTGTGTTGACTGCACGTTGAAAAGTCATTTTGGATATGACTACTTCTATACGCTGCCTTTGAGGAAGAATCATACGCTCACTTAGACATGTGAGGCCCATACGCTCACTTGGCTGGCAAGGAGTCCTGTGAAGTCCATACGCTTACTTGGCTGGTAAAAAGTTATGTGAGGTCCATACGCTCACTTGGCTGGATGAAGAGTCACGTGAGGTCCATACGCTCACTTGGCTGGATGAAGAGTCACGTGAGGTCCATACGCTCACTTGACTGGATGAAGAGTCACGTGAGGTCCATACGCTCACTTGACTGGGAAGAAAAAGGAACCGTATAGATTTCATACGCTCATTGGAGAAATGGCCACGTGGCTATCATCTTCTTTGATACACCATATCTTTTAATAAGCTGTCAAAAAGATTTTCTCGAGCGTCGTGACTGCAGATATGACGGCTGACAGACTGTCAGAATTGACAGTAATGATGGCTTTTGCATTAATGATCTGCTGAGCTGTCCTCGTAAAAGACAAAATCAACTCTTCAAAATCCTGAATGACGGTTACCCTTTTCATGACCATTATCTTTACACGAAAGACGAGACGTCAGATTCATTCTTCATTTAGTGTATGCTGTGCTGTCATTTTTAAGGAATAAAATATCCACTGAGCGTATGGCTTTTGATGAGCGTATGGCCTTGAGACTTCTGATTGAGCGTAGGGCTTCAACTGACATCTGTCTTTAAGCGTATGGATAAAAATGACAGCGTGTCATAATTTTCCACATCCTACAGCTATGTGTGTGTATGTGAACATGGCAAAGGGGCAAGTGAGGGTTAAATGGACATACATAGTGTATACATATCGAAGAGTGTCAAAGTGTAAGTGAACAATGTGTCAAGTGTGATAGTGTCAACATAGTGTAAGGGGGTACATGAGGTAATATAGGATTTGTGTTAACATAGAACATTACATCTCATTAACTTGTATATTGCATACATTACATATATTATTACATTACATTCATACTTGCATTCATTCATCATTCATTATTCTCTTGCACCACTATATGCACCATACATTACATACTATGGAACCTACAAATTCATTACAAGCCATACTTATATATGCTTACATTAGATAGGATACTTACACCTCATACATTATTTATTTAACCATTTACTCTTGCTTGTATTCTCTTTTTAATTACATAATGTATATACATTAACATGGGTTAAAATCAAATAGAACATTATATTACACACAAAGGTGCACAAAATACATATGCCGAATAGTAACACCTACTAATAATCAATACTGTACCATCTCAACATGAACTAAAATCTTGGATTATAGTATGTTATAGATCTATGTGTTAGCTTTCCGAAACTTCAAACGGATCGCATTTTCGTTTCCGAAAACTCCCGGAATCGCGAAAACACCGAGAACGCGTTTGTCTTTTGTACAACTGACACTCAAATAATTCTCCAGAAAGTTACAGAAAGAATTAGGCCTATTAATACATATTTTTGGAAAGCTAACTTCAATACGCTTCTTTTAAAAAAACGAAAGATTAAACTGAGCTTTGAGCTAGAAGTTATGACATTTCTAAGTTAGAGCTGAAATTAAAAACGTGGATAAAATCATGACGGATTTAGATAGTTTGAGACAAAAGAACAGAAGTATATATAACATAATATATCAAGAACTTACTCTCTATACTAATATATATATGAGACACTATAGAACACATCTCCAATACAAAAATATGAGATTAAAAATGTAATAATTTATTCATACATAACAACAACACATTGTGTGTCCAAATTTGGGTTTTCCCACATGGACACAACTACAACACAAAGGACACTCCTATGACCTCCAAATAGACACGAAATGGACACAAATGGAGATACAACCATGGGGGTCATTTCTATGGGTTCAAATAGACCTATATGCATGAGGAAATGAAAAGGAGAAGGGATTTATACCTCCCGGTAGATCGAATCGAAGAAAAGCCTTCCCGGAGCGATACCGACACGTAGAGATTCTAAAAAGACATGAACGAGCTCCGAATCCTCCCAAACTTGGGTAGCTTCCTCCTTGGCTAGAATAGAGAAGGAAAGAAGAAGATTTGGTGGTAAAATGGAATAATTTGGTGGAGAAATTGTAGGGATTGCTCTCTAGGAATTTGGAGAAGAACAAGAGAGAGAGTGTGGATAAGAATAATGAAATGAACTTGAGCCTATCCTCTCCCAAAGTGGCTGGCCATATGGGGCTATTTGTCCTATTATGGTAAGGTCCAAAATGCCCCTACTAACCTATTCTATGAGTATTAGGAAAGGGCTAATTGGTTGGGGCTAAATTAGTCATTCTAAAGTCTCTAATCACACTAACCTTATCCATAATAATAATGCTAACCTCTAACTAAAATATTTCTATCATATGGACTAAAATTAATATCATCTGGGCCATGTCTAACTAGTGTGTGGGTCACACTAAAGTCAAACTACCCCCGGGTCCCCGTTTCAAGTCGGATTGAGTTGAAATTCGAAACCGACTCAAATAACCCCAAAACAATATCATAAATAATAAAATAATATCAAAATAATTCAAAGAGGTCAAATACAAAAATATTCCTAGGGCAAAAATGACATTAAAATATTATAATCACATGGTTAGGCTCTAGGTCAAACAGTCTCTAGGGTTTCACTAGCAAAACGTCAAAACCATAAGTCATTAATTTAAATAATTTTAAAATGATTTAAAATCACCAAAAATCATATCATAAATTAAATATTATTATTAAAATAATTATAAAAATGAAATTTCAAAATTACCCCCATTTGGGAAATTGGGTGCTACATTAGCCAATTGTGTTAATATGTCAAAGTTGTAGGGTCTCTTCAGCCCCTGAGGTGCAACATTAAGGAGTGTCCTGTCGAAGCGGGTTTCCTTTGGCTTAGGCTTATCTGCCGGTGGAGGCTGAGGCAGCCTTGGAACATCCGAGACAGGCAACGTTACCGGCTGAGGATCTTCAACTTAACTACCCAGTGTGGGCTGGACTTGTGCTCCAGACTGGGTAACAACGGCTGCCGCTTCCTCAGCTTCGGCTGAAATTGTATGGCAGGATCTAGACTTCCTGCCCTTCTTCGTGTTGGTAGGAGATGACACCGCCTGGGTAACTTCGGACACTAAGTCCGGGTGCACCCATATGATCTCTCCTCGTGAAGTGGTAAGAGGTACAAGTCCAGATGTCTGGTTCCGGACGGGTGAAAGATTGGTAACCTCCATCGTCGTCCGAAGAACGGGTGTTACCCCATCTAGAGTGCTTGTTAGAAGGAAGTCATCGAACTGAATTGACACCATGTTCACCGCCACGGTAACCTCTTTAAATTCTATTGACAGAGCTTTGGAGTCGATAAGACTTTGGATGTACCGCTTTAATTGGAAGCAGTCATGAGTGGAATGATGGATATAGCGGTAGAAGTGACAATATTTTGGGTTCTTCATTTCTGTCGCTCGGGACTCGCACCTTGGTGGAGGAAGCTGGATCCTACCCCCTTGCAAGAGCATATCGAAGATAGGTTTGACATGACTATCTTCAAATGTGTAATTCACCTTGGGTCATTGACCTTCCGTCTGTTTTTGTTCAGGCTTCTTGGTCACATCGGCGACCATGGCCTGTTTGTATTTATCATCCAGGTTGGAGGTGCCTCCACTGTTGTTGTTGCTGGAGGTGGAACCAAGACGTTTGCCCTTATCCTCTCTATCTGGGATGTGTAATACCAACTGGCGAGCCTTTTTCAATTTTGTCTCCGTATTAGTAGCACTTATGATGAAGGTCGTCCAATCCCTGAACTGATCGTCACCCATCCAGAGGCTAATTGCGGGGAGCAACTTCTTCTGGCATATTTCAATCAAGGAGCTCTCGGGATTGCCTTGGAGCAATCTCATTGCGGTTTGGCAGAATCGCTCAATATAGTTCCTTGTTAGCTCCCTCTCTCCTTGAACGACGTCCATGAGAGATGACATTATCACATCATGCCCCACTTCATAGAACCTCTCCAGGAACATGTGCTTGAAGCCGTCAAAAGAATGGATGCAGTTGTTAGGAAGGTTACGGTACCAGTCGAACGCAATCTCCTTCAATGCTCCGATGAATAATCGTGTGAGGATGGCATCACTATACGGCAAGTGGTCGGTTGTGACCTCAAAGTAAGTTGTGTACCGACTAGCAGAGGTCTTTCTGTCATACGAATCGATATGAAACGGCTTGTACCGTGGTGGAAAAGGCACATCTCTCCATGCAACGGGATACGGATGTCGTATTCTGAGGTCCCGAAAGGAGTCTCGGGCATTAAACATTGCTCGAAGCTCCTGGACTTCCCTTCTTGCCTCATATTCTTCATCTACAGCGGAAGGAACAGATGCTCTTAAAGGATCATCACCCAAAGGAGGGGCGGTAGTGTTGGAGTCCATGTTGACTGCGGGTCCCAAGCTTGTTTGTCAGGGCGTCCTAGCTGGTTGAGTTGGCAAGGCAGCTTTGATTTCGTCTACTGACTTGACCAAGGACAAGAGCATGGCTTCAAGTACTTCTAGACATTTTTGGTTAGTGGGCGCATCATGATCATCGTCGGCCATAAAGACTGTTCGTATATGGGTAGAGGTGGAAGGGACCGTAGCAGAGGTTCTCTCTGTGTCGTATTCTCGTACAGAGAAATCGTCGAAAAATATCAGAATATCATCTTCCTCGAACTCAAAAGAGGTGCTACCCCCCTGTGCAGGAAGTCGCATCGTCTTGGCGAGGGTGGTCGCCCTCAAGGAAGTCCAAGTCTGTTGCATAATTTTGCAGAATCTCTACCCCCTGTGTATGTTTCTGTGAGTTGTCGCATATATTGAGGGGAGTGCTACCCCTAACTTCATCTACTCCCAAGGAGGCCGAAGGTGCACCCCTAGGTGCTGGAAGCTTCTTTCTGGATCGAGTGCCTAAATAGACACCCCTTGTGGGTGTCGGCAGCAACCCTCCAGATGAGAGTTTCTTTACAGTACTGGCTGAGATTGTCGGGCTAGAAGAGCCTGTCTTTTTTTCCCCTTTCCTGGAGAAACCTTCCGAGTTGAATTACAGGAGGCGAAAAGAAACTCCTCGTCTCCCAAAATTTATACCTGTTTCTCGAGTTTTTGTCGGACAAGTGCTAGTTGCTGCATTGTTTGAAAAACGGACTGCCGATCTTCAGGTGCTGCCAACTTATCGCAGCAGTAGTTGATGATAACTTGGGTGCAACGACGTATCTAGAGGGACTCATCGTATGCCAAGGTTGCCTCTTTGCGTTTGTGAGTGATCACCTCACGCAAGTCGATAGCAGGCTGATCTACCTTTGTACCAAACTTGTGGACTCGGGTATCCTGAGCACACAGGTGCGTAGGTATCATGTTTGCTCCCCGATCCGAGGCTAGTAAAAGTACTTACTCTCGATCGTTGGAGGGAGACTTTAAAGACCCGCACTATCCGTTAGCCCTGGGGGACTGGACGCAGGAGGTTCTGTACAACTTTCCATCAGGAGTGTGAAACCCGTATTAGACTGCATTTTAATTTTTAATTTAATTATGTTGCTAAATAATTTTGTGCTAGAATAATATTATTGATTAATTGTAAAATTATGAAAATTATTTTTCAAAATAATTGAAACTGGATTTTTGTATGTCAGACCCGAACCCGAATTAAACCCAATTTGAACTTAAAAATATTTTATTTAAATTTTAGGAGTTACAAATTTTATTTATAAAAATTTCCTTGGAAAAAAAAAAATGATTTTTGATTTAATCCTTTTAGCCCGAACCACAAGGCCCATTCTTCTAATCCTTTTCTTTAAAGCCTTAAAGCCATTTTCTTAGCCATTAACTAAAGCCCATTTTGGCCAAAATACCTTAGAAGTAAACCCATTAGACTACTTTAGAACCCATTAAAGACTTAGTAGTCCTACAGCACCATTAGTAAGTCCTTTTCATTTATTTGTAATGGAATGATCCATTCTTTAGTTGTTGTGAGCTTTAAAGGCTCTGAGCCTTTTTCTCTTTGCTCAACCGAAGACTCTTTGGTTCCAAACCGACGCCGATCCCCGGCCTTCCACCGTCGCCGGCCATTGATGGCATGGAGACCTTTCCCCTTCTTTAATGGGTAACCCCTATTTCCTTTACCTATATATAACCCCATTTCCCCTCTTCTCTCCAATCATCTTCTTTCCCAAAGTAAATCCCTAGATCTAATCCCGGAGCCCCGAGCCGACCCTACCCGGCGCACTTCCCCGGCGCACCAGACCACCGGCGCCGCTCCCCGAGCCCGCTCCGGCCGTGCCCTAGGCACCGCGCGGCGCACCCCCGCCGGACCCCCTGACCCGCGCGGCCCTCCCTGGCCGTTCGATCGCGACGTTCGACTCCGCGCGCCCCTCTCGGCCCTGCCGACCGCGCCTCCAGCACTGACCGTGCGCCCCGGCCCCTTTGCTCGGCCAGCCCCGCTCAGCCGTGATCCTGTGGAACCTCGGTTTTCTGTGGTTTTCTGCATCCCGAGTCCGAGGCAACTCTTCGGATTTCGTCAATTTCGGTAATTTCTGTTATTCACAGTAGTTCGTCCCCCGTGTCGATGATGATTTTGGTCCTAGAAATTCTTCGGGATTTCGTTTGGATTTCGTCGATTTTTTATCTTCCGAGAAATCTTTCGGAGATGTTTCTGTTGGATTTTGTTTAGTCTTTCCGAGGAATTTTTCCCTCGGCAAAGTTTCTGTTGGTTAGTTTTCCGAATTTAATACGGAAAGTTTTCTGTGTTTGTTATTTTGATCTTTTCCGAGTACTTCGGAAAGATTTCTGTTGGATGTTGATTCCAGAAAGTCTCGGAATTGTTTCTGTGGGTTTTCGGATTTTTTTCGATAGCATGCTATGATGTTGTTTTGCTTCGGCGTTCCGAATTCATTTCGGGTTCGTCCCGAAATTAATCTGGTGATGTTGTGGATTTGTTATGAAATTGGGTTTTCCCCGGTTTGGGATTTGCAGGAAATACGGCGCCATTCCCAGTTTTTGGGTTATCCCGAAAACAGAGGGAATGCTGCCGAAATTTTCGGAAAATTTATTAAAAGATTTTAAAATGATTTTTCTGATAAATATTATTTTAATAATATTTTTGGGCGATGACCATATTGGTCAATGGGCCCCAGCGAAATGCAAACGCACCGGTTCGTCCGGACGTTGAGGCAGAGTAGCTGAACATGACGACTGGACCAGAGTCTGAGACTCATATATTTTATATAATTTAAATTGGCAATTGTTAGTTTTATTATTTAATTATAGGTAATTTTCAAGACTAACAAGTTTCTTCTTATTTCAATTTGTGTAATATTAAGATGTAAGGGCATAAGCCCAGTTATTTATCATGCTGTGAAAATGTAATAATTAGGATTTATTTTATTTCTTTTCTGGATGTTGTAGTGTAATATAAATAGTAGACTATATATTTATATTCACATAAATGTTAGGAATTAGTTGATAATTCATTATTTTCTCACTTATTAAATAGATAATAACTTTATGTATAAATACAAAGTTTTTCGAATGAAAATTGGTAAAAACGAAGTTTTCCAAATAAATGGTTAAATTGGATTTTTATTTATAATATAGAAACTCACCTAGGTTCATATGTGATTGTGTTGTTATGAACAAGTAAAAAAAATTAATTAGGACAAAAGTTAAAGATTGCAACTAGTGTAGTTAGTATGGTAACTTGGAGTCTGAGACAATTTCTCGAAATGTAGGATTTTGAGGAAGAACCTGAGTTTACATCTTGACGAATCATCTTTCAATCCAGTCGAGATTCAAGGCAAGTACATTTATGTAGATTTTACAATTATTTTCACAATTGTTTCATTGCAAGTTTAAACCACTGTTACACACGAACTCCTTCGGGAGCATTGATCGTACTGTTGGGGACTGGGGGAGTAGAGTAGTGGATATGACCAAATCCAAACTTAGGATAATGAATGTGTTAGCTTTCCCCTCTTCACACGGGGACAAGCCATACCGTATCGTTAGGATACTATTGTAACCCAAACCGGTCATATTCATTACCTATTCACATCACTGTACTGTACTATTTCAAAAACTGCTCATCTTTAAATTGTTTAAAAATGCATGATTTTAATTGTCATTTTAATTGTTAAAAGTTTGCATGAATTGTACTTTGCTCCCTCCTGACTGGAGATAACATTTTAGGTATTACTGAGGATCTGGAGATGATGATCAATAGCTATTATGATCCTGACTTGTACCCGGCGGTACTCCCAGCTGATGATGATGTTGTGGCGTCTCCATAGATGCTACATTAGTTGAGAGTTTAGTTGTTTCTTTATTTCCAGTTTATGAACTTTGTATTGAAAGACAAGTTTTTATCGTAAATTAAATGTTGTGGCAACTTTTAAATTCAAGCTTGTTGTTGATATGACCTGCAATATGGATTACAGCTTACTGCCGCCGTCTCATCAACGGCGCAGGCTGGGCATGATCCGATTCGACCCAAGTATTTGGGGACCGGGTCGTGACATGTTTTTAGTGGTGGCCCATGCAGGTCTTTGTTCAACAACTTAGGAAAACTTAGAAACAATTAGGAACACTAGAACATCATATTGCCACAACTTAGGACCGATATATCTTATTAAATATTTTTGCTTGATTATAGATGGGTAGGATACCTTGCTTATGTTTATGTCCTAAAACCTTTCCAGACCATGGCCATTAATGAGAATGACAATGTTGGAGATGAGTTGTCACCTCAACATACCACACCACCACCTTCCCTGTTCAGTCCAGATCCTACTCTGCGACTTTCTGATCGCCATCATAATGCTGGAGACACTCAAGTTCATCAGACGATGGATCCTTCAGGCTCGAGGACTGGACTGCGGACAGAGATGCCTGTCCCATCTGCCCCGCCGCTTCCAGTGAACCCCTCCGAACTCATAAGTTTGCTGCGGGAAGTGCTAGCAACTCAGAGGGCTGAAGCTGAATCTCATCGCGAGCAGAACGCGATTATGAAGGAAGGAATGGAGAACTCCCACAATGTAGCTATGGCTGCACTTGGAAGGAGAGAAGTGAACCCAGAAGAGCCTAGACCAGCTAAGGTAAGTGCCATTCTAGAGGATAAATTTTAGTAATTTTTAAGACCATTAATAGTGATTAGAGATCATATTATGGTAAGGTGGGGGATATTGAGAGCTTCAAAAAGCAGAACCCTCGACCTTTCAAGGGAACCGAGGGAATTGTCTATGCTGACGAATGGCTCGACAGTATGGAACGTCTCCTGAGCGTCGCACGACTTCCAGAAGACCTTAAGGCAGAAGCTGTAGGACTCCAACTGCAGAATATAGCTAGCACCTGGTATCGGAATGAACCCCGACTCCAGGATAGGCAGGTCGATTGGGACACCTTCAAGAGGTTATTCCAGAGGAAATTTTTCCCAACTTCTGAGATGCGGGAGATGGAGCGACAATTCCAGAACCTGAAGCAAGGCAATATGACTGTGGGAGAGTATGCGGCAGAATTCGGCCAGCTTAGCCGATTTGCCAAGAACATGGTGGCTGATCCTGCTGATCGTGCTGAACGATTCAAGTATGGACTTCGAGAGGAGATTCGCACTTATGTGATCTCTGGCGGAGCTAAGACTTATGAGAAGATTCTGGAGAGAGCCCAAGACATAGAGAAGAGCCAACCTGCCCGCTCGAAGAGAGATTATCCTGGAACTAGCAACTTCCAGGGTAATCAGAAGAAGCCCAACAACAACAACAACAGCAGCAACAATAACAACAACCGTTCTCAGCACCAGCAAGCGAGGAACAATGAAAGAGCGCCCCAGAGGCAGATTCCTATCTGCGACTTTTGCAAGAGGCCGGGACATCTGGCAAACATCTGCAGGAAAGGACTAGGGCAATGTCTGATCTGTGGGTCTTCCACCCATCAAGTGAGGGACTGTCCCTTGTCAAACAACAAGGCTGGAGGAAATCAGCAGAAAGGACCTCTGCCCACTCAGCAGCAACAATTTGGGCAGCATCAGAAGACGGGGCGAGCTTTTGCCCTAACTGCAGAGGAACCAGAGCTGGAGCAGGAACCTAATGCGGATGTCATATCAGGTTACATCTATGTACATTCTCATCCTGCATTAGCTTTATTCGACTCTGGTGCAACACACAGTTTCATAGCAACCAAATTTATCTCTGCACATCACATAGTTACGGGCTTTAGCAAGAGAATATGTAGGGTTATGACTGGAGGTGGACCCCTACCTATAACGGAGACTTGTAATTGCCCCATTACAATTTCTGACCACAAGTTTGTAGCACCTTTGTTGGTGATGCCCTTGCCCAACTATGATATAGTCCTTGGAATGGACTGGTTGAGCAAGCAGCATGCGCTGATAGATTGCCATAGAGGATGTGTAATCTTCAGCCCACCTGGAGGGCCAGAGTTTGAAGTCTCTAGAGCTCCGGAGGTTATGGAGAGTATTGTCTACTCTATTTCTGAAGAACCTGAACCACCTCACCCTATCATAGCGGAATTCATGGATGTTTTCCCTGATAGTCTGCCTGGGCTACCCCCAGATCGGGACATAGAATTCACTATTGATTTAGTCCCTGGCTCTCCCCCGATCTCTAAGGGATGTTATAGAGTCAACCCGAAGGAGGCCAAAGAGATGAAGGAGCAGATCAACGAACTGAAGGCCCTTGGATTCATTCGAGACGGAGCTTCACCCTGGGGAGCACCTGTTTTGTTTGTGCCCAAGAAGGACGGAACAGTGAGGATGTGCATCGACTACCGGGCGCTGAACAATGTCACAATCAAGAACAAGTACCCTCTGCCCCGGATCGATGACTTATTTGACCAGTTGAGTGGAGCCAAGGTATTTTCCAAATTGATCTCAGGTCTGGCTATCATCAGATCAAGGTCAGGAAGGAAGACATTCCCAAGACGGCATTCAACACCAAGTATGGGCAGTTTGAATTCTTGGTCATGCCGTTTGGTCTGACGAATGCTCCTGCTGTGTTCATGAACCTTATGAACAAGGTTTTCATGAATACTTAGACCAGTTTGTCGTCGTCTTCATTGATGATATACTGATCTATTCGAAGACGAAGGAGGAGCACGAAGAGCACCTCAGGAAAGTTCTGGAAACTTTGAGGAAGGAGAAGCTGTACGGTAAGCTATCCAAGTGTGAATTCTTTCTAGACAAGGTGGATTTTCTTGGCCATGTTGTCACAGGAGAAGGAATTTCTGTGGATCCTAAGAAGATAGCTGCTGTGGAGAAGTGGCCTACCCCAAGCTCAGTTGCTGACATCAGAAGTTTCTTGGGCTTGGCGGGCTACTACCGGAAGTTTGTGAAGGATTTTGCTAGAATTGCTGAACCAATGACGAAGCTGACTCGGAAGAATGAAGAATTCATCTGGACGGAGGACTGCCAAGCAGCGTTCGAGGAGTTGAAGAAGAGGCTTACCACTGCACCAATCCTTGCGCTACCCGCAGGATCCGGTGGTTTCACAATCTACAGTGACGCCTCAGGCAAAGGACTGGGTTGCGTTCTTCAACAACATGGGAAAGTGATTGCTTATGCATCTAGGCAATTACGGACTCATGAGAAGAACTATCCCACTCATGATCTGGAGCTGGCTGCAGTCATCTTTGCGTTGAAGCTTTGGAAGCACTATCTATATGGAGAGAGGGTGGAAATATACACAGATCACAAAAGTCTGAAGTATGTTTTCACTCAGAAGGAGTTAAACATGAGGCAAAGGCGATGGCTGGAGTTAATGAAGGATTTCGACATCGATTTGCAATACCACCCGGGTAAGGCTAATGTGGTCGCTGATGCACTTAGTCGATACCCAGTGGCGATGTTCTTAACCAAGGAGAGGCACCTGCTGGAGGACATCGAGAAGCTCGGACTGGAGATTGTACTGCCTGGACGGAAGGAACTGGATGCTGATTTTGTATTGATGAAGTTGCAAGTGAGCTCGTACTTGATGGACAAGATTAAGGAGACGCAGTTTCAAGACGAGGCACTTTGCAAGCTGAGAGATCAAGTGTTAGCAGGAACACTGGAAGGTTTCTCAATTGCCAGCGATGGAGCTTTGAAGAATGGTACAAGGCTTTGTGTACCGTCTGGCGAACTGAGGAACGAGTTGATGAAGGAAGCGCATCAGTCTCAATATTCCATACATCCTGGAGCCAATAAGATGTATCGGGATATGCGCACTATTGTCTGGTGGAGTGGAATGAAGAAAGATGTCACCAGGTATGTTGCTAGATGCTTGATTTGTCAACAAGTGAAGGCTAGTAGACAGAGGCCTGCAGGACTTCTACAACCGCTGGACATCCCAGAATGGAAGTGGGAGCACATCACGATGGATTTCGTGTCAGGACTGCCTCGTTCCCAAGGAGGGAAGGATGCCATCTGGGTAATTGTGGACCGACTAACCAAGTCAGCTCACTTTATCCCTTTCAAAGTTGGTTTATCCACTGAGAAGTTGGCAGCATTGTACATGCGGCATATCTACCGGATTCATGGCGTACCGGTAAGCATTGTATCTGACCGAGACACTCGTTTTACCTCACATTTTTGGAAAAGTTTGCATGACAGCTTGGGGACACAGTTGAAGTTCAGCACAGCTTATCATCCTCAGACTGACGGACAATCTGAAAGGACAATTCAGACACTTGAAGATATGCTGCGAGCTTGTGTTTTGGAGTTTGGAGGATCATGGGAAGACCATTTACACTTGGTAGAGTTTTCTTACAACAACAGCTACCAAGCCAGCATTGGGATGACCCCATTTGAAGCTCTTTATGGACGTCGTTGCCGTACACCACTTGCATGGGACGACGTAGGAGAAAGAGTACTGCTGGGTCCAGAGATGGTGACTGACGCAGCAGAGAAAGTGAAGATTATCAGAGACAAGCTCAGGATCGCTCAAGACAGACAGAAGCACTGGGCAGACAGCGGTCGACGACCATTGGCATTTGAAGAAGGAGATAAGGTCTTTGTGAAGATTTCTCCTACCAGAGGTACTATCAGATTTGGCAGAGCCGGGAAGCTGAGTCCCAGGTACATTGGTCCGTTCGAAGTCCTGAGCCGGATTGGAGAAGTGGCGTATAGGTTAGCTCTACCAGCTAATCTAGAAGGCGTGCACAACGTCTTCCACGTTTCGCAGCTCAGAGAGTATGTACCTGATGAAAACCATATCTTGGACCATTCCGAATTGGAGATCGGACCAAGTCTCACTATACCAGAGAAGCCTGTAGCAATTTTGGACAGAGGCGAGAAGAAGACCAGAACCTCGGTGACTCCTATAGTCAGAGTTATGTGGAAGCATGATTCCCCAGGCGAGTCTACCTGGGAGCGAGAAGACGAGATGCGGGAGAGATACCCGTATTTATTCGAGACCTGAGGTAATTCCTAACCCAACTCTTTAAATTTCGAGGACGAAATTTTCTAAGGAGGGAAGGTTGTGAAACCCGTATTAGACTGCATTTTAATTTTTAATTTAATTATGTTGCTAAATAATTTTGTGCTAGAATAATATTATTGATTAATTGTAAAATTATGAAAATTATTTTTCAAAATAATTGAAACTGGATTTTTGTATGTCAGACCCGAACCCGAATTAAACCCAATTTGAACTTAAAAATATTTTATTTAAATTTTAGGAGTTACAAATTTTATTTATAAAAATTTCCTTGGAAAAAAAAAATGATTTTTGATTTAATCCTTTTAGCCCGAACCACAAGGCCCATTCTTCTAATCCTTTTCTTTAAAGCCTTAAAGCCATTTTCTTAGCCATTAACTAAAGCCCATTTTGGCCAAAATACCTTAGAAGTAAACCCATTAGACTACTTTAGAACCCATTAAAGACTTAGTAGTCCTACAGCACCATTAGTAAGTCCTTTTCATTTATTTGTAATGGAATGATCCATTCTTTAGTTGTTGTGAGCTTTAAAGGCTCTGAGCCTTTTTTTCTCTTTGCTCAACCGAAGACTCTTTGGTTCCAAACCGACGCCGATCCCCGGCCTTCCACCGTCGCCGGCCATTGATGGCATGGAGACCTTTCCCCTTCTTTAATGGGTAACCCCTATTTCCTTTACCTATATATAACCCCATTTCCCCTCTTCTCCCCAATCATCTTCTTTCCCAAAGTAAATCCCTAGATCTAATCCCGGAGCCCCGAGCCGACCCTACCCGGCGCACTTCCCCGGCGCACCAGACCACCGGCGCCGCTCCCCGAGCCCGCTCCGGCCGTGCCCTAGGCACCGCGCGGCGCACCCCCGCCGGACCCCCTGACCCGCGCGGCCCTCCCTGGCCGTTCGATCGCGACGTTCGACTCCGCGCGCCCCTCTCGGCCCTGCCGACCGCGCCTCCAGCACTGACCGTGCGCCCCGGCCCCTTTGCTCGGCCAGCCCCGCTCAGCCGTGATCCTGTGGAACCTCGGTTTTCTGTGGTTTTCTGCATCCCGAGTCCGAGGCAACTCTTCGGATTTCGTCAATTTCGGTAATTTCTGTTATTCACAGTAGTTCGTCCCCCGTGTCGATGATGATTTTGGTCCTAGAAATTCTTCGGGATTTCGTTTGGATTTCGTCGATTTTTTATCTTCCGAGAAATCTTTCGGAGATGTTTCTGTTGGATTTTGTTTAGTCTTTCCGAGGAATTTTTCCCTCGGCAAAGTTTCTGTTGGTTAGTTTTCCGAATTTAATACGGAAAGTTTTCTGTGTTTGTTATTTTGATCTTTTCCGAGTACTTCGGAAAGATTTCTGTTGGATGTTGATTCCAGAAAGTCTCGGAATTGTTTCTGTGGGTTTTCGGATTTTTTTCGATAGCATGCTATGATGTTGTTTTGCTTCGGCGTTCCGAATTCATTTCGGGTTCGTCCCGAAATTAATCTGGTGATGTTGTGGATTTGTTATGAAATTGGGTTTTCCCCGGTTTGGGATTTGCAGGAAATACGGCGCCATTCCCAGTTTTTGGGTTATCCCGAAAACAGAGGGAATGCTGCCGAAATTTTCGGAAAATTTATTAAAAGATTTTAAAATGATTTTTCTGATAAATATTATTTTAATAATATTTTTGGGCGATGACCATATTGGTCAATGGGCCCCAGCGAAATGCAAACGCACCGGTTCGTCCGGACGTTGAGGCAGAGTAGCTGAACATGACGACTGGACCAGAGTCTGAGACTCATATATTTTATATAATTTAAATTGGCAATTGTTAGTTTTATTATTTAATTATAGGTAATTTTCAAGACTAACAAGTTTCTTCTTATTTCAATTTGTGTAATATTAAGATGTAAGGGCATAAGCCCAGTTATTTATCATGCTGTGAAAATGTAATAATTAGGATTTATTTTATTTCTTTTCTGGATGTTGTAGTGTAATATAAATAGTAGACTATATATTTATATTCACATAAATGTTAGGAATTAGTTGATAATTCATTATTTTCTCACTTATTAAATAGATAATAACTTTATGTATAAATACAAAGTTTTTCGAATGAAAATTGGTAAAAACGAAGTTTTCCAAATAAATGGTTAAATTGGATTTTTATTTATAATATAGAAACTCACCTAGGTTCATATGTGATTGTGTTGTTATGAACAAGTAAAAAAAATTAATTAGGACAAAAGTTAAAGATTGCAACTAGTGTAGTTAGTATGGTAACTTGGAGTCTGAGACAATTTCTCGAAATGTAGGATTTTGAGGAAGAACCTGAGTTTACATCTTGACGAATCATCTTTCAATCCAGTCGAGATTCAAGGCAAGTACATTTATGTAGATTTTACAATTATTTTCACAATTGTTTCATTGCAAGTTTAAACCACTGTTACACACGAACTCCTTCGGGAGCATTGATCGTACTGTTGGGGACTGGGGGAGTAGAGTAGTGGATATGACCAAATCCAAACTTAGGATAATGAATGTGTTAGCTTTCCCCTCTTCACACGGGGACAAGCCATACCGTATCGTTAGGATACTATTGTAACCCAAACCGGTCATATTCATTACCTATTCACATCACTGTACTGTACTATTTCAAAAACTGCTCATCTTTAAATTGTTTAAAAATGCATGATTTTAATTGTCATTTTAATTGTTAAAAGTTTGCATGAATTGTACTTTGCTCCCTCCTGACTGGAGATAACATTTTAGGTATTACTGAGGATCTGGAGATGATGATCAATAGCTATTATGATCCTGACTTGTACCCGGCGGTACTCCCAGCTGATGATGATGTTGTGGCGTCTCCATAGATGCTACATTAGTTGAGAGTTTAGTTGTTTCTTTATTTCCAGTTTATGAACTTTGTATTGAAAGACAAGTTTTTATCGTAAATTAAATGTTGTGGCAACTTTTAAATTCAAGCTTGTTGTTGATATGACCTGCAATATGGATTACAGCTTACTGCCGCCGTCTCATCAACGGCGCAGGCTGGGCATGATCCGATTCGACCCAAGTATTTGGGGACCGGGTCGTGACAAGGAGCCCGTATAACAGTTAACAGTGCCCGCTGACGGTCCGTAGCTTGGACAGTTGACTAGGCTTGTTGGGCCACCACTGTCCTGGACTTCTTCAACTTAGCGCTTGAAGGCGCATAGTAAGAAGAGTCCTGATTGGAATTTTTTACATTCTCGATAGGCCGTATGGAGTCGGGTCCGCATAAGAAATGGTTGAACACAGAGCTTCTGACAGGGCAGCATGAAACACTCTGTCTATGGCCAGGATTGGCTGCAGCATAAGCCATCTTCCTGCGACCAGAGTTGGCTGCCGCATGGGCCATCTTTCTGCGGCCAGAGTTGGATACCGCATGGACTGTCTTCCTGCGGCTAGAGTTGGCTGTCGCATGGGTTGTCTTCCTGCAGCTAGAGTTGGCGGCCGCATAGGGCATCTGCATGCGGCCAGAATTGGCTACCGTATGGATTGTCTGCCTGTGGCCCGTAAGGATAGATTACCTATTTCTCTTATACGGCCTCTTTTTCGTCCGTATGGATTTCCCTTGTGCCCCTAAAAACTCAGCATCGTAGGGTTTTCCTTTACTAGATTTGAGGACAGTGAGGTCCTCTGCAGTCGAAAGTAAAGCCATAAGAGAGCTTCAATCACCGTCTTGGGCCGTAGAAGGAGCTTCTTAGCAAACTTGGTCGGGGGCAACAATTTTGTGTGCCTACGTCCTGCGAGTTCTCTTTGGGTTGGCTCGCTTCTGTGACGGACTGACGCTCCCTTCAGAAAGCATTTCTTTGAAAGCTTGTTGGTCATAATGAACCACAAGCATTTACTGCGTATAGCCGAGCTTGGACGCATCGGATTGCGTCACCAGCTTCTTATCAGAGGAGAAGGACATGCCCAGCAAAGTCACCATCGTGTTTGCTATTAAATATAAAAGACAGGTATTACAGAAATACTGAAATTGATTGTAAACTTGCTTGTACAAAGAAGAGCCTAGAAAGAAATCCTGGAAAATAATCTAAGTACAATTGTTTAGTTTTTGATTCTAGGGGTGACGGTGGAGGCTCGGAAAAGTGTATCAACTCTGCCTTACTACTTGGACTATCCGACGCAGTCTTTAGCTCTTGAAAAATTGCCTTTCGAAGGTTGCCAGCCTTGGATTGCCAACCATTTGCATCGATATGGGACCCTGCTATTTAGAGTAATTTTGGGATGAAAGATATTTTGAGCCGCATAGATGGCCATGTGGACACGTGACTGTAACAGAACATGAAGACTCGCTCTTTGGCTGCCAACTGGTAGTTGGTTGAGATTTCTTTGTTGGAGCAAATCTGGGTGGTTGAGACTTGGTCAACTTGTCACGTGCATCAACTAATCTTCTGTGGCGAGCAACATGAAGGATGTCTCCTGGTCGAGCCGCATGAGAAATGTCTCATGGCTGAGCCGCATGAAAGAATGTCTCATGATCGAGCCGCATGAGCCACATGAAGGACGTCTCTTGATCGAGCCACATGAAGGAATATCTTATGACCGAGCCACATGAAGAAATATCTCATGACCGAGCCGCATGAAGGACGTCTCATGACCGATCCGCATGAGAAATGTCTCATGACTGACCGCATGAAGTACGTCTCATGACCGAGCCGCATGAGGAATGTCTCATGACCGAGCCGCATGAGGAATGCCTTCTGACCGAGCCGTATGAGGCCATCTCATGATGGAGCCACATGAGGAATGTTTCATGACTAAGCCGCATGAAGGATATCTTCTGGCTGGATGGGTATAGGGGCCCTAGGAGAAGGTGATGTGCCAAATGTCACAATTTGAGAGAGTTTCGTTTGTCTCCCACTTGACTTCTTCAAACAAATAAATTTGACCGACCCTCCTCCTTGGCGAGTGTTGGCACTATGGATTATATATCTCCATGTTCGAAGAAGATTTGACGGTGGACTCCTTCAAAAGATCGTGATGCGCTTGACTTATATGATACACCTAACTGAGACATCTGAGTAATGCATCTAGTTGAGAGCAGGCCATTACAACATCTTCAATTGGCATCATGTTTCTGAGATGATGTTGGAAAGGCACAGTAGGTCGCAGTCGTTGGAACACAGACTGCCTTGATAATAGAGCCACTGTCTTGTGGCCGCGGCTTGGGTACAGCGATGTCCTGGAAAGGGATCATTGCACGCCAAGGTTGCTTCTTTCTTCTTGCGTTTGTATGTAATCACCTCTCACAAGTTGATAGCAGATTGATCTACCTTCGTATCTATTTTGTGGGCCCGGGTATCCCGAGCGCCCGGGTGCATAGGTATCGTATTTGCTCCATGATCTAAGGCTAGTAAAAGAACTTGCTCTCAATTATTGTAGAAAGACTTTTGGGACCATCATATTGGCTCCCTGATCTGAGGCTAGTAAAGCACTGCGAGACAGGACGAGCTATGACAGGCCCGTGCATAAAATATGCGATATGGCCCTAGACTTCAACTTAGCACCGAAGGTGCGTAGTAGGAAGAGTCTAAGTTGGAAGCTTCGACATTCTCAATGGGCCGCATGGGGTCTGGCTCGCAAGAGATTCCCCCTACATGGTTCAAGCACAATAACTACACCCAAGTTGGAGGGGGACTTTAAGAGTCGGCTCATATCTGGTGCAAACGCACCCGAGACGATTCTGTACATTTTACCATCGGTAGCGCACATGATTTTTTCATGCGCATCTCTGGTTTACTATTAGCATAGCACGTTTGAAGCGCATGGCCAATACCCGTGAAGATGCCTAGTACTCAGAACCCAACTCATTCTCGCCATGACAGCGAATGACTCAATTGAGTGATTTTTTTTTTTTTTTTCTTTTTATTTTTGGTGCCCTTTTCAAAGGAGGCAAGGGGGCTCTATATATAGAATGGAGTGAGCCATTTCTTCTTATCCTTTCCGATGTGGGACTAAAAGCAATATTTTCCATGCTTCTACAGTTATGTACTAAAAGCATCACTTTTGTGTTAACTTTATTTCCTTAATGATTGAGAATCATATGGGCAAATGTTTGCATATTGTATTTGTTGCAACTATTAATGCAAGTGTCTGATATTATATATTGTAGATAATATAGTGTATGGTGTCACACAGAAGATCATATTATAGCTCCCTATGGAATACATAAACAGTTCACAATTTAGATGGACTTGGACAATCCATTGGAAAGGTCGTAGTGCAATATGTTATTAGTCTATCTTGACTATAGGTTTACACTAGTATACTTTGTGTATTGAACAAGACCACTTGAGGTTGTTCTCTTTGTACTAACTAGATAAGGGAACAAACACCTATGCTATTATGGATGCTTGTGTTCTTAATCCGGATATAATAACATACATGTATATACAGTATGCATTACCTTGACTCATAAAAGAGTGAGATTCATTATGGGTCAATAACCTCTATGAATTGGGTAATAACATTGTATGTATGATAGACTGTTGATTATAAAAGGAATCCATGTTCCGATACATCGGGTTGATAATGTCCCCTTAAGGAGCTTATAAGGATTGTCATATAAACCCTGTAGGTGGATTATATCTGACATGACAAATAAAGTTGAGTGTTACTACTTAAGGATAAAAGATGTCGATCAATATAGTTGTCAGTAACTTAATTTGATCGGACATTCAATATCATAACATGGGAAGCCAAATGAACATATAACAAAAGGAGCCCACAATCATAATTTGGGATTAGGAAGGTAGTGCAACAATAACTCTTTAGTGGACCAAGCTATTGTTAATGGGCCTGGATTGTGTGTTCGGGCTGAACATGGGATACCCAAATCCGTTAGCAGACCTAACCCTAATTTCTTCCCATAGTCCCTGTCGTAGCCTTATATATATCCTCTATTCTCTGGCCATCATGATCTGATCAAAATAAGAAGCTTTCTCTAAAATTGTAGTTTACATAAGGAAAGAAAGGTAGGGCTGCCAAGGAGAAGAAAAGGTTGGAAGATCGTCGTCCAGACGACATCCAACCCGAGGAAGGAATACGTGCAGAAGATCTTGGGGTCGTGGCTGCTCGAGGTTGCTGGAAAGTGTCCTCTTCTTCCCGTCGCAGGTATAATTCGTGAACCCTAGTTTCGCTATGAAGGGTTAGAACACGTCTTAGATCTGTTAAACTTCCATCGATCTATACGCACACCAACTAGGGGTCCTGGGAATCCCCAGTTCCATCAGATACTTTTCTAAGGAATAAGTAGGTATAGTACGGTATGAAGCCTAATCCCAACCAGCAACCCTAGAATGAATGGACTAAATCTTGTTATCCTTGGCCTACGATGGGGCTTAGATTAGAAATACTAGAGGAACTATTATCTAATGATAGTGTCAAGAGGGTTAGAAAGTTAGGAGTGCTAGATATAGTAAGAAGATTGAAGTAGAATGGACGATCATCTCTTGAAATGACCAATAGTAGGCCAGGAAAAGAAGGATAACCAATAGGGTATGTAGCGGTCTAGTTCAGCCTCGACCTTTACCCAAATAGGTATCAATGGTTAGGTATATTATTAAGGACGTATAGATCAAGTATAGGTAGAAATGAGTGGATCGTTAGTAAACAATTATAGGAATTGGTAATTTAACTTATGAAAATATAGTATATGGCTTAAGGATTTATCGAGTTGAGATGGAATTGTTAACTTTCTATAGATAAAGCAATAGGAACCAAGATAGAAGCCTTATCTATAGGATTATAACCCATCGGTCATATAGAGAGTGTTGGAGAAGCGACATATCGTCTTGCATCGTCCTATTCTTAGAGGAAGTGCAGGATGTATTTCATGTCTCGCAGTTGAAGAAGTATGCAACTGATCCCAGTCATGTGGTCGACCATTCCGAGATCACAGTGGGACCTAATCGATCATATAAGAAGCAGTCAGTTGGTATCTAGGATACTAGTGAGAAAATGCTTAAAGGATAGACGATTAGATTGGTTCGGGTTGCATGGAAGCACCATTCTCCAAAAAAATCTTCTTGTGAGAAAAAAAGTTCCATGCAAAACGTTAACCTCCATTTATTTACGGGTTGCGATGAGTTTAGCTTAATTATTTTATGATATATATTTTTATAGGGTAGTGTTATTTTAGTTTCGAGGACGAAATTTTCTAAGGTGGGTAGGTTGTAAGCCCCTAATTTTGGATATTATTTTAAATTTTATTTTATTTATTTAATATATTAATTTTTATTTTAAACAAGATTTTATGTCAATATGATTATAGATGTACTTTTTTGTAGCTTTGATTTTTGGAGTACGAGACATGCCAATCTTCCGAAACGTCCTTCATGAGTTTTAAGTAGACATGTTTACCTTCAATTTGGTATATGATTTTCCATCCTAACTTGTTCGCTAACATACTTTTGACTTCGAACAACTTCGAGCTAATTTAGGCCAATTGATCGATTATCGTAATTCTAAACTAACTTCCAATAACTCGACTTAGATCAAAACTATTTGACCCAATATATGGTTTGGACCCATTTTGAGCCTACGACACACATGCCAAGAGTGAGCCACTCAATCGAGTTTCCATGTGCTATTTATTAGCGAATGGAACATGAGACTCGTTGGGTGATTATCTGATTCGATGTGACTAAAAAAATATATTTTGGACTCTAACCTAGCCAACACCACATGGTAGAGCCATGTTAGGTTGCCATGACCCAGTAGAATTACTTTGAATTTACTTTATGGGATTTTGTATAGCATAATTGGTTTAGGTAAAATTTTGTATGTATATGATTGTATATTTAATTATTTAATTGAATTACAAATATATATATATATATATATATATATATATATATATATATATATATAATATATTTTATATATATATATAATATATATATATATATATATATATATAGAGAGAGAGAGAGAGAGAGAGCGTAAGCCTTTTATAACACTATTTAAATATATATAAATAAGCCTTATATATATAAATATATATATTTAAATAATGTTAAAATATATATATATATATATATATATATATATATATATATATATATATATATATATATATATATATATAGCATAATGGTTGATAGTTCGCCTCACCCGCTCGGAAGAGCTCAGGGCTCAGCTCCATAGCTAGGGCTGCCGCTCCGCTTGCCTCCGGGAACAGCGCCGCCCGTCCGACGGTCCCCCCTCCCCCTCTTTCTTCACCATGGCGACCCCGCCTGACCTACTTACTCTCCTCGGAATCCCTACCGACCCAGATCCCCTCTCATCTCTCTCCTCCTCCCGCGTGCCTCCCTCCACGCCGCCTGTCCGTCTACCCACCCCACCCCCTCCGCCCTTCGCTTTCTTCCCCGTCCGCCCCACCACCATCCCCTCTCCCTCCGCCCAATCCCGACCGGCGACCGCGTCGCTCCCCTTAGATCCTCTGGTCGCCCCTCACCCCCTCCTCCCCTCTGGAGCCGCCTGCAGGTCCGGTGCCTCCCTCCCGGAGCCGCCGGATCAGAGCCGCTCTTTTCCCACCTCGGGCCTCCCACCGCCCCCAGGCCAGCTGGCTCGGTTTCCTATGGAGGACTATACACTAGCGACATGGAGGAAAGGTCTCGGGCTCCGCTCCCTAGCCTCGTGCCCCCTCGGGCAACGGCCCCTGGTTGGGGGATGCGCCCCCTTTGGCATGATCAACCTTTGTGAACCTGCTTGCCACGTGTCCTGCCTAGGAGCAGCATACCTTATTGTGCTAATGTGGCTGCTCTCGCAGGCGCCAAGTTTAGCGCGGCCCATCTAGGCGGGCTCCCTAGCCCCATTTTTCTACCAGTTGACTGCGCACCCGTTGGTGCCAGTTCTCCTTCTCGGCCAGTTGACTGCGCACCCTTTGGTGTCAGTTATCCTTCTCTGCGTGTTGACCGCGCACCCCTTGGTGCCCGTACTCCTTCTCTACCAGTTGACTGCGCACCCCTTGGTACCTGTAATCCTTCCCGTCCAGGCGCTATTTTTGGAGCAGTTAGAGCGGTCCCCGGGTCCCTCCCTCAGGTTGTGCCTTGTGTGGTCCCCACACTTACCTTCCCGCCCCCTCTTGTAGGGGCTTGCGCAACCCACCCTTATCCCCCTTTCCATTGCACCAATTGTGGGTGCAACCCATAGCGGTGGCGCAACCCATCTTCGCTCCCCTGCGTATCCCCACCTTCACTGTGGGCGCTACCCTCCCCCTTCCCGCCCCCTCCCCTCCTCTCCTCTTCTCCTTCACCTGCTTCGACGGGAGAAGTGATGCTGCTCTCTGATGCGGCCGGGCTCCTGTGCCCATCGGGTTGCGTCACTGGTCTGTCGAGCTTGTCGGTCTCACCCTCGACGCACCCTGGCCCCTCCCTCCAGCCCCTCCCTTTTGGGCGCTCCCCAGCCACCACCTTTTTCGGGCGCTACCCAGGTTTACGCGGTCGCGCTACCCGGAGTTCCCACGAATCTGCCTCCTTCCTCCCTGGTCGTAAGTCTACCACTATTGCGGAACGCTTCTCCTGGCGCACCCCTTCCTCCGGCTCAACCCTCGTCGGGCCCTTCTCAGCGCCAGTCCCCTTCCTTCGTCGACATCCTTCGCCCTGACATGGCCACTAAGCATGGGCTCCTGATCCCGGACGTCCCTCTTCCCGAAGTTGAGTATCCATCAGCATCTTCCATGCCGACGGTACCCTTCACAGACCAGGAACTCTCCTCTCTGGCCACCTCATTTCCCTACTCCTTCGTCCTCAAATTCTTATCAGGCTATCCCAAACTCGCTCGGGTCGAAGAGGTTATAGCCAGTTGGCGGCTATAGGCCGAATATAGGGTGGCCACCTTTGACCCGAGGCATATTCTGCTACACCTTTCCTTAGACCTTGACCACAGGACGGTGTGGTCTAAAGGCACCGGTAGAGTCGGCTCCTACCAGATGAAGATAATCAAGTGGTCAGCCAACTTTAACACCAAGGAAGATTCAGCAACGGTGGCCGCCTGGGTCACCCTACCTAATCTTCCCCTTATTTGTTTTGTGTCGGCGGCTCTTAAGCGTATAGCAAACTCCTTCGGGACCTTCATGGCCGCCACTACAGAAACCAGCAACTTGACCAAAGCACACTACGCCAATATATGTGTCAAACTTGACCTCACCTCAGAGCACCCCAGCCACATACTCATTGAACTTGGCAACCGGACTAACACTCAGTAAATCATCTACAACAATCACATAATATACTGCACGCACTGCCATTTACGCGGTCACTTATCAAAGTATTGCTTCCGTCTCCACCCCGAGCTCAGGAAGAAACCAGAGCGGACAGATTCCAATGGAGACCGGCACCACAAATTCGCCCAACCACCCCTGATTCCTCTACCGAACTTCTACACCAGATTCAACTCCAGCGAAGGAAAAGCAGGCAGAGGCAGCTTAATGGAAAAAGTCGTTATCCCCTACCAACCCACATGCCCTTTCCTTGTCCAATCAGTTTGATGCCCTCACGACAGAAGCTATTGATTCATCCCAGGCCGACCTCACCAAGGATCCCAGCACGGACTCAGAGGATCTCAGCGTCCCACCCCAGGAGGACGCATCGGAGCCCCTCCTTAGTTCAAGGGCCACGTCTATCGGGTATCTCCTCCACATCTCTCCAATTCCGCTGCTCACTGCCAACCAGTTCGACGCCCTTGATCTGGACGCCTTCGATGATCCCGTAGAGTTCTCCATCCTTGTCTGCTCAATACATCCCCCGATCCAAGGCCAAGGCCAGAAATGCGTAGCCATTGACATCGCCAATCAGTCAGCCAGCACCGCCCAGGGTATCAGTCTGCAGGAAATCATTGTCTCTTCTGAGGCCGCCGAACCACAACATTCTTCGGGAGCCCTGATCGCCGCCACTCAGCACCGGGCCCCAACTAAAGATTCCAACTCGAGCACCTCACCCCCCGCTGGCCCTGTCGCTTCTGATCTAGCACTCAACCTTGATAACACCGCTGCAGCCCTAGCTTCTTCCCTCAGCGAATCCCGAATCCAATATCGAGATTTTTCGAGCAGATTGCGACTGTGTGCTCCCCGAAAGAGGCGCTCTGGGAACTCCACATCTTCCGCAACCGGGATGACAACCTCGATCTCGACTACGCGATCCCACCCAGAATGCTGGAGGTAGAGCAGGCCCTTAATGCGGCGCTGGGTATACAAAACAACGAAACGTCAACCTGGAGTCCATTTTGCATACAAATTCTCGATCCGAAACCATGGATCGCAGAAGGTGCCAGCGTATATAGTATATATATAGATATTTTTTTTTAATATATATATATATATATATATATATATATATATATATATATATGTATATATATATATATATATATATATATATGTATATATATTATACATTTTTTTTTTTTTATCATATATGTATATATCTGTATATAACATATATATTATTATATATATAATATATATATATATATATATATATAATATGTAATACATATATACTATCTATATATATATATATATATATTATATATATATATATATATATATATAGATGTATATAGATACATATATATATATATGGTATTAATATACATATTTATATATATATATATACATAAAAAAAAAAAAATATATACAATATATATACATATATATATATATATATTATATATATATATAATAGATATTATATATATATATATATATATATATATATATAAAAATATATATATATATATATATATATATATATAGATATATATATATATATATATCTATATATATAATATATTTTCATATACATATATATATATAGATAGAATATATATATATTATATATATATATATATAATATATACATATAATTTTTTTAATATATATTTACATATATATATGTGTATATATATATATATTAAGATAGATATATATATATATATATATATATATATATACATATATATATTATATATATAGATATATAATATATAATGTATATAAAAAAAAATATATTATATATATTATATATATATAGATATATATATATATATATATATATATAGATAAATATATATATATATATATGTATATATATATATTGTATATATATATTATATATATAAAATAGTGTAGATACATACATCCAATTAGGATATGTGTAGAGTATATACATACACACATTATATCTATATATATATAATAGTGTATATATAATAGTTATATATA